>CADCXC010000011.1:0-1200000 GCA_902806595.1 Pyrenopolyporus hunteri | reverse complement strand
CACGATTTGGTTTGCTCGGCAGTTGGTTTTGGCAGCGGGCTCCGCGCATACCCGCCGTACCCCATCCACGCGTGGAGGCCCGCCTTGACGCTCAGCACGCCACCCTGAATGGCCGTCCAGTCCCCTCGTGATACGATTTCCTGTATTTTCTGGGCCTCAGTGTATTTACCTGATTTGTACAGTTCAACGGTCTTGATACAAGCCTTCGGTGCGACGTTTGCAAGGCCTGCCAATATGCCGTGTCCTCCAGCAATCAACGACTGTATTGAGAAGTCGGCTGAGCCCGCTAGAACTAGAAACTCGGGCTTGTCTGGGTCATGCTCTTTGGATTCTGCCCGCGTAGCAGCTGCAACGCGGTTCAACTTGCCGGTGTTGCCGCACGTAAGTTTGACACCAACAATCTTGGGATGCTGTGCTAACTTGATGATCACGTCCGAAGATAAGTCCATGCCATTTACGGCGCCGGGGAAGTTGTATATGATGACCGGTATCGGTGACGCATCAGCAACCGCTGTGAAGTATTCTTCGATAGTCCTGGACGACGGCGCGAACAAAGGCGCGTAATACGACGGCGGGAGTACGAGGGCGTAGTCACCCCCTGCTTCCCATGCTTCACAGCAGTACCGGATAGTTTCACGAGTACTCTGGGCGCCGCAGCCGACGATGATAGGGATGTGCGAGAATCCGGCTTCGTTCAAAGCTTTGCGAGTAGTAAAAGTAACGAGCCGGCGCTCGGTTTGTGTGAGATGAACGGCTTCACCGTTTGAACCCTGAGTCGCGAGACCTGTCACACCCGCTTCGGCCAGTCGTACCGCGTGACGGGCAATAGTATCGACGTCAACATCCTCAGTCTCGGGGTCGAAAAAACACAGAGTAGGCACGTAAACGCCCGGTACGAGTGGTCGTGTCATATGGAAATCCTCATCGACCGACTCACCCTCAAATAAGCTGCTGGGAGGAGAACGTGGATCGGCGGTTGCTAGACAGCCCGTCCCAGATCCTGAAGAGGCGGCAGGTTGAAAGGGAATTCTCTCAAAGCTATTCGTGAAGCTTCCTGTAGGAGACGGTACATCAATGTGAGGTGCCATTACCGGGTTTGAAGGACACAAGGGCACTAACAAGAGAATTAGAATGGTGGGGGGCTGGAGTAGGAGACGGGGGTAGCCGGTATTGCCCTTGTGGATCGTAAGTGATAAAACGGCGTAGGGGAGCGAAGGATATACGCACATATATATATAATATGTATGTATATAGTAGAGTAAGAGATGGCTATATCATAGCACCATGAGCTGTTACAGCACAGAGCGAGCTACTCGCTTAAGAGAAAAGATAAGAGAATGGGACGATAGGCGGATGGATAGGTAGCCTTCAATTCCCGTGGCGTAACGGAGGAACATATACTACCTGGAGACCTGGTATATACTTCCTTCTACGTATGCTTTTCTCTCTCTAGCATATGCCCCTACTGCCCGGGATCTGGGAGAAGCTCTGGATCAATGCTCTCAGAAGATGACAGCTAGAGAAAGGCCATGGGTAGTGCAGGGGGATCTGCACCACCCGCATGCCTGGAGTTGCGGAAGCAAGGGTCTTCAAGATATTTTTCGTATTGCGGGCGAAGGTTAACACGGACGTTAGGCGGAGAGCGACTAGACGATGTTATGCATCGAGCCATGATAAATTCCATTCTCCGGAGCTGTACGCTATGGTGACTTGCAGGTCGTATTGTAGTGTACTCGTCTGGTACATACAGAGTGAATTGTGGATTCTAATGTGGGGGGTAAGCATGAAGTCGGGGACTGTATATCAGCGATCTCCAAGATACTCCGTTATGGGAAATACAGAGATAATAACTGGTCGACTACCTAGTAGCTGACGATGAGATTGGTGATACAGCGTCCACAGAGCCCAGCATATTTTTGGGCCTTGGGATTGACCAATCGTAAGACGGAGGATGCGTCCATCCAACAACCAGAGCCAACGAGCATACTGGCATCGACGGGGAGAAAATCCCCCATGCAGAGAGCTTAAGCATGTCAACGGGAGGCCCAGAAGCAGGCTAGGAAATCGGGCGGAAGAAGACCGTGGGCCGCTAAAGTCCATTTGAGGGAATCTCTATTTACCACATTAGTAGACGTTACATTCATCTTTGTCAATGATTGCACAGCAACACCATCAGCTCGGGCATCGTCATTATCCAATTCGTAGGGACTTTTCGGTCGACAAGGGGAGCTCGACACCCGGTTGGATGCTGGTAATTTTGAGCGGCGCCTGATTTTCCCAAACGGAGGAAGAAGGAGTCGCCGCACGAGTGACCGTGCCGTCACGGGTTCGAAGGCCAGCCAAGACTTATGGAGCCCATGTGATGGAGTATACGGACTGTGGACCGTCGTTTATGACGAAAGTTATGGCTGGTAGATAATAAAAGAGAGAGAAAGCAAAAGGGGGGGAAAGGCTCGTCAGGCGGCTGAAGCCAGTGTGGCAAAGCGACATGCGAGGCGTTGATACAAATTATCTGTAATTCGTGGAGATAGTCCACTCGCTGTTCGGGAGTACAGTACGATTTTGACTCTCAGATTGGCTGACCGAACAGCCTGCAGTGTTACTGGTGATGAAAAGCCGTCAAGAGTTGCGAATGACCTCGATGCCGCTTCGTCGGACGTCAGGTTGTCACGATTCAGCCCATAACAGCGGTGTATGTCGCCCGGATACTTCCCCTTGCCGGCCCTTGCCGGGTACCGGCTACCAATTACGAGCCGGAATTTCGAACATGAGCAGAGAGGAGCCAGCCGAGCTGTTTTTGGTCCGAGAACTGGTACAGTCATGCCCGAAGCAGGTGCGGCTATTACGGCGAAGAATGTGGATAATAACATGGCAAGTCGATAGAGGGTCTACTGGGGCCAAGAACTGGGACGTCGTACCGTAGTAGTAATCTAACGTGAAGAATCCTCCTATTGAAAGAGGGACGGACTAGACGCACTTAGCTATCCTAAAGTCGGGAAAGAAACGTCCACGGTTGCGGCGGATCAGCGATGTCTAAGGGCCGAAGCTACGGATCGTCATTGGCTGGGCTGGGCTGTCTTCCCAGGGCACCGTAACGCTGGGTCGGAATCCAAGGGTCACTCCTCGGCAGTGTGAATTGATGATAGGATCGGCGACTCGTCGCCTATCCCAGTGGTGAATGGGCAGGTGGCATATTTGGAGAGCCGAAGCGTCACAGCATTACACTACCGCCGTTCTCGTTATTCTCATCAGAATCGGCATCGTCATTATGATTGCCTTCTCTCGGTACCGGGGGTGGCCAGAAACGAGCCACTTATTTCTGCGTATAGGTAAAAGAAGTGTGTGACCGGGATCGAGTCGAATGATGTGCATTGGCGTTGAAGGGCCCAGGCACGGCTGGCGTATTATTGAATGTTGGGGGGAATCGAGGCGCTGCCTGGATGCCTAGGTACCTAGGTACTTACTACCTAGGGGCGTAGACGGTAATTTGGGGGCCGTTCCGGATGCTTAGTACCTAACAACGTCCAGACCACGACTGCCCGCTTACCGACCTGGTATCTACCTAGGTAGGTACCGTAGCGGCAAAAGGTAGGTAGATGGAACGGTCTTTTTTTTAGAATGGTTTTACAACGGGTAACGTTCCGTAGATTTAAAGCTTCTCATTGGTCAAATTTCGAAATATAGTGGGGCGCGACTTAGTTGCTAGGTTTCGCGGTTAAATTTTAGTAATAAATCGGCGTTATTATTTTAAAATACGATATCGTTTTATAATTATAAATCGTTTTATTTAAATTTTTTAAAAAATCGATTTTATTTATACGATTAATAATATTTAATATTATATAAAGGTAATTTTATTATTTAAAAAAATAAAAATAAAAATAAAAAAATAAAAATAAAAATAAAAAAATAAAAAAATAAAAATAAAAAAATAAAAAAATAAAAAAAAAATAAAAAAATAAAAAAAATTTTATAAATAATAAATTAATAACGGTAATATTAAGTCATATACCGCGTAATAAAATAAATAACATTAATTATAAAAAATATAATAAAAATAAATAATAAATAATAAATATATATTATAAATAATAAATATATATTACGAATAATAAATATATATTACGAATAATAAATATATATTACGAATAATAAAAATAAATAATAAATTTTAAAAAAAAAATAATATATAATATAATTAACGTAAACTTTATATTAAAATTTAAATATATTTTTATTACGTACGTAAACTTTATAATATAATAATAAAATCCGTAAAAAATATCCGTATAAATTAAAATTCGATTCCTAATAAATGTAAAAAAAAAAAATTAATTCTTTAATAAAATAATTAAAATAATAAAAATAATAAAATAAAATAAAATAATAAAATAAAAAAATAATAAAATATAATAAAATAATATAATAAAATAAAATAAAAAAAAATAATTTTTTTTTTTAAAACGTTTTTTATTTAAAACGATTTTATTTTTAAAACGATTTAAATTTTATTAAATAATAAAAGGTTATTAATTAATAAATTATAAGAAAATATTAAATAATCGTTTAATATAAAAATTATAAAAAAAAATTATATTTATTATATTTATTTATATATAAATATAATTAATTAATTTTATATTAATCGATATTTATATATTTTTTTAAAATATATATCTTAAATTTTTATTATTTAAAACGACGAAACATTTAATAAAAATATATTTATTATTATTATCGTTACGGTAAATTTTTTAATATAAAATTATATAATTATATTAATAATTTTTTTTTTTCGTAATTTCTTTTTTTTTTTAATTATTAATAATAATAAATTTTTTTTTTTTTTTTATTTATTTTTATAATTTTATCGTAATATTATTCGTATTAATAAACGTTTTTAATGTTTTATTAACGTTATTTTTCGTTATAACGTCGATAAAGTTATTTTTTTTATAAATTTATTTAATTTTCGTTATTTTTTATTTTTTATATAATTATCGAAATAATATAATATCGATTATAAGTTTTTTTTTTTTTATGGTATTTAATTTAATTAAATACTCGTAAAATAAATAAAAATTAATATAAATAATAATAAGAAAATTTAAATAATTTAATTTTTTATTAATTAACGAAATTATCGTTTTAAAAATTATTATTATATTTATATTATATATTATAATGTAAATTTTATTTATTAAAACGTTTTATATAACGCGTTTTAATTTAATCGAACTTTAATAAATAATATTACTTTTAATATTAAAAAATAATTTCGAAAACGTTTTATTTACGATAAATATAATATATTCGATTTAAAAATTTAAATTTTTATTATTTATAAATAATCCGTCGATAAAAACGAATAATTTAATAATTTTTAAATTTAAAAGTACGGATCGTAATTTTCGATCGATATTTACTTTTTATTAATTAAATTATTTATTAAATTTCGTAATTTTAATAATTTCGAATTTATAATATTAAATTATTTTAAATATATTATACGTAATTTTAAATTAATAAATCGATACGATATATATTTTACAAATACGTTATTATATATATTAATACGTTATATCGTTAATATCGAATTTAATAAAAGTAATTTTTTTTTTTAATTTTTTTAACGTAAATAAATTATTTCGTTAATTTTTATAATAATAATATATTTATTAAAAATAATCGAATAATTTATAATTAAATATTTTTTTAATTTAATTAAAAATCTTATTTTTTTTTTATTTTTAATTTTTTATTTAATCGAATATTTCATTAAATAATTCGAAGGTATTATTAATTTATATACTTATTAATTCGAAATAATCGATCGATTTTAATATTAATAAATATAAATTATATATAAATATAATTATTTAAAATTTTTTTTATAATATTTAAAATATATAATTTATTAATATATATTAATTTTTATTATATTATATAAAAGTTTTACGATTATTATAATTATATTAAAAAAATATTTAAATATTAAAATAAAAAATAATCGAATTAAAACGATACGATTTAATTTTAACTTTAATTATATATAAATTTATATAATATTACGTAACTAAACTTTTATTTTTTTTTTTATAAAAATAGATATTAATGTTATAATTATTTTTTAATTTAATCGTTATATAATTAATAATTATATTAATATTACTTTTTTATTTTTATTATTATAATTTTAAATAATAAATTTAAATTTTTCGAAAAAGTATAAAATGTTTTTTTTTTAATTTTTCGAACGATACGAAAATTAAATAATTAAATATTATAAAATTTAACGGAATCGTATTTTTTAAACGAAAATACGTTTTTATCGATAAATTTTTTAATTTTTTTCGTATTTAATTTTTTAAAGGGTTTTTTAAAGGTTATAATCTTTTTTTTTTTACGTAATTAAATAATTAAAAGTTAATTTTTACGTTTTTTTATAATTATATAAATAACGATAACTTTTAATTTATTTTTATTATCGAATGGTTTTTTACGTTTTTATTTTTAAGTTTTAAATAGATTTTTTAATGGTACGTATATTTTATTATTATTGTTTTTTTATTAATCGAAATTAAAATCGAATTTTATAATCGAAGTAAATTTTAATACGTTAATTATCGTGTTATAATTATACGGTTTAATAATTATTATACGAAAATTAACGAATTTATTATTTATTTTAACGGTATATATTTCATTATTTTTAACGATTAATATATATGGGTTTTTTTAATTATTTTTTTTACGGTAAATACGTATTTTTAATTATAATGGTAAATTTAACGTATCGAAAGTATTCGAATTATTTTTTATATTAAAGGTATTAATTATTTATTATTTTATTTTAATTTTATTTATTTTAATTATAATTTTTTTAATTATTATTTTTTTAATTTTTAAAAATAATATTATAAATAAATTATTAATTAATCGTAAATATATATTAAATATTAATAATGTAAATATTAATTTATTAAATTTTACGGTATTATTAATAATTTTTATAATTATTTATAATATATATTTAAATTCTACGTTAAATAAATTTTTAAATATAATTTTAAAAGTTTATCGTAACGATTTATAATATTATTTTAATTTATTTATTAAATTATAAAATTTAATAAACATTTTTTTAATTATAATATTTAAAATTTTAATATTAATCGTAAATTCGTTAATAATAAAATTTTTTTCGATATCGTAAATAATATTATTAAATAAATTTAAATAAATATTAATTTATATTATTTATAATGTATTTTAAATATATTTTATTATTATATTTTTTAAAAATTTCGTAATTTAATATATTATAATTTAATTAATAATATAAAATATTAATTTCGTATTAATATATATTACGTCGATAAATATATTATAATTAAAATTAACGTTATTTTTAATAATAAATTTAAATCGTTTTAATCGATTATTATACATTTAATATTAATGGTAATATTTATTAATTTTATCGATTAAAATTTTATCGAAGTTATTATAATTTATTTTAATAAATAAACGATATAATTTATTTATTATAAAATAATCGAATCGTCGATAAATTTAACGAAATTCGATTTTTATAAAATAATAATAAGTAATTATAAAATTATAATTATTAAATAAAAATTATAAATGTTTTTATTTACGAATAATAAAGTATTTTTTATTTTTATATGTAAATACGTTTTTAATATTATTAAAATATATATTAAAACGATTTATATTTTTAAAATATAATAAAAACGATATATTTAATAATATAATTTAAAATATAATAAATTTAAACGATATAAATACGTAAATAATATTTAAATTTCGTTATTTTATATTATCGTTAAATCGAATTATATAACGTTTTATTATTTTAATATTTAAAAATATATATAAATATAATTATTATAAAACTTTAAATTAAAATTTATTATTAAATAAAATTTCGATTATTTCTATATTCGATATAATATTTTAAAATACATTAATATATTAATTATTAAAATAAAATGTAATATCGTATAAAATATTATAAATCGTAAAATTAAAAACGTTAATTATAATTATTACGTAAAACGTTATTTAATTTATAAGTATATTTATTACGTTTTAATTATTAATTTTATCGTAAATAATAAAATAATAATTTAAAATAACGATCGATGGTTTTTTATTATTTTTATTATTTTTTTAAATATATTAAACATCGTAATTTTATTTATTATCGTTATCGTTATTTTTTCGTATATCGATTTTTTCGTAATCGAATAAAAATTAATTATAATTTTCGTTAATATCTTTAAAATCGAAGTTTCGTTTTTATACGTAACGTTATTAATTTATACGTTTATTTTATCGTTTTAAAATAAAATGTTTTATAAATTAACATTTTATTTTACCGTATATAAAATATTTTTTTTAACGTTACGATTTTTTAATATATTATAAAATTTCGTTATATAATCGAAATTAATTTTTATTATTATAATAAATTCGATTAATTTAATATTAATTCGATGTTTTTTAATTATAATTTATATTATATAATTTAATACGATATATTATATCGATAATAATTCGAAAATTTAAATAAATATTATCGAATATATTTAATTATTAAAAAATTATAACGTAAAAAATAAAATGTTTTTATACGATAATTACGATATTTTTTTTAAAATTATAATCGATTATATAATTAATTATTAATTTTTTTTAAATACGTTAAATTTTTTCGATTAATAATTTTATTTAAATAAATAAATTTTTATTAAAGTTTTTTTTTATAATTAAAAATATTATCGTTTAACGTTATTTAATTATGTATATTTATTGATTTTTTAATAAATAAAAATATATTTTCGTATATTTAATTATATCTTAAAAAGTATAATTTATATCGATTAATTAATTATAATAATATTATTATATTTATTTTTTTAATATTATTAAATATATATTAACGTATATATATTTTTTAACTTTAATTTTATAATATAAATTTTTAAAAATTTTAATTTTTTTATTTATAATATTATATTTATTATTTTTAAATTTATAATTATTATTATTATATATTTTAACGAAGTTTATAAAAATACGTAATAAATTAAAATTTATTAAATATTAATATATTTATTAAATTAATTATAAACGATGTAACGGTTATAAGTTTTATTATTATTATAAGAAAATATAACGTTATTAATCGAATTAATATTATAATTATTATAATATTAATTATTATATCGATTATTATTAAAAAATAATATAATGTTATTAATCGATTTATTATTAAAGGATAATAAAAATAATAAGTTATTATTAATCGAATTATTATTAAGTCGATTATTATATTATAAAATTTTAAAATTATTTCAATAATTATATTATAATATTTTTTATATCGTTAAATATTATAAATATTATTACGATAATTTTAAAAGTTGTTAATTATTTTAATTACGATTAATTTAAAAGTTTTTAATTAATTAAAAAAGTATATTTTTATTAAAATTTTTATAAAAAAATAAAATTATTTTTATTAATAAATTCGTTAAGTTATTTTTTAGTTATTTTTTTAACGGTATTTTTTAAAAATAATAGAAATTTAATAATTTTAATTATTTTCGTTAATTTTTTAATGTAGATACGAGTATTTTTAATATATATATTATATTTTTATAAATAATTAATTTTTTTAATACGTAATTATTTAATTATATATTAAAATTATTTTTTATTTTAATTATTGAAGTTTTTTTTAAATCGTCGTTATAATCGAACGTTAAAAAAGTTATTATTATATATTTAAAAATATTTCGCGAAGTAAATATTTAAAGTTTTTAATTTTATTTTATCGAAGTTAAATTTTTTAAAATTTAAATTTATATAATTTAAATTAATAAAATTTTTTTAAATTTTATTTATTTTTAATATTATATAAGTAAATTTTAATTAATTAATAAATTTAATATTATAATATTTTATCGAAAGTAAAAAAGTTTTTTTTTATTTATATAAAAAGAAAAATTTTAATTATAATTATTTAATAACGATAATCGATATAAAAGGGATAAAATAAAATAAAATAAAATAATAAATAAGTCGATTTAAAGGTTTTTTTATAAATAATCGAACCGTTAACGTATATATATTTTAAATTTAATTAATCGAAAATAAAAATTTATAAAAATTAAAATAATCGTTTTTATATTCGATTAATTATTATTAACGTAAAACGTTTCGAATAATTAATTAAATATAATAATAAAATTTTTCGTATATAATAAATACGAATTTATTAACGTTTTTTTATATATTATATATAAATATTATTTAATATATTATATGTAATATATTACGTTTTAAAATTTTTAAAATAGTACGGTTAATTTTACGTTTTTAAAAGTTATTAACGTAAAACGTTTCGAGTTTTTAAAAGTAGTTTAATAATTAATCGTTTTTTTTTATTAAAATTTATTTATTCGATCGAATTTTAATGTTTTTTTAAATTAAATTATAATAAAATAAACGATTTTTTCGTATTTTAAGTTTTTTTAAATTCGTAAATTTCTTTTTAATAAAAATTTTATTATTTATATTTAATTTATTAATTAAATATTAATTAATATTAAATAATAAAAAATTATTAATTAATAAATCGTAAAAAAATATTAAACGATTATTTAATGTAAAAATTATAAAAAAAAATTATATTTATTATATTTATTTATATATAAATGTAATTAATTAATTTTACATTAATCGATATTTATATATTTTTTTAAAGTATATATTTTAAATTTTTATTATTTAAAACGACGAAATATTTAATAAAAGTATATTTATTATTATTACCGTTACGATAAATTTTTTAATATAAAGTTACATAATTATAAATTTAAATAAATGTTTTTTATAAATAGTTTCGTATTACGCTTTTAAAACGATTTTATATATTTATAAAACTTTATTACGATATATATATTTTTCATATAATATAAAAATATAAATACATTAATATATTAAATTAATTAAAATATAATAATTATTTATTTAAATATTTAAATATATATATATCGTAACGATAAATTATAAAAATAAAAAACGATTATATATTTAAAAAACATTAATTATAAAAAAACGTTATTTTTTAAAAAATAATTTTTTATTATTTTACGCGTTTTTTATTTTTATTTTTAATATTACGACGCGTAAATATTATATAATAATATAATATATAAAGAAATTATTTTTTAATTTTACGTTCGATTTTTTTTTTTTATAATATTTTTAAATTTCCTTTTAAATTTTTTTTTTTAAATTTTTTCCTTTTAAATTTCCTTTTTTTAAATTTTTTTTTTTTAAATCTTTTTTTTTTAAATTTTTTTTTAAATTTCTTTTTAAGTTTAAATTTTTAAGTTTTTAAATTTTTAAATCTTTAAATTTTTAAGTTTTTAAATTTTTAAATTTTTTTTTAAATTTTTTTTTAAATTTTTTTTCAAATCTAAATCTTTAAATTTTTAAATTTTTAAATTTTTAAATTTTTTTTTAAGTTTTTAAATCTTTATAAAATAAAATATTTTAAATATTTAAATAAATAGGTAAGTATTTAAATATTTAAGTAAGTAATTATATAATCGTTTCGTAATCGTAATAACGTAAAAAAAAAAAAAAAAAAAAAAAAAAAAAAAAAAAAACTAAAAAATTATTTCTATTTTATATAAAAAATCGTTATCGTAAAAAAAACGATTACCGTTTAATTAAATTTATGTTATTAAGAAATCGTTTTTAAATATATAACCGTTGTCTACATTTACCGGTTACCGCTGTGGTACCTTCAAGTACGTACATATGTACCACTTATATATGTATCTCACATACCTAATCTGACAGCCTGCATGTATAATACATGAAGGTGGGGGGTAGATGCCTCCTCCACCGAGGCTGCCAACCCCCCTGGCGTCACCCTCCCCCTCTTCTATGTAGCTAGGTACATGTAGGTAGGTATACAGGTGATAAGTACCTATCATTGGAAGGGGATTTGCATTCAATGTATTGTACATACCTCTAAGGATGTATGTAAGCCCAGGTCGCTTCCAAGTTGTTACTTGGTTTTGATATTCTATGTGCTTATTCCCCCTAATGCGGGGCACTATCCACCTACCTACAGTACCTAATCATATCTCACCCTCAGGTTTCTTCTCTCCCTCTTAAACCTCCAAAGCAACAACTTGCTACCAATTATATATACATCATGCCTGTTATATATCACGTCCCCTTTTCTTCTATGATCTACACGACCGGCCGCCTTACCGATTGCTAGCTGCCTCAAGCGGCCTAGTTGTCCGGTCATACACATCACGTACGCGCGCAAAACTGATTTTTCGGCGGCTGATGAGGTAGAGAGAGAATAATTTCCCTACCCGGTTGCATCTCTCCGCAACCTGCAACCCGCATTCTTCCATCGTCCGGCCCTAGTATTTGGTATACGTACCGTGTCAAATGCGGTTCCCTATGGGATGTGTATTCCCTGGCCTAGCTAAGAATGTACTCCCAGAGGCTGACGCTCTAGGGTGGCAGAGTAGTAATGCCAGCAACCCGTATTTCTTTCCTGGCGCTTTCCGTTACAGCACGCCATCCATTGCGCAGTAGCGGACACGGGCATCGTGATGCTGGCCAATATAGGGCACAGAGTCACATCTCTACAAAGGCAAGCCCAAGAACACATTCCCCTTTCGACTTAGCTTCAGCTGCAGAGGACGGAGAAAGTATCAGAGCTCATCACATAGAAGTGCCCCGCTTGGCTGGCTGGTCGGTTCAATCATCTCCTATTGAATCGGTGACAGACCTCTACGTGGACCTGCTTGGCCAGCCTCCTATATCACGACAATTCTATTGTCGTGCTGACTACCTACTCTTAGGAGTTTGCTACCCAAATCCTGATCATCGGTCCATCATTTATATACCTAGCCTCAGATGGCAATTGGCTAAGGAGTCGTATGAAAACACGTCGTCTGATTACGCAGACGAGAGTGCCGCGAGGTAGTAGCCCGACATGGAAGGAAAAAAAGACATACAAGCTTTTCTCTTTCCTTCCCTGTGCTGATCGCGTGATGATCCTCAAATGCCGTCCACATACATTAGGTATCATTCTAGCATGCTATGCCGAGATTCGACCAGTGAGGGAAGTTTCATGACAAGCCTTCGACCTGAAAGATGGAACCCGCACATTTACATCTAGAACACCGCATCGCCCCGAAACCGGGGACGGCAGCTAAAACGTACCCCATAGTACCTATACCTATTATGCATAGGTCAGGTTTCCGACAGACTGGTTCCAGCGACGGTAAAAGCAGAAGCGCAAAGCCGCTCTTCCAGGTTATACCCTACGAGTTCGGAAATGGATCGCCATATACGCGGGAGGACTCGGTATGATCTACTATCGGATTATCTTACACGATATTCATATAGCCGGCTATGATCACGCGCATGCGTTTATGGCATATAAGTTACCATATTCCATAACGTTAGATTACCTCTTATCAAGAGCCTTAACCGCGAGTATGTTGATCCCGAACTCTTAGCTCGCTGGAGTATAGGTAGCTCGGGCAGCTATGAAGGAATGTAGGTAGGTTACTCATCATATTAGCTCATTCGTCATCGCGGCAACCCAACTCTCGGGGTTTAAGCAGGTAACAAACCATTCGTTACGGCAACGAAATCGCAAACTGTCTACCTGCCAACAACCCCGACTTCGAATAATATAACTTGAATTGATCTAGCATTCCGGAGATAGCATCCAATCCCTTTCCGTCCTGCTCGATTAGATCGTCCCCTCCGCCCGGTCAAATGTAACGCGGATCCGCTCTAGGGAATGTCCGCCATATGCGTTTCCACCTATGCTTGCTTACAGTAGAAAGCTGCTGCTCAAAGGGTCCTCTACAATTATCTCGGTACCCAATCACTACGACTATATAGGGAGATCTTCCGCAGCCCAACACGCGCTCGTTATTGAGTACTGCGAGCGTGCCCAACGTCTAATCCGAATTGCATGGCCGCCAAGCTTCTCCATGAACACCGTTCCTAGTCACAAGGACCCTGAGATGAATCAACCCCCCGGAAAAGGGCCTACATGTATGGCACATGGAGTATAGTAGATCTTCGCTGACCAAATGATGATAGAAATGCCTGCCTCGCCACGTGGGTACCACACACATAAAACATGACGTACTGGGCCATGGATGGCATGATCGTGCCCTGCATGCGCAATTCCTACCATAAGGGCATCTATCTGCAAGTTAGACCCTGGGAGCCAGCAGACGCTGCATACCACCCCGGACCAGAAGCCCTCTCCAACGGTTTGTTTGGGTCGCGAAGCGCTGCCAGACAATGTCGGGGTACGATGGACTCCAAGCAAAGACGGCTTTCCGCGCCACGGCAGACCCGGATATGCCGATTCGTGACGTGAAAGAGGGGGAAGTGGTGAAATAGGCGTTTGCGGGTATTGTCGCGAAATGATCTCTTTACTTAATCTTGTAGCGGCTCTTCCGCTCGGCCTATTGGGATATCCCCTTGAACGGGGCTCATGTAGGTCTAAAAGATTGTCAACTACATTATTAGGGATCAAGCTTATAAGTAGGGCGAAAGGAAATACGCATTTTTAACGTAGTTTATTGGTAATGTCTTACACAGCTAGGTAACATGCGTTCTATACTAAGAATAGCCTTGGGGATTCATCATATTCGCATTTTCAGTTAACCTAAACCAGTCTCACACGGGTCAGATGACTCGTATTAGGATTCCTAACGCTGCTTGGGCAACCTCAATGGCAAGTAAAAACCTGCGGCAACAACCATAGTAGGATCCATACGGCACCGGATTGTGATACTCTAAGGGACTCACTTGGATAGGGGTTAAGTCCCTTCTGATATCATATAGAGCACATGTGAGAAAGACTCGAGTCTGCTTAAGTGTTTAGGACACTATATGCTCATAAGACCACAGGTCTGGATAGAGAACTAAGCGATATCTACTGTGACTATGGAATGCTACACGTATTCCACCTGCTTAGAGGTATATATTATATCCACTTCCTATAGGGAGTAAAAAGGTCCCGCGAGTGCCGCCCAATCGGCGCGGGGGCCTTGTTGGCATTTAGTTCCATGGTACGAAATAAGCTTAAACACAACTCAAGGGGTGGGGGCTCCCTCTCGGATATTACAACTTGTCCAGAAGATAGGATTATATTATTTACACGTAACTAACCACCGATTGCCTTCCCTACACACATCTCTCCTCCTGTTTAGAGAGTTGAGGCTCAAGGTATACTTACCACAAGTTTGCCAAGGAACCGTGCAAGTAACTCCAGCCATCTATGTCAAAGGTAGTTTGAACGCAATCATCTCAGGGTGCTAACTCCCTATAAAAGAGTCTTATTACATATCATGAACTATCTAGAGTGTTGAGAATAAACGGAGACAAAAATAATCTCATTGGCACCATAGTCGGAACACACTGGTGACATAGGAAGTACACCATAGGACATGAAGATAAAGAACCAGTGCGCTCTAAAAATTCAAATAAAACTAACTTTGTTGAGTGATCCTCGTGATATATGTTGCAGTTGGATTATATTATCTGATGTTGACAAAGTCCACACCCGTATCCTTTATCAGCTTATGAGAAGTTTAGTGGACAGCATTATCTGCCAATGGTAAATATCCGATTTAGAGTTACGTACCACCCTAACATATACCTAAGGTAAATATTTAGTCACGGCTTCTATAGCTATTTAATTCATTCTCGATCCAGTTCAACCACTAATTTGAGATATTTACCTATATTAAGTTTTACGCCCAGTTGTGCTTCGATGACTAAAAAGGGGGGGTAGATTCGGGCTAACTCCAATTTACATCCGGAGCTATGTAAGGGGTAAACTGGGTCGCGCGTAGCGAAACACCAAGAAGCCCAAAGCCAGACCTTCTAGCGCGACTTCGTTGTCAACTAAACTCATCCGTTTCTCCAGATCTCCCATTGCGCACATCTGCTCGTCATTACTTACCTACCTACACACTTACGTACTGGGCATCGTGGGATGCCAGCGAATACCGTACTACGGCTCTACGTATCGTTCGAGCCTAGATCGTACGGCCCGCGTGGAGTGAGGAAGTGTGTTCGTATTGAAACCCAACGGGAGAGGCGTTAGTGGGTATAGAACACGTCAATCGCGGTGGCTCCCCCCTCCAAGGCAAAAAAGAGGTCCCATCTAATCCACTTTTCCCGATCGTCAACCAGTGCTTTTAGCTTCCACGCCTGAAATCTCCGACGGGGGAAATTCGAAACCCAATGGATGCTGGCTAGACGTCTTGGTGGGCTGGATGATGCCGTTCTGGTAGTAATAGTGTCTTTCTATATTATATAGTGTACGTCTCTAGTATAAGGCACAATTAGGTGGACGGTGCCTTTAGTTCTTTGCTCCTGAGACGTTTGTGTTGTGAGTAGATTAGGTACCTATGCTAGCACGTGGAAAACCTAGCGACAGAATCAATGACGTCTCACGGGTACGGAAAGACTCTTCTGTCCGAAGGCTGGGTGGCGCCGGACTCTGGGCGAGTGTTAAGAACGCTCCGTTGCCGGCCAGTTAGATTCGCTTACGCCCAACCACCCTTGTCTTATCTGTGGCTTGAATCTTGTTTGGGGTTATACATAGGTAAGATGGATATTGGAAGCAATAAAAGGTCTCTATCGTCAGTAACGTAGGTAGAAGGACGTCCTTACTACTTGAAACCGATGACGATGTGCTCGGAGTAGTGTGGAATCTGGTTCATAGTCGTAAGCGCCGTTAATATACTAGAGAGCATGGGGGGCGTTAATGCTTCTCGAAGAGGCGGTCTGCGCATACGGAGGGGTGCATGTGGCCATAGCGCTGGACCAGCCTCCATCCACACTGCTCCATCCCTAAAAACGTGACTAACCGTGAGGGATTCGCGTTCGTGGCAGTGGGCCGATGAAAAAGGGAAACAGAAAAATAAAAGAAACGTACATGAGCTGATAAAAAAACATTCAAAACGGTTGAAGAGAGAGAGAAAGAGAAGTAAAAATTACCCCGAGACTCGCTCCTTGTTGTGATGGCTATGCTGAGCACTATTCCATCCAAGAAGACGCTGGTGCTGTCCATTGCGCCGGTTTTGGTCTCCGCCTATCTCTTATATAGATTTTCACCCCCCGGTCTCCTCACCTCTCGGAGAAAGCGCACACATTCCGAGTCGACCTCGGGTGACCGGGCTGGCGCCGCAAGAATAACCAGAGGTGGTGAATGGGTCGATGACAGTGATGAAGTGACAGTTAGTTCGTCTGAAGATGACGAAGAGGTATGCATTTCCATCCTCAACCTCAATGTGCCGAGTCGAAGCTCTTACTCAACCGGCCTATAGAATCACGATGAGAGCTCGGGACTCCGGCCTCCCTATGAATACTACTGCATGTTCCGTCCATTCTTTGACATCCAGAATGAGAACGAGGACAAGGATGAAGAAGACCAGGTAGACGATGAGGAGCTGCTGGAAGAATATAACCGGGAGATAAGAGCGGAAGACAACATCGAGATGAAGCCAGCCTCCGAGCACCCGGATCATCGATGGATCGCCATGTGGGAGACCTGGAAGCTATTCTCCGCATGGGAGAGGCGGGCCTCGTACACGAACCCCGACTTTTTCAACATGCACATCCACAAGCATTTCCACGGCCAAGGCATGCAAGAAATGGTGGAGAACATGGTAAGGGGAGGGGCAGCTTGGCCCGGGCTTCATACTCTCAAATCGCAGACGAACTGACCTGGTCCTAGCTCATCGCCTTCGATAAGGAGTTCATGAGGAAGAAGCGCAACAAGAAGAGCCTGAAGCAGATGTGGGCGATCGTAGCCGCCATGATGCAGTGGCTCCTGGAAATACCCCTCCAGGGGTGGATCTGTTAGTCCACGGCAACTCAATCCAACCCAGCGTGTCTGAACTAACATATCGCGCGAACAGCGACGGGCGACACCAAGAGGCTGGAGGTCACCGTGAACCTCATCGGCCGGGCCCTGCTCACGGCGCTGAACGAGCTCGACCGGGCCAAGCTGCTGAGGGCCGACTCCGAGATCAAGGACCTCGGGCTCATCATGACGTTTTACCTGTACTGGACCGATAACTTGGACGTCCAAGGCTTCGAGCTGCCGTACCGGAAAGAGGTCGTCGCCTACGCGAGGAAGGCCGGCATCGACCTCGGCAAGGCGGGATGCTACGGCACGGACGAGAAGGTGAAGGCGCTCGATAGGGCGAGCGGGGGTAAGATCAAGCCGATCTCCGGTACGGCCAGGTCCGATAGGTGGGACTGGAAGAAGAAGGTGAGTTCTCATCTTGAATCCCCCCCCCCCCCCCCTCCTTGGTGAAGGACTGCGTTGCTGACACGCGCTTGCTACCGTAGTTCAAGAAGTTCTCCAAGGACTACAAGATCGGCGGCGAAAGGTATAACATCCTGAAGATGTCACGGGACGAACGTGCTAGTTACGCGCTCGACGGCAAGGATCCGCTCGCCGACATTTCAGACAAGGCCCTGCAGGAGGGCAATGTCAGGGTGAGGCCTCGAAAAGGCGTCACATCTCATTAGCATGATGAGATTTTCGGGTATCGGGGAAGGTCTCGTGTTGCCTTCTTACTCCAGCGTGTGAGGAGAAGATAACATGTCCCCGCGAACCCGAGTCCTATGTAACCTCTTGCTATAGAGACCGAGACCACGGAGGGCTATTGATGTTGGTGGAATCGCTAAGGGCCATGTAGATAGAGTACACGTGCCGTCGCCCCCTGTCGCTGCAAGATCGAGTTTAGGTATACATAGAGATGAAGAATGGAAGTAGTTTACTGCTCCACCTGACGCTTTCTGGTGTTTGGATTGCATTCATGAACGCTTACCATACAGTTGTCCTATCCGCCCGTCAAGCCATGATTAATAAACCAACAGTGTGTCCCCCGACACAGTATTTAGGTTCACCAAACGTTGAACTTCGCCTTACATTAAAACATGTGCCTATGTAGACACGATATATTCAGGTTGCCGGAAGGCCCAAATCTACTTTATCGTAACATTTAAGAGTTGGTCGATCGCAACTTAGCCTTGTAACAAGATAGGGAATTATCGCTGACAGAACCAAGAAAGGGGGACGAAGCTAGACCTAAGGAACTAGTCACTTACAGTCTCTTCGACGACCGAACACGATGACGGAATCTTACCAACACGATATAGAGCACCAAATCCGCTAAATCATATCAAACACGCTATACTCGTGGGTTATTATATGCGCGATTGTTATATCACAAGACTCGCTTTCTGCTTACCACCATTAGGAGGCTGTTGGTTCTTCTGCCGATCATGATTACGCGATGGGGCTAGCTCGTTTGTCTGAGCCTTCCTCTGTGCCTTCCACGCACGGGGGAATGGCGATGGAAAGGGAATTCGTCCGTTCTATAAATGATCCAGATATTTGGAATCATTTGCATAGGGCGGAAGTGGGGGAATAGGAGTATTTGCTCTAATCATAAGAGTTACCGAGACTTTGGGACTATCGATTGATCGTTCCTCTCTACCGTCGGATATATAGCCT
Source organism: Pyrenopolyporus hunteri (assembly GCA_902806595.1). Classification (NCBI taxonomy): domain Eukaryota; kingdom Fungi; phylum Ascomycota; class Sordariomycetes; order Xylariales; family Hypoxylaceae; genus Pyrenopolyporus; species Pyrenopolyporus hunteri. Next base: position 1,180,352 of record CADCXC010000011.1, on the reverse strand, counting down.
ACCTACATCTACAACTCCCTCCTCTAACTTATGGATTCGCGACAGTTACACGACAGGGGAAGCGCCTACTTTGTATAGACTAATAACCCAAAGTTTGCGAGTTTGTTCCGGGTTTGCGGTGGGCGAGTCTGGGCTCAGGGCCGCAAGGAGCATGGTTTGCTTTTTTGTGCCTCCCAGGTACATACTATAGCTAGACCTAACGATACTAGTTTGTCAATGAACTTGAATCTTAACCACGTGCTTACATACATGCACTTCGTAATCTCCCGTGCTTGACGATGCGGGGCGCCGGTGTGGATTGGGAAAGTTGTCAAATATCAACCAACATTTACTGGGAGGTTCTTTCAGTTTCCTTATGCCTGCTTCATGTTGCGAGTCAACTAGTCGTATTAGGTGAGAATAGAGTCAAGAATAGGTAATTCGAGCGTCCATATGACTCGAGAGAGATATGGATGTGGGGGCCCCCTAGAGCTGTTGTCCATAATACGGGATCCAACACCAGATTATTTTGGTCTCGGCGGGCTGGGTAAACTGGAGGTACAAGGTGGGTGTTTTTGGAACCTTGTGCACAGTTGGGATCACATATATAAAGCTTAGACCTGCGACGAGGTATCGATCGAGCCCGGGAAGCATCTATAGGCATATAGATTTTCTTGGACAATGGAATTTAGTACGAGGCCTCTCGAATCGGGTTTCGTTGACTTCTTAAGGATAAGAAATCCTATGATGACTTGGATACTCGTAGCCTTCATTCTCCAGACAATAGTTGCCGGCGCTCGCTATACCCCGTTTGAACCCCTAGAATCGACTGTAGGAAGCGTACGGGCAGCTCTGCTCTCGAAAACGACCACCTGCCGTTTTGTGGTATCCTCATTCCTTTCCCGTATCGAGGAGTTTAACCCGACTATAAATGCGCTCATTAGCCTCAACCCGGACGCACTTTCTGCGGCAGACGAGTTGGATGAGAAACTTGCTGCTGGCGATGTCGCAGGGAGGTTGATCTGCATCCCAGTCCTGTTGAAAGACAACTACGACGCCGTAAGCACAAATACGACGGGGTCATGTGTTGCGTTAGCTGGAAACAAGCCAAGAGACGATGCTCCTTCTGTCAAGGCTCTTAAGAAAGAAGGCGCTATTATATTAGGCAAGACGAATCTGCACGAGAGTATGTAAATCATCGTGCTCTCATAACCACTCCCCCTTCCAGACGCCGGGTGGGTATTTGACATGAAGCCATGCTGACCAAGATCGAACTAGTGGCGTTGGAGGGCCTCACGGTGTCCTCGTTAGGCGGACAGACCATCAATCCGTACGACCACAGTCGGACCCCTGGAGGCAGTAGTGGCGGGACCGGTGCCGCGGTAGCAACAAGCCTCTCCGTTTTTGGCACAGGTACGGATGCCGTCAACAGCCTCCGTAGTCCTGCAAGCGCAAACAATCTTGTTAGTGTGCGGCCGACGCGCGGCCTCATATCGAGAGCGGGTATCATGCCTATCAGTTTTACGCAGGATAGCATTGGGCCTATCGCAAGGACGGTTAAGGACCTCGCTATTGCGCTGACGGTGATGGCGAGTGTCGGTGCCGATAAAGGCGATAACGCCACTCTCTTGGTCCCGCCGGAAGCTAGGGGGATAGACTATACGACGGGTCTGGATGATGGGAGCTTGACAGGACTTAGGATTGGACTACTGAACGGATTTTGGAATCACACGGTATCCGATGAGACAACTCCGGTGATCGATACTCTGGCAAGCACTATCAATTTCTTTAGATCCCAGGGGGTTGAAATCGTCAACGTGACAGAAGCAGTCTACAACGCGACGTCGCTTGCCGCCGAACTTGATGTCCAGCAGTTTGAGTTCAAAGAGGGACTGGACGATTATCTGTCGGATCCGACCCATTACGGGGACAGGGCAACTACTTGGGACGAGGTGTACGACAACGGAAAGTTCCTAGTTATCCCGATTCAATACGGCTTTATAAACAAGTCAAGAACTTCGTCACCTGCCGACCAGGCGTATGCCGCGGCTAAGCAGGGCATCGAAGATCTCAAAGCGACGTTGAATGCGACGTTCGCTAGGTATAGGTTGGATGCTATCATCTACCCGGAGCAGAGGAATCTCGTGGTCAAGATCGGTTCGCCGTCCCAGGTTGGACGTAACGGTATCCTTGCCGCGTTGACAGGTGTCCCGGTAGTAACTGTGCCGGTTGGGTTCTCGCGGCCATCGGACGATGCTCCGCTCGGTGTCCCTATTGGAATGGAAATACTGGGCCTTCCATTCAGCGAGGGCAAGCTGCTCAATATTGCTAACCACTTCACCCGTCTTCGTCCATTGCGTAAGCCGCCAGCGTTCGCGGACTACAAAGTCCCCACAAAGCCGTACGATTCGGTGCCAACGGTGCGCTCAGACGTCTCTGATATTCCTCCGGAATATCCTCTTGGGGTCCTCTACTCCTAGCAAGGGGAGCAGAACATGAGCAGGGAATTATCGGTACTGATGGAAGGGTAGTGTCGGTGAACCGTTCGTGCGGCTGATTTAATCCTCCGACGTTCGCGCGTAAGCGAGGTAACTGCAGACGAACGTGAATGAAGAGAACTCCCGAATGCAGAACATTCTCGAACTGGGGCATATAGGTACGTAAGGCATGTACAAATTGTACATAGATTGATTCGTAGACCGGTTCAAGGGTTCGGCTCAAGGGTTTAAATGAATCTTTTTCTATCCTAGTGGTTCATCGAGCATTGGCGAAGACACCCAGTGACAGGCCGGAGGCCACCAATCAGATGGGGCCGAGGAGGGAGTGGGATCTCGATCCCGTCAAAAGGCCTCGTGTATGTGTTGTATATGTGTGTGTATGTGTTGTATGTGTGTCTAGTCTGGGTTATGGATTTCTAGTCTTATGTGTGTAAGCGACTCGTCCCCGAACGCTTCCCCCCCATTAGAGACGGGGTCGTACAGCCGAGTGAGCTTTTGGGCGTGGCTCCCGGGATCTTGACAGCAAGCCACTGTGGGGTCCTTGTACCTACAAGGTATACTATGCGCCGTTCTAGGCCACTGAACCTTGAATGAGTAAGTCTCGTAGTAAAAAGTAACATGGCGGTGATTCAGTTCTGTACATACCCAACAACTGTCTTACGAACGGTTTTCTGAACCAAAAAGCCGCAAATACTCGCCCCCCTTTCTGTTCCAGGTTTTCAGATTCTGCTTCGGTTTCGCCTATTCTTAGCGGTATGACCATGCTGTCGTTGCTAGACAGCTGGAAACCGACGCCGTAAACCGATTTCAACGCAGCGGGTGGGCAGTATACGACGCCAGTACCTCGATGTTGACCGATCGATAACGGGACAGCTTTCGACGATCGTCGCTGTTATTAGACAGCTGAAGAAGGATCTCGCGACCGTCTAATACTCATTTTTGACCCGGGGCCGAAGGGATTCAGACCACAGGCCCAAGGGGTCGGGTTTCCAAGTCCTAGCTATCAGCAGCATCTCGAACTTCCGAATTTAACACTTCGAGTTACACCGCCTTGGCACGAAAAAGAACCATAGTACCTTACATGTACTGACTTCTTTCGGGCCGTTCGCATCTACCTACGATTCGTCCGCCCCTTATTTTTGCATCGGGAATATGTGCAAGGAGTTGTACCAGCGATGGTACGGTTGTTCCTGTTGGGGCTTCTTGCAGCCGAAAACATGTGTTGAGTTATTTAAGAAGTGCTTGGGGCCTAGAGGCGAGGTGGACAAAGTGGTCATTAAATGGAACGACGGGATGTGCAATGAGTGCTGGGATAGGCTTCTCCAAGAAGCGAGAGAGATGGCCGAGGCAGAAGACGAGGCTGAAGCATTGGCCGCAGCATCTGCTTCCTCAAAGAGCCATTCAACCGGTAGTTAGGGATTCCAGGCAGTCGGTTTCCTGCCTGGCGAGACCTGTGGGGTCAGATGCAGTGAGGGAAGAGTTGAAAAGGACCTAAGGTGAAACCTAGTTAGCACCCAAGAATGTTGAGAGGGCTGCTATCGAAAGCCTTCGCAGGGGCTATTCTGACGAGTCTACGGGATATGGTATCGTGTTATAGCTTTTGGCTATCCCGGCTTGATAGGAGCCAGCTATAGAGGCCCATAGTTGAATTCTCCTAACGAAGATATGAAGGGATGATCGGCTTTTAGTTTGGGTTAAGATTTTGAATAACATCACAAATTGACTTTTTAGTGGAAATGGAGAAGGGGATAGACGGCTCGAAACTCTTCGAGGCTAGCCCTCACAAAATCCTGAAGCATGTTGTTGAAGTTCGATATGAGGAAGTGCATCGCATTAATGTACGAAAACAAAGAAGCACCAGTAAAGAGGTAGGTTGGGTATTATCGGATACCTAACATACCTCTCCTATTCTTTACTCGGATGCCATTGCTTGCCAGACGCTCCGAGTTATTGGTAAGGTGGGATACCCGGGTAGATAACTAGGAAAATAGATAACGAGAGGGCTAAGTATATAAAATGTATACTTGGCAATTACCTTTAATCGAGGTTAAGTAGAAGCAGGATCCTTGGGCTCTAAGGACTTTATAGATGCTTGGTAGGTAGGTCGAGTTGACTTCCCGTTCGTTGGGAAAAGATTGGGGAAAGTGATAAAACGAAAGGCGGAACAAATGATGAAGGCACCGACGCCTAGGACGCGAAAAACAAATGTCACGTGCTTTCGAGACTCGGAGTGGAGAAGGATAAAACCCCTCGTTCGCGGTTGCGTGCCCGAAGACCGAGCAATACGTCAAGCACAGGGGAAGGCAGCGACCGTTTTCAGAAACATTTTTATCTCCAGCTACTGCACTAGGTCCCTACCTAGGTACCTACCTACCTACCTGGTAGGCACCGTACCATACCAGATTTCCATTTTCCACGTCAGAACTAGCGCGATAATCGCCATGTACCCCTTCCAATACCATTCTCGTCGCCGACGCAACCTCTTCATCTACCATATTTAATATATTTATCTGTCTCTTGCCTTTTCTCTTTGTGAGGTTTTCTACTGAATGTTTTAGGAATCCTCTCTCATGGCCGGACGTAAGCGAGCAGCACCTAGAAATCATGCGACGAATACAACAGCTTCTGGCGCCTCTCGGTCGACCAGGTCCGGTGCGAGGCGCTCCGGCGTTCCCGATATCTACCAGCAAATGCTAGTCGAAGCTGACGTCCAGTCCAACGCTGCCTTGCCCGAGCGACCGCTGAAAAGGCGGCGACCTGGTCAGAAGAATGAACAGACGGTTAAGAATCCGGACCCTATAAAAGTAGCATCACAAAGTGAAGATGTGGATGTGGATAATGACGACGAGACGCAATTCGAAGATGTACCTCTCCCGACTGCGACTATGCAAACGGTCTATAGAGATTCGGATGAGGAAGAGGATGACGATGACATACAATTTGAGGATGTCGATTTCTCGGCGCACCCGAATTCGGACGTTGAAGGCGGCAATAAAGATCTTGAGCTTGACTTCTCAGCTCAAGCAGCCGCAAGTCCACAGAAGGCTGTCGACAGGCGAAAACCTATCAACAAAGCCGAGAGGGATCGTCGGATTGAAATACATAAAATCCATTTACTCTGCCTCTTAGCTCATGTCGCTCGTAGGAATCGGTGGTGCAATGATACTGTTGTCCAGGATACTCTGCGAAAACTCCTGACTAATAAAATGGTCAAGTATCTTAACCCGGGCACCGACCTCACTCAATTTGGGCAGACACAATCCCTCAAGGGTGGGTTAGAGCAAGCTGGGGTCATGTATAAGACAAGATTTCGGATTACCGAACGAGGAATACGGAGGGCATTGTGGGCGGAGAACGAAGAGTATATTCAAAACGTACTTGCACTCGACTCCTATTAATGTATAGAGTGGACTAATCAATACTCGCAGTATAAACTCCCAGACGATGCGGAATCTCCCATGGAAAAACCGGATTTCCGCGAAGCGGCAAAGTCTCTCTGTGGTTCACGGGATGTCGGCGCACAATTATACTGTGCACTTCTCCGTAGTGCTGGGGTTGAAGCTAGGCTCGTATGCTCTCTTCAGCCCCTTTCTTTTGCTTCCGGAGGACCTCCCTTAGGGAAACCACCAAAAGCAAAAGCAAATCTCTCAATTGCGGAACGATATGCTCAGATGCAAAAGAACAATCCTACAGCTGACCCACCGGCAGACGCTGGTTGCCCGATCCGTAGGCGGTTAGGCCATCCGAACGCCACCGCCTTCCATGTCCCTACGATTCCTACTGCGAGTTCATCTCGCGAAACTCCGCCGGTGCCCAAAAAGATACGGGAATCAGGATATCCCGTTTACTGGGTTGAGGTTTTAGATGAAGCCCATCAGAAATGGCAACCTGTGGACCCGTTAGTAACGGATTCTTTTTGGAGACCTCAAAAAATGGAGCCGCCGGCTTCCGATAGAGAGAATTGCATGACCTATGTCGTTGCATTCGAAGCTGATGGCACAGCAAAAGACGTCACTCGCCGGTATGCGAAAGCGTATAATGCGAAAACCAGAAAGATGCGAATTGAAAGTGCAGAGGCTACGGGCGGAAGGTGGTGGCGGAGAGCACTTCGGGCATTTTCGCGCGGCTTTACCACAGACCTCGATCAAATTGAGGATAACGAGTTAAATGCAATAGAGCTACGAGAGCCGATGCCTCGCAACATTGCCGACTTCAAGGACCACCCGATATACGCCCTCGAGCGGCATCTAAAGAGGAACGAGGTTCTTGTACCTGGTGCGTCTGTGTCAGGAACAGTAGGGGCCGGTAGTAACGGCCCCCTGGAGAAGATCTACAGACGCAAGGATGTACAGATTGCCCGTACCAGGGAGAAGTGGTACCGGATGGGCCGAGAGGTCCTCCCGAATGAGATCCCAGCCAGATTCCTCCCTAAACGTGCAAGGCCGAAAGAGGACGCGTTCGGCGACGGTGATGAGGCTAATGATCCCGATGGGACAGCTGGGACGCCTATATATACTATTAATCAGACCGTGCCTTTCAAGCACCCCCCGGTCGTCAACGGACGGGTACCCAAAAATCGATTTGGAAATCTGGATATTTACGTGCCTAGCATGGTCCCCGAAGGCGGTGCATATGTAGCCGATGAACTCGGCGCCCAGGCGGCTTTCATATTAGGTGTCGATTATGCACCCGCGCTTACCGGATTCCAATTCAGGGGCAGGCAAGGTACGGCTGTGCTTCACGGGGTAGTCGTCGCCGCGGAATATGAAGAGGCTGTCCGCGCCGTGATCACTGGTCTTAGGGATCGGGAAGCTGAAGTAGAAAAAGAACGACGGACCCGGGAGGTTCTCAAGACTTGGAAACTGTTTTTGATGAGTCTCAGAGTTCGACAGCGAATTTGGGAGGGCGTGGACTCCGAGGAGGAGGCTAACGCCCAGGATGATATGGGTATAGATGACGGTAAAGAAGCAGCGCGCGGCGATGACTTGGAAGATGCGACGCAGCAAAGCGACGATAACGACGAAGCTGGCGGCTTCATGATAGATGACGACTATGCAGGGGGTTTCATGATTGACTAAAGATTAACTCAGGCGTTCAACGGGCGTGGCTTTTGGACATTTGCAGTACGGCCAAGCTAGAAGGGTATAGAGACACTGTACATGTTTGAAACTACGATGAGGATTCAAGGTTAAAGAGTGCTTCTGACGAGGTAGATTACCCGCCTACGATACCTACATGTCTGATTTAGGTTATAATAATGCATTTGATGTGTATACCAGGTAGCCAGCCCTCGACCCGTCACCCATATCAAACTTCAGGGTCGATCGTACCTAATCGGGAGAAAAAAAAGCCACTCTACGAGGGTTCGCGATATGGACCTTGCATACTTATCTTCCATCAGGAAGAGGCTATGATAAGGGCTGTCAACATCGTGTGTGACATCGTGTATGTCGTTTCGCAAATCATACCTAGGTACCTAGGTAGTTTATCTAGTAGCTTGAATATTTGCCGATACTTACCCACCTAATAGTAAGAGAACTTAGGGGACTACGCAGCTACGTTCAACTTCTACTCCAACGGTTCATGTCCACGGGCATTGGTTGACGCGTCTATTCTGCACGGCTCATGGGATTGTCCTACCTCACTCAACTCCTACAGGTAAGATGACGTAAGGTACATATGCATGTAACTCTGATTTGTTGCTGCCTGGTACATATGGGTAAGGTCAATTGGTACCGTATCGACAGGTCACTTCGCTTAATTTCTTGCAGGGCTGCTTCCTTAGGCTGGGTACCTGTTCGCATATCTTCAACGGCAGCAGCTACATACCTACTAATACCTGTATGTAAAGGTAGACAGCTACCCATTCTCTCGTTTCAAAGTAGCAGTGGCTTACTATACACGTCTGATCTAGTGTGGTATACAGAGACATATAGGGTTTAAGAAAGAGCTAGCGGGCCCTGTCAATCGGGCCACCAGGACGGGGATTCCTTCAAACATTAGACGTGCCAAGCGGGACCCAGTTCGGGGCGTACTAACTATATACATGTACCACAGCCTAGCTGGGCTCAAATTTAATTGGTAGCGGGCTCCGCCTTACAGCAGGATAGGCAATTTTCTTCGAGCTTTTCTGAACACAGCCACCGCCTGCGGGCCTTGGTACTTGGTATTCCCTCTTCTTTACGTACCTAATGTTGTCGTAGCTTTTCATCATTTCCTAGGGCCGAAGACCGAGCCAATCCAATCCCCCGATTCTTACTATAGTACACCTCATCCATGCTCTCCAAATGCTCGTGAGTCTGGGCAGATCGCAGATGCTGAATAAGGCGACGCCCTCCAGGTACCATAACTATGTTTGATATTCACGGTATCCCGCCCGGGGCTTGCGGGACTGCAGACTTCGTATCGACCGCATAATATAATCGCTCGTTTCTTGTCCTTTGTTCTTCTCGGATCATACGTCGGTTTTCCCCATTTTGTAGGAGATATATTGACGGCATAGGTATAATATTACATGGCGCCCTAAAATTTCCTTGCGACGCGGATCCGTCAGCAGACGTCGGCCCTTAATTCGATTCGGTTTTCTCTTCCTAGGACGTTTTCCCTCTCGAGACGAGACTGACTGCGAAACCATCCGTTGCCGCCGCCGCCGCCGACAATGGCCTTCTTTCGACAGACTTGGACCTTAACGGCCAAGAATCTGAAGATCGTCGTTGTTCGCCATTGGTACTCCACGTTCATTAGAGCATTCGTTCTGCCCATTCTACTAGCAGCCTTTCTTACCTTCGCCCGGAATCTCTTCGTACCACCAGCTGTATTTGGCATCGGAGACCCGCACGCTATTAGGTCGCTTCAAGACGGGCTTGCTGCCGCTACCGATACGAATCGCAACACCGTCGCCTTCGTGAACAATGGTTTTGCTGGTGGTGATATCGACCGCGTCATCGACACCCTTGCGCATACGGTAACCGAGGCTGGGAAAAATGCGTCAAGGTTATCGCATCTGTCCGAACTATCCTATACGTGTAGAAGCTCCTTGCGCGGTGTGTCGCCTTGCTATGGCGCCGTAGTGTTCTATTCTTCCCCGACCGAAGGAGAAGGGGCCGTGTGGAATTACACCCTACGGGCCGATGGCGCACTAGGTTCGAGAATTGATACGACTCGGGATGACAATAGCGCCCAAATTTATACTCTTCCTCTGCAACGGGCCGTAGATGCTGCGATAGCGGGTCTTTCTAACACTAATAGTCAGTCAAGCTTCCCGAATACTATAGAAGAGTATCCGTTCACTCCTGAAACTCAGGAGGAACGGGCCGCACGGATTCGACGTAATTACCAGTCTTCATTGACGAATTTCTTGGGCGTATCGTTCTTCGTCGTTATTATCGGAGTGTGCTACCATATGACGGGTCACATGGCGACCGAAAGAGAAATAGGCATGTCTCAGCTATTAGAAGCCATGATGCCTACCAAGTACTTATGGCAAGCTCAAGTCTCAAGACTAATCTCTTACCATATTGCCTTTACCCTGGTATATCTGCCAGGATGGGTGATTGGTTCGATCATTATTGCGCGCGGAGTCTGGGCTAATACAAGCGTTGCCATTGTGCTTATCTACTTCATTCTTGCTGGCCTCGCTTTGGCCTCTCTATCTATACTGGGCGCTTCGTTTTTCAATAGATCACAACTGTCAGGTGTCGTGACAACGATAGCCTATATTCTACTAGCAATCCTCGCTCAGACCCTAACATCTCCCGGTACTGGTACCGTCACAGCCCTTAGCTTACTTTTCGTATGTATTCTCTTACCCCTTAAACTATCCTATGACAAGCGCCGAGACGAGCAAGCCGCTAATGGTTCAAACTATAGACGCCTTGTAACTTTGTTTGGTTTATGACTTTCATCGCGAGATATGAAAGATATTCATTCCCAGCAGACCTTGTTAATAACCCGCCCGAGAACCCTTGGAACCTGCCCGGCATCGTTTTCTGGGTGTTTCTCATCATCCAGATCATCGTCTACCCTATTCTTGGCGCTTACCTCGAACGTCTGTTTCACGGAACTACCACAAAGGGCCGTACGATTCTTCAGGGCCAGACAGCCGAAACAGCACCCGTTGATGCTGTTAAACTCGAGAATTTCACAAAAGTCTACTACCCCAATTTCCTGACTCGCTTGCTTCCCTTCAAGTCCGTGCCCAAGGATCCGGTTGTCGCCGTCGACAAATTGTCACTCACGGCAAGAAGAGGACAAATACTGGCTCTACTCGGTGCTAATGGTAGTGGAAAGAGTACAACTCTCGACTCAATTGCTGGTATCAGTAAACTGACCAGTGGAGACATCACAATCGATGGGACTGGGGGCCTGGGTATCGCGCCTCAGAAGAACGTCCTATGGGATGAATTGACCGTCGAAGAGCATATTCAGATTTTCAATCGGCTCAAATCGCCAAATAACACTGCATCCTCCAAAGAGATACATGACTTGGTGGTAGCGGTAGACCTTGGGCCAAAGGCTAAGGCCATGTCTAAGACCTTGTCGGGCGGGCAAAAACGAAAGTTACAGCTCGGGATGATGTTGACGGGTGGTAGTGCCGTCTGCTGTGTCGACGAGGTTTCCTCCGGGATTGATCCTCTCTCTCGTCGCAAGGTTTGGGACATACTCCTAGCCGAACGTGGCCAGCGAACCATTATTTTGACAACTCACTTCCTCGACGAGGCTGATCTTCTCGCCGACCATATCGCCATCCTCTCCAAAGGCACATTACGAGCACAAGGATCTTCCGTAGAACTTAAGGACCGACTGGGTGCTGGATACCGAGTCCATGTTTTCAACGCCAAGGATATTAAGGAACCCCCGGAAATACCAAACGTTACCCGGAAGAGGGGGTTTGACGTGATTAGCTATATCGCACCATCATCGAGCCTTGCCGCGGAAGTAATACGCTCCTTAGAATCTGCTGGAATTCGCGATTACAAGTTTTCCAACCCAACCATTGAAGACGTATTCTTACAGGTGGCTGAGGAAGTGAAAGGCGAGAATGCCATAAGGCCGGCTCAGAGCTCATCCTCAACAGAAGTGGCTAATGACAAGCAATATCACGCAAAGGAGGGCCTTGATACAGGGGAACTCGACAAGGATAGGTTGGAATTGCTTTCGGGACGCCCAATCGGCTACATGAAACAGATGGGAGTGTTGTTCAGAAAACGATGCACTATCTTCAAGACAAACTGGTTTCCTTACGTGGCCGCTTTCCTAATCCCAATCATAGCTGCAGCTCTGACGTCCCTCTACGTCACAGACCAACATCCGGTCGGATGTAGTCCAGCTGACCAGGCCGCTGTTGATACCTCTGGCTCTTCGGATCTATACGACGACTTGTTTCTAGTTGCCGGCCCTGCTTCACAATTTAGCAATGCCACTATTCAGAGACTTTTCGCCCCTAGCCTCCTTGGCCAAGGCCAGGCTCAGATTCAGGCTCGGGCCGAGGGTGAATCCGGATTTGATAACATGACCGCACCGAATCCTATGGCCTCGTTTATCGAAAGCCTGCATCTTGTGAATTCTCTGGACGAGTTCAACAATTTTGTGGAACAGAGGCGAAAGGACGTTAAGCCCGCTGGATGGTGGCTCGGAGACTCTAGCTCCCCGCCCACTATTATATACGAAGCAGACGGTGGAGACGTCTACACCTCGGTATTCGGACTGAACGCTTTAGACATCATGTTAGCCAACACTAGTATTGCTACAACATACGCACCATTTGATACTCCTTGGGCACCGTCGACCGGAGATTCTTTGCAGCTTTTGGTCTACTTTTGCCTAGCAATGTCTATCTATCCCGCCTTTTTTGGTCTCTATCCAAATATCGAGAGGCGGCGGAACGTCCGTGGACTGCAATATTCGAATGGCGTGCGTTCACTTCCGCTGTGGGCCTCCTATACGCTTTTCGACTTTGCGATTGTCCTTGTTTCCTCCGCGATTGCTACCGCCGCATTTGCTGCTTCATCCGATGTTTGGTACCACGTTCCGTACCTCTTCCTCATTTTCTTCCTATACGGACTGGCGTCTACTTTGTTCTCATACGTCATTTCCCTATTCTGTGACAACCAGTTATCAACCTATGCGTTCTCCGCCGCCGGCCAGGCTGTCGGTTTCCTGGTCTACTTGATCGCGTACCTCTGCGTCATCACATACGCCCCGGTTACCACCATCGACCAGTCTATACTGATTGCCCATTTTGTGATATCGGCCTTCATACCTATTGGTTCCGTCATTAGGGCAATGTTCGTCACTCTAAATCTCTTCTCGGTAACGTGTGATGGAGATCAAATACAGAGCAATCCGGGTGCTATAACCGCCTATGGCGGGCCAATCTTATATTTGATTATCCAATCAATCCTCTTATTCGGTTTCCTGCTATGGCATGATAGCGGATCAGGAAGCAGTCTTATTAGCCGCCTCACACAGAAAGCTGGCCCGTCTCCCGAGGACCCAGCTGCCTCAGATGAAGAAGTAGCCAACGAGCTCGTCCGTGTGACCAGCACTCCTCAGGATAGCGATGGTCTTAGGGTATTACATTTAACGAAGTCTTTCGGTAAGAACACGGCCGTCGATAACGTCTCCTTCGGCGTCAAACATAGCGAAGTCTTCGCGCTATTGGGACCGAACGGCGCAGGAAAGTCTACTACCATCTCGTTAATCCGTGGTGATATCCAGCCTAGCCGTAACGGAGGCGATGTATTCGTCGAGAATACGTCCGTCAGTCGTCGTCGCGCTGAGGCTAGGGCCCACTTGGGTGTGTGTCCTCAATTCGATGCCATCGATTCGATGACCGTTCTCGACCACCTACGTTTCTATGCGCGCATCCGGGGTATCCCAGACGTCGAGCACAACGTACGAGCTGTACTTCGCGCTGTGGGCCTCGAAGCCTTCTCGACTCGTATGGCACACGCGCTGTCGGGCGGGAACAAGAGGAAATTGTCTCTGGGCATCGCGTTAATGGGCAACCCTAGCGTTGTACTCCTTGACGAGCCGTCTTCCGGTCTGGACGCGGCGGCCAAGCGTATCATGTGGCGGACACTCCACTCGATCGTGCCGGGACGGTCCATCCTCCTCACAACGCACAGCATGGAGGAAGCTGACGCACTCGCAAATCGTGCCGGCATATTGGCTAAGCGTATGCTTGCGATGGGTACTACAGAAAACTTACGGCAGCGTTTCGGGGACGCCCTTCACGTACATCTGGTTAGCAAAACGGCGCCGCACTCGACGGTCGAGGAAATGGAGCGCGTCCGGCAATGGGTTCTGGACACTTGGCCAGGAGCCGACGTGGAGCAGAAGACATACCATGGGCAAATGCGGTTCTCAGTGCCAGCGAGCGCGATATCAGACGACAGCAACGCCAGCGGCGGTAGCGCAGTCGGTCGGCTCATTGTTATACTCGAAGAGCACAAAGAGCAGCTCGGGATCGAACATTATTCATGCACACCGACAACCCTGGACCAGGTGTTCCTGACGATCGTTGGGCGTCATAACGTCCAGGAGGAGGGCTATAATGAGAAGAAGAAGTCCTGGTGGTCGTGGCGATAAGGGGCCTACAGCGCCTGACGTATATACCCGGGTATATACGTGTATATGTGATGGGGTACATATGCATATAAGGGTCAAGATACGAGATGAGATATAAGATTCCCTTTTCTTTATTTTTCTAGCTACACATACCTAGGCACTCGCACTTAGAAGAGATCGGCGGGATATTAGAAGGACATTCATACATGGTAGGTAGGTGCTGCATACACGGACGTATACATGTCGCATGGAAAGATGGCACAGTCGGAGATTGGGTTCCCTGTGCTTGCCATGGTGTGTGTATTTTTATTATACCTTGATGCATTTGGCTAGAATACCTATATACACATATGTGAGCCGTATTAAAGAATTACTTTTATAAGTTTGGATTGTCGTGGATATGTCTTCTTTAATACGTAGGTTCATTAGTAGCGAGTTATGTACCTACCTAGGTGAGGAGACGGGTAACAGTATATCGCCTCGAAAGTACCTACCTTTCGACAGCTAGCCCCCCTCAATGGCGGGCTGACGCGACCGTCGAAACTATGAACAATTGCATTGATAAATAGGTAGGTAACTTAGGCACCTACCTTACCTGATTAGCCTGGAACGCGCAATAGTCCAACTTGATTAGCTCGATTCTAATCCAACTGAGGGATTAAAAAAACAACGGATTGAAGTCGAATCGCGACGACGCCTGTGCGATTGATGTGCGAAAGCAGAAATATCGCAAAAAGTAGGGTCTGACCGGGGATCGAACCCGGGACCTCTCGCAAGTTTGCGACTGCATCGAACAGACCCAAAGCGAGAATCCTACCACTAGACCATCAGACCCTGGCAGTTGCTGGCAGTTGGATCTGTTAAAAGGTTTTATATGAGGTTTGCATAGAGAATTTGCACTGTACCTAATGCCGATTAGTGGGCGCTGCGCTACGGGAATTAGCTAAAGCGGTGACCTGAATTACATAAGTTGGCGAAATGGTAAAAAGAAAGGTTAAGGTCTTAATCCGAGACATTGAATTATTGGGGATCCCGGACTCGGTCGAGTCGATAGGTACTCGGTACAAACAATACGTCCACTATATATATCCCTGCTAGGAGGAATGGGTACCTGTATTTAGCACCTTGCTCACTGACTAAACCCGCTAACCCACCCGAATAATGTATCTAGAATAACACTACAGATTTCAGAGGCTTTTAGTTAAGCATCATGGAAGAGACTGGAGGGAAATGATCTGATATATAGATTTATCTTAATTCTTTTCTACACAAGCCTCTCTACCGTTGTTATTTCCCTAAGCCAGTACTTACTTCCATAGTAGGTCTACTCTATGATAACTCCTACATCCGTTTACTAGTGCCACGAAATTCTTAATATAAAAGCTGCGATTCTACTTTTGCTACCTCTCATAGATCGTTGCGATCTTGCGTGGGAGAATCAATACCAGCATCGACATCGACATCTTCTTCCTGTACTAGCGCTCCCTCCTCGAGCCGCTCTTCCAACCAAGCCTCGGCCAACTTCTGCCCCTTCTCGCCGAGGTTATAATCCCCAGCACCGGACCCTACTCCAGCCACCATGATCTTCCTGGCGATCTCGGCACCCACGGTTTCCTGAGTGCCCTCCCATTTAAACTCCCGAAACCGCGACTTCTTCCCAAGGCTCCTGCGCATCAACGCCGCAAGCCTTCTGGCCTGCGCCCCGAAGTTGTTCGGGTGCGGGCGCTTCGGAGCCGGCCCCGAGTGCAGCAGCAGCGTCTTGGGGATCGTCAGGGTCGACGCCGTCGGCGGGTAGACGAGCTCGGTCCGAGGCGGCGAGCGCAGGATCCTCGACGAGAACTGGCCCGACGGCGCTAGTTCTAGCAGGAGCTCTCTCAGCGAGGCGAGCGCCGATTTATCGAAGGTCGGGGGCACGTAGAGGCCCGGGTTATGGAAGAACAGGCAGGCGCTCGCGAAGGGGTCGAAGAGATGATCCGGCCTCCCGAACAGTGCTTCGGCGTGCGTCTCCAGGTGTAGGAAGTCCGGGTCGTTCGGCTCGGATAGGGTTCCCTCCGGGATATCCTCCATACCCTCTTCTTGCAATTGCTTGATTCGGTGGTCGGGGAGGAACGTGGTCCAGTTGTATATGCCGTTATAGGCGATGCATCCTCGGACGCGCATCTGCGCCAGGAGATCGGTTCTGGTTAGGGCTAGCGACGTCGCCAGGGACGCGCCGAGATATGAACCGTAGAGGTATACGTCGCGGCGCTCATTATTCGCCGGACAGAGGTTCTCGACGATCCAGTCGTAAGCTATCGACGTATCGTGGAGAGGAATCGGCCACGATAAATAAGGGGGCTCATCCTCGTCGGACTGATCCGCCGATTCCGCCGATTTCGGGGCGCGCAACTCCTCCTTCTGGAATGGATTGAAGCCAGCCCAACGATAGTTTATCACGACAGTAGGACGTCTCTGGATAAATTTTGGCAGCGGCACAGGTTTCTCTGTGGAAGCTGTCGAGAATGGTGGCAAGTATACCATCAAGGGGGTTGATGATGGCACTTGGGCGACATTGTGTAGTCTATTCGTAGGTCAGACCGGGCTCTAGTCGCGTATAACTCATTATTTACTTACTCGATAGTAAATTCGCCAGTCGAGCCAGTACGGAAGTTAAGCCGTTCTGGCTGCTTAACAACTGCGCTATAGCATCTCGGTCTGTGACAACGAAGACCCCTAAATACTAAACTCTTACTCAGGAGCCATCTCCTCATCTTTCCTTCTTTGCGGCTCCTGATTCATGAGGCGCAAATTCATTAATGTATTCTATTGAAGATCAACGGTGTGTATTTCATCGAATTAGATATTCCGAGGTGTAGCCTCCCTTCACCGAATTTCAGGCATCTGACTCGCGCGACAATTCTAAGAAGAATCGTGTAGAAGGCAAATTGAAGAAGCTAATTTTTTTTACGCGACAAAGCGATTAGGTAGTAAAATTTAGGCAGTAAATTTAGGTGGTACGAGATCGATTACGTTAAGTAGATCGCTGGATTTAGGGCCAATCATATCGCATTCCAGCGGGTTACTACCCCCTGATCCTAGCAGCTTCGATTAGCGGCTTGGTTTAGCGGCTAGGCCTACTAATCCTTACCTGACCCTTTCACGTCCTTTTACTGGAACTCCGCGATTTAAATGCCAAGCGACGTCATCCCACAGAAAACATCCACATCACAACACGGCCGCATGACCCTCCCTTTGCCTACTACTTATGCCCTTATACCCTTATAACTACCACGCATGTTCTTTAAAAAGCTATTCTAGAGAATATGAGTTCTCGAGGACCTCATACCGAAGCCTCCTATAAAAAGGAGGGGCCAATTATCAACCGAAATCCCCCAACCCGTTCGGCGCCGAATCTCTTTTGAAATCGAATGAATGCCGAAGCGTATGGATCAAGCGTACCTTTTAGTTCCCGCGTCTATAACTTAAGCATAAGCGCCCGTTGAGCTTTGGCTTGCCAGGATGGACGACGCAAATCTAAACGAAAACATCAACGAGCATACGCAAGCCGTCGATAACCTAGGTCGCGTAAATACCGCCCGGGATGGTTTTAAAAATGATCAGATTCATCTCGACCCCAGGTGAGAAGGCCAACATTTGACCAAGTAGAATGTTTGGGCTGACTGGATCGATGTTGATGTAGCCGTTGGTGGTTTGCTTCGGCCGCGTTTCCCATGATAGCCGGCACGCTGGGTCCGGTGGCTTCAGCTTTCAGCATATGTTCGCTTGTTAGGTACTGGAGACAGCATATTCCGCCCGGGTCCGATGTTACCAGAGCCGTTTTCGTCGAGGATCCCCCATGGCTCCTAGCAATAAACGCCGTCCAATTGGTCCTCGCTCTGGTTGCTAACGTGTTTCTGTTGTTGAACATGACTAAAAGGGTGCGATTCTCCATCGCCCAACCCGTAACAATAACCGGTTGGTACTTATCAGCAATATGCCTCATAGCCTTATGTGCCACGGCAAGCGGGCCGCTTGACCTCCAGCCTCAAATTGAATATGTCTGGTCTCAGGCCTTCTATTATGGCATGTATGCAGCCATCCTCTACTTCATAGTTGCTTCTCTCATGGTCGTCACTGTCTGGGGAGCTGAGCGAGGCCATTACGGGAAGGACTTCGAGTTAACAACCAGTCAGAGGACACTGATGCTTCAGACTATTCTCTTTCTCATGTACCTACTCTTGGGAGCTCTGGTATTCTCAAAGATTGAGGGCTGGAACTATCTCGATTCAGTATACTGGGCAGATGTTACTCTATTCACAGTTGGTTTCGGCGAGATTTCGCCGCAGACTAGTCTCGGCCGTGGCCTTCTCGTCCCGTATGCGTTGGTTGGGGTTATCAGCCTCGGTTTAGTCATTGGATCGATCCGAAGCATGATCCTCGATCGGGGCAAGCACAGGCTCGACGCCCGCATGTTGGAACGGGAACGGCGCCAGTTAATACGACGTATGGTGCGGAAAGGAAGTGGTGGCATTCTTGAACCGGTCAATGGCAACGCGTCAGGAAATTCCCCCCCAGACTCCGGCTTGACCGAATTTGAGCGTCGTAAAAAGGAGTTCCAATTGATGCGGAAGGTTCAACGACAGGTATGTATTAAAAGTCTGTTTGGAAGTCCTTGGTATCTTTGTTGAAGTCGACGGGGCGACTTACCATTGCGTTCAAATACTAATTGGAGGCAGTAAGTGGCTAATGCCCGATTCCCCTGCATTAATCTCTTACCGAAGGCTATAGCTAGCGAACGGCTAAAAAGCTCTTGCATGCTTTCCAGGATAAACTAACATGCGGTAGAGCATCAAAAAGAGAAAGGTGGACTGCAATGTCTGTCTCTACCAGTACCTGGGTGCTGCTCTGGCTTGTAGGTGCCAAGATTTTCCAAGAATGCGAGTACCCCTATCAAGGATGGTCCTACTTCGACGGTTTCTATTTCGCGTTTACGGCGCTAACAACCGTCGGTTATGGTGATCTCACTCCGGTGTCGAACTCGGCAAAGGCTTTCTTCGTCTTCTGGTCGCTTCTTGCCTTACCAACCACGACTGTCCTCATATCCCATGCCGGCGACACTATCGTGAAGGGTGTCAAAGATGGCACGCTCTTGCTCGGAAATATAACGATCTTGCCTGGAGAGTACGGTTTCAAGAAAGAGATAAAGCGCGTACTAGCAAAAATGTCTTGTGGGGTGCTGTTCATGGACGACGAGGAAGTCGAAGAGACCGCCCCGGGATTCTTAGGGGCGGCGAATGAGCGCCCAGATACTGATGAGGAAAAAGAGGAAGAAGACGGAGCTTCTAGGTCAAGCGATGCGAACAACGTAGAGAGTAACCGTAGAGCTGAGAAGGATGCCGAGAAGGGGGGGTCGGACTCAACGTCACCCCTAACGGGAAATAAAACAACTAAACGGGGAACTGACGAATTAGAAACTGCATCCAAAGCAACATCCTCCCGGGCCGCCCTGTCCAAGTCTCTCAGCCGGTCCGTATCGATCCCCCGTGAGGACATACCCACCGAACTACCCAAGTCCCGTGCCGAATATCATCTAATCCTCATCGACGAGATCTCACGCGTGACTAAGCACCTACGGCACTCGCCGCCGCGCAAATACACTTTCAAAGAATGGTTAGTGTCCCCTTGTAAACCCGAAGCATTCCCGCCCCCACAGCTCCCACATACATACCCAGACATACCCTTAGTATCACGGCCAGGTAATCCATCACACGCTAACCCGCAACCCCTAGGGCATGGTACCTCAGCCTCATAGGCGAAGACGAGAGCTCTGCCTCGAACCACCGCCGGCCCGAGCGGCGACCGCCCGACGGCCACGGTAGACGATCTCACAAACTCGGGGCCAAGAAGAAGAAGAAGAATAATAATAATAATAAGAGCGCGTCCGAGTCCGACGAGGAGAACGGCGCCGGCAAGGTCGCGGAGGCAGGCGGCCAGCAGCGGCCCAAGTGGAGCTGGGTCGGCCACCGCAGCCCGCTGATGGACACGCGCGAGGAGGCCGAGTGGATCCTGGATAAGCTGGAGCAGCGCCTCAGGGAGGAGCTGCAGGCTGTGGTTAGGGAGGGAGGCGTAGGAGCGGGAGCGGGAGCTGAGGCGGGGGTGGATCCAGGTCCAGGTCCAGGGGCGGGAGCGGGAGCGGGTCGGGACGCGCTGAGACAAGTCGAGGAGGAAGAGCGGCTGAATGAGCAGAGGAAGGATCCTGGTACTAGCTAACGCAATGAAGTTCTTTGTTAAGATGGTTGGAACGTTGGGGTGGTGGAAAGATAGAAGTACCTAGGTACCACCTATTTAAAGTAATATACCCCCTATTCGGTTGGTTCAATGAATAGGTGCACTACTTGTGATTTAAGTATTTTACTTTATAGGTTAGCTGATAGATATGTAGGTTGGTAGGTAGGTAACTACCTAGGTAGAAGATAACGAACGTGTGGTCAATTTAGCTATAATTTTAATAACAGGCGTGTATGCGCGTCTGTACCCTGACAGTGGGGGATATGACCTGACCTGAACGACTCAATCTTCTTCATAGGTAATCCAACACGGGGTACAGTACAAGATCCATAACCAGGGTTGTACGTGTAGTAGTTATTGTCGTTGTATGACAGGACAAAGGAGGGGTGCGTCGTGTTCCCAAAATAATAATAAAAATACGTATTTCCACCCCAGACAAATATCACGCCCCCGATACTAGGAAGAACAGATGCCGCCCTTCCTATCCGCTTTGTCTTAAATTTAACATAAAAAAAGAAGAGGAAACCGGGGCCCGCCACAAGAGCTTGTTTCCTTCCATCTTTTCTTTCTTTCCATTTTTTCCGAGCTACGTTGCTTATCTCAGATGCTCGGGGAGATCATTGCCTTCCGTCCACTTAGTCCTGCATGAAGAATATAACGTCAGCGCTGCGATCGGCCTACCCAAGCTGGGTTATAATATGGGGTGACCCAAGACTGGTGTAACCTACGATGGTTGGAGTTGGTCTTTAGTTAGGTGTAAATCTCCCCATTTTTCAGTGTCGTAGAACGGGCACATATCCCCGCGCGTGCACGGAGCTCGAGGACAATGATGAGAGAGATAACAGTCATAATCGGCACAATACGGTCCAGAGGGGCACAGGCTAGTGCGGGCTTTGTAACGGTGGATGGCCAGTTCTGGCCCTGTTAACTCGGCGTCGTGCGTCTTGTCGCAACCGACACCCCATTTACAACGGCCTTTCAGGTAATGATCGTTGCAGAAAACCGAAGGTTTAATGGCCTGGAATTTGGCTTGATATGACGATTGCGCAGGGGTCCTAGGTGGATGCTGCGTGGGTGAGTCGAGACGATAGTTATCAGCATTGTAAAATATAACCTTGGGTTGTTTCTTAGGCTTGGGTGCTTTAACTGTCACATTTTGGAGGTCGTTGACTCCGCCTGCAGTGGCATAACTGATCGATGTGCCGCCGTTTCCAGAGCTAATGACACTAGACGCACGAGGCAGCTGGCCAAAGGCTTGCTGCTCCGGCGTGGAGGTGCGCTGTACCGGCGACGACGTACTAACAGATACCGGGGTAGAGCTAGGTAGAGGGGTCGACGATTGCCTCTGCTCTTGTGTAGGGGTTGGCCCGGCTGAGGCCGGCTTCTGTGTAGGCTGCGTAGGTCGGGCAATCGGACCAGGGTTAACAGTCTGTTGGATAGGGGAGCGAATAGGAGGCATCGTCGGAAGCGCATGCTTGTTCTCGTTCATCAACGGCTCCGAACGGAAAACATCGTCGAAACGTAAGATAGGAAATCCGAGGGTCTTAAATGCCGGCTCCGCAGGGGTAGTCTCTATAAGCACCACTTTTTCGTCACCAGATCCCGCATAATCGCGGAGATCGTGTAGATAACCATTATCGTGACAGCACCCAGCAATGAATATCTTCTTGCATTGCATGTTCCTGTGGTAATGGTTAAGCATACCTAGACACAGATGAGCAAATTTGATGGATAGATGAGGTCGTAGCTTTTCGGATTAAGAATCCCCTGGGACGTACGTCTTATCTTGGAGTCAGCGTTCTCTTTGCCCTTGCCAACATTAACGAAGTCAAAGTCCGCACGACTGTTTGTGAACCGCTCGGCAAACAGGCGCATATCATCGTCATACTCAATAATTCGAGACAAGCGTAATGACTTAGACAAGTCGTTGAGATTAGCATAGACTCGGACAAGAATAGGAATATCGTCTTGTCCGACCCCTGAGTCTCTAAGATACTCTCGAACTGCCTGCTTGAGCCTTATCGCAGCTCTCTCGGCACCGCCTACACTATCACGCAAGAATTCGTCCGCGAATTTAGCTCCGTCACCATCAATAAGAACGACAACGAAGGAGTCCTTGTTCTATCGCGAGTGTTAGCAAATGAGACGCCCCCAAAAGCCGAAGAGAGGGGGAGGGAGAGGGAGAGGGTGTGTGTGGGGCCTACAAGTTGATGTCCTAGTCTCTGGAGCTCATTGTCGAGGGTACGAGCTTTGAATTGATAATCAGCTCGTGACTTTCTCTGATCGTCTAGATCGAGTTCAAGTTCATTAATCCTCTTAGCATCTGCCTCGATTTTCTCGAGCATATTCTGTCAAGTTTGCATTAGCGAGACAAGGGTCATGGATCGATTACGTGGGGTCAGCACGGGGAAAACGAGAGATCGCATACGCCGACCGGGTGGACATACATGAATGAAGGTTTGCCTCTCATTATCAATTTGATAGTAAGTATTAAGTCGGCTTGTGGTTTCGGCCTTAAGAGCAGCGGCATCTTGCCCGTTTAACATCATTGAAGAGCCCATTCCGGCTCCGGAGGTGGCAACAACTTAGTACGTAGCTATAACTGGGACTGGAACTGGAACTGGGCTTGGAACTGAGAAGAAGGCTGAGCTTCAAGCATGAAATGGATATACGTTCGGTAGTGAATTTTCGCTCTGCGCGAAGATTCAAAGAGACTCCGTGCCAAAACCCCCAGCGTTCGGCGTCCAGGATGAGTTAGGTATTGTACCTAATTAGTCGAGTGACAAGGTCCCCTAGGGAGGCCAAGACGATGCTGGGATTGCTTGCACGCTATTTTCAGAGAACGGCGATGATGAGAAGGGGATATCTTCTCTTGTCCTGTATGCAGTCGACTTTGGCAGGAAGCAAACAGGACCCCGATATGTGAGGCACTAGGATTGAAAACACGGTAAACGCGTCCCCCGATTTTGCTGTCGAAAAAAGATTTGAGTTGTTTCGAGCCCAAATGGAGTTTGATGATTTAAGGCAGATAAAAAAGCAGTGGAGATGGCTCAACACGTGATGCGTGAGACGTAAGGGCGATGGGGGGCAAGAAGAAAACGGGGGACGGGAGCATGGAAAACGGAGCCTGGGGTCATCCATTCAAAATCCACCGAAGCTCTGACATTCGTTAAAAACCAAGTTTTTCGATGCTGTTGCTGTTACAAACATCCATTGCATCCAATAGGGATGTACCTAGGTATGTATCCTTACCTAAGGATAGGTACTAAGGTCAAGATGCTAGGTCAAGGTACCTTTGGTCTACCTAGGTCTAGGCGGGTATTTTAAGGAGCTATTTCCCAATATTGGATTATTGTTCGTTTAAAGCGTACTAAGTATTTGTCGGTGCCTAGATGTTAGTGGAGGTATATGCCTCAAGCTTCAGCTACATATATCCCTAAGAAGTAGCTATTTCACGTAGGGTACCTCGCCTTAGGGTACCTGCTTACCAGGCGTGCAGATACTACCTTAGGTACCTATCGTACCACCTAGGTAAGCTTCAATGATGGCAACGCTTCTCCTCTTATGTACGTACAGCCCTCTTAAAAATCAAATTGACACTTGGCTGAAGCACTCCTAATTCTAGGTACGTACAATGCAATGCACAGGAGACCTCTATGTAGGTAATCAATTTAAATCTTCAAACCAGCTAGATATACTGGGTAGCTACCTACATATGTACACCTACGTGGTGGCGGATAGGTACCCAGGTAGGTAGGCATCAAGCCATGCACTACGCAGCGCCCCGTTTTCTTTTCATCCTGAGCCACAGGCTTCGAAGGTTTCACTTTTTCTGCCTAACAAATTATTCCCGGTGAGACATCGATTCCCTCTCATAGGCACTCCTAAAGGCCTAAGTAACGGTAGGCTCGGCGACGTGATCCTCCTCAACATTAAGGGTATGCATCTCTTAGACTTTAATAAGTGTCTTACTCTACGAAGTCGAGCCGTGTCCAGCATTCGGCATGAGTCCAGGCACGGTATCATGCCACTTTGGACTATTGGCTCCGGAACGCTGCCCATCAATAGTAGGTAGCCATCCCATTTGGTGTGCCGTTAGCAATCTCGTGCCTAGCTCTGCTTCAGCTGCTGTGTATAGGTAGTATACACGGGTAATAATAGGCGCTTTCGATAAATGCATTGGCTGATTGGCCCCCTGATGTCCCCGATGCCACACCTGCAAGAGCTCCTATCACAACTCAGCAAACCCGTCTAATTTCTACTTTACCTTAGACACGGGCGTCCGTTGATATTCTTGCTTTACATACGTCCTTCCATCGGCCCACTATTGAATTTCTCCTGTACCTTTACTGTGTGACAACATGTCAGGCTGCATCGTCCGACCCCCCGCATGCTATCTTTTTAGCCAATCTGACCTCCTCCCAGCCAATTTCCCTGATGGCGAGAACGACAAGACTTAAGCCGATTGCAACCCTTGAATCCTTTCTAGGTGTACACACGCAGCGGCACGTTTTTGGTCCGGCGCTCGTACCTAGGAAAGCTGCACTCTGGCGATCCAGCAGCGTGCCAACTCTCCAGTTTGTGAGAATCCCCGCAGGGTACGGTCGCTGGTCCTTGAATAGGTCAATGAATTGAAAATGTTGGTTCTTCTGAAGGCTCTCCCGGTTTGAGTATGTTACTCGCGCAAACAGCTCAAAGACCACCTCCTGTTGGTGGCACAGACAGTGTGCCGCTTGGTTGATCAACTCCCCTATTCGAAAACACGTCCGGAGCACCATTTGAGGAGACAATCCTGAAACGGTAGAGCGATCACGGACCTTTTGGGGGAAAGGCGGCCGTACGAACGGCTTCAAGGGTGTTACGTCCTTAGCGCGAGGAGGGCGCTCAATAGCTTCTTCCGTGTGAGTAATCCGAACTTGCAGGGGCGTGTCAATCGTTTCCTGTAGGCCACTTATGGACGGGTCTCTCGGTACCGTGCTTATCATAGAATATACGGCATTCCAGTCGACGTCCTCATCCAGAAGATCATCCTGAGTATTGCCAGAACCCTCCGTCACGTTCATTGATTGCGAGCTCAGTTCCTCTGGTGGCGAGTATTGGAGAGTCGAGTCGAATTCGACTGCCGACCTTGAGTCGTGATCCCATGCCTGGGCAACGCTTGATGGAGGTATGTGTGTCTCTTGTACATTGCCTGGGGCTGCGTCAAGAAGACAAGCCATGGCCTCTTCCATCAGGTCATCATCGAGAGGATATTCGTCCTGGGCATCAATACCAGCGACAGCCTTCAGGCTATCCGATCCAGGTATTCTATCTGTGAATTGGTTCGCACCATTAGCATTATTACAAAGGCTCTTATCCTTTGATACGGCGTGATAGGTTGGGCTGTAATGACTCGAATTCTGAGAGTAGACAATTGATCTAGGTGTATATGCAGTCGCTACGGGAGCAGCTCGGTGTCTTGCAGCTAGGTGAGGTGTGTCTATCACTTCTGATCCGTTCGATAACCCCGATATAGTATTACCGTTCCGCTGTTTCACGTATTCTTGCCGTCCTTGGATAGAGCAATGAGCCAATTGCTCCACGGTGGTCTGACCTAGTGAATATCGAGGCCCAGCAACTCGACCTTGGTTTGTATCATAATAAGTAGATGGCTCTTCCTCTAACTTGGAAAGGGAGAAGCGGTTGCTTATGCTAGACTTGGTAACTCTGAGTGTCTGAAAAGGGCTAGACGAAGGCGCGACAGGTAGAGATAATTGACGCTTGGGACTACTCGAGCTATCGTCCTCTTCATGCATCCGGTTACGCTTCAAACTGCGAGACTGGAGACTCGACATTAGGCCTTCTGAAGGGATATCGCGCGTCGTTCCGTCCGAGGGAGGTCCACCATTGGAATAACTATACAGTTTTACAGCGTCCTGCGTTGGTTCTGCTGACAGACGACCCTGACCATTCAACCTATTATGGATGTGCATTGTGAGATAACCTTAGGCAGCGGAAGCTTGGTGAGAAGAGGCTCCTGGGGATTCATAGGGAGAGGAAGATAGATAGATAGATAGAGTGAGGGAGGGAGGGAGAGAGAGTATAGAGGAAGGTGAAATGCCAGTTAAGAAAAGGAAAATCACTCAGCTGCGAGTCAACTACGAAATAGGCAATGGCCAGATTACAGAATTGGAAACTGAGAACGAGGTAACCGCCGGCGGTGCCTACTTTTTCGTATACGTCGTACTTATTACTATCATTATTATACAGATACCAGGAAACCCGTTAAGAGGGCAACATTCGGTAAATCAATAACTAGCTTCAAATCGGTCAAGGTGAATTCTCTTAAGAGAATCGGGATTAATTATCGCACCCCGCTCAGAGATCAACTTCCACCCGCTCTGAATGGAAACTAGTTTGTACGGGCGCAAATTCTGGCATCTCCCCATCTTTGAGCCCTACACGTGGTGGTGACTTGGTCCGTCTCGTCGGAGCCCTCCTGCGCCCTGCCCTGCAGATCAGAATTCAAATACCACAGGGGAAAGTCAGACAGCGTAAGGCCCCCCAGCCTTAGCGGCGCGCACTGCCCCAGGTAGTCAGTCCATTGCGTCCGTTGCGACCATTACGTCCATTGCATCCATTGCATGCTGCAGCAAACTCCCTTTTCAGGCAATCGAGTCAGCTCGAGTACCACAGACGACGTGCATATGGGAATCACAGGCTGATGAGATCATTTGCTGCTTATTCTGCCTTGCTGGAACCACGTACCGCACAGCACCGCTTCTCCGTACTTACCTACTCACTCATCGCCAACTCGGGGCTGTGACCATATCACATATTGATTGAGATATTGATCGAGAGTCCCTGGAGAAGTAATTCAAATCGTTTACCATTTTTCCAGCGCTTAATACTATTTAAATCTATCAAATATACCACGCCAAGTTCAACGTCCGAAGTTGTTATCTCTAGCAAGAGTCGTTTGCGGACATGTTCTCCCAGGTGAGTTGCGCGCGCGCGCGTTTGAAGTCGCCTACCTATGTAATATACTTTTAATCTGGGTGGGAGCTGCACATCAGCAGCTTCTCTATCCCGAGCCCAGTTACAACTATTACTTCACTTATATCAAATCACATGCTTCCATATATTAAATCTTACCCCGATCCACTACCGGAGGCGTCGTAACATAAAGCGCCCCCCTCAGCCCCCGTATCCCGAACCGCTCTGACCCCCTTTGCAGAAAAAACCATACTCGGCAGTCACGGTGACTGTCGAGCGCCTCACGAGCGAGCAGTATGAAGAGGATGACCTAAGTGGCATCCCCGACCTAGTCGAGGTTATCAAGCTACAGGCTTCCGGCCCTGCAGAGGCTGCCCGTGCTCTCAGAAAGAAGCTGAAGTATGGCAGCGTCCATCGACAGCTTAGAGCTCTTGTGCTTCTTGATGGCTTGATCCAAAATGCTGGCCCGCGTTTTCAGCGTACCTTTATCGATGAGCCTCTACTCGAACGCTTGCGAGTCTGTGGCACCTCGGACCTGTCAGATCCCGATGTCAAGAAAAAGTGCTCCGAGCTGTTCAGAAGCTGGGCTGCGGAATACAAGAACACCCCAGGCCTGGAACGGGTCGCTATGCTTTATAAGGTAAACGATCCTCAATCCATCAGAGATTTCAAATTGTAACGATGATAGGAACTTCCGCGGCGCAAACAAGTCGTCACTCAAGCTAAATCCAAGGTCCTCCGCGAAACGGAGCAAGACCCCTTTCGCGATTCCGAGGACGAAGCGGGGCAATCTCAAGCATCACCATCTGAAGCTTCATCCTCGCGGCAACCCGTCACTTACCCCCAGCCCACGCAAACTATCCAGTCATTCAGTCATGTAAAGTCGCCGTCTGGTTCCGGTTCTAGCTCCTTCTTCTCTAGTTCGCCCAAGGACAAGAAGAAAAAGGAAAAGGAAAAGGGTAAGAAGAAGCATAAACCTTTCAACCTCGAGGCGGAAAAGGATTCTATGAAGGTCGCAATCGCAGAGTCGTCGATTGCGGCTACAAACCTAACCAATGCTCTCCAAAGCATAAACCGAGAGCGGGAAAGGATATCTGAAAACGCCACGGCCGTAGAACGATTCGAGACCTGCAAAAAGCTAAGAAGAAAAATATTACGTTACGTACGTGTTCCGCTAATATCATATACGAGAATATCTTCTTACTTTGACAGATCCACCACGTTGAGGACGAGCAATGGCTCGGTGGGCTTCTTCACGCCAACGACGAGCTCGTAGTCGCCCTCATGACCTACGAGCAATTGGATCGTTCTATTGATGCCGATAGCGATTCCGAGGACGAGCTAGCCGAGCAAGCGCATCTTTATAGGAGTAAGCTATCGACCACGCACCGCACGATGTCTGATCACAGGTACTTACCAAATATAGTGGCGACCGAGAAGCACAAGCAGGCAATGTCATTGTCAAACCCGTCAAGCCCAACAAGCCCCGTATCGGAAATGGCCCACCTTAGTATCAACCCAAGTCCTCCCCCTAGGCCTACACCACCTCCGCGACCATCCGCCGCGTCCAAACCAACGATAGCTCCACGTCCGCCCCCTCCACCAGAATCAGATGAAGACGATGCGGATGAAGATGAGAACGACCCATTCGCCGATAGGAATGCGCTTGTGACACCGAAGGTGGAAAGGGACGAGCCTAAGTGGTAGATCCTCCTTTGTTAGGTTTTGCTTCATATTGGGTGGTTGTGGTAGCTTCTACAAAGGGTTCAATAGTGTAGCGGCGTACTATCGAGATACCTTTTCCAGTTGAATACAACTCTGACAATTAAGTTCTAGCATTCCATAGCTTATGTAACCTTCGGGACGACGTATGACAATGTATGAGCAGCTCTACCTTTCTGAGGGATAAATATTCGTCCCCTTTTCTTACCGATCTTAGGGTTTTTGATACTATTTCTACCAGCGCAGAAGCTGATCGCGCTTGACTCTCCTCGCCATCTAGTCTGTTTATGACAATCTCTGTGGTGGAATATTCATACTATAGCCCGACCGCGGTGATATCATCCAAGTTTCAGGGGATACATGGTATCCCAAAAGCATAAGACACGTCTATAAAGTTTCCGTCTTGCGGTCCTGTCTAAACATCTCTCGGTCACAGCAGATATATACAGAGCTCGAGCTTATGGACTATATAGTTCATGGCCTAGCATCTCCTAACCGGTGCCCCGAATACTCCTATTCAATAGATCGGCCTTTCCGATATGGACGTCACCCCGCAAGGCTGTATCGGTACTGGCATGGCGATACGAAGCGATGTTGCGTGAAATAAGCGATTAGCTTATGCGTTACTCGATAAATTAGTTATCCTATTCCTTCCGATTCTATTCGAATTAGGCTCCAGATTACACGCCCGAAGATGTCAAGCCCCCTTGTCCGCCTTTCGTCCTGTTGGATTAGGTACCGGATGTGAAGCGAACGGGCTGCGTTGCCTATTCTGAGAGATATACTCCCCTTATCCTTTTACTGAACCCCCCTTTCGTGACCATGTATTATCATGTTCCGTACCCCATACTGATGTATGGATCTAGGAACCTTATTTCGCTTTTCGCGTGGCCCAATCGTGATATAGCCCAGTCGTAGGTCATCCCACCCATGAACACATCAACCGCCGAAAACTTAATCTCGTGTTTCTTTCCTAGGGCTTGCCTTCGAAACTAGGAGAATCTACTATACTGATGAAAACTATCTGGGCGAGCGGGCAGTCGCGAGAAACTAGACGGGGGGACAAGACACGAGAATTAGGTAGAGGATTTCCGTAGAAGTAGGTAAGTAGCGGATTCAAGATATGAGGATGGTTACCGTAGTCTCTAGAAGGCTCTATGTCCTTGGTAGTGCAACTGCATCTATAAACTCTTTAAAAGATCTATCTCATTATTTAACACTTCCTTTCGTTTCTTTTTCATTCTTCCCCATGGGCGCCTACTGTACGTATCTGAGATCTCGTGTCTTAGTTAAACTTTAGCTAGCCATATCGCGAATCAATTATCCAGATTTACCAAGCGGCCTTAGATCTCCGGGACACACGTGCAGACTTACCACATATGTAGAGGTGGGTAGATTGAGTAAGGCATAGCGTGCCATCGGTTCATCACGGAGCTACAACCGGTAGCTATTCAAGTACATGACTTGGGATACAGGCTAACTAGCGCGGGCTAACGATCTACCTATGACGACAAGTTCTCCGGAAAGATGAAGCCGCAACAAGCTAACTAGGTACGGACGTCTCTCCATCAGGGAATACGAGAGGCGCGAATCAGGGGCTAGGGGGGAGTCTAGCATTATCAGCCGGTTTGAGAACGTGGGAAAAGCAGCCGGTCGCCCACCATCAAGGACCGAATGTCGTCAATATCCGCAGCCTCGCTATTCAGGTTATTTTCCTAGAGCCTCGTAGTTCCCGCCATTGGCTGTCCTCGCCGAGAAGCTACCGGCGTTAGACGACGATCTGAATAGCGTCCGGCAGACTGGGTTGACCGATATTGTTATGCTGGAGCATACGTCCGCAAGTACCAGCTCGATGACCGCTCCCGGGCAATTTACTAGGCTGACTGGGATGCGACTCTTTCACTACCTACCTATGTTACATGGACCGGGAAACCCAGCCTTGTCAAGATCGCGGTTCACACAGAGATCGATCCAGTGTGCCGGAGACGCTACGTAGGAGGGCAGTAGGGTAGGGACGTGGGCATCGCGTAATGATATACGTGTAGTCAGCTGACGGCGCGCACACAACCCGCACCTACCGAGATGGGAGGGTGGTTCCAAAGGGGCCCCTCGCGAGGCTGGGAGGGTGTTTCCCAAGGTTTGGTTCGTGCTAGGCTCGCCTACATATACTTTAATGCGGCTCACAACTCAGTCTGACGTTGGAAACAAACTAGGATGACCTAGTTTGGCGCCGAAAAATTTTAATCGATAAATTTAATAAATGTTTTTTTGGCGGTGGAAAATATTAAAATAATAAAATATCATTTATTATTATTATTATTTTACGGTTGTCCCAGCGGCCGTGCCTATGGATGGGGTCGGCCTTTCAACGACAATAGCCACTGTTGAGCTCCTAAGTGCACGGGAAAGAGGATACCCTTGTCCATGACATTGCAGGTTGGCTTGGACCTAATAGCATCAAGGAGTTCACATGGGATTACCAAGCCTTCGAGCGAGGTACTTTCTGACAATACCACTGATTTCGTTGGTCCACGCCTTATACTGAGATAGGGGCTTATTCATGAAGTGGCCGAGCGGTACATATTGAAGCTGTCAGACCGACGTTACATAGCTCTCACCGGCCTTGCTCCGCGGCCCATCTAGTAATATGTTTCGGAGCCGATGACCACCCCCTTCACCGGCGCCGTAAGGGTGACCCGTACCGTAAATGAGTCCCAGGCCGTCAGGGGTTCAGATTTGGGAGCTCCACGGGCATCTAACCAGGTCTGGCAGAAGCCACCGGCAACTTCTGTGTCTGCCGTTGAGCTACCTCGGGTGGACCAAAGGCATAACCGACTCTCGATGTTACGTAGCTTCGGCAGCCCACAGGTGCATGGGCCCGGAGAGGGAAAAAATATTCCTTGTGTCGATGGTGGTGAAGGGGACATGAATTGTGGAGGCTGAGGGAATCCGCCCGCGAGAAATTTCCATGGCGATGACGACGTCGGGCACCCGCGAAATTATCTAGTACGCTCCACTTGCGAAGGCTAGTCGTGAGCTTGTATATCTACGAGATCCAAGCTAGAAGCCCTGGAAGTCCCGACGTCTCGGCCCCACGTGGTTAGAGAAAGGTAAAAACTGGACGCGATCCAAGCCTTTGGATGTTTCTGTCCGGCTTCTAATATAGTACAGTACCAGCCTCGTCCCAGAACTTCTCAGTAGGGCCGGCACATCAAGCTTTCCCTGACAAATGGAATGGGCGGCGCAGGGTTCGGACGCGTAGTGCTAAGTATGTAGAACGTCTATACAAGTTCGGACATGTGAAACCCATTCGTTACTACGTATGTAATTGTGTTTGTTAGAGAGAACTAAATTGGTACTGTTGTAGGGACGCAAGACAAACTTATTTGCTACCCCAGACCCCCTCTTTCACTCCCAGAGTACACGGGACGCGTAACAGACCGACGGCTCGAAAGCCAAAAAGGGGTTTATTGAAGACTCTTTTCTTTCTCTATCGTGCGTATTTCGCATCTTGTTTCCCTTTCAACTTCCTCTCGTCCGTCAGCCCTGACCTCTCGCCCCTTTCACATACATAAGAATGTATGTACATATGTCGGTATGGGCAATGGTGTGACGCGTTTCCGTTTTGCCATTTCGCTTGGACGTCCTTTTCGGCGGAGCTGCGAGGAGGACGCTATTCCCATGAGGTAGACCGAAATTGGATTAACATCTCGGTCTCTTTCTGGAGCCGGTCCCAGGTTTAAAAAAAAATACAAAATAACAAGGCAAATCATGTGTCAGGGAGTAACTTATGTAATCGCCTATCCTTGCTGTTAAGGCCCCCCACTACACCTTAATAAGTGATGGTGCCTAGCCCAGAAACAGCAAAACCCCCACCAGCCCCCCCTTGTTCACGTGAATGTCAGCTACCTGGTAGAGGTCATCCATGCTAGCCTTATAAGATGTACGTACCTGGTTTTGGTACTGATGTTCGAAGCGCTAGAAGGCTTCTAGAAGACAGCGGGGCCGCCCTCCGCAGTGGCGAATCACTTGGCGGCTAAATCAACAAAGTATAATACCTACCTAGGTACAATACATACAAAGAACAAAGAGGTACCTATTGTATCTATTGTACCTCTTAAAACGCATCGCCCGGTTGGCCAGACCGGATCGGCCGTCAAAGCACCGGTCCTTAAACCCTCAATTGAGCCGAATGGTTGCCGACATGATTCCCAGACGAGGAAGGAAAAGGACCGATGGAAATAGAGTACGGACCTATTGGCACTCTGTGCGCTGCGTCGCGACAAGAAAAAAAAATTGAAAAATGAAAAAAATGAAGAAAAAATAAAAACCAATTGATAGAAATGAAGTTAATTAGTATGGACGGGATGAGTACAATCTAGTCTACTCGTGTCGTTTCTTCATCCTCTCTTCATCCCTCCCCTTGCCATCGCCGCTTCTATAGACGATCGGAACATTAATGACATATCACTGTCATTATTACTGCTACTAATATTGCTATCAAGTATTTCGGATTGGTGTAACCGGAGTTTCCTTCCCATGAGGATGGGTACTTCCTATGGAACCTGGTTCACATGTGCGGATATATAGTAGATTGATATGAATAATAATAGACAAATAAAAAAAAATGATGTAGAGACAGAGGTACATGTTTTTATTTTATTTTATCTATATTATTTTATTCCGTCGCGAATAGGTAACATCATTCTATAGGTAGGTACCTATTTATTAGTACGCCGGCGTGATAGAGAGGTAGGCAGGTAGATACAATACTCTTTGACTATTTAGCACATATTGCGTGTGTATCCCCCTGTTAACTCGTCACAAGCTACGGTTGACAACGCATTGATGCATACACTTGGTAGGTATTCAAGTCAGCGGGCCTCACCAAATTTTGCTCCAAAGCTGCTCCAAACACCGCCCCAAAAGCGTGTAGATGCCTCCTGTCTAAGTGGCTCGCCTGCAACGGACGACGATGACTCGACGAAACTCGTATCAACCCCTCCAAAATCCACTGGTCCTGGTGAATCCTGGTGAGCCTTCGTTGCGTCCGCCATGACGCCAGGTTTCCGCCATCAATCTTCCTATCTATTAGCTATGTTTATTATGCGCGGCAGTAGGGATTTTTTACCTACCCTGTTGTCTTTAGGTGCATTAGGTACGTTAGGTGCGTTAGGTTGGCACGTATATTGCTCTCTTTTCTTCCTTTGCCCAGGGCTGTCACGAGATATTCTCCGATAAAGCTCCCCTCCCCCCCCCTAGCTTAGCTAGCTACATGCGCACATACATACATTTAATCATGTAAACCTACATACTACTCGTGCATGTATATCATCGGGCAACCCTAAACGACGCCACAATTTTTCAAATGACTGGCATATGCTGGGCGGGAAAGGCCTGCACCAAGCAACGGCCCAGGTTATGGCACCAGTGGTTTTCTTCGCATGTGGGGAGGGGAGCATAAGAAAGAGAGGGCGGAGATGGGGAGGGGGTGAGCTTGTAAAAATTCGACGCGCTGTTTTTGGATGATGATTAGGT
Source organism: Pyrenopolyporus hunteri (assembly GCA_902806595.1). Lineage (NCBI taxonomy): Eukaryota > Fungi > Ascomycota > Sordariomycetes > Xylariales > Hypoxylaceae > Pyrenopolyporus > Pyrenopolyporus hunteri. The sequence goes on along the minus strand of CADCXC010000011.1, from coordinate 1,145,802 downwards.
ACCTACCTGCCTACATACCTACCTACCTACCTACCTACCTACCACCTTATGAACAGCCAGCTGGTTGGAACGAGGCTTGTCGCGCTTGTTCTGGTTCTCGTGAAGCCAACAGCTGATACGCACGAACAGAAGTAAGGCCCGCGGGAAGGAGTGAGGAAGAACAGAAGAAGAACCCCTTGGGTACCCATCCCAAGCCGATATCGTTTGGATGTGTGTGTTTTTTTTTCCTCATCCTCATCCTCTTCCTCTCCCTCTTTCCTCTCCAAAACATGAAAAGACGCATGTTCAAGTTTGGCTAGTCACGATCTCAGTATAGCTAGTTGAATCACTGGCGCTGAGTGAGCATCTGATACCAGGCGCGCGGGGAGGCGCCGTTGCTTGGTGCAGGCGGAAAAGTCGGTGAGCAGCGGTTCTCGCACGCTGATTTGCACGCGGCGACGAACGTCTAGAAATGGTGTGGTAGGCCAACTCATCGTGCTGGCAGCCACCCCGTCGATAAACGGCTGATAAGCCCTATCGCCAGTGAAGGTGTCATGCATGAAAGTGGGCTTCTGCGTAGTATATTTTGTTGTTGTCCTGAAATGTCTAAGACCAAGACCAAGATATGTATGCACCGTACATCACATACATGATAGTAGCTTACCTCTACCCAGCGGGTATGTAAGTGTGTAGCTATGAGGCATGTACATACATACCCATACATATCCATACACGGCCGTACATGTCCATACATATCGACCATACGTATCGAATGGGGGGAGCGTATGGACGGAGACAACTCAATCGCGGAGGAGACCTATGACCCCATTCGCGAGCCAATGACAAAATTCCAGAGGCACGGGGGAAGAAAATAACGAATTTATATTTTTTTATATGAAATTATATTCGCGACCGCCGCCAAGAACGGACAAATAGAGAATATGGACAGCGGAATAATTGCAGACGAGAGCTGTTTTAATTGTACCACAGCTTATTTCCCACCAAATAGAGTCGCGTTTGCCGGGCTTGCATGGCTTACCGCCCACGCGGGGTACATCCTATTGGCATCTGATATATGTATGACGCCTCGGGAAGTATACGATACGACTTTGAAGTTGTCTGTATACATAATCTCACTCATTGTTGTTAGTAGTTAGTTCGGTGTCTACGAAGTTAGTTAGTCTCAACCCCCCTCTATAGAGATACACAGCCTCGAGAGGTAAATAGATAGCTAGGTAGATAGATAGATAGAATCTCACTCCGCCATCCTCAACTAACTGCTTTCAACGCCTCTCTTTCAATATAAGGAAATATGCCGTAACACACGGCTCACTCCAGAATACCCCATTACCAAACCAAATGGCTTCAACATTGGAGGTGTATCGCTGGCTAACTCACCGCCCTGCCATCCTATACCGCCAAGCGCGCACGCTAATTATTTTCCCATTCCCATACAAGCAGGCCCGCTTATAGCGCCCAACTACGCCCTCTGGTAACAGGGCAGCTCCTTGGGTTATACATACCTAGGTAGGTAGCAGTTAGGTAAGGTAGTATAGTAAGGTATAGAAGAATCTGGATGATAGTCCGTAGAGCCGTCGCCAAACGCATATAAATTACGAAATTATATTCAGCTCTGTCGTTGGTGGTTAGGTACCTAAGGCAGGTAGAACCCGTCGTATAGAATAAACTGGAGAATAACATTGATTGATACGTCTAAGTGGTGAATTAAAAAGGGGGGCTCGGGCGGTCTAGAGTGACCGTGGGCCGGCCTTGATGGACAGCGGATCTAACACATACAGCAGGAAGAGGAGAATGGAGAATGGAGAATGGGGAGGAGGAGAGGGCCCGCACAAGCTCCCAAGTTGACCGCGGAAATGTGCCCATCTTGGAGTTTTAGGATGTGTTGTGTTGTGTCACGAAAATAACGAAAAAGGAAGAAGACGCGAGATAAAGGGAAAAAAACGAAGTTAGATTTTCACCGATAGTTAAAGTCAGGTAGTGATGCAGTTCAGTCAGTGTCCATTCATTCCCCCCTCTCCTGCTAGATAACCACGGGGGGAATATCCTCGCTGCGCATCCGAGATGCAGTCCCAAGTCTCGGGCCCTGTCTACCTGGGTTTTACCTATCCACGCTCGCACATATTGTAACGCTCGCGGCTCGCTACTTGCCTCTTGAAATTTGAAACCCGCGACCGCCTTGAAGAAAATCCCGGCGACAGCTTTCATCGTTGCGAGCTACTGCCGGGCTGCATGTAACAGCTGCCCACATACCCACCTTACTTAACCCATACCTACATGTATATACATATCATATAAGCCAGGTAGGTATGCATATAGATAGATAGCTACCTGTTCTACTTGTCCAGCATGGAACACAGCCTTACGCCAGAGTCGTTCGTGCGACGCGGTGGAGAGCGTCGAAAAAAAGGAAAAAAACCAGCTTTGACGCATGGACGGATGGATGGGGGGGACGTATGGATCTTCAGGGTTAGAGGCGAGAAGCGAGAGCCGGCGGGCGGGCGGGCCCTACGTAACCTACATAACATTACCTGGACTTACATGGACATTACCTCACACACGCGCACATACGTAACTTCAGCAAGGAAGAACAGGAACATATACCCACAAGAGTTCAGAACCTACTTCCCTAATCCGGGTAAGATGACGGTGGGTTTTTTCCGAAGTTAGGAAAATGCCATCCGGCGGAGAAGCGAACGATAGACATGTAGGTATGTAGGTAGGCATTGTATTACCCATTTTTAGGAACGAGAGAGGCCAGGTCAGGCCGGCGGTGATGATCCTGCGGCGGCCGATCAGGGTCCTAACTGCAGAAAGAACTGGGCGCTCTCGCGCGTTACCGGCACTACGAGTGCGCTAGGTTTATATGGGTAGGTAGGTAGGTAGGTAGTTATGTATGTAGATAGGCAGATAGGTTAGATATTTCCGTACCCCGTTTTCATGCACATACCAGAGGTACGCATATAGGTGAGGAGGAGGCGGCTCCGTCATCGTCGCCGTCAAACGCTGTCGTCGTTATCCTCCTCCTTATCGCCCCGTCTCCATCTCGGAAGCATCAATCGCGGCAAGCGACGATGAGGCACAGCCGGCTGACTACGAGTTGGCTGGGTGGCTATCTGCTCAATGGCGTAGGTGGACGGGTCGCTGTTGTTGTTGTCGTTGTCGCGTTCCACACCGAGTCGTAACCTAGTAGCTTACCTACCACCTAACTTACCTACCTACCTACCTACCTATGTTTGCTGAACGCGAGAGCCCTAGAGAAAAGAGATCCCGTGCTCCCGATTGTTGCCAGGTTGCTTACTATATGTGTGTTACGCGCGGTCACCGCACTCTTCTACACCGTCGTCACAAGAGGGGAAAGATTGGATGGTGGAAAAGCCCTTAGTTACCCCCTCGAAGTGGGTGTTAGTCTTACCACAGAACTAGTTCCTTACAGTAAGTAAACTAAAAAGCAAATTCGATGTCATCGTAGCGGATACAGCCGTGCCCATATCAACAAATACGCCCCTAGCAGGCCTCAGGGCTTTTCGCGTCAAGCCCTCTCTCTCTAACCTAGTACCCATAGTTAGGGATTCATTGGGAGACTCTGCTCAACCTGATCAGGGTGGGTAGATGCCAACGTGCACAATCTCCGCCGGTTTGCGTCGAAGGACACCAATGATGGCGGTATTCCCTTCAGCTTCACGCACTGATGTGCTCCATCTTCTACGTTCCGACTTCGTTGAAGACTTCTAGAAGCATACTCTGAACGTCACGTTATGCAAATCCCTCCTCGTCCCTACGTGTCCAATGAAGCGAAGCTATTTTTGTATAAGCGAAATAGGTGTCACATTTGCGATAGCCAAAGACGAGAGTGCTGTGTTTTAACCACATTTTATTCTGTTTTTATTTTGGAGGCCTTCAAGATTTTACTATGTTTTTGTGGTCATGGCGCATGCTTTTTTGTCTTCCCTTCTTTTTGACTGTTTGCTTCAGGTCGCCGATGTTGCGCACCTCTCTAGCTAAAGCAAACCTCCCCTTCCTTTTCGCCACTGTGGGCAATACAGTACACACCTTTTTCTCTCCCCCCATTTTTGGCTCATCATTCCTTCTTCGTGAGGTTGCCCTCTAGTTCTCCTTGAAATACACACTATGAGTAGTAGAAACCAAATGCGGCCCTCCGTCAGGGCCGAAAAAAAAAATCAAATGCGGACCGTGGTATCATCCGAGGAACAACGCCAATTAGTGCCAAATAAACATGAAAACTAAGGGCGGACGCCGTTGGACACGACGATAAGTTCCAAGCGAGTCGTAAAGCTGTCGACCATATGCTGTAATAATGAAGCTGCGTCGCGATTGGTGCGGGACCAACCCACCAGCTAACCATGCGGTGTGTGTCTGTGTGTATGTGATTATAGGCGATGGGGCGCCTCGTGATTAAACAACATCATTAAACGCCGGCCTAATGCAATGCAATCGGTATCGTAGAAAGTAACCACCTTCGCAATGCTTCGGTAAAAAAATAAGAAAGTAGTTAAAAAATACAGAGCAGCTAAATGTCTGCCGTCGAGTGCTTGCTGGCGTCTCGAATGAGGGTATATTGGCTTGAGGCTTCGTAGGATAGATCGGAATCACCAGCCTTGAGCATGGTATCCGCCGAATTCTTCACGACTGAAGTACTGGTTCCAGCTGCTGGAGTTTGCCTCGTCCTTCGTCTTGCCCATGTAGGCCTTCTCGGGGTACTGCTTCAGGTTTGCCACGTCGAGGGAAGTGTGACGTCTTTTTAGAACGGCATTAGCAGTGGACGACTTCTGTTGTCGTTCCCAGAGAAGTTGGCGACGAAGCGATTCTGTCAATTCCGTAGCCAGCATATTCCGCCTCGTCGTCCTAGGCGACAGCGCGGCTTGGTGGTGGTGGGTCGGCGGGTTAACCATAATAGGCTGGGCGCCTGTTCGGGGGACCTCATTGATCGGCTTCAGCGGCGTGGATCGTAAACCTCTCCTCATCTCGAGCCCGTTGTCCGAATCGTTCGGCGAGGACACGACGTTCATGTTCGAACAGTTCTGTAGCGTCCGTGCGCGTTGAGGGATGGCAGGAGTCGAGTGCGACGCATAGTTGCTGAGACCCTTGGCGCGTTCTTCTTGCCCGGCGAACATTAAGCTGATCAATGATCGTTGAGAAGTAAGGTTTGGCTTCGACGGCACTCGCTTGAACGTTACCGCATCGTCTACGCTGGATTTTCCGCTTTCCTCGATGGAGTCTTCCCACTCGGAGTCCTCGTCATCGTCGTCAATGGCGCTCTCGTCCATGTAGCTGTCAGAGTGATCACTGGGCGTCTGTATTGTCCGCATCGTAACCTGGTTGTTGAAGGAAGCCTGCTTCTTTTGCGCATTGAGGAGGGACCCTGGCCGGGAAGAGTGCATGGCACTCTTCAAAGAAGGGCTCTCATCATCCCCGGAGGAACCGACGCCAACCTCGAACATGGGCCTCTTAGCAGGTTGGGGCATAGCCTTACGAGGCTCGACGCTTTGGGGCGATGACTCGTTGCTGGAAGAGTCTCCAAGCTTGAACTTCGCCGGCTGCTTCTTAAGCTGCACCGGTTTGGGGGCGGGCGAGGACTTTGGCTCAGGAATTGCATCCGGTGCGGCTGACTTAGGCTCATGGGAGACACGGAAGGACGGGATCTGCGACGGCGAAAACCCTCGGATAACGGTGGTGGCAGGCGCTTCTGCGACCTTGGGGTGCGACAGGGACGGCGCATTTGCTGGTTTGCACGCAGGCTCGCTGACTGGCGTCGCGGGGGTTTGCTCTGCTTCGGGGGAGGAAGATTGCGAGTGGTCGACATCCGACGACTCGATGGAAGGAGAACTCATAGCGGGGAGGGGCGCCAGGTTAGGCTCCTTCTCCTGGATAATAGAGACCACCATCTTCTCAAGATGATCTGAGGTAATATGACGTTCACGACCCCTACTTCGGCTGCTCGCACACGAGTCTTGTCGGACAATCCGAGGCCTGACAATTTCCACAGGATCGGAAATGGTTGTGAAATCGATTGCTTCCTCGTCGGCAATAGAGTCGACGCTACCTGATAATTGAGGGACGTCTGATATCCGCTGCTGTTCGGGGATGTCTTTCGGTAATGTGGTGGTGGTAGTAGTAGTGGCGGCAGGCTGTTCCTTTGCTTCGCAGCAGAAGGTTTCCCGGTTCCAAAGTCGCCAGCTGAGGTTTTCTAATCTCCGGCCTTGCTCAACTGAGTCTGCACACCTAGAGAATACTGCATTCCTGGTTAGAAGCAATCGCTACGACCCAAGGCCCTTCTCGCCCCGCGACAGTAACAGATCGGGAACCTACCAGTCCACATGCTAAAGAGGTTCTGGGGATTGTTGGTGTCAACCTTGTGGATGACGTTCGGGTCCACAGTCAGGACCAACCCCTCGGCTTTACTAGGCATGCCGTCGAAATGGCTGCTCGGCTGCTGGAGCAGGCTAGGAGAGAGTAGAGGATATATGGTGGCTGATGGTTTCGCGAAGTCGATCGCGAATGTCGAATTGAGCAAGGAATCGGTCTCTCGCGCTTCCCGGAGGCTAACTAGAGAATAATCGGCACCGGATACGGGATCGTGCTGGGCGAGGATGTTCTGGCGTCCTTTGTCCAAGGCGTCCAAGGTGTCTAAGTTGCAGCCGCGGCAGAATCGAATACAGGTGTGGGAACTGGGGGATGTTGATGTTCCTTGTAACTCTGTAGAGGATACTCGACGTGTGGGGGAGGAGGAGGGTATTCTTGTTGTCGATGAATGCTAGGCGTGGGATCAATGCTACGACCGCCGACGTGATTAGCACTTGAAGAGTTGTTTAAACTCCTTCGTTGTTCATGGTGCGGGTTCATAAGGGAAGGGGAGGAAGGGAAGCGGATAGGTGTTGTACATATGTATTTGATAGGAGCGAGCAGAGTGGGTAGGTTAGGTGGAGGGCAGAAGGCGCGGTGTGCAAGGTCACTCCTCACTGGGTCCACGGTACGTATCTACGTACCTTCTTTCTCAAGGAAAAGGTAGGTACTTTTGCATGTATCTTGTAGCTACGTACCTACAGATGTACCCGAGTACTGTACCTAGGTACTCAGTTATTATTTCACTCTAGGTCTTTCGGCGGGGACCTCTGTTACTCCCTGGGGGTGGTGGCGGAACTGGGATCAGGGGGGACAGGGGCGGTAGCAACCCTTGACAACAGGCGCAAGAGGGTACCTGTCCTCCAGTACCTTTATAGAGGTACAGGCATTGCAATACCCACCCGCGGTAGGTACCTACGTACCCTCACAGAGGTACGTACCGGCCCTTCGTTTCCTGCTCCGATGGAAGGGCCACAGCGGCCAGACTCGCCCCGAAATGTCCTCTTTAGTGTCACCAGGCCATTGCCCCGTTAGAGCATAGCCAGAAGGTTAGCGCAGGGCCTAGACCAAACCGGGTAGCAGATTCCTATTAGGGCACTTAAGGCCCTCCCTGTGGCCTACCCGGAAACCCGCCCGCGGTCAATAAAGCACAGTTTCCCGATTCAATCTCTGCTCGCGACTGACCAGCAGACCCTTTTGCCTGGGACCTGCAAGCGGTTCGATTTTTTCATTGTTCAGGCAGGCACATGCTGCCCATTCGTTCGGCTTGTCGTTTCTACAAGTTCCAAAGCGGTCACGACACTTGTGAAGGAACCGACTGATGCGAGTGTTCTTTCTCAAATAATACGTAGAAGCAGCACGTCGGTAGTAGTACACCCGTAGTAGTACATCAGTAATAGTAGTACATCAGTACGGTACCTCTTATTCCTACCCAAGAAAACGTAGCCAGGTATTCCGCGATATTCCTTCAATTTTGATTCATCCCCATTTATTGTTCGTTTTCAGCAAAGCAAAATACACCAAAGCAAAGCAAAGCAAAGGGCGAGGGGTTGAAAAGCAAACCACGAACGGACTGCCGGCGCTCATAAGACTCCGACATGCTCTATGACCTGCCTACCAGCCTGCCTACATACCTATAATTAGGTGTTATTAGGTGTTCAAAAGGACCACCGCCGGCGCATCATGACCTATGGCCTACGTACGCACAGGAGCAAGCCGCGGATTTGACATTTGACAGATATCCAAATATTTAAATTGAAGGGCGGCCTCCTCACTACCATATACTGAGAAAATCTACAAGATTCCTGCGGGATGATGCTTGCACGATGTGTTTGCAAAATAAACACGCCTAATCCAACTACGGCCAACTACGGCCAACTATGGCCAACTATAGCCAACTACGACGGCAGGCTCTATGAACCAAAACCCAGCTATGGGCTGGCTGTCTAGCATTCCAGACTTGTCGCGTGGGATTAAGTGAATCAAACCATAGACCTGCGTCGTAAGTGTCCAGACTAAGCGAACAAGCGAAGCCCTAATGGCCGTACGGAGGGGAGAGAGGGTCCTGTGGCGCTAGGAGTATTTGTGACATTAAATTGAATTTTAATGATGGTTTTTAAATGATGATCGATATTCCCGCAGAGGAAACGGGCGACGAGGCAATCGTGACTACGCTCTGTTCAGGCTAGGTAAAGCTCTGCTCTGTCGACCGTTGATTGGGCTTTGTCTGGGTGATCGTTTGCTGCCTGTGCTGAATAGGGCAGTCTATCAAGCATCGTGATCCTTGGCTGCGTTAATTTAGATGGAAAGGTCAGAGAGGTCGGAGTTGTCAGTGGTCACCAGGGGGGGATGAAGCTGGCAATGCCACAAAATGTCCGCAGAGTTAGGCAATCGGCTGAGGTAACAGGTTAACAGAGGAGGTATTGTGTGATAGCCAATTCGGTCGGCCAACTTTGGCTGTGGTCGAATGGTTACGGGTGGAATTGTGAGCCAGTGAGCGTTTGCCGCTGTGCCGACGCTGACACGGAAGCACGTGCTGGTTGAATGGCTGCTGCTTGGATCAACGGTCCTGGATTGCCTAGATCCGGCTAGAATATTGAGAATCGCCTCGCAAATAGCCCTCGTGATGCTATCCCTTTTAAACTTGAAACTTCATCGGCTCTTCTTTATTAGTCAAACGGACCGCCCCCGCGTTTCTTCCATGACATCTGCCCACGGCCTCGACTTCGGCTGTCGATTTAGACCGCAGCGAGGGAGTCATTTGAACGATTTAGCAACATTGACAACGCAATGGTCCCGAGCACGTTACCGTAGAGCGACTTGCCAGCTCATAACACAGGTGTAAGACAGGGCCTGGTTTCTATTCCTTCTCAACAATACCATTCTTTATTTTCTTGGATTATCTTCGCAGCTATACCAATGAATTCCCACGGAATGGAATGATCCCCTGAAGGGGTAGCTCAGCTTTGGTCAGGCAGACTCCGCAGAATAGCTCAGACGTCGTCTTGTGCCCATCAGCAAACCCGTTGATATACGTATGTGCTGTCCTCTCAGGCATTCTCGTGGCCACAAAATGTACCGAACGGCATATGTGCTAGGTAGGTAGGTAGTAAGTTGCAGCCCGTGCTGCGGAAATTGCCTCGTACCGGGGGAATTGTGGCGGCCGACTTGTGGACGAACCTGGATGAACCTCCTCCGCAACAATGGACGTTGAGTCAGCTGAACACCCTCAGCCACAGTCGAGAATTCCAATTGAATCCGGCACCCCCCACAGACTTTATGTACTTGTACCTAGATTAGCTCGGGCTTCTGATCACGAAATCTACTATGTGTACTGCGGAGTTAGGGAGCCACAGCAGCCCTGTACACCACTCGAATGCGGTATACACACGATAGCGCTACGATACGATACGATACGAAGTAGCACGATGTACGCACAGAGACTCCGATGGAATCGATTAGACGTGGCCGTGGGGAATGTACATGCATGCCTACCGACCTCTTACAACATCGACACGATACGTAGCCGTCGACGTTATAGCAAGTAGGTACCTCATAATATAATATCATAATATCATACATGTATAATATTCATGGTAGGTAGTACATGATTCCTAATGGGGTTTGCGCATTTTAATACGCCTCATATCGACCATTCTTAAGTCCCTAAGATATAATAGGTAAGAGGTGCATATTAAGGTCGTCACATAGATTTCTCGAAACAACGTGTGCCACGGATGCTTTCATGATAGATGAGAGAAATATGTAAGTTAACGCGAATTTACAGTATTAGGTGGTCTTGTGTAGAAGGCCAATCCCGAGGGGTCACCGGAAATAGGTGTTAATCCTCTTCTACGCTACCCTCCCCCATTCCCAACCGATATCGCTTCAAATCGAGATGAGACGAAGACGAGATGAGAAAGATAAATAAACGAGGGCCTCGGGCAAGGGTAGGTCTGTAGTCACACTGCCTTCTCTCCTGAATATCGATATCACGCAGCCTGTGACCATTTCGTTACATTTCGGTGCATTGCCCTGCCAGCATCAGCGCCAACAGATGGAGAATACCCGCCAATCGGCCAACGCAACCCCACGCCGAAATGATAGATTCGTCGCCTATCACACCTAGCATCGGCGTGCACAACGCCAAGCTAACACTCTTGTCACACATCGAGCGCCCTTCAACCAGCGTCAAAATTGCGTGCTGACTTATTATCTTCACAAAAACGAGCACTAAGCTCTTCCGCGCGCCTCACCAACGTGAGCCCTAAGTGAAATAGTTCGACGAGGCACACTAACTAACGAACGCGGCCCGTGACATATTTTTAGGGTTTAATAATCCATCGTGTCGTGACGTGGATGGCTCATATGCCTTTGTATTAAGGCTTTTTTGTTGAGCTATGTCGAAGCCGTCATCTGATCCTGTTCTGCTTCAAATCATCGTGCTATCCTCAAGGGTCATCATGGTCTCTTTTAACGCATATGGCTATCGGGATTTGCTCGGATTGTTCCAATAGGCAACAGTTCCATCCGGCATACCGAGGTTGTAATCCTTTGGCTGCTGCCGCTGCAGCTCGTTCGAGATTTCCAGCTTGGCCTAACCTTCCATGTCAGGCACGGCGCCGAACGATCAACCCAGCTGCCGTGCGACCGCGAATTAAAAGCTTGGTGGACTGCACTCCGGTAGGGTGGCCGAAACAAACTGACACGCGCGGTCCGCAGTAACTCCTCCAGAAGGCAAGTCCGAGACATCTATGCGTAGTCCGCGGTCGTGATATATTCTAGAATAAGAGGATACCCGGATAACCATCATGGAGACAACCCGCTACCTAATTTCGCGTAGTAAAGGGTCCACGGTGGTGTGCCAGCATGCTAAAGGGTTCCTCGAGATATCTATCCTGCCTGCGCCGCGGGATGCACTGGTCGCGCTACCTTGAATCGGGCAGGCGACAGGGCATATATGCCAAAACGGCATGCCTATCATGCACCATCAATGCTCCCACGTTTCTTCAGAGGAACATCAGATTTCCATCGGTTCCAGTCGACCCACTTACACTACCGGCCAGCTTCTTTTCATGGGAGGCTGAGCCGAACTTGGAAGAGAAGGAGAGTGCAATGTTCGCGAGACCACGGCCGTGGGCGAAGTGAGCCTTTCCTCTGGAAACATTATGACCCCTGAATCCGACCTCGCGGTTTCGACGAGTAGTATTCCACCTGATAACCTAGCCCTCCATTCGCCATTTGGGCACCAAGTTACGAAATTGGGCAAGATATTGCAAAGTTACACCGTCCCAATTGGAAATCCAAAGACGAACCGACACGCCGGGAGCATTTGCAGACGTCTCCCTACGTACATTTATGACAGGAAAACCTGCACTTTTCACGCCTGCATAGGTACATTAGGTACATACCATACGTCACCGTCACTGTAGTATTCCCCTCACGATGCGGTGTCTCGACGAGGAACCTATAATCTTGACACGATGGGCTGAGCTGAAAAAGCGAAACGCGGCGACTGCATGAACGGGCGTGCACCTACGTCGAGTCTCTGTAAATTCTCATCGTTGAATTAGACGTCTACCACCCGATGGGAGCTTGCAGAGGATTCGAAGACCCCCACGTCGGATAGAAATTACTACGATGCGCTTACCCCGAGGTTTGCGACGCCGCATCTTGAAAGCTTTCAGGGTACAGGTATCTGCATGGTAATTGCGTGTCACATGTGTCTATAAAATTCTATCTTAGGTAGGTAGTTCCAATATTCTCACAAGCTCTCAATCAACATCATCCTTAGCAGAACACGTTCTTATATGAGCGTCAGCGCTTGTCACGAACCAACATTCAAGCTTCACCCGGCCAACGTCAATCAACCATAATAGTGCCTAGCTCCAGGTTATAATTATAACGTCATAGCCATGGACGTGCATGACTGAGCATTGATCATGCCCAAAAGAGAAAAGGATGGATTTTATGCCATGTAATGTTTCTATCGATTATCAGATCGTGGCAATCGATAAATCCAACCCTGAAAGTCTTAAAAGAGTCTCTTCAGCAGCCCCCAAAGCCCCCAAGCCCCCACTCTGTAACCCCCCCATTCTTACCCCTTGACCTTGCTGACAATCCTGACCGGACACGCTTCCCCGGAACTGGGGGTTGTAATAAGTCGTGACAAGGGATTTGGGGAATTGGGAACGCCGTATCCTTACAATAATGTAAGCAATGTCGGTGGCTACTTTACCGAATACGGAAATACGTGAGTAAGGCGAGAAGAATTGCTGTCTACTCTGTCCCATCTCGTATTTTCGAGAACAAATAGTATCGAAGAAGAGCAACTTCTTGCGAAGACGGGTGACACCGGCTTCCCCATTCATTTTCAGCATCCGGCGCATCCCAAAGCAAGTTATCTAAGTCCGCGTACTACATCCGTATAGTGATTTTCACTGCACGGCAAACAAGGGAGATGTATGTGCCTTAGGTAGACGAGATACTCTTACCAGGGACCTACATATGTACATACGTGAGTTTTCCAACTGTTTTCCCGAGCAATAACTTCAAGGGAAATACTTGGCAGTTGCCTGGTACGATATAAGGCCGTCCAATCCCTTACATCGCTTAATTAAGATGTTAAAACTTACATAACGCGCCATGCCAAGATCCGGCAGTTAATTTCAAGACTCGAAAGGAGATTCCTGGGAGCTCAAGTTGCAATGGAAAGTCTCAAAACGTGGTAGATGGAGCATTTACAATGGGGGAAGGACTGGGGGTGCGCTACCCGGCTACCATCTAGCTGGTGCTCTGAAAAGTCAGGTGAGCAGCCGATAGAGAACGGGGCAGCCAATTATGCGCGCGCAAATGCTCGTTACATAAGGTGAGCAATATGATACGTAGCGGTTACGCCGCCGGCCCCATCCCGTCGTCAGGGCGCGAGCGCAACTGAGGCGTAAGCTACCTAGTAAGGCGTAAAGGATCCCCTCCGGAACGGTATTTTAAGGTCATCACCTCGTTTTTGCTCTTCCGCGGGCCTTCCCCGGTCAACATTATACTCCACTGTTGTCTCGAGCAATATCACCAACTCTACCAATAACTCGCCTACAGCTAATAATATTCCATGATGACTCCATAACAGCCTTGCTCGAGCCCCAAGTTCTGGGTCTCGAGCCTTGCTTCATAGTTTATCGAACAAGCGACATAGCGTATCGGCAAATCCCCATAACTTTCTTTGATCTTCATCCCGGGAATTGCTTCGATACGTTGTCGTCTCGTAATCTCTCCCTTCCCCCTAAGTACGCGCAATCATGGGGATTCGTTAGCCCAATAACGCCTCGTATGTTGGGGTTGCCAAGAGCACAAAGCTTCCGAAGCAATTCCCGATTATGTGATGTGTAATTCTCGGACAGTGAGACATCCTTACTTACATCCAGCGATCTGGTACCCAATGCTCCCCGGCGGAAGACTCTCCGCTAGCCACATTTTACTTTTTGCGATACATCAGAACTTCAGCAGTCATCGGACACTCGTAAGTCAGCGGGGCGACTCTCCAGCTCCAGCTTTAATGGAGATTGCAGGTGTACTACACAAACTCCTGGGATCGGACCCGGAAGTGAATTTTATGGGGAGAGCGCGGGCTGTTCTAGGGGACTTGGGGCGGACTGACGGAGAATTCTACGTTCCTTTACATTTCGTAGACTCATTAATAATCCGAGATCATTCGGGCCATATCCGCGAAGCATTAGATAAGGTAGGTATGTTTTAGGTCGCTACCTAGGTAGTAAGACCGCAATCGACGATGCTTCAACTTTGAAAATATCAGATCAGACAACATTCCGCGATCTCGAGTGCCCATAGGGTGGAAGCGAGCGCCTCTTTGAGATAAGCGAGAAGTAAAGCGATCAAGGAAACGCGCAAACAGGACCACCACGCCGCAGCAGGATCTCACCGCCGCGCCGTACCAACGGGTAGTTCCACCTAGATCGTCCTGCTTCTCTCGTGAGATGAGAATCGAGAAGCAGTTAAAATGATATAAATTCTTTAAATTCTTTTTTAACATCTTTTAATCACCTCCGCATTTCAATGATATCAGACCAGGTTTTATGGCTGCTTTTGGCGCACCTCTCCGCAGTCACCCAAACAACACAATTGGTGTGTGCCAGACCAAATTGACGCATAGCCAGGGTTTATCTATGTTGTCTCCCGCCATCGTGTCTTGATTTCATCAGCCGCAGCGTTCTACTGTCGTGCACATACATGAGGTATATCTAAAGATAATATGTACAGTTACTACGCAATATATGAGAGTATCTCGAGTCGATGAATGAATTCTTGATCCTCTTACATAATCGCACGTCCCCTCCATCCTCGCCGTGGCTTGGGGCTTATATACATGGGATCATATGCATATTTTCTGATATATAGTACGCCCCTATCTATATCTGACGCCCTCATAGCTCACCGGAGTACCCTTTCTGGTAATTCTCCACTCCAAGTGCTGCATGAGCCCGACAGGCGGGACGGTGGAAACGATGAACAAGGTCGTGGCAGATTCGCGACTCATTTTTCGTATCTGACAAGTCTCGTCCTGGGGCAGGAAATAATACACACATACTACACACGGTTGCCCCTGTGGCGCAAAAAGTGACGAGAAACTTGTGTCGTAGTCTTAGTTCCATCGTCCGAGATCCTACGCAGCGGCTTCGTACCGCGGTGCAGCAAAATTTCAGGGGGCAACCTTACCTAGGAAAAGTCATTGCTCGATTTTAATGGGGATCTTGCGGCCGCTCCGCGAATCAGAGTGTGTCAAGTCCGACGCGATTACATGATAGGCGGTAGAAACTCGGCCCTTCTCGGTGAATACCTAGGTGAACTAAAGCCAACGTGCGGCAGGGCTTTGTCCCATCGCCAAGTCAGGTATGTACATCCAGAGCTGTGTGTATTACCTGGTTGCGAAACGAAACGGTTGCGGACTCGGTATGTCACTTACCAAGAGCAGTATAGGAAATAACGTTTGTAGTATCTCCAGACGCGCATCCCTATAATAATAGCACCTGTCAGATAATAGCACCTGTCAAACCTTACCCTCATCTAACGCTCGGTGGTAGAGAAGAAGGGCCAAGAGAAACACACGCTTTGCGCGCGCGTGATCCCCCCTCACGCTTCCACCACCACTCGGGGCTATTCGGGATCCAGAGCCGCAGAAACATAAGTGACGGACCCTGAAAATGCAACCCTAGAAACCTGGGTAACGCTCCATCGATGGCACTTCGGGGATTCTAGACCGCACGCCCCGAAGGTATTTTTCTCGTGTCTTTTTCTTTCTAGAATTTGCCCACTTAGGTAGGTAGGTAGGTATACATACTATACTAGGTAGGGTACCTAGGCAGGTAGCATATGTTGCTGTGGATGTATGTATTTTACTCTACAGCGTGCTGATACGGATTATCATCATGCGTACCTGTGAGCAGGTCAGAATACCCACCCGCCCTGCCTTTATTAACCATACCGATTGGCTGGCGCTCACGATGTTCAATGCGGATTCTGGCCTTGCGGCTCAGCTCCGTGCGTGACCCGCTAGTCCGCTCATTATGCGCATCTACCATTATATGTAGGTAGTACTTATACGCAATGGCCTGACCCAGTTTCTCCGGCTCTGCGAATCGAAACGAACGCATTGAAGTCGAGATTGTAGGACGATTGTAATTGCGCCGAAGCTATCGGCATGACCGCGGCTCCACGGGTTCCACCGCGGACACTTCGTAAAATAAAGAACAAAAAACGGCCCAGGGGCTGAACTGACTAGCTGGCTGGCTAAATGTCCTCCCTATTTTATTTCACGTGGCCAAGCCGCCATGCGAGCGAACAGGTCCTAGGCTGTTATGGATACTGCCTGGCCCAGAGCCGGGTTGCGGGAGAGGCTCGAGAAACTTCAACTGACAAGCCCTACTCACGTTACCATCAGCCTCTCGTGATGCCGAACCCGCCTGTGCTGGCCGTCGGCTGCCGGTTAATTCGGTAGATTGGTTGCCCGCGGATGTCAGGGCTATATTGCTTCCCCGCATTTCTTCGAAGTTCGCCTGGCCAAGGCTTTCCCAAAGGCCTCCCTAGACTTGGTCCCTGCATATGATTTACGTCTATCCGTCCGTATGTATATAGGTGTGTATGTATGTATAGTACAATCTCTCGCGATAGTCATCAGATGGAGAACGGTTGACAGAATGACCACTGCGGTTCATGCGGTCCCGCCCACGCATGCGCTTAACTATCGTAGCTGCCTAGGAGGCGAATCGAATTGATTCACCAGTCGACCCTGATCCTTGGTAGAGAAGTCTGGGGAGTTATGCGGAGTTCGAGCTAGAGGCCCAGTTCCCCAGACTCGAAGAGCCCAGAACCCGGTAGATAGATGTCGGTATCATGTGAGCTTGTCCCCTTTTGCCTCATGGCATTCATTCTATTCAATGCCGGGCTCTTCTTAGTTCAACTAGTTCAATGAGGCTACGGCGCCTAGTCGGCTGTATACAACAAGCGGTCTGGGGGAGTTGTTTCGCACTACGACCCTCAACCGCATCTCGGTCTGGGAAGTCGGTCCGCACATTGATCGATCTAGGAATGAGATCTGGCGATGAGATGCCTCTCCTGGCCTACGCGAATTCCTCTAGGTGTTTCGATTCTCAATAGAAAACATCCAAGGACTATCTCATTCGCGAGTCTCGTGCTCACATGCTGTATTCCTACCCTGTACGGGGTTAATTTCCCCTCCCAAACCGTCGGGCGAGCGGGCGGGCCTATGTAGAGAGGGATATTATTCCGGGGCGCCGCCGTTTTCCCCAGGAAAATGCGTATTGGTGGTTTTATTTCTCCGCAAATGGTTTTGTCTTGGAGGATTTTACCACGTTGGACGTTTCTGGAAATGTATCTGTTTATCCCTAGCCAACGCTCATAGCAAGGGAAAACATTTAAATCTATTTTATTTTATTTGATTTCATTATATTTTATTTGTTGGAGAATGTAATATTCGTAGTAATATTCACAGCTGAGTTTCGATCACCATGTCTATAAATTCTTACGTTGACTAATAGCCGCCGATCGAATCTCGGTGATGGGCTCAGCCATCGTGTTTTAATAGACGAAGGTAATATATTCCACGGCTAGGGAGCGAGTATTGAAAGGCTGCGCTCGCGAATAGAATCGTCGCAGCCTCCCGCGTGAGATACACCAGGTTGTCTATACGCAGATTACATACTCCTATACGACGATAATACGCACCTTCGTAAGGACTTGCCTAGATGCGCATGTGGCACAGTGACTCTGATGCCAGCTGCAAGTCAGAGAAGTGCCACAGCCTATGGGCATCGCCTCTTTCAGCCCTGTTCGGCAATCGACCCCCTGGGGAGACAGGTCGACCAATCTCCCAAAAATATCTTTATCCCCTGCCTATCTCCAGCGCTTATCGGATATTCCCCTCTTCGTTACAGTTGCAATTGGTACGGTATATACGAAGAGAGGCTGACAGACATCGTGCTAACAACACCAACGAACGTATCGTGTTTCTTTTTCCGTTCCTTGGCTGCTCGAGAGGATTCAACTAAGTATGTACCTACGCTATCAGGGTTGGCCCGTCGAGCATGCGCACTCTCCTGATTTGGAACTCGTTGTGACGGATTCTTCCATTCTTGGGAGCAACCTCTCTTGTGACCATTCCCCCTCCCGGTATTGTTGTCGCGAGTCATGCCAACTTCGGATTCCTTTTCGGTCCTGGGGGGTGTGCCACACAAGACAAGCCAGCACGATACGCCGGGGGGGCTGGTTTGGGAAGCATTACCATTGACGGGCTCGCAACAATCCACACGATGATTCAGGTACAGCAGTGTGATCACCCACCACTCTTCCTCCCTTGCGACCCTCCCCCGACGTGAGTACCTACCCACCTACTACACGCTCGCTTACGTATTGGGGGTACATGGCGATGAAATTCGAAACGTTGCATACCTACCTTGGGGATAATTTCGTCCTTCTCTACATTTCTCTCCTCGTTTGTTATTTCTTACCAATTGCCCAGGACGGCGATAAAATTGACACGGGGGATCGGTAAGTTTGCCTTCCCAATCCCAATGCGCGCGGGGGGTCGAAGCCCATGTCGGTCATGCGCAACGGCAGCGCGCTCCCTCATTGGGCGCGAACGAGCTGACCTGGCGGTCCGCGGATATCGACGTTTTGCATAGTATGTAATGTATCTGTATGTACGTATTCCTGCGGGGGATCAGAACGCCACAGTCCTCACCGTCGAGCAATTACATACATGTATGGACTCTTTGCTGCACCCTATCTTATTAATCTCTCTCGTTCTCGCGTACATGTATGCATGTATGTTATCTACCTACCTACATACACATATGCGTATATGTAGATACCTACCTACCTATCTACCTACGTATATGATCTCGCTACCCTCTTGCCCCCCTCAGGGTCCCCTTCCCCTTCTCGGCGCGGGCCCTATCGCTACCTACTCGCATTAGGCGTATTACGTTAGACGGCCAGCAAACCGCCCTTGTGACCTGTCTTCCCGCCCGGAATGTCAGCGGCCTGACCCGCGAATGCAAAATGCCAGTTGGCAGTTGTGAGAAGTGATATGGCCGCCTGTACATATATACACATGGCATATGGCCTGGATGTACATGTTCGCGTTTGGGAAATGACTGAAAGGAACGTTCAAGAAAACCCCCACGCAGAGGAGCTCGAGGACGACTGCCTACCAGGTGCTAGCCCTTCCTACCCGAATCGCCATGCTCGCGGTCGCGAAGGTTCCGTATGGGGTGGAATAGCGAGCTCCCCGTCTTTCGGTCTTTCTCCTTCTGGCCAAAGCCGCGTTCTCCAGGAATGTGAACTGCGATGTCGAGCGAGGCTGTTCCGGCTAGGCGTCCTTTCGCATGGGGAAGTTTAATTCACGTTATGGGAATAGTAAGGGTGACGAAGTAGTTGTTCACATTACTATGTAGGTATGTATTGTGAAGTATTTGAGTTATGTTCGATAAAACCATATAATAGATTTTAATATTGCCATTATTATTAAATTATTATGGCCTGCAAATAAAGAGTTGTTAATTACATTGAGACATTAATGGATAGTCACGCCCCTCCAAATCTCGATCTCAGTGGGGGGTGAGTTGATTGATTGAATTGGAAGTGCGCGCCGCCGAAGGGAATGGTTTGGGACCTCGAGATAGGTGAACGGTGTATCGGTGGGATCTGGCGTCAGCCTCGATGACGAAAGCGCATCACCTGCGAAGTCGCAAATATGAATATGGCTCAGAATGTCGGTGGAGTAAGTCGAATCGCAGACCAAAACGGCAAGGCTGTTCGCGCCGGTCCCCAGATTCTCCATCCAATTCCTGGGGATGTCCTTCAAGATCGAGCCTGTGCGCTGCCTGTGCGCTGGTATGGGAGGTATCGACCTACATTTGCTTAAATTAGAGGCACCTATGTAGCTACATCTCTAATAAGAACCCGGTCCGAATGACGCATCGAGATTCCGCCCCAGATCGGGGGGGCGTGGCGTCGGGGGACGGTACGGCGTTCGTGATGAATTCCACTCATGTATTATTAGTATTTCTTTTTCTGTTTTTCTCTTTTTCTGTTGGGGTTAATCTGGCCGTCGATTGCTCAGGCCCTCTCCCTTTCGTCCAAGTTCAGGATCGAAAGGGAGACCTAATTGCGTCAGCGGGTCAGCTGGTGGAGGATGAAGAATAACGATTAGCGGTCGATCCGGTGCGGTTCCATGATACCAGTTATCGCGAAGTTGGTTGGGACTGGAATTGGACCTACCTGATATGATGTCACTCTTCTTTTCCCTCTACGGATATGTGACTACGGTCGAAGGAATATCTCTGATACTGATGTAAAGGTTGGTTAACCCAAAGGGAAAACGGATGTTTCTCTGCAACCGATAACGAATTGCTGCCAAGAATATTCTCACAAATTCAATCTCGATGTATTGGGAAGAAGCCAGAGAGGATCAGTTACATGTACCCGTTCCTGTTCTAAATTGGATAGAACCACACGCTTTCCACGGCTTTTACGGTTGGTCCCGGAGTTTGCTCTCACATCATATTCATATTCTTTAGCATCTACAGTACATCATGTATGTCCCATTACGTGCATGATAATAACTCGCCAGTATTGTCAGCTCGCTGGGTTCTCATCGACGGCATGCAACCCGAGTCTTGTTTGTTCTGTACATAGTAGCGAATTGCCTGGATCCTGATCCTTAGAATTAGATCTTATCCTTTAAGGGGAGAAAGTTATTCGTCGAGGTTGCCACGTGGGTTGCCGAAGGGATCCTTCAGAGGACAGGGGATAATTTGTAAGACGACTTTTTTAATTATCTAAATTATTACTTTTATTATTTTAAACATTGATGCCTTTTTTTCCCCCCGTCATCTGCGGTCTGCTTTTGGGGACATGGTGGTCATATTCCTCAGGAGGTTTGTCCAAGCAGTTAGTTTGCACCCGAGACTTACATGAGGGCATTCCGTCGACTTGGGAGCGTCCGCCCGTGGGGGTGTAACATCCCGTGGCACTGAACAGGAGCTCACATGTGTAGGTACGGACTGTATAACTGCATATCGCCTCTTAAGGTGGCTGCAGGAAGGTCGGGGTCATATGCTGTGACACGTACAAACCCGCTCGAGTCGGTATGTGAAGCTTATTACTTACATACACATAACTAATGCCGTACGAGTTCTGCTCTGCTGCGCGTCATCACGTCGCAAGTGAGCATCGAGTCATTGGAACCGGCGGTACGAAGCAGTATTCCCCATACTTCTCCGGATCCCGCTTAGATCATCCAACCTCGGGGAACACTGCCGCTCCGCAAAATACGACTTCTCGATGTGCGACGCCGCACTAGATGAGTTGGGAATTATTGCGCGAACGACGCTGGCTTTACGTGCCCCTCGACCTGTGCGTGTGTGCGTTGCAACGGAGCACCCTCGACACCACATAAGCGTCACCGCGATTGGTGCCTACGCTCCAGGAAACGGGTGACATGAGTATTGTTCAGCAATTATTACGTACGCGAGCTGTCTGCAAACAACCGACGATCCCATCAGATGGACGTTGGCCCCTTTTCCTTCATGTGCTTACAAAGTCTGTCCTTGCTTGCCAACAGGGTCAGCTAATTTTACTATCTAGTCTCCTCCAAACTCCCGTAGCTCACAACATCCCGTTCTCACATAATACGGAGGGCCGTATCGCGACGTGTTCTCGTTTCGTAGTGTTCCATCCGCCTCCTTTTCCCCTTTCCGTCCACTTAAGAGATCCTAAGATTAACGGGGACCGCAAAATAGAAACGCCCCAATCGTGATCTACTCATAGCAGAACGTCTTGACGAGAGCGAACACATTAGTCGAGATACCATCATACCTCTTATCGAATGCGGTCCGAGGTTTCTCTCCTTTCCTATCATACATTGTTCGAGCATGTTGCGGTGTGCTCTGCAGCCCCCCAGACATCTTCTCTTCCAGCGAGGGATCTAGGATTATGGGTGCGACATCTATTTCCCATAATAAGGACCGGCTTGACTTTGCTATACGTGCCATTTTGGAGAAAGGTGAGTCTGCGGATAATGAAATGATCGAATCAACACACCGTAAGATCCTGCCCCGGTCCCGAACATAGGCCTGGTCCCCAATTCCCCCTCCTCCCCGTTTATCTAAGTAGCGCGAGCGTAACACATAGTTGGATCACTTCGTAGCACGGATGTCCACGGTGACCAATGCCACGAGGGGGTGAAGCGAGTTTGTGGTGGTTACACGGGTTACGGTTTAATTTTACACCTAGAAATTCCCTCTACCTTTAAGTCAAGTTGGGTACCTACCACGTATAGGTATGGCGCGGAATGGGTCGTTCGGTCGAGATTTTAGGACTGGGGGCCATCACGTTAGGCCATCAGGTAGGTCCACGATGATCCTATTGCGGCGTAAGGCAGAGAGCGAGGAGGAGAAGGAGAAGTCTGACAGTGAGGAGAAGAGCTGGACGAAAATTGACTCAAAAGGTTCCGCACGCGGATGCGGCGGCTGGCTTGCCAATTAGTTCAATATTCTACATATGCGCAATCGGTGAGATTCGCCAATGTCCATTTCTTTGCGTCTTCATCTCACCAGTCGCCATCCGAAGAGCTTCGGGGTGCCATCCCCATGGGAAATTCGATATTCAGCTCAGCCTTCAACCCCACCCACCCCGGAGAGGGAAAGGCACCGCCCATTCGTGGGGTCATATGAATGCTGACGGGCCAAGGCCGATCTCTGTGCTGACAAGTCCGCCTCGTCGTCCTCGTCCCGATACCATCATGAAATGGATTGGTGAGAATTCGATCCAGCGACCGACGATGACCAGCGCTGTCAGCTTTGCTTCGCCAACCCGTCTAATTGAGGGTAATATGAGGGAAGGTTCTATTAGTTAGAGGGTGTTAGAGGGCCTATTCAACCCTGCTGACAGCGTGCGGCACGGGCTTGTCTAGGCCTCTTCACTACTCGGCCCGTCCCTTATCATGTTATTCAAATAGTCAGATCTAGCTGCACGGGTGGCAACACCCTTATTCCTGGGAGTTTCAAGGGCTATTGCACCACATGGTCAGCCGGGGGCATCTTGCACATTTGACTGGAAATTCCTCCTTAATTTGATCAAACTATACATTTGCACAAGCGAAGAACGAGCGAAGGCGATTGGCCCCCACGGCGTAGTCAGACCCGGGTCGGTCAGCAAGCAGCAGCAAGCAGCAGCATTTTGTTCAGGAAATCTTCGATCGTTGTTATCTCCGCCGTTGCCGTTGTCGTGTTTCTGGGTGGGAAGCACAACACCAGCCCGATACAGGGAGTAGGGAGTCGTTAGCCTATGGCACCAACGCATTCGTCAAGATGACCTCCCGAAACCTGGCCAATCGTACGAGCCCACCGACGCCATAGATCGTAGTTCGTCCGCGAATAGCAAAAAGCTAACCGTAATATACCTCTCTATTATTCCATATTCTTGGCATCGAATTTTGAAAAATGCTTTGGGCCTACACCACCATTTGCACTCGCTCGAATTCCGACGCACCTTAAGGCACATGCACACCGCCGTGCTCAAAGTCACCGAACAGAAAAATAGTCCGGTTGATCTTTCCGCGAACCCTGCTGTCGGGTAAGGGAGTTCAAATAGAGCTGGCGCAGGGAAGAGACCGAGGGAACAAAAGTCCATTTGCCATTTGCGGCATGGACATGGGGAGGAATCCTCGGACCAGCGGACATTATTCAAGGGCCGAGGCGTATATTCGAATAAAAGGTGTCTGGAATACACGTTACATTTAAGAAACGGTAATTACTCCGCCGCACACAGGGTAAGTAGCTCGATATGTGCAATGCCACTATTAGATATATTATTACATGCCCTGTAGCACAGGTATGAAATATTGAAATGGTCTGGATGTTCCCTATAAGGCTATGGACAGGCATGGTCTGAGATAGGTGTGAGTAATCTCGACTCATCGGTCCCAAGCATAAGTTGTCTTTCCTCTCTTCTCTGCTAGGCCTTAGAACCTAGTCATGTCGCGAATGATCGCGATCTTGATTTGCCGCCATGTGTCATGGCTGAGGTATATGTAGGTAGCTGAGACCTGAAGGTCACGCGATGCGAAACCTCGTGCAAAAGTGCCAATTATAGCAGTGACCCCGAAATGATCGATCCTCTCGTACACTGCAGTGAAACAGAGGCCAGGTAATTACCTAAACCAAATAGGAACGTGTATGCAATCCCGTAAACGCCTCTTACGAATGATCGTGAGAAAAGGTCTCGGGGAGAACTCAGACCTTCAACTAAAGATAAGCGTAGTCATCATCTGTCAG
Source organism: Pyrenopolyporus hunteri (assembly GCA_902806595.1). Classification (NCBI taxonomy): domain Eukaryota; kingdom Fungi; phylum Ascomycota; class Sordariomycetes; order Xylariales; family Hypoxylaceae; genus Pyrenopolyporus; species Pyrenopolyporus hunteri. The sequence goes on along the minus strand of CADCXC010000011.1, from coordinate 1,121,572 downwards.
TGTACCATCATCCTTCCGCCAAGCGCTTATAATTAGTAAATTACACGGCGTCTATTAACAGTTGTCTGAGAGGACCGGTTACGCGGGATCTCTGTCATCTAACACCAGTGTGTAGTACGAGTCACGTTACGAATCACAATTTAGAGAGTGTCTTATTCTACTATACAGTAACCAAGAAGCGGTAAGGATACCTAAGTCTGGTATCCAGGTTACTGAGTGATGCCAGGATGATATGTCTCCAAGTTCAAAGTCTTTGAAATTTGAACCAGACTTGAGTGAGACGCGTCCCACCATACGACTGCCAGACCCGGCAGAGACGACCAGAAACTAGGAAATATAAATTACAATAAAATGAAATAAAATAAAATAAATCAAATCGAAAATAAAGAGAAAGTAGTATAGAGCGTCGTAACATAGGTGGATTGGAGTATTACCTGGGGCCCGTCGTACCGAGGAGCTCTCTTTTTAACTTCATGCACCCCAGAAATACCGAGTCGACACAGACGCGCATATATAACATTGCCTGTAGGTTATAGTTTATTTTATGGAGATACGATTAATAAAAAATAAATCTATTAATTTCCTATTGACATCCCCAGAGGGCGGTCTGGGATGAGTAGACCCAGCGTACATTCAGCTTAGCCAGCATACAATTCGTCCACTAGCGGGTTTGTGATACGTCGATACCGCAGCCGAAAAGCTCATCGCGGCGGAAATGACCACGCTACACTATACAGATCCCCGTAGTTCCGTCCCAAAGATTCCGGGAGATCGGTTCCAGGGTGCTGCACAAGCGGGCGGCCTGCCGCCCCCTGCCTCCGTAGGAGTCCCGACGGGCTCTCAGGGCCTTGGATAAAGTCGCCGGCTAAAGTGTTACGGCACGTCTGGAACGCTCGCCATTTAGCCGGTGGAAGACAGCGAGAGGATTCATAAGGCCGTGGCTTCGCGCTGCGGGGCCCCTCTCCTTTTCTCTTCGATCTTTTTTTTTTCCTAGCCTTCTCCAACGGTTGGGATGCGGATCGCTGCCGGTGTGGAGGGTTGCTTCCCCAGGAATAGGGAATGGCACTCATGAGGCGCGATGAAAGTACGACGCTCCTTGGCTGTCTCCATAGCTGTCAAAAATATCTCCGTAGCCTGCTACCGTCGCGTCGGCCCTTGGGTCCAAGGGGCTATCGTAGCTAGTTAGGTCAACAGTGGATGGCTGGATGAATCGACAGACACGGGACAGGCAAAAATTTTCCTTCCCCTTTGCCTCCTTTCAGTGACTCTATTTTACCTCCCTCTGCTCATTGGGCTACGATTAGAACCGTGCCGTAAGACTGCAACATGGCGGCAGCAGAGGCTTCGCTCAGGTGCTTTTTGAGATGACACGCAAAGTCGGGGTCCCGGGCAAAATGCGCACTTCCCCCGCGGCCCGTGGGCGTTGTCTTAGGCTGCTCAACGGCGCGACTGACACACCGCGAGTGATAGACGAACAACGCAACCGGCGGTGAAGGGCTTCGCAGTCGCGCGAACACAAATGATGGAGTGTGCCGACGACAGTAATCAAAGTCTCTATATTACTCTTGGCAATGCATAACACGGCACCCCGGGGAGGCTAGGCCTAGCTTCCGTTCGCGGTCTCCGTTTTGCCTGGTCTGATGATCCTTCCCCGCGTCCTCTCCAGAGCCTCGCCGTACCAGGTGGAGACGACGGTACAAGATCTGGAGAGCGATGATGTGTGTAGCTTGGTACCTGTAGCTACCTGGTAAGAACAGGTAGGTAGATAGACATGTAAGTAGGCTGTTAGGGTAAGCCCTTACTTAAGTCAGCACACCCTTTCTTGAGGGGGTGGATCAATGTTTCAGGCGCTTGGTGCCACCCCCAAAGGACGTAGGATGCTGTCACGCGTTCCATGTGAGACAAATATTGACAACTCAGCCTTGACAACTGTCTTCACACCCTCAGCAGATCTGTCGGGACAACGGTGTTCCTCAGCCTTCCCTTTATGTCTTGGAGGCAGGATCTGGCCCTGACAGGCACCTGAGCTCTCGTGTAACATCCGATTCCGAACGCTGGCCGTGAGGTTGCAATAGCCGCACCGCCACATCTTCGCGACTCCACGACGGTGTTCATTAGCTAAGCACAATACTCGTAACCCCTATCATTCTAATAGTTTACGCATCAAAGCAATTAGTTACTTCAATCTTCAATCAGGGGCGATGAATATACGAAGATTAAAAGTATGTTGAGTCATGATATCTGCTACTATGAGCGGCCGAGGCGTGCGGGTATAAGCCACATTCGCTGCTTCAGTATTCAGGTAGACATCTACGTAGAGATATTAAAGTCTATAGAATACGAACTATGAATCATCACTGTGCCGATAGGCGAATGTTTTAACTTCGCCGACGTAGAATATCCCCTCGAGCTGTGAACATATCATATCATGAGACCGACCGCTGACATTAGATAAAATAAGGGGTACCTACCCCTAATATCAAAAGTAAAGCCTCCCGGTCTAGAGGGCATAATTCGCATTATGACTTATTAAGACTTTTCCCAGGGCGCCCAAACTACCGCAAAGGAGTGTTAGGGAAGGTTGACAGTGGTGAGCTCTGGCGCAGGATAGGGGGTTGTCTTATAAGGGGTAAACTAGCTGGTCTTCAACATCTGCCGTTAAGCGAGCCCTCCGTATGGCAATTATTACCCACGGATCTTCTTTTTAAATATATACCACGCCGAACCGTCGCTTCCAGGGCGCGAATGCCTTATGAGTATGTTCATCATATTTTACCTCTAGTCCCCCCATGTTAGAACACTAAGGACCCCAAGCACAAAGCTCTTGATTTACGAGAATATTGGGATCGCTGTAGATCTCATGGCTAGTGCTTGTATATTTGTAGTATTTCGTGGTTTATTGCTGTAGTAGACTAGCGAGACGTCGTATTTTATCTCCGGCTATGACGGTTGATTTGGACTGGCGTTGACGTGATAGCTGTACTACGCGAGCTGTTCAGCTGACAGGGGGAGCATCAATGTACTCCCCTCGCTGTACAATAAACTGATCGATCTGGTCTCAAGATTGTCCTAGGTGAGTTCTGTATCCAGTAGAAGACGAATTATGAATGGACGGCTTAAACATTATCATACCCATACACTACTGCATCGACGTATTTCTTATACTAGTAAGGGCCTACGGAGGAGATAGATCATATAACTAGATATTTAGATGAAATCTAAAGGAAATTGGAGCGCTAGACCTTAGCACACACAGTTAAAGGATGAAAGAGCATTCCACCTTGTTCCCGTTGATATGGGAGGCGCGATTCCAGATAGGGGGCTTCGGGAACTGCTATGATATTATTTCATTCTCTTCTCTAATATGTAACGAGGCGCCATATTAAGGACATTATCTACGATTAGCCCTAGATTAAATTATTAGGAACAAAGAGAATCTAAGTTCGTCTTGGAAAATGGTTAAATTCCTGTAAACTCTTCCCCTATCTTAACCCTATTTACCGACCTACCTATGCTTACGAGTCCCCTTGAAAAGCCGTAAGCCTACGACTGGGCGATGATAAAACTCGCACAAATATATTCCGGTAGTATTGCAAGGAACAGTAGATATGGCCGAAGTTTCAAACTACATAATCCTCGTAGCCCTTTATATTTTCGATGGCGAGTTCTATTGAAGTCTTCGATTCGCGATTGACATATTAAACACTGATTTATCGGAAGTGGTTACACTGAACTAGCGTGCTAACCGAGGGTGTAGGGTGTATTCCTGGGCGACACTCGCATAGATGACGAAAATACGCGCTCCTTAGTCCTAAGTAGTCCCGAACTTTCCTGGGAGTCAAAACGATCTATCCGATACTATTAAGGGAAATTGATGAAATTCTCTACTTAACATTGGGTTGAGAAAATTTTTTATTAGGTATAGATGATGTCGTAGAGGGGGTTGGTATTTAGTTTGAATTATCAATGATACTATGTGAAGTACGAGTTAGAAAAACTAAAATGAGAGAGCTTATAAGCTAGGGGGTTTTACAACGTGGAAGTAAATATAACTAACACACTGCTAAGACACTATCAAGATGGTTGAATATCTCATAATCCATGCCGAACTCAGACGCACACGCTTTATACGATCTTTGCTAAACCCAGTCCCAGTTACAAGAACTTATAGAGAATGTACCTATCTTATGCCTCACTAATCCGTCGAGCCTCTTCCTCGGCCTCCTGATCAATCTCATCCACCTCATCCTTACTGAATGCTTCGGTAAACTTAACCCAAGGGCCGTGAACCAGGCCCGTCCCCGCACCGATAAGGATGCCTAAACCGGTGGTGGGAATAGCGACCAGTCCACTGACCAGGGACCCGACGGTCATACCGAGGCCACCGGCTATGCCAGCCCCTATTCCGGCTCCGGCGGCGCCGCCCTGCATCCAGCCAGTTTCGAGACGCCTCGCGGTCTTCAGAAGCGTTGCAGCTTTCTTGTCGAGTTGGTGGGCGCGGAACTTCAGGTCCTCAGCAACACCGGGATCTTCTGCTTCGTCGGCTTGCTTGTGAAGTTGCACAGACTCCTCCTGTAGCCGCTTTGACTCTTCAATGCGTGTTGTGATCTCTTCTAGGAGCTTTTCCTTGGTCGTTGGCTTCTTGGGCTGCTCCCCTTTGTTTTCTTCTTTGCTAGGGGCTGTCATGCTGGACTCTGGAGAGCGGTCACGCTGCACAGTTGAATCGATCGAAAGCTACCTATATCCCAATATCAAAGACTTTTGCAACTGTCGGCCTGGGATTGTATAGCGCCAGCCTCATCCGTTTTAGGTAGGTTCCTCTTTTGGAAATGAGTATTTGATAAGTTGTGGCTTGACGATTGAGGCTCGATCCGAGCGTGAAGGACATTGTCTCGAGCCCATGACGTCGCCTAGCGGCGCTACCGGTTGAGGCGCGTTAAGTCTGAGCGATCTACCGTAGTACCATCTTAGCTAATCGCCGAATGACTGCATATGTACCTATTGTTACTCAGTAACACATGTTTTCTCTTTTCCTGAAATCTGGCAACTTGCGATCTCATTCAAAGTAACATAGTTTACCTTAGTATGCCTCAGACGGTCTTACGGAAGCCAATGGCGTGTTTACATTGTATGGTATACATTCGTGAGTACATCAACGCATTGCCGAATCCAGGTTTGATTACGTACAATACATAAACACATGTGATTGAATGATGTCAGCCACTAAGCGATTGCTACCGGGAAAGGGGTAAGAGAAACAAAAATGACGAAATATTCCCCAGGCTTGTGACCTTCCAGTTGTCCGCGGCCAACCAACTAGGTACCTAATTATTTAGGGCATAGCGTACTCGCTCGGGCTAGGTCAGGTACTTCAATTGTATTGGGACATGACAGGCAAGAAAAATAATAGCATTGAAATTACATAAGACCCGTGTCGTATTGAATACCTATACTAGGTACCTAGGTACCTACCAAAGTGATTACCGTGGTACATGTACCTTAAGCTGCTTAGGTACCTAGGTACTTGGCTCGGGATGTGCTTACTTCGAATAGGTAAGTAACCCCACCAACCACGAAATTCTCTGGGAAAGAGCATGATTGTTAGGAATTTCTCGTTGGCCGAAATGACATAACGCATTGACGATAACAATGCTTATCGGCCCTGCCCCGCCGCGTCATTTGACAGCATTGGACCTCGGAACTACTTGTACACAGGTACCCGTCGCAGATCCCGTGATCGTTTCCGGTACCAGATCTTCTTGACCGGTGAAGATTCTTGGGAGCCTCCGAACCAGAGTTCGCATACGTTTAGACCTGGGAATGTGGAGATCCCATTTCCCGCACCTGAGTAGCGTTCCCACCTCTAACGCCTCCTATCGTCCTATTTTATTTTATTTTAATATTTTAATGTTCTAATATTTTTATTAGTATTACTACATATTTGTTTTAGTATTTATTTGTGTATTCATTTGTCCGATGGGTAATAATACTAGAGACAACGTTACTTCATTTGGTTATCGTCGGACGGGAGGCCCGATGACATGTCACACGATAATTATTCTCCTTCGGACTACAGGAAACTAAAAGTCTTCTCAAGCGTATGCCATTTCTCTGCCTCATAGAACAGTATCTACATACACACCTAACATAACTGTATACTTACTTCCTTATCCACCTCTTGTCCCTAAAAATGTACTTGTGACGTATAGCCTATTTCATTCTTCTCGTGAACATTTACTTGATGAAAAAAGGAGAATCTTACACGAGGTTGCTGTTATGCGTACAGGTAAACTCAAGCAAGGAATACCTGGGGATGCTCCCGTCACTGACCTGACGACAAGGTAGCTATCCTGGCTACGCTGCCATAGTGATATGCAGATATGCAGCGAAGAGCATGGGACATGGGGTCCGTCACCGACGAACTGCAGCCCATGTCATTCGAAGAAAAGAATAGAATAGAATAAAATAAAATAAAAAATATATTTTTTATAATAAAATAGCAGGTTCCAGAAAAACAAAAACGGCGTGAACACCGGCCCCCCGTCTCACGCACGGCCGTTCCTATCAGCAATCCTAACCCATACACATCTGTGCTGGGACGATTTGGGATAGCATACCATCTTCGGCTTGGAGTGATTGACGAGAAGCGACACCAACAGGCTCTCTCAGACGGTCTAGCGTTCCCGCGGGACGGGTAACCCATCCGGCGACAAGGGCTCCGTCAACTGGCAAGCCCCCCGGCCAATTTCTCGACTCGTTCGTGTTTCCAAATTTGAACGCAGCGCCGTCGCCATGACTCTTTGCTAGGGGAGCTGCTTGAGTCGCCTAAACCTAGCCGAACTGAATTCCCGGGTTTTGCTTTCATCGCACATATAGGCCCCCCCCTTCCTTCTAGAAGGAAATTCGAAGCGTTCGGACCTCTATCTGAACACGCCATGGATGGAATTTCACCGAAATTCTGTTGTTTCGCGAGGCATGGCAGCTGAATGCACCAATCACCCCATCTTTTTCTCGACAATCCCTGGAAACTCCCTTCATAGCAGAATGGGTGGATCACCTTTACGACGCCATTCCCAAACGAGATCTCCTCGCATGAAAACGCCGCTCTTTCGAGCACTCGGTTCCCCATGGTTGGTAACAATGTCGTCCTACCGCAAAACCATGCTTTAGAGATGAACAGTACCTGTATCCTGCGCTGGGCGGTGCTGGTGCTCTGTTCAACCTTGAAATTGCGGGGAGTTGCCGAATGCAAGGGAGCGGTAACTTCTTGATATGCGAAGTTCGCAAAACTCTCCGACTTTCGAGCCGCACCAGAGACTTGGGCATTGGTTGGTATCTTTCCCGGCCTCTGTCTGTAAGGGAGGACCTAGGGTGTCTAGCGACCTTTAGTTAGGTTCGGTCATTTTTTGCTTTTAGTTCCCAACTAAACTAATTCCAAGAAGTCGCCGACTTTCTAGAAGGTTGTTGGGACGCTCGCCGGCAGACCAATTTACAAATGCTTAGTTAATAGAACACATCGAGGCTCATCGACCCGAGGCCATGGACTTGGCTGAGTCCGCTGATGTCGGGTGGAGGCATAAGGTGGATATCATAGACTCAATTTCTTCCCTATGTAGCGATCGTCAATAATGGGGAACATCAACCCAATCACTCAATAAGACGGCACCTTCAGGTACAAGATCACATACCACCTCAGACGATATATTATTTTCCTCTGCTATATCACCACTATGACCTTCCACTATGTATTTTTACTCTGAAACCTTCAATTGGCACGTGCGGATAATACGACGAACCCGGCCAGACGGGCTTGGATTTTAAACTACCCGTGCCAGCTTTGTGGCGACTGCTAATTTACCGGTGTGACGGGCGTTTATAATGGGAAGGTAGCTAATATCCGTTGCTAATACTAATTACGCGGATAGATGGAGTAGTCCCATTCCCACGTGGGCATGAAACTCCTCCAGTTTAAGCATTTGACAAACTCGACACTTGATATCAAGTGTGGCTGAATCGTGTACTTCTGAGACAAATTGAAATAAATAATATAATAATATTTTATCTCTAGGATAGCTTACTATGTATATCTTTGGCTCAAGTTCAGTCAAGCAATGAGGATAAGTCGGAGTCCCTTGTTGGGGTTAGCATCCTACGGATTCGTTCCTCGAGGATATGCAGCCGTGTAGTGGAGGTGGTACCTTACGTGGGGTATATTACCAAACTTGCGTTGTCTCTGTAAAGGACTCGAACCCGCGGACTTGGGCTTTGCCTTGGTGGTACGGAACTTTAGTACATATTGCGGAGCGGTAAATTATAAGTCTGAAGATCCTATAGTACTCAACTAGCTCAAGAACAGCCAATGGTTCGGAAACGTGCAAGGACTTTGGAAATAATAACGGATGCCAAGCGGCCACGGACTATTATAATTGACAGTAATAAATAGGATTTCGTTCGTACCTACGAATCCTTCCCGTGTAAAAAGAAAATAATGAAACAAACATATTACACAAAAGGCGTATGCAGGGACTCTGGCGGAGGGTAACTCCGATGGCACGAACCCATGTGGCATTACTACAACGTGACTTTTACCAATTAATCAAATCACCAGTCCCCTGGTTCAAGACTATAGTACCATAGTATAGTCTCCCGGTGTAGGAAGCAGCCGGTTCGTGGCTGTTACTTTTTCCGGAAAGGGAAGGTATAAACATTTCCTTCGGCGTTATTGGTTTCTACCCATCGTTTTGCATACATCGTGACCCCCATGAACCCCCAACCTTGGAGATTGAGCATGTGGCATTTGAGGGTTCCGGTGAGAAGCTTAAATAGGAGAAGGCCAATGAAAGCCCACGAAGCTTCCTGGAGCAGACCTGCAGGTTATACGGCAGGATACGCAGCCGGGAGACTGCCCCTAACATCCCGCGCAGGATTCAGCGACTTGGGCTTGAGATACATAACGTGGCTTGGTCGGTGTGTTGGTTCTCTATTAGGGAGGGAAGACGAAAGAAGCAAGAACGTAGTACAGAACTGATAGGCTTTGATAGCAAAAGTAGCGGATTAGTTCTAGCGTGGCACAGGCGGCGCGCGTGTGCTTCTCACTCAGGTCCGACTCCCCATTGATCTTCTCATGCTAAGCCCCGACACGCAGCGGAGTTAGTTTCCTACCAGTTGATTGGCTTCCGCCGTGTCTTTTAAGTCTAGTCCCTCCCCCGGATTTACATCGGCATTCCCATAATATACTATAACCCTGAGCTGGGTGCGGCGCGGTAGTCGCTGATGAAGAGCTGATGAATTGCTATGGCTTGAAGGGACCTGGAGCTTTGCGAAACGCGTATTGGGTGCCCTACCCATAGTAGGTAGCAACCCTGCATACAATAGCCGCGGCAGTTATATAGGTATACATACATGCTTAAGCAAATCTTTGTTAATAGGTAAGCATCAGAACCTCGGTCGTAAACTTACCGCTTCTTGTCACCATCGTCAATGCCAATGCCAAGCTCCTCAACCTTGTCAAGCTTCGCAAAAAGATTTATGTCCGACCACCGCTGACCGATTGTTCCAAGCCATACTGTCGGGCTGACCCACGACCATGGATTGCGATCGGACGTTCGAAATTTCTAAAGGACCACAGCGTCTCCATATGTAGACTTCGGATTGCGCGAGTCAGGCATCAAGGCGGTGGAGTTGATCGTGCCTTACAGAGCATCCATAATTTAGATTGTCAAACCCACGACGGCGGGCTCGATAGCGCCGTAGATGGACCGATATAGTTGACGGATCGTCGCGCTGGGCACCTTGGGGCAAGCCGGTCCAACAATTACGAGCCGCGAAAGCGGATCCTTTCACTCGCTGTGCCTTTGAACAAGAGGTTAATCAGCATCAAACTCAATCTCGTCGCCCCCAAAATAGCAAGGCCGTGGAGCATCATGGGAGGGTTAATTCGAAGGACGCGGGTAGGGGAGGTCATTGTTGGTAACGCCCACCTCCAGGGAGCTGGGCAGAGCAGCGCGGATGATCGAGTACGCAAGGGAGTTCGGGGCGAAAGCCCTGCCTAAACCGGTAGTTACTTGGGGGAAAAAATTCCCGACATACCATGCGAGTATATACACAATGATATAGCTTTATGGATCAGGGAGACCAGAATCAGGGGCAGTGACAGTGATTTGCGGCTCCGCAGTCCAGGGCTCCTTGGTGTTCCGGGCGGAAGACACTGCCGCGGGACCCCAAGCAAGGATAAGGGCCCGCTTGGGCAGGATAAGATATTGCACATTGCGCCTAAGTTGCGAGGGATAGGTCCCGGTGGGAAGGTTTTGGGACGAGAAGCGAAAATGTGACATATCGTTGTCGCTTCAGGGATGATAAGGACTTTGTTGAAAGTACTTTCACAATCTCACCGTTGCACGGCTTGACCGCGAACAAAAATATGCAAGGGCTGTAATAAAATAAAAAAGAAATAAAAATATTATTTTTATATTTTTTGTATTTTTTTGTATTTTGTATTTTTTATTTACAAATAATATTCAGCACTGCCTCTCGTACCAACTACGAATTGAACCCCTTATTATTTGAAATATGATATAGTCAACGGAGGCATGAACATACACCTGTTGGTAGTGGTAGGTACGTGTAATTAGCAAAAGACAAGATCGCTCTTCAGGAGTCACAGGCTTGGTTCTATCTTCGGTAGATAAACGTTCTTAGGCCGTCATGATATTTACTCCTAATCAAAGAGTTGAATCTCAAGACGTAAGCGCCAGCAACTGGCCCTATTTCTCTTTAAATGTTGATACAAATACATATAATTTACATTGATAAATACACCTACGACTATATCAACCTTATCACGTAACTCTATGTAACATAATATTAGCAAGGCCCTAATGACCTCCAACTTAGCCTTGTTGATAATTGTAAAATGATTGTGTGTATTCGAGACGATCAACTATCTGTTATCTAATTGCAGTATCCTTGTTCCTGAAACCTCATTCGGGCCTGCAGCAGCCGTGTAAACAAACTCAACAAAGATGATTTCTCCGCGGAAAATTGTAAGGCTGAAGATTCGAATCACCAACTATGCAAGTACGTGTTGCAGGTAGCGCATCGGGTTCTAAAGAACCAACAAACTACTCGGGGTCAGTGATAACGGTATCTGTTCAAATACCGACGGTATTCGACCAACTTATCTTTTAGTAACTCCGCTTCCAACAACTTAATCCTGTGCAGATAGTATGGATTCCGGTCCTAAGGATACCCAATTAGGAAGGGCACTGATAGTTCGTATTTGCAGTTACTTATGATTCATGCTATCGTTGAGCTAAGTTATGCGGTGGTATAAGAATGGATAATGAAAATTGTTAATTGGTCTGTGGAGAAATATGCATCTACAAGTCCATTATGTACCATGAGGTGGAGTGTCTCGACGGAGGCATAGGCCAGGGACTTTGTTACCCCATGGAAATTCTCGAGTGGTTTATCATGTTCGACGACTTATTATAATGGAGATTCAACAGGCCGCAATCAAGATGGTAAATACGGTCCCTATATTATATTCAATATCGACGACAATTACGTCGCTCGGAACTCGTGGCTATAAAGTATATAGATTGTGGTATAGCCAGTAAGTCGGGCTTCAAGCACTCAGGGGCTACACGGGTCCCAAAGTCTCCAGTGTCAATACGGTAAAGGTTCAACAGCGGCGGTCACCAAACGTAAGACTTAATACCTACTACTATGATTTGAGATTGTGAAATGTAATATACACGACTCAATTTGTAAAACCCCCTTAAGCTTTCGCAAAATCTTCGAGTCCAACCCCCATTCTCCACCCCCTGAAACCCACCCTCAAAGCTCGCCAACCGCCACCCCACCAATCTCCCTCCAAACCTCTCCACGAGTCCTAAACACTAAATTCGGGCCATCATGCGTCGCCGCGAAAATATCATACAACTGGAACTCGTCCGTGTTCCCCCTCCCGCCCCTCCCGCCCGCACCCACCCTCCCCGCCTCCTCTCCCCCCCGAGGAGCCACCTCGAAATCGAAGTACCACAGCGTCTTAGCCGCGACCACGCTCGCCTGCAGATACGCGAGGCTCTTCCCCGCGCAAGCGCGGGCGCCGAGCGAGAAGGGCGCGAACGCAGCGCGCATGCGGGCCAGCGCGGCGGGGTCGGGGTCGGGGTTGGAAGCGGGCAACCAGCGCTCAGGGCGGAAGGCGAACGGCTCCGCGAAGTACGCCGCGTTGTGGTGCAGCGCGTAGATGCTGACGCCGACCTGCGTGCCGGGCGGGACGACGTGGCCGTCCACCACGAACGGCTGCCCGTTGCGCTGGCGGTGGTCGGCGGGGATTGGCTCCCGCCATAGCGTCCCGCTGGCCGGCGGCGACATGCGTAGGGCTTCGTCGATGCACGCTCGCAGGTACAGGCAGCCAGCGAGTTGGGGCCCGCTTCGGATCTCCGCGGCGCTGCGGAAGGCGCCCCGGATTTCGGAGGCGAGTTTTTCGTAGGCGGCGGGGTGCCGTGATAGGTAGAAGAATAGGGCGCTGAGGGCTGTTGCGGTGGTGTCGCCTCCTGGGATACGTGGTTCCGCTAGGGGAATTTATAGTTTAGGGGTTTCTATTATGCGTAGCGTGGAATACGCACCTGCTGGGAAGAAAAACAAGGCCTCGGACCATAACTCGCTAGTCATGATTCCATCGGCGGCGTTATCGAGGTGGTCTACGACGAAGGAGTAGAGGTCGTTGCTGGCATGCTTCTCCTGGGATAGGCGAGTGCTTATCATGTGCTTCAGGAGGCGAAGGTACTTCATTCGCTGCCCAAAGCCCGCCATAAGGCAGAGGTGGTCGAACCCGAGCTTCTTCAGCAGCGGAAACTGCATGGCGCAGTTATTCTGGTAGCCACCGGTGTTGAGTCCGCGAATGACAAACCGATTCGTTGGATCCGTCTGCATGTTAAGGGGGTAGCCGAAGGCTAGGAGACCCACGATGTCCATGCCTAGTCGTTTAAAGTAATCCGTCATATTTACTGGACGTGAGTCTTGGGACGCCGCCAATAGTTGCATGATAAATATGTCGATTTGTCCTATCATGGTAGGCTCAAAGGCCCGCGTCGACTTGTCATTGACGGCTTGTCCGATGAGCTTGCGCTTGACTCTATGCTGATGGTTGTCGATAGTGCTGAAAATACTAGGTTTACCCGACCTTGCGGTGACTAAATATACGTGTGATTTTGTAAATTTTTCGTTATTATAGATATCTACCTCGTCATCAGTATATCCGCATCTTAATAATATATTAATCGTTGTTAGCTACCTTGCAGCGCTTCGACCGAGTTGAAGACGAGCTTATTGGGACCATGCCGTAAAACGGGGCCTACATGTCATCCCGTCCAGAACGGATCAGACCACGCACCCCAGACGACCTCTTCAACTCACCATACTTCTGCAGATCCAGATACGTAGTTAGATGAAGTCGCATCAATAGGGCGTTAATCCCGGTATAGACGTCCGATAGCTTCGCGGCTAGAGGTCCGGGATAATTCCTTAAGGGATGAAAAAATATGCGGTAAGTGATTAGTAGAAGAAGCTTTTTACAGTAAGTTAGTTAACGGCCACCACCATACCTGGACGGATGGGACTCACGTAGGGAAAAAGGGCTAACGCAGCATATTTCGCCACGGAGAAAACGACGTCCATTATGCCTATTTTGGCGAGTTGCTAGTATTTAAAATGGCTAAGAATGAGACGGGCGGTCGAGCTATATCTATACGTAATATATGGCACGTATTGAATGATGCTAAGCCTGAGTCACCCGATTATCTTATGTAGCGATGCATGTTGGTCGATCAGTTACCGATAGCTTCTTGAGAGTTGGTTTATGGTATAATTGGACTTAGGCACATATGATCGATATAGAATAATATGACCTGCCTCGGCCCAACGAGATCGCGCGAGTGAGAGAATAGGGAGACCTTCGTTCCCACTCTCGAGGGAATGGAGACTAGGGTGTGGGTTTGGCGCTTGACGTAGTTGGATATATGATGCGGCGGATGAGATAGCCAATGAGGGGCAGGTAATACTACGGACCATCATTGAAAGCTCATTGGGTACCTAATTGGAACTCTGAGGCTTGAAATTTTAGGGGAATGGTGGTGATGCTGCTATTAAGGGGTTATCATATCTGCATATAGACATGCTAAGGGCAACCAGACCCTATCACCTATCTCGAGAGTCACGGATCACAACATCAGGTAGGAGATACTACTTCTCTCAGGGGCAACGCACCCCCACCGTCCCCTAACACCATTTACGTTTAACTAGTCCTTCTTCTTCGCCTCGCTCCCCCCGATGCGGCGGAACTTCCGCTTATCCTTGCGGCTCATCTTCGCCTTATCCCTGGTGCCCTTTCCGCCCTCCCAGAAGCCCCTCCCTTTCTTACCGATGACGCTGCGGCCGCAGAACGCGCAGGCCTCGACGGCGTAGTTCTGCTCGCGGCTGCACCAGCCGCAGATCATGCGGTTGGCCCACTCCTGCGGGTGGCCCTCGGCCGCGTCGTGGCACTTGTCGCACGGGTGCACCCGGGCGCAGCAGGAGAACCGGAACCAGCGGTACGAGCGCCGGTAGTGCGGACACGCACCGCGCTCCGGCAGCGGCTCGCCGGCGTGCAGCCCCAGTTTCTCTTGGCGCCTCTGCGGGCCCGCGGGCGGCAGCGGCGCGGTCCCGTGCGTGATGGCGAGGAACTTGACTTCGGGGATCTTGAAGGTGAACTTGCCGTGGCATTCGCGGCAGATGTTAGTGATAGCTTCTCCGCGGACCGATACTAACCCCTGGCTTGGCGTGGAACATTTCGAGCATGTAGGCACGAATGTGCTGGTTATAAGGTTAGCATGTGGATTGCTAGGAACGGGAAAGAGATGGGAGCAACATACCTGGGAAGCATATCGGCGACGGTACAACAAGCGATGTCTATAAATCCGGCCCTGACCGAGTTCTGATGCACCATTTCAGGGCGGAATCTGACTGTGAAGGCTGTGGCGCACTTTCGGCAACTACCTGTCTTTTCCACCCCTGGCTTCAGGCCAGTTACGTCGTTCAATGTTTTACAGCGCTCACATTTGACGCTCAGATTCAAGATCGATACGTGGAGTAGTTCGATGCCGTGTAGCTCGACAGATGGGAAAGACATCGCAGTACCCCTTTCGGCCTGCTGCGCCATCCCGGAGACGCCTTCGTCGCCCGTGTTAACCGCCGCTCCCGCATCGTCGGAGTCATCGTCAGAATCCCAATAATCATCGTCAGAATTGTCCGAGTCCCCAGGCTCGTTACCAAAGCTCCACTCTGGAGGGCGAGGGATGATATGTATGTGATCTCTTCCATCATAACCAGCGACGCGGGAGGCTGGCGCTTGTTGTGTCGTACTTTCGGCTGCTCCGTCATCAGCCCTTGGGACTCCCCTGGTTTGGTTTTGTGCCGAACGGACCTGCGAGGCCATTGTGTGGATGTTTGTCGAGAGGTAATTTAAATGACTCGTCAGGCTCATTTCTTTGTGCTGGGAAGCCCTTTTGGAAAACAATTCTTCTACGGCCTCGGCATCTTTCGATTCGACGTTATTAAGTAGGACTCTAAGGGGCTGTAGTGGGTAAAGTAAGGGAATAATCAACTGAACGGACTGGATCTGTTGTAACTCAACCGGTAATTCGTCCCGTCGTCTTGGCTCTAGAGGTAATTTATAAACAATTCCATCCGCAGACTTTTGATAATGAGGCATCCGAGACATTCGGGCTTCAAGTTGTCTGATCTCTTGGGCTCGTCTTGCCCTAGTGGCGGCAATTTGCTCCTCCGTAAAAGACTCCTCTGGCATATATTGTTTGCGAGGCGCCGGAGCCGGGTTCGGAGGCGCGCGTATTTCCGGAGACGCGGCCTCCCCTAATTTTGTGGCTGGGCTATCTAGATGCCTCGTATCTTTGAAGGATAGCAAAGTTACCGTCTCGGTCTTCCGCTCTGAGAGGAACGCCTCGAGGTTCTTGTCCAATGCATTGGTTAAAGCTAGCAGCGTTGAGGCTTGTTTCTCATTCACAAGTCTATCCCAACCCCTCTCTATGTTTACCGCGAAACCACGGGGTATATTTTTGTTCTTAACGCGGAGAACGGGTGCCTTCTCCGGATACGAAGCAGGTACCTGAAGCTCGCATTCTAGAAAATCTAATTCAAAAGGAAAATCGGGATCAGATGGCCTGAGCTGGAATTGCAAGTTCGTTGTCCCATCCTGTAGTGTATTTTGGATGGGAGAGAAGCGTCTCTTCATTTGATTCAGTTGATACCTTCGTGGATCCTGAGTCTGTGAATCGGGAACCGGTTTCGGCACAACATGACCATCGGGTGCTCTGACCACAGCCTGACGGCCATCGATGGCTCCCTCGGGGAGATGTTTGGTTGAAATCATGATGCTAGGGAAGGGAGCGGATCTGCTGAGCGGAACACGTTTTCAAGATCCCAAGTAAACCTTCCACGGAAAATGGAAAAGGGAAAAAATGATCTATAGGTAGGTAGGTACCTACCCTGGCCCAAATGCCTGAAACCGCCAAACCGCCAAAACCCATATACAGTAGGCCCGCACTATGCGCTATACTGTATTTTCAAGCGCTAAGGTCACTATAATTATAGGGTACTCTAGGGTATTTAACGCTTTGTTATATCAAACCACTTTAACTAATCAAAATATATTTTTATATTTCATTAATTTTATAATTTTTAGCGCTTTATAGTTATTAAATTATAGCGCATTTTCGTAAGCTATACGTACGTAAATAATATACTAAGCGACAGCGACTTCAAACGTTATAAGACCTATATTTATAGTAGGGCGATTGAGCCTAAAGGCCCTGTAATTATAGTGGTGTTTATAATGGTATCTATAGTGGTGTTTATAGTGGTGTTTATAGCGGAATATAGTGTGTGCTTATAGTGGTTAGGAGATAGGAGCACTATATACGAAGGTACTATAATAGAACGCTAAGTGCGCTGTAATTATAGTGGACTTAGCGCCTGAAAAAAAAAATACAGTATAGCGCATAGTGCGGGCCTACTGTGTAATTAGACCATGAGACTATGAGTTTTGGCGGTTTGGCGGTTTGGGTCAAATGGCCTACCGTCCTACCTAAGACAATAGAGGGGTCCTTACTGTGGCGGCCCATAAGGGCCACTTTGCCAAAATCAAAAAAATGAGTTCTAGCTATGCTTATTATGGAAGCATAGCATAGACCTATCGACTTATAATTGCTAAAGGAGTACTTGAAATTTGAATATTTCATTAATGAAATTACGGATTATGACGACCTTATCAAATTTCTATTGATATGACTAGCTTTAGAAGTTAGCGATTACATCCGTATGAACTTTTAATTAAAGAATTTACTTACATGTATAATTTTCGCTTTTTGAATATTTTTGAGAGAAGGTATAGAAATGAGCCTATTCGCATATATGGGCTATATGAAGAAAGTAAGTATAAAGAAGTAAGTATGAAGAAGTAAGTATGAAGAAGTAAGTATGAAGAAGTAAGTATGAAGAAGTAAGTATGAAGAAGTAAGTATGAAGAAGTAAGTATGAAGAAGTAAGTATGAAGAAGTAAGTATGAAGAAGTAAGTATGAAGAAGTAAGTATGAAGAAGTAAGTATGAAGAAGTAAGTATGAAGAAGTAAGGATTGGCGGTATTGTCATTTGTACGAGAAATCGTATTTTAGGAAGAATTGTATTCTAAGAAGAATTGAAGCTATCCCCATAGTAGGCGAACCACCTAGGTACCTAGGTACCTAGGTAGGTAGGTAGGTAAGTAGGTAGGTAAGTAGGTAGGTAGGTAAGTAGGTAGGTAGGTAAGTAGGTAGGTAGGTAAGTAGGTAGGTAGGTAAGTAGGTAGGTAGGTAAGTAGGTAGGTAAGTAAGTAGGAAGGTATTTACTTGCTGCGGGAATAGCTTCAATTCTTCTTAGAATACTATTCCTCGTACTAAGCTAGCCATACCAACTACCTACCTACTTACCTACCTACCTACCTACCTTCATTCTACTAAAGTTATGACTTACCTAGAAATCTACACTTATTTCATCTATTATATTACAGTACACTCCTAGGAAAATAACCCATCTATACGCATATATATTCGTAAAACAAGAATGTACCGGTCTATAAATGGCCAGTGCTGTAGACCTTACCCTTTTAGGAAGTATTCGACCTCAATTTTTGATTTTGGCAAAGTGGCTCTAATGGGCCACCGTACTTACGCTTGTGAGCCCAGATGGAATATGCGAGACACCTATGTATTTGTGATTCTTATCTACTCTAGGGCGATGACTCAACCCAAAATTTGATGGCTTCATTGTTGCCTCAATGAAGAACGACGCCGGGGTACGAAATACGAGCACTCCCCATAACTGCATAAGTTGCGTTGCCACCCTATCGCCTTTGTAGCCCCGTCCTTGGCATTGATACCCATAGCCTATAATTACATAATCCCCATTAGTAACATAACCGAATCAGATTACAACCTGCCCCTCGTCCCCGGTAACTCGAGTTTTCATCTCTGCTAAATACTATGCTTCCCAAGATAATAGCATTTAGTAAGGCTTCGCATTGGCATCACGACTCTAGGTCCCATGTGTTATGAAGATTCCCGCCGTATGTCCGACGGCGGATGGGTAAATTGAGACATTAAAAGGGGTAGCATTCATCCGCAATAGGGATCTCAGTATTATATAGTGTCTTCCGGTACGAGTCCGTAACATATGCGGTGACGCTGAAATTGAAAGCTGAACGAAGCTCGAAGCCGTTGCTACAAGTGGCGTTCCTCGGCCAAATCATACGGTTAGCCTTCCTGATACGTGTATGACTTTGTGCCACGTTCAACTCGTTCACGAATTGCGGCCGTGCCGTGACGCCGCCCGTGGTATTGAAGAGTCCGTCCATCACGTCCAGAGCTAGCTCGATGGAGAAGTCAATGAATGGAGATGCGTGGCCCGTTGCCGCCTCTGAGGTGTCGACAGCAGAGGTGAGACGCGGTGACCACCCGACAGCATGCGAGCGATTACTGTTCGTGAAGTCAATATGCGCATGACCATCCGGTATGTCCATCGTAATGTTGCTACTGTGATATACAGCGCCTACAGCTCCGACGTCGGCGCCTACAGCCCATCGAAGCGTCGGCCTGAGACTGAAGGCATTAGGGATATCGATGGCACTAGGGAAGAATTGACCAGGCGAGAACTCATAATTGCTATTATCGAGAGGTGCAGTGAGATTGAAAGTGACCGCCAGGTCACCAAAGAAGGCTGCGTCTATGTCAAACCAGAGGTCCTGAAGCTGCGAGCTCGGGACGTCATAACTGAAATAGCCACGGATAACCGCCGCATCGCTGAGATATCCGTTATTGGCAGTGGCGGTAAAGGAGGATGGCCCCGAGAAGATTTCCACATCCGGAGGGAGCGAGAAGTTAGAAGCGACATTGATGCCTGGCTCATCGAATGTGATGTTTCCGCTATTATTCTGCATCGAGCTCTGGACGTGGGATAAAGTGACAGCCATGGAGGCTTTGGGGTGGTATTAGCATATACCAACACCTAAGGGCGTAGCAAACTCACTTGCTATGCTCTTGAAGGTTGTCTTCTCCGTAAAGGCCACTATCGTTACAGAGTCCTTATACCAGCTCAGACGACGGACTAGGTACATTCCCCTCTCGCCTCTGGGGTCGCAGTTCTCCTTGTGATTCGTGATCAGGTAGAATCCCCCGCCATGTGGCCATTGCCGAAGAGTATACTCAAACGCATCTGCTGTATTGAAAGTGATTCCCACTGTGTCATGTGTGCACGTAACTTTGAGCACGGCACCTACTGCCTCTAGGAGCACTACAGGCTGATTGGTCTGAAGGTCAATGCTGATGCTGCTGCGAGGGTCCACTCGATTATCCAAGCCATAATCAAGGCTGACGTTGGTAGCTGGTACGATGTTGGCAAGCTTTGTCGTGTCGTAGCTAGGGGCTAGGATCGGCTGCAGGTTGGTAAAATCATTCCATGCCGAGATAGCAGTGGTGGTTAGGAGGCCAAAGCACGTCAAGGAGAGAATCAGCTTCATGGCTGTTACGATGGCCTATCAAGAGTATAAAAGAATGTGGTAGTGAGCGTGAGAAGACGGTGGTGTGAGTGAAAGAAGCGAAGAACTTTAGACTGGATTTTTTAGTAGAGAATCGACAAAACTGCCTTGCAATCTTTCGCTGGGTTATATTGAGAAGTTCAGGTTCGAAGAGTAAGACTAGGGAATATCGGTTGTTCTACCATTAGATCTGACAATGCTAGAGCTTAGGCGCCTTCCTCCTATAACAGGTATCGGAGGTTCCTTCTTGAGAATATTTCTCTTAGTTGGGTAAATGAAACAGACTATGAGCAAGTTGTGGTATGATACCAACCCAAGACAACTTAGATACCATTGCGGTACTTAGCATTCTGGATTTCTCCTCGTTAGATTCGTACCTATGGAGGTGCTCTGTTTCCCTGCTCGAGGACCTTGCCTTCCGAATATAGTTTGAACTTGACCTTGGATAACCCTAGCCATCAGGGTGGCCGGCCGCATGAAGTGGATAGGTAAGTACGTATGTATAATGAGAATTTAATGTACTTAAATAATCTTGATGCTGATGGAGCTCAGTAGTTACATGTTATGAGGTATATGCAAATGGAAATTCAAGATATGGTGCTAGCTGTAAACTCGTGTACCATCTGATAACGCCCACGCAGATAGGGTATCAAGGCTTACCCAGGTGCTGGATTTATTCATCTATTCGTCGCTAGGTAGTTTTCGATCCTCTGTATACATGTTCTAGCTATGTAGGTGCCCAATCATAATGTCGGCGAGAAGGGTAGCGCTTGACTTCCTGTCGCGAAACGTATCCGTGAAGGTTGGCATGGACTCCCTACCTACCTAAATGCCTAGGTACATGCGAGTAAATAGTCCTGCCGATATAACCGATTAGACTTGAGGCAAGATAGGGTCCTTCCTTTTCTCAATACTTTGCAGCGTAACTACCTAGGTATCATAGTGGTTCCTACTAGAAGACTGAAGAGAAGAAGAGTACGGGAAAGAAAAGGCTACCCAGGGGAAAATTATGGGACTCAAGACTGAAAGGGCGTTTCTGTTTCATATATTATTGGAATCGCTCTCGTGGATATGGCAACTGTTGCGCAAGCCTGTATAGAAGGTTGATTATCGGATTGACGTCAGGTAAGACGCAAACAGTTCGACGAGATACGCCGGCCGCTAGTGATTGAATATTTAATGATGAATAGCACTGCTGTGGATCGATTCTTCGAGGTGAAAACGGAACCTGTAGTCTTGTATTATCGATCTACTCATTTGTTACTTCTATGAATGATTTATGAACCTCTATTATATTGAACCCCGAATAGGAGTATGTAGGATCTAGCTTAGATCCTTTACTCAATAACGGCCTCAGATGGGTCGTCCGCAGGGGTCTCACGCTTCTCAGTCTCTTCTTGAAGCACTGTCTGGAAAGCCTGTCGTATCTGCATCTGCTCTGTCTCGGTGAGAGGAATTGCACTTCCACGCCGACGACGCCAGCTCGGCTGAGTTTCCTTTAATGATGCATTGGGATCCTGACCGGTTAGGTCTTTAAACTCGTACGAGCGTAGTTCAGTGTTTTCCCAACCGGTACCTATTATTTGTTAGCTGCCATGGCCCGCTGTTCTCTTTACTAATGATCCCAGGTGCCGCCCCAGTTGAAAGATTATAGAAATTAAGTAGCATACCTCTTTCCACTTTCACGCCATCCCAGTCTTCTGTAATGAAATGGAGGATACCACCGTGAGTAACAAGAACGATCTGTGCGTCTTCTCCCGCTTGGCTCGCCAGGTCTCTGAGATATAACCTGACTGCTCGCGACCTTGCTTCGAGGTTTGCGGGGGTAGGATAGTATTTACTCCCCCTCGACTTATCGTACCAGCCCTCCTGAAGGAGGTGAAGGTCCACTAGGTCGCCAAATTCCTCCTTTAGCTTGCTAGGCTCCGAGCCAATATCGCACGGCCAGGTTGAGATTTCTTGAGCGTCCGGGAGGCCGATCACCTTCTTCCCGGACTTGACGGCCGGCGCAAAAGAGCGTAGACAAGTTTTTATGGTCCGTCGTAGAGGGGAGGCGACAAGGTGCGTGATTTTATCATGGGAGTCGAATCTCTTGCACAACTCATCGCATTGACTTTCACCCAGAGGAGTCAAGTCCGGATCCCGTATATTCTGATTTGCCTGGCTGAGGTTATGGAAACCTTGTGCGTGGCGGACAAGGTGAATAATCGGAGCCATTGTTATAGTACCAAGGGTTCCAAGAATCCAATCCAAGGAGTTGAGGGGTTCGGGTTATTGACAAAAGGAGAATTCGAACAATAGGAAAATTTCAACTTCCTACTCATGAGGAATCCAAAGGCATCTCAACTCAGATACGGTGGCAGCCCCGATGTATGCCGTTTATTGGGCCGCCGATGGCTCTGGAAACCCCGATTGCGCTGTGTGGATAGGGCCACGAGCTAGTACGCGACTTCTGATTGGGTCGAACCATCGGTGGCTAGGTAGTAAATGTAATAGTATCTACCTAAGTTATACAAGGCCGCTTTTCGCTGTGGACCTCCCAAGATGACCCGACTTATTTGATTGACTCATTACGAAAGGGCGTGTTGAGCTCGTATTGCGATTTAATTCTAACCTGGATTACGACGTATCCGAAAAGGGGTCGACGTTCGACCCGATCTGTTAGAGGTTGGCTACCGAAAAAGGAAGTGTTCATTGCCTACCCCTAAGGTGCCAGGTATTGAGGTAATAACTGGAGCCCTGGAGAAGTCGAAGTATGAGATTTATTGAGGTCATTTTGAGTTATGGGGAATACGGAAGATGACAGATATATTTAAACCAGCCTTAAGATTTGGATTGCCCCTTATTATGTACCGCGTAGATACCTAGGTATGCTAATGTTGGAACTCGTCATTATTCGGGTTGGAAATTACCACGTACGTATTGCAGAGCACCCGGGCGGTTGAGTGCCCAGGGCTCAGGGCTCAAGACCCAGGATTTCCCGTATGTGCAACGGCTTATCTCGCTAGATCGGCGCTATTTGTCGGGTTTAAATGATGGCTCTCCAATAAGCTCGCTTGGCGCTTGGTTTCTGGACGGGTAAGATTCCTAAAACAATAACAACAATATCGATAGGTACGAGGCCTGCAAGCCATCATACCTGTCTTCTTATCTACCCCAGACTAGAATGTCTGAGACCTTTAACAGGAACGCTTGGGGAGTGCCCACACAGGTGCAAGACACGGAGATATATATTAAGGTGTAGCCATGCAACGAGGAGGGTATTAAAGTTATAATTCCCATGTAACTACCTAGGTAGGTAGCGTTGGTTGTATTAAAAATAAAAGAACGGAATAAAACTCTCCCTAGTTCTGTACCTACCTACCTAGGTACCTATGTATGCCCCTCTCCGCAATGGGCGTGTTTGTGCTAATGTACCCGTAGACGCTGAAGGAATGGGGGTAATGTGACCCTGAAGAAAAGCTGCCCCAGGTGGCTTCCCTGACTAAGCTACCTGCTGTAGGGAGCTAGGCTGGGCTGGACTACGCTGGGGAAGTAACCCCCTGAACCAAGAATTGTGAACTGCAGCTGCCAATTGATTAGTCCTGTTGGCCAAAGCTCGTGCGTCTTATTGGCGGGCCGGCGCTAAAAACCAGAATATCCAACGGTACGTGCATAGGCGGCTGTCAAGGGTGCAGTTGCAGCACAGGTTAATCGATTCTCCAATTTTAATCTCGACTCTTCCCCCAAAACGCCCTTCTCATCTTTCCTCCTTCTTTGCGACAACGAAGACTCTGCACACGTCACGCATCTACAAAAAGACTTCCCGCTTACCACCTCCCTCTTTTCCGAAGGACTCCTCCGATCCCTCATACCACGAAAATCTATACCTTTCTCTTAACCTAATTATCCTTCAATACCGCAATCATGCCTGGAGTTCGTAAGTCATCTACTGATATACCTTCTTGGTGCTCTTGTGGACTACCCTCGCTGTCTTTGGATGTGATGACAGCACATCATCCCCTCACGGCCGTGGAAATGCGCAAGCGCTCTATCCTAAACTCCCCCTGGCCCGACTGCGAGATGTGATAGTTCACCTACCATGTAGACACCCTCCCCTTAGTTATGATGCTAACATGTCACTCCTCCCATAGCTAAGGATGCTCTCGACAACTTGAAGGCCAAGTTCAAGAAGGTCTTCGGAAAGAAGAAGAGCAAGGCTAAGCCCGCCGACAAGCCTGCTGATGCCCCCGCGGCTGATGCACCGAAGCCTGACGCTGCTCCGGCTGGTGGTAAGTTCTAAAATCCATGGTTGTGGAGTCACCGAGTCGCACAACAAGAGTGATTCATAACTGAGCTGCCACTAACTCATCACAGCTGCCGCTGCCGCCGCCGCCACTACCGAGGCTCCTAAGGCTGACCAGCCGGCATCAGCACCTGCTGACCCTGCGCGTAAGTCCAACCGGGAACCCCTTCTTTGTTTCATGGTCAAGACACAAAGGGATATTTACCACGGAGATTTCCGTGGTGTTCCACGTGCACAATATTCAATTGACCCGGATATTCTTGCGGGTAACACTGACTAACGATTCCTCAAACAGAGGCTGCTGCTGCCCCCACCGAGGCTCCGAAGGCCGATGCTCCCGCTGAGGCCGCCGCGCCGGCTGCCCCTGCTGCTGAAGCTCCTGCCGAGACCAAGGAAGAGGCCAAGCCTGCCCCGGCCGCCTAATCTGACGCCGTCCACATTTTACCCGCCTTCGATCAATCCGATTCAGATGACATACACTGGTTAATACGATCGTTGGACAAACGGGTGGGGTTGCTTTCTGGCGTGTATTGATGGCAATGGTTTTGTTTTCTCGGTTTGGGGTTGCGAATGGACGGAGGATATTCCCACAGAGTTTGCAGTTTGAGAGATACCCCTAATAAAGCTTCGGGCAACAATGGAATTATTCTCGAGCTTAGGTCAAGTTGTTATCACTATTGTGAGCCTATCTACACGTGACCCTAGTCTAGGTTCTAGTTATTAGTAAGCTGTTGAGATTACGGTTTCTACGCCCGACAGGGAGTCCCAGACGTCAACGTTCTTTCCTATGCGGAAGCCCAGGAATAGCTATATAGACGTAGATTCTGATTAAATTTCGCTTCACATATGGATGTCGCTTTCAAAAGCTCTGCCCAGACTAGAAACGCCTGCCAGCTGTTTCTTAGTATTGATAAGTTACTAGGTACCTAGCCAGCTGGCTTATTTTTGAGTATACTCGGTATGTACGCTAAATTTCAGGTAATACCCGCTACGATTTAGCGGGTATCCACCAAGTACTAGTTGATATTAGTGAGAGTTGAACGTTGCAAATGATAGCGGTACTTATTTTAAAATATGTGAGGTGGTGACGGACTAACAGAGTCACAACAGTTGGCGGATTTCCTTAGTATGAACGGAACTTTTGAAAGCCATATCCGTACGAATAGATGATACCCTTTGGTCGACTCCGTCTTAAAGCACCTCAATAGGGGCTAATCTGGAAGGGATGATAGATAGGTACATTAGTATTCTTGGAGTCAAGGGGTATATGGGATGCGGGTCACCCTAATTTGTTTCGTTTATTAACAGTTCCTCGGCTCATCCATATTTTAACGTTAATGTACTCGTGGCACCAGTGGAAAAGAAAAGAAAAGATTGCTCGCGCGAGTAGCACGAGAATTGCTACTATTACATTGTCGGCGTGAGTTTGGTCATCATCTAACTGCCTACCTACCTAGGTACTTCTGGCGCGATGCCCAGCGCCTGGGAGGGACGAGATGATGTGAATTATGGAGACTCTAGCGCAAGAGGGAGATGGCTGAATCTGGTACTGGGTTGGTTCCACTCCATTCTCGAACAATTCGAACTGACATAAATGAGCTTTATGTACCGGTATAAATAAACTCCTATTACATAGGTACCGGGAAATGGGGTTCGCGAAGCTAGCTATCCGTTTGTCCACTTGGTCTGTCACTGGATCTTGCCCAAGGGGCTTGGGTGACGGCCGACTGGGTACCTGGCGCGCTGGCTCTAGGTTGGGATGGTCTAGGGACGGGATGCCCTGGGCCCCAAGGCGCTCGAGAATACGGAATGCTGGGTCCGGAGGGGTGGGGCAGATTTGTTGCTTGAGCCCACGGCGCAGCTGTACCGGGTCCAGCTACCCCCGCCGGCGGCATAGCCGAAGCAGAAATAGGTTGATTTGCCATATGAATGGACTGCTGGGGACGAGCCGCATCTGGATCCTGCTCCCAAGAGAATAATGAACCGAAAGGAAAATGTTGCACCACGGGAAACTTGGAAAGAACCTCCGCGTTGAACATCTTGATCATACCCTGCTATAGAGTTAGTAACATGTTAAGAGGTAATGCTGGGTTTATATATACTGTGTACCTTATTGATCTTTCCCCAGCCGTCCTTGATGCCAGATATATCAAACAAAATGGGGCTATGTTCCCAGAACGGCCCCTTTTTAACGTCGTTGATGAATCCTATAGCTGAGAAATACATATTCCTCCCCCTCTCTTGCTCAACATAATCAGCTTTGACCACCTGAGCGGGTTTGGGTGCTCGAAATAGCGAGCCTTCAACCGGCATAGGTTCCGAGTCCGTTATTGGGCGGGTTAGTTGTGCCGACCCGTAGATATATGGCTGAAATGAGTGATCGTCTAGGCCCCAGACGCCATGGGAACCGGCGGGTTCAAGCGTATACGTCAAGATTAGACGTCTAACCACTCGAAGATAGGGTTCGAAGACTCCAAGTACGATACTTCGTTCTATATCACCTCCGGGTTTGCCGTCCTTAAATGCGCCAAGTTTCCATAAGCCTCCAAGAAAAGCTAGGAAGCTCAACTCGTGTCCAGTCCCGTAGTCGAGTCTCTGTGGACTCCCAAACGCACCGAGTAGATAAGCCGCAAGTTCATCCATAGCCGTGGCGTCGCGTTCGCCTCCAGGACCAAAATTTAACACAGAATCAGGGACAAACTCCTCAAGAAGGCTCGCAACTCTCTGTTCTAGCAACTGATGCCACTTCCGGAAACTGATATTCCCAAAGCGTCGTGGACCCTGGTCAGGCGGAGCTTCGTCAATGTAGGATTCCGCTCTAGCTAGCAACTCTTGCAGCCTCCGTACAGATTCAACCGGTTGGGTCTCATACTCTGAACCGATCTGGAATGTTTGGATCTTGTCCTTTCCGTCATCGCCGACCGACTTCCGAGGGCACATGGCACGGTTCAACTGCATGACGAATGTGCCGATGTCTCGATAAGCCTTTGAGGTTAAGAACTTGGCGACATCCGGCCCGTCGTTAATCTTTTTTACAGGCTTTATGAAGACGTGCTGTGCCGAGGGATCCCAAGTCTCCAAGACAGGGAAATTATCCGCGGCGGTATCTTGCGGCTGTTGTGGATGCTGGTGAGCCTCCATACTGACGGGATGCTGTCCCACACATAAGATTGGAGCGTGGTTGACGAATCCCCCTTTCCTGATTCGTTATCGGGTTGGTTGAATGTTATGGAGTTCAAGATAATAAGTAGAGATTTCTCGGGTGGTAGTGAGAGAATAATAATACTTCCTAGGCAACTTATCCTTTCGCGCCACAAATTGTAGGAAGACAGGTAGGTAGGTACCTATGATGTAGGTCGTCGACAGGATTCATGCCTTTAGGTGATGTCGATTAGCGCCCGGCGCAAGTGCAAACCGCCCTGCCCCGCCCCCACTACGGGAATACAAATGCATCACAAGCTGCTGAAAGCTTTGGCACGGACCATATACATAGGAGTAGGTACTAATGGGTGCCCCCTAAGAGCCCACTTATAGGTAGCCCTAGGTACCTTTTCAGCTCTACACGATTAAAGGTGGAGCTCTACGGAACCCCCAGTTATAATGAGTTGGGTACCTGACTGGGCTGAGGTCGGTACCTAATTTCCTTGGCTAGAAGCTTGAGCCTTCGAGACTTTGTTCTCTTTCATCGCAGCCTCGAATTCCACCGCAAATGGCCGTCCCTAACAACGTTCTCCGCTCAACCCTATTATTTCGTACCTGTCGATAGTACCCGTTCTCCTCCCTGCCCCTGACTCTCGGCCTCATCCGACTCTTCGTGACGCTACCGAGTTAATCTCCATCCCGTCCTCCAAGGGCAAAGATGGTGGGGACCCGAAGTGGAGCTGGGCGGCGAGTTCAAGTTGAAGTTCACATTCGTCGCGGAGAGCGAGTCCAAGACCGTGGCTCTAGATCTGCAAGCTCCGAGAGTGAAGAAGAGGAAATCCCATTTACTTCGCCGCCGAAAAGTACAATCGATCCGGGTATACGGTCGCTAGACCATCGTCGACATCGAAGCCAACAACCCCAAACCGGTCGGGTTGTAAAGCCTCGGTTGCCCAGAAGACGGAAAACAGACTCTCTGTCTAGTCCTAGAGGAGCGCATATATATCTTACTCCCACGTCGTCCACTAAGGGACCGATCCTAGCAATTACTACACAAGACAAAAGCCGAGCTGCGAGCCCCGAAGATGCCGTGCCTCCCGGCCTAGTAAATAGCGTGAATGCTACGCTCAAAAAAAAGGGACGCGGAGGGCCTCGGCGACCTCCAGTCAGCGCGGGAGGTGAAGAGCATGGGCATGAGGAGAATGCACAAGCCCAATTCGACCATAGCCAGGTCGTAGACTCGCAGGGAGTTCAGGATTCTCACACAAGCAGCACGCCTGGACGTGGTGAGTTATTATCCATATCCCCGGGCAGCCACAAGAGAGGGGGGCGCTCGGATGTTATACTTGGTAAGAATGGCCAACTCGAACATGATACGGGAGAGACCATCTCGTTGCGCCGAGAGTCGCAATCTGGACTATTAGATGTACCTAGTCCTTCAAAAGAGGAGCCCATGCAACGGGGTCAGTTTGACGGTCGTATATCACGACATAACTCTCCTGCGGCTCAGTCTTTTCGAGTAAACCAAGTTGGAGCCGCTGAGCATCACCAGCCGGCGTCGCCACGGAATCACAATGATATAAGAGCGCCGACCCAGCCGGAAGGGTCTGTAGACGAAGGGGAAGAGGTACGAGAAGATGCCATACCTAGCGATGCTTGGGAACTCGTCGGACTCTCAGACGATGAGAACTTATCCGACGCGGATCTATCCTCCCAAGAGAGTTTTGCTCAGGACGTGGCGAACTTTAGAGCTCGATATCCTGAGGGCTACGGGGGCGATGAAGTCTTCGAGGGCCCTCCCGAAGATGACGATGTCGCCATTCACATCGACCCCACGGACCTTAACATGGCGCTGCGGCTCATGGGCCATGGTGCTTGGGCTGGTTTAGGAAGACGCTGGTATCAAAAACCCTTCAACATTGATTCTTCGGGAACCGGGCCGGTCCGAATGCTTCTCCGGTTACTAGCGAAACTCGAGAGGCTATATGTAGCGGCTCCAAGAGCTCCTCGAATTGCGGAACAAAATAGGTTTCTCGACGAATATAGTGATCTTCTTAGTTATTACTTCTCAAAGATTAGGCTTGTCATACGTCATATACGGGGGAAAAGGCCCGGGAAGAAATTGCCAGACCAATCAAGATCAAATAGCGAGGACAAGTTGCGTGAAAAGATATCCGAGGAAATTGCTTCGCTTGCTATCCCTATGCTATTCCACGTCTTAGCATCCGCGTGGAATCTAGGCGGATACGATTGGGGCCAGTCATCATTCACCACTTCTACCGTGGAGTTACTTAGAAGGACACTTGGTTGGGTAGGCTTGTTATACCATCCGTTTCTTAGATCTGCAAGACAGCGGGGACCCGATCATGCACAGGAAGAATCTAAGCATCGGAGCGGACTGCAGCACACACAAGAGAGGAAACGAGAAGAGCTTGAGGGGCCCCTAAAGAGTTTGCGCCAAACTATAGGGGCTGGCCCAGATGCGCTCAGGGAAGAAGAGCTCCGTCGATACCAAGAAGGGCTGGCCCGTGAACTGCAGTTAGGACGACAGAAGGAAACCGAAGACCATGTGAGACAAGAGGAAGAACTGATGATGATGGCTACCAGGGAACAGCAATGGAGATCGTTGATGTCCATCAGGGGAGTTTATACACCGCTATCAGAGCCCCGGGTATCAACGTTCACCCGAGGATCATCAACATCGCAAGAGCCCTCTAGGACAAGCCCGTCTTCCCGACGTGTTGTTCCATGGTCTACTGAAGAGAAGATATTCCTCTTCAAAAAGATACAAGAGTCATATCCCGACCTGCTAGACCTAGACGATGTCCGTTGGGAGCTCAATAGGACTTTGGAAGAGACGGAGGCGATGGCGGAAGAGCTCTTGGGGCTAATGGTGGAAGCTGTACGTTCGGACGTGGCAGCAGCGGACAGAGATGCGCATGTCCATGAGATCATGCAGAATTACAGGCATACATGGGGCCATTGAAACGCTATTGCGCCCGGTAATGGAGTTATGATACCCATGTGTAATGCTGTGCTTGGCCATTAGTTATCGAAATTCTATGCATAAGATATCTATCAACCTATAATAGGTATTTTTCTGGAGTTCGTGTTGCTTATCTGACCCGACTAGAATTTTTTTTTTTCCCCTGCCTGATCCCATCTTGTTTGACTGCCTATTAGAGGACCGGATGTTCTTGATTGGCACTCGGATAAGGGATAAGCAAGCTTTGTGATCTTGGGGACATTTCAACTCCGATTTTCGAACCTCGCCGTCCAACCATTATGTTTAATGGGATGTTACCTACACATACATAAGTAGCGTACCCAGTCGTTTCATGTTTTCGGGTAGCCCAGACTCCTGCGTAGCAGTTGGCCAATTCCCGGCTTCGACGTCTAGCTGTGCGTGCTGTGCCTGCAGATTGAGCCCAGCGGCTAGTTCTACTGCCCGTTTTCAGTTGCCAAAAAGGTTCCTCATTAGTTGGGTACCTTACCTGTTACCTACCGCATACATACATCCAGCACCTACCTAGTGGGAAACGGGAATTGACTTACACCAAGGCAGGTAGGTAGGCAGGTATGTATTCCTAGTGCATAGTATCGCGCAGTATGTACATGCAGGTAATCGGGCAGATCCACCGAAACGAGGCGACGACGGTTAGTCCATCCATGTCACGAATTTATTATCAAATCGACCTATCAATACGTGACCAAGCCCGGGACGACGTAGCAGAGAGACATTGCTATGAAACGAAACCATTCCGATCCTAACAATTGTTATGCTGACAGATGATACCGGGAAACCGTCAAGTTTGCTTGTGATTTTCTTTTTACTTGGAGAAACAGATTAAACTCCTTAGTATCTAATTTTTTTCTCTCTTCTTGCTGCCCGTCTCAAACTAAATGTCGTCTAGCCGTTCTTTTAGTCACCCCGTTTGTACATGTGCAGGTAGTCATGTACATGCGAATCGGTATGTATGTCGGTATACCGATATGTACCAGGTCTCTGGTTTCATTAGTGCCCTTTATTAGGGGAATCAGTGAGGTGGGTTGGCTGGGTATAAGCACGGACCAAATACCTGCAAGTGACCTAAGAGCTCTTATTGCTCAATGATACCGACCCGCTATCATCCCTGCATTACCCCTGTTGAGGTCCTTGTGATAGGTGGTCTCCTCCAACGACGTCTACCTATCGGGGTTTAGTTCAGGTGCTTGGACAAGCTCTAAACTACGCAGTACTACATATGTAAGCCAGTGAGGAAGTCGGTCTTTTCGCAGCGGCCTTAAACTTGAAGGAGCAAAATCTTGGAGAGGTGCCATCTCTTTTTCTATCTTTCCATCCGCAACCCCCCAATTCGTCGCATTCATTCATTACCTTCTGCAAAGCTCGCCACGAAGGACCAAGGGAATTCTCAAAACACAATTCTCGTCGTGAAGGGTGATACGCGTTCTTTTCTTGTCCATTGGCTCTCCTTGATCTCCTAAGCTCTCATCGTCAAACACCGCATCAGCCTGGTAATAGGAGAGATTGTATATCTCACTGGTTAATATTCGGTGGCGCTTATTCATATCAGGACGGGCAAGGGAAGAGGAAAAGGAGCTTGCAACACAACAGGTCAGTCAATGCCGGTTCAACCCACCATCAGCGCTCGAACCCCCCCTTTTTGTGACGTGTCTACGTCGCGAATTATAGCTACCCTCAGCCATAATAGATTCCTTGATCATATGCAAATATATCCTCCAAGCGGTTTTATCCCCCTCGTCTACATTTGTAACTGTCGATTGTATTTCGACAATGCCAATTGCCGATGGTCCAGACTAATAGAGATTTGTATTAGTATCGTTGTTGAGGTTCTCGATCCAGGAACATCTGAAAGGCGACCGGTCCCATATACCCGATAATAGTGTCTTTGCTATCTTGTAAAGACGGCAACCATGTCTGACGCCGAAGGTTTCGAAGTTGTCCAGCACGACGAATCGATCTTGTCGGGCGAGGAGACCGCTGGCACCGCTGGTACTGGCGCCACCGAGTCTTCGCCGAAGTCGTCGGTGAAGAGCAATGGATCTAAACCGGAAGGTACTGCTGCGAAGCGACCGGCTCCTGGTGCTTCTGCTGTTCGTCGCCCGGGCGCGACGACTGCAGCTGCCCCGAAGACCACTGCTGCGGGCTCCGCAGCTCGTGCTAGTGGCGGTCTGACCAAGCCTCCGACTCGACCTCCTGTCGGAACCGCTGTTAAGAAGCCGGCGAGCACCCCGGTGTCACATAAGCCCCAACCCTCCGTCTCAGAAGATGAGAGGAAGAAATCTACCATGACCTCTGCGGCGCGTCGAACTTCGACGGTGCCAAGCAGCTTGACATCATCTCCCGGAAAGTCTGGCGTCAGGCCGGCTGTTCCCACTGCCGGTACTGCTACTGCTACCGCAAGGAAACCCTCGCCAGCGACTAGCACTACGGCTCCGAGGGCCAATACCCTCGCGAAGCCCACGCCACCTACGGGAGGGACGAGAGAAATTCCGTCGGGGCGTGCCTCGATATCCGCCCGACCCGGAGCTCCTGGTGGTGTTACCGATGCGAGGAAGCGATTGTCTAGCGTCACCGGCTCGCCTGCGACTTCTACCGCGACAAGGCATGTAGCACGCCCATCTACAGCGTCTTCCGTCTCTGCTGCTGCGGCGGCAAAGGATATAGAAGAATTAAAAGCGAAGCTCGCCGAGAAAGAAGCAGAGGTCGAGTCTCTAAAGGGTCAGGTCACTTCTTCTCAAGCTAAGGTGTCCGAGCTTGAGGAAAAGATAAAGACGGAGACGAATGGCATTCAAGGCGCCGAAGATGCCGTACGCCAGGGGCATGAAGAGCTCTTGGAGACCCTGAAGTCTACCCATGCTTCAGAAAAAGAAGCTCTCAGCGCGCAGATCGCGGAGGTTGTAGATAAGCTTAAGGCCGCTGAGGAGCAACTTGAAACACATAGGACGCAACTAGCCCAATTGACCAGCACTCAGGAAACCAAGGACAGCGAGATCACCAACCTACAGAGCAAGCTCGAGTCACTCCAGCTTGACAGAGATACTGGTGCTAAGGATAGTGAGGTTGCTCTGACCAAAGTAGCCGAAGAGCACGCCGCTGAACTGGAGGAGCTTCGGAAATCGTTGGATCAACAACACCAAGCTTTCGTTGAAGCTTTGAAGACGTCACATGCGGCCGAGCTAGATCAAAGTAAGGCATCGTCGGGCGAGCATGAGAAAGCTCTTGAAGAGCTTAAGGCTGCCAATGAAGCGTTACAGAAGAAGATCGATGAGTTGACCGCTTCGACCGAGAGCGAAGGCACTGCAAGTGCTTCTAAGATCTCCGCGCTGGAAGCCGAACTTGCGGAACTGAAGTCTGCGGCCGAGCAAGACAAAGCCGCATTAGCTGCCTCGCAGGCAGAACTAGAGGAGGTCAAGACGAAATTAGCAGAATCGGTCGCTATCGTAGATGCCACCAAGGAGGAATTGGCCAAGGTCAAGTCAGAGTTCGCCAATTTACAGGAAGAACTAAGTCAGGCTAAGGTGGATGTGTCTTCCAACGCGGACCTCGTCAACCAGATCAAAGAGGTCGAAGAGAAATATGAGAAATTGAAGCAGGACCATAAGCTATCGGAGGAGACGCACGAAGCCCAGCTAAAGCAGGTGTCACAGGACTACGAAACAGAGATCGAGAGCCTGAAAGGCGATGCTTTCTTCAAGCGCAAGTTCCACGTCCTCGAGGAAGAACATAATGAACTCAAAGCAAAGTATGACGAGCTAACCGCCGCACACTCGACGGACGTCGAGAATCATACGCAGCAGCTACAAGCCGCAAAGGCCGAGCACGAGGCTGCTGTCGCAGCCCTTTCCGCCAAGGAAGAGGAACACCAAAAGGCGCTCGACGCGTTACAAGCCAGCCATGCAATGGAGTTGGAAGACGCCAAGAGCGGCGCCTCCGCCGATAGGGACGCGCAGCTAGCCGAGTTGGAGTCTCTCAAAGCAAGCCACGCAAAACAGATCGAGATCTCTAAAGCCGAAAGTGAAGCTGCTCTCGCGAGAGAATTGGAAGCTCTTAAGACTGCCCATCTTGAAGCCCTCAATTCTCAGAAACAAGACTCGGATAATTTGATTGCTGAATTAAAGGCCGCCCATGCGCAAGAACTTTCCGCGAAGGACGCTGATGATAGCGCGCATGTAGCCCAACTGGAGGCTTTGAAGGCTGCTGTCGAGGAAGCGCAAGCCGAATTAGAGAAAGCCAAGGCCAGCCACGCGCAGGAGCTTGCTGAGAAGGAGGCTGATAGCAGTGACCATGCTGCGCAACTAGAGGCATTAAAGGCAGCCCTCGGAGAAGCGCACGCAGAACTCGAGAAAGTTAAAGCCACCCATGCTGAAGAGCTGGCTGCGAAAGAATCCGACGGAACAGCCTATCAAACCCAACTAGAAACCTTAAAGACGGCAGTTGAAGACGCACGAGCGGAGCTCGAGAAGGCCAATGCAAGCCACGCCGCCGCTATCGAGGCCCTTAAGAAGGAATATGATGAGGCGCACTCTGCCGAGATCGAGAAGTTGATAACGATGCAATCTGAGGCTGTCGAAGCCGCCAAGAACAACGCATCAGGCTCCCACAAGGAGGCCATCGATGCTCTTGAAGCAAAGCATGCTCAGCTGATCGAGGAATTGAAGAGGGAGCACGAAAGCAAACTCTCTGCGGCAACTTCTGACGTAGCTAAGCACCTGGCTACCGCTACCGAACACGAAGGCGCGCTGATTGCGGCGAAAGAGGCTTTGGCCAAGGCCGAAGAACAATCCGCGACCCTTGAAGCTCAGTTGGCTGAGATCACAGCCAAGAATGCTGAGCTTACTAAGCTCCAGGCAGAGTCTGAGGATCTGCATCAACAACTCGCCGAGGCCAAGATGAACAATGTGGAACTCATGGCCGAGCTCGATGCTCTCAAGAACCAAAGACCAGATACTTCTGTCGCTGACGCATTGAGAGCAGAGCTCAGTGAACTGAAGAAAAACCACGCACAAGAAATAGCGGCCGCTCAAGAGGCATCTACAAAATCGGCAGGTGATCTCGAGTTGCTGCAAAAGGAGTACGAATCCACAAAGTCCAACTTTGAATCCTTGAGGGAGCAGCTAGAATCAGCTAAGCAAAATGCTCTTATTGCGCAAAAGGACCTTGAAGCACACAAGAACGACGCCGAGGCGAAACTCAAGAACCAGGAAGCCGACTATAAGGATATGTATGACAACTTGTCAACCATAGTGGAAGAGCAGCAAAAGAAGAGAGAGGCAGCTGAGAAGGAAGCCTCTGACATCAAGTCGAGATTCGCGGAGATGGAGGCTCAGTTAAAAGTCAAGGACGCAGAAATCGCTGAGGTACAGGTACGACTACCGATCCGGTTGAATATCTAGTCCATCTGGGATCTTCCGCATCATAACATACTGACTCGGTACTAGGCTAAGTTAGCGGCCCAGGCGCCAGCAAAGAAGGGTCTGTCAGCAAGTAGATTTGCAGACGACAACAATGGTGCTGACGGTAAACAAGATAACGAAAGTTTTGCCGAGTCACAGGCTTCCACGGCTGCAGGTGAGGAGCCTGACCATTCATCGGCTGCAATGAGCGCGGTGCGCAGAACCCTAAACATCATCCTCCCCTCTTTTGCCTGCTAGTGGCAGCACCATCTACTTACATTTACACTTACAATTTGTCTTCGAAGTTGCCTAAACTCACGCAGAACTGACTGACTCGTGTTTATCAACAGCTAGCTCAGGTTAATATAGGTATCAAGGGTTTAAAGGCCGTGAGTGATGAAATGGGAGACCGAAACTTGCGGTATGTATGCATCATGTTACGAACCATATGGTAAGTGCGCGGATGCTCAGTTGAACATACTAACTCCTACGATATAGGATGCTCCAGTCGATGACCCACGCATCCAACAAATCATAAGTTTTCGTTGAATGCCAACCGGCTATAACGAGAACTCAACTTGATTCGCTCCTTGCTCGTTCCACGCTCTTGATACCCTTTAGTAACGGCCGATTCTTCTTACGACTTATTTCAGCCTTGGACCTCTAACGCATGCTTCTTTGAGAAGAGAAGCCACCATACATCGATCTTATTTAATTTACCTAGAGTCTGGCCTCGTGCAATAGACTCTGGTGCTTCTATCTGCGAGTAGTGATGGACGCGCATTCTGGATACACACCTGCCCGCTCGTAGCGGACGGGCTTAACGTATGCCTTATGTATGTCGCTACTGGTAATTGTTCATATTCGGCAAAAAAACAAAACCGACACGCTTTGTAATGAATATTTTTCTTGGCGGGGGACGCGATGGTCCAGATAGCATAGGTATAAACCTAGCTAGTGGGTGTGAGGGCGCGACCTTTTTTTCTTTTTTTTCTCCTGTCGGTGGTTGTCGTCGCCGCCTACTATGTATGAGAAGAATGGGAAAGTTGTGCAAGAAGAAAAGCCCCCGTGGCTATGGTAATGGTGAAGGAAATTCTTAAAACGTCTTCCGCTTCCTTCTTCCGGTTACGTGGATAAGCAGTAGTCTTGTCTAGTTGAAATGGACGATACCCCCTTTTCTCTTCCTGACGAGCCCCGTTCTTTTTGTATATGAACCCCAAGGCCAGAAACATGTGTGATCGTAATATTGGGTTAACTGTCAGGTCCTAAATCAGTCTAACTCAAGATACCATATAAATCCTAGCGCGCCAGATCAGAAGCGATCTTGAAATCCTCGGCAGCGAGCAGCAGATCTATTAAGCTGGACCCAGACATGAGAACTATATACAAATCGTGAATTATTTCCAGCATGAGCGCCGAGTCGAATAAGACAAGAGAAAAATCCAAACGCGCAACACCGACTCGATTCGACCCATTCCCGGCATTACCTACGACGAGGCAAGTTTCTCGCGCTTCTCCTTCGCGCCCGCGGGCTTCACGAGGTCGCGCAGTTCGAACATGGTGTGGAAGTTCTGCTGCTTGACGAACCACGCGTTGACGAGCTTCCACTCCTGGTTCGGGTCCTTGAAGCGGATCTACGTAGGGCGTCAGTATTGGCCGCGCCTGTTGCGAATCTAGCATGGGAATATAGGGGATGTAGACTTACGTCGAACCGCCGGAGCAAACTCGGGATGACCTTGTAGATCTCCAACAAGCTGATGTTCTTGCCGATGCACGTGCGGCTGCCCATACCGAACTGGAACATCATGCCGTTCATCTCGCGGATGCGCCGCTCCTGCTCTTCCCTCTCCTCTCCGGTAAGCTTCTCGTCCACGAGCCACCGCTCCGGTCGGTATGTGTCCACGTCCTCTCCCCAGATCTCCGGGCGGCGGTGGATGATCCACGCCGAGCAGCCAACGATAGTACCGCCTTTGACATAGTGGCC
Organism: Pyrenopolyporus hunteri; assembly: GCA_902806595.1. Classification (NCBI taxonomy): domain Eukaryota; kingdom Fungi; phylum Ascomycota; class Sordariomycetes; order Xylariales; family Hypoxylaceae; genus Pyrenopolyporus; species Pyrenopolyporus hunteri. The sequence goes on along the minus strand of CADCXC010000011.1, from coordinate 1,083,619 downwards.
CGCGATCTCGACACCGGGCTCAGGCACGATGCGCTCGAGCGGCAGGCCCGCTGCGGGGTGTAACCGGAATGCTTCCTTAATGCAGGCATCGAGGTACGGCAATTTCTGACTTTCGGACCATGTCACGAGACCCGTCTCGTAGTCGCTGAAGAGGCCCGATCGGGCGGCAGAGTCGAGCTCCTTCTTTAATTTGGAGTGCGCCGACGGGTTACGTAGCAGATAGTAGAAGACGCTCGATAAGGAGATCGCGGTCGTTTCGGAGCCGGCGAACGCCATCGACACGGCCATTGTCTGCACCAGAGTATCGTTCATGAAATCCGGTCGGGCATCGCGTGCAGCGAGGAACTTCGAGAGAAGATCGGGCGACTTAAGTTCGGCTTTACCCTCCGTGGACACCGGAAGGAGAGGCTTGGAGGGGTCACCCGAAAGGTTGGGACCCAGACGCTCGGCCATACGTGCTCGTGCGAAACGTGCCACAGGGAAAGTAGCGTCGATGAGGCCCCATTGAGAGAGCTTGAGATATATGGGATTTTTAAGGAAGAAGCGATCAAGCCACGGAATCTGGCCGATCTTTGTCAAATACGTTAGTTTCCTTTCATACCGTATCATACCTAACACGTCAACATACTGGTGCAACGTAGAGAAATAGTTTCCCTAGGTAGTGGACTATGCCGTCGATATCCTCATTCTTCTCAACAAATCCATGTCGCTTGCTATAAGTGATTTCTCCAATTACATCAAAAGCATAGAATTGCAGCCATTGGGTAAAGTCGCATCCGTCCGGGTTACCAGCAAAGAGGCGCTCCGTCTGCTTGAGGAAGAGCTTAGTTGTGTTATCGACAAAGGGCTCGTATTGGACGAGGGCCGACATGGCAAAAGCTGAATTGACACATCGTCGAAACTGGGCGTGGAAGCTGTTGTCTGTCGTGCTGAAGAGCGAGGCGAGAGAGTGCCCCTTAACAACTGACTGTTGGACGACATAGAAATCGGACTAATAGAAATGTTAGAATTGATGGCTTTTGCCGATATTTCTACGGGCTCTTTACCTTCACGAATCCCTTGTTGAGACCGTATATCGTCTTAAGGGCTTTTGGATCTGCAAACGAGAGTGAATTGGGCCCTAGGCGCACTACGTCGCCATACTTCGCGTGTAACTTTCGGTGTGTTATATCAGGCCGTTGGCCATAAACGTCCCAGAACCGCCACCAGTCTGTCAACGAAGCTAGAAAGGGGCCCGGGTATTTGTTCAGGCCATTGTGGTATCGATTCCTAACCAGCCACGTAAGTATTACCGATACGGCTACGGGTAGCCAATACTGAGCTATGAAGCTCCCAATCACAGAATTCTCCAGTCCCAGCATTGCCCCAGGGGTTCATCTGCTCTCATGAAATGAGCTTGAATTTGGGCGGGACGGGATAATAGCAGATTCCCACTCCCTAAAGAGGGCGGAAAATATGGAGGTACCTAAAGGTTGTTGAAACCCTTCAAGACTCTCCTGGCGGCCGAGATGGAGAGTTGCCGACTTGTTAATACAGCCAAAACAAGAAACCCTGGGAGACACCTGCACGTCTTGGGAATATTAGAGGTAAATTAGAGGTAGAAGCGCCGGAGTCCGAGTATTAGGAACTGCTGACAACGTGTGCCAAGGTGGGTATATATGCGGACCTATTTGTCGGCTATCCTACGGGCAGGCAAAGTCGGCGTTTTCTAATAAAATTTCGGCGAAAGCTACGGACAGATTTCCTGGTACCTGCGGCTAGCCTATTCGATCGAAAGAGGGCGACGGAGAGCTTCAGAGTCAGAAGAGGTACACTTGTACTCGAGATTAGATAGATGATATAAGAACCGCGACGCTTGTAAGCGGCAATTCAGAGCTCTGAGGTGGGCTTGGATCAGCCGTCCGGACGCGCTCAATCCTGCCCCCCGCGTGAGATTATTCCCACCACCCGCCTCGAGTTCCGTTCTGAACGAACCAGGCTCATTGCTTACCAGGGACCCAAGATTCTGGGGACCCCGCCGACCCACCCCCAAGAGGGAATAAGGCATAAGGGGGGATAAGGGGGGTGTCCCGTCAACTTGGCCGGCCGACGAAGGTGAGCGGGGGAAACAAGTGCCTAGTCTAGCGTTGAATTAGAGGGAATCGATCAGAAGAAACCCATGACCGCCAAGTGAGCAGACACGTGAATAGCTCGAGTCCACACACTGGGGCCGTATTAGAAGTGATTTCGGCAGATGGATAGTCCAATGGTTTCGCAGCTGGCAGTCAAACAATAGCACGATAGCACGATTCGGGGAATAGGTCATGTTTCGGTTCATAGACATAATGATCAACCGATATAGTTCAGTTCGCGCAGGGCGTTAGTTGGTGGCACCGTAACCATCTCGGGAACTTGCCTCGAAACTGGCTCGAAACCCGAGATGCGTATATAGGTAGATTGCCCTCTTCCGACGTTTCTCTTGGGCTGGGTTACGCTATCCGGCTGGGTGCATAAAAGCAGCCTCGCCGGAAATGGCGCCGGTGGGGGTACAACTAGGGACTTGGGGAAGAAGGTAATGCGGCTCTCATGAATGACGAACTAGAGATCGCTATTAGCTCAGAAGGGGACGGCGGTAGGGTCAGATTCTGCAGTTTAGTCTTCGGCATTTCCATAGGTGGGAAAGAACCTGTAGAAGAGTGTTTAGATACCAGCCTTGCGGATGGTTACCTGCGCTGGGGTACCAACGACGATGTGCGATGTCGTCGTTCCCCGTCCATTCTAAAGCTCGGGTTTCCCATTCTAAACGCAGGTGTGCGTGTGTAGGCATTGTACATAAGACGGATATCAGACATCAGACATCAGACAGCAGACAGTAGACAGCAGACATTAGGTATAGCTGCATGGGCCTAAACGTAGTATACATAACGGGCCATAGCTGCAAGTCGAGGGGATCTAGACCGCACAATCAATCTGGCATGGCATAGAGAGACCCGGCGGTTGGAATCCGGGCGGTGATGAGAGCAGCGAGGTGGGCAGCGGAGTGGGCAGCGAGATGGCGATGGTGGACGCTGACGGGAGCACGATGGGGGCATCAAAACTGCCGAGTTTTAATGACGAAGGGAATCAAGAGCGAGGTTTCAAACATTAACCAGATCGAGCCATCGACAGGTCCAGCGAGGTGGGGACGATACATGGATGGGGAAGGCGACTCGGCAGATGCGAGAAGAACTATTTTCCTCGAACCAGATCCGAATGGCGATTTTTGCCGCGCAAAGGAAAAGGGAAAAGAAAATGGATGGAAGAAAAAAGAAAAGTACCTATTACTTGAAATCCATACCACGTGCGGCCTGCATCGTCGCGTTTGTAAGTATTCTCGTATCTGGTACTATACCTATTACGGTACCTACCTTGTATTGACGGGAAGCTCCAACAGAGCTTCACCCTTATGTAAGATCTGGTACCTTGTGAGAAGTACCTACGAATATACCCGGCTTATGTAATATAGCGTCAACGGTACCTGAGTACAGTACAAATACATGGGTCCCTACCACTACGTCGGATCAGTTTCCATCGTCCCACCTCCTTGGATCAAAAAACTTCCATTCTTTTTCCTCTTCTTCTTCTTCTTCCCAGGTATTGGAGTTAAGGTATATACGCAGGTATATATATTATTAGCCTGATCTCAAACCCCCTTCACCGGTGCCAGACCCTTTGCCCCTAGAATCTAACTGCAACGTTAACGGCATGGCCCTCTCCTACATACAGCTACGTAGCTCCCGATGCTGTGCGCCCGCCTCGACGCGCACGTCGGATGCTGTGCTACCCACCGGATGCACCTCATTATTCCGCATTTTTCCAGACCGCGAACGAGATGGGGATGCGACGCAGAATCCAGGTTTAAAACACCCTCCACCTCCCTCACCGGCCTCTTTCCAGAGCTGTCGGCAGTATATATCGAGTCAGTTTCTGGCCATTAATAATAAGCGCCTCCGCACTTAAGAAGACGGATGTTAGCTATTCGCTATTCCCACACCGATATTGGAATTCAAATACGTACCAGCCTCGCTTCCATCGCGTCTTCGTGCTAGACCCGAGCATCAGAGCCCTCCCCGTAGAAAACTAGCTACTCTTTGATATCGCATACTTAGGTAGGTAGGTAGGTAGGTACCCCTTTCTTTTCTCTTTCCTATCTGAGATTTTGCCCTCTTCCCGCGTATAAGCTTCAGCATAAGTATCTCGGCAATTACCTACGTCTCTATATCCTTGAGGCTCGTCAAACACATGATGTATCTAGGTAGCTAAGGTATTAAACATTACGGCGTCTAAAGCTACCTCTAAGCCCCATCCGATCCGCACGACCGAGAATATAGCACGCGCGTTTAAACCTCAGGCTCATTAAGACAACCGCCACGTCACGCGGCTATTCACATTAGGCGTCTAATACAATATCAGCTTATGAGCTCGGCCGTATTCATCGTTCGAGAACCGCTTTAAGAACGCTTCACGTGAATCCAAGGGCTGGACTACAAATTACACTACTTTAAGATTCCTAGAGACCCCCACAGTAGTAAGGCCGTGGGCCGATCATATAGTACACCCGAGAACTAAATAACATGCTTCCCTTTAAGACGCGTGATACTCCTTTCGCTCATGCCGATACACATTGTTCGGTTCGTAGATATTATACTACGACTCTTAGCAAGTACAGCATCCCCCTAAATTAATTGCAATCTATAGAACAAGTCTTCAAGGCAACGCCTAACCAAGACCTTTCGTAGCCGCGGTAAGAGGAGTTTCACGATGTCTGAAACCCCCCTTCCTACACGCCTAACCTGCTTTCACTTTCACAGAGTGGCATGCTATAACCGAAAGCTCAAGCTCTCTAACCGTCATGGACGAATAATAGGATGATACCTCAGCTAGATAAAATGAGAAAATATTAAGGCTGGTCCCTAATATGCCATAATTGAAGTACTTGAATAAAAATAAAGATTTATATCGAGATTAGGAGGCCAACCTACGAATAGGTTCACTCTGGTTCATAACTAAGGTGTAGGGACCTGGCTTAAGACCTACTTATATGTTACCCCTGAATGCCAAGACTTCACGATTTTGTTATCTAAACTTTCACATGAATTAGGTACTTCGGGAACACTCACTTCGAACTATTAACATATTGTGGTAAGTTGAAGTTACACGCTCTCGAGGGCCATGTAAAACTCTAATCATGAGCTGAAATTTGGTTCCTGGCCATTTATTTTGAGTTACTCCACACTGCTATTGTTGGATCTTGAAAGGTTCCTATAATAGACTGATTGCTCATCGCAAACCATATACATGATAGAGACTCCTCGATTCATAGGATATTATACTCATATGAATGTACGTAGGCATCTTGTATATAATAATTACATGCCATTTGGCTTCTTCCTGAGGAAGATATTCTTTCATAACGTCGTTGCACATTTCCTAGCGATACTAAGGGTCATGTAGGTAGACAGAGGAGTAAAGGGAGCTGTATTTTAACACTCTTTAGACATCTAAAAGAGACTCGTCATTCATAATACCAATAATAGCCATCTAGTACTCAGCTCCTAGACGAGCGCCATCCCCCACCCCACGCTCCCGTCCAACAACCTGCAACACCAACAACCCCTCAACTTGCCTAAGGCAGCACACAAGTCCCCTGACAAGCCACCATCGTAGGCGGCACCAGCACAGGCGCGCTATCCGGCCTCAGCGTAAACTCGCACGTCCCCGCCTCCTCATCGCAAGGCCCCCGCTCCAAGTTCTCGCCGACGGCGAAGCGTCCCGTGCCGTTATACACCTTATACAGGACGCCGCCCCAGCGCGTGACGTTGTAGTTCAGCGTGAACGCGATGTCCACGCCGCTGGGGTCGACGGCGCCGCCCGGCACGTCGACGCCCCAGACGCCGTACGAGAACTCCGTCGTCTCCGCGCAGGTATACTGCGTCTCCCCAACACTACCGCCCACCTGCCCCGAAACGGTGCAGTTCGCCGCGCTCGGCGCAAACGGCAGGTACCCGCCGCCGGCTGCGTGCGGCGCGGGCCCGGCAGATACCGTGTTCGGGTTCGCGATCGCCAGGTCGATGTCCACGGGCCCGGAGCGGCCGGGCGCCGGCGCCGTGATCTGTAGCCGCGAGACCTGCCAGGGGTCGAGGGGCCCGATGAACGGGGTGGTATTGTATGAGAGCGCGGGGTTGGCCGCGGAGAGCAGGAGGGCCGCTGTTAGGGCGGCGAGACGGTTGGAGGGTTGCATTTTGAGTTTGGTCTGGATTTATTTAGGGTATGGGAGAATGAGGAAGGGATTTACGGGCTGTGCGTTTACATTTGGTGGATGATCGTGCAGTTATATATTAAAGAATCGCGGGCTTCCGGAAGAGGGCCGCAGTGCTGTCCACTCCGAAGGCGAGCCGTGGTCCAGCGTCGGGCGGAAATCCAGTAATGCGTTGAGGATTGTAGGCACTCAAGTAACGTTTGGCTGCGACGTAGTACCAGCGCAGATAAAATCAAGGTTCCCTCTCGCCTTCCCGAGTTTTCGGAATTTAAATACGAGGTCATTGCCTAACGTAAAGGGAATGTTGGTCCCGCCTGGCCAAATGCGAGTGATTCACAGTTCATGGTAGGTACCAGCTAACATAGGCTTTTTTTGCGCTGACTAACTGGTGTTGTTGGGCGAACTGCATATGGACGTCTAACTTATAGGCTATATTATTTATTCTTGTTGCGTGGCCTGCGCCGTAACCCTACATGAAAAATGGTCTGTCTATGAGACCTAGAAAGGGTAAGAGTTGGTGCTGAAGGAATTGGGCAAAAGTCCGAAGCATATAAGTCTTTTATTTTGAACTGGAGTTCTAAAAATTAATATCAGTGTGATCTCTATAATGGTTCTTTCAACAATAAAGATAGAGAGATCGTATTGCTATAGGAATCTAACAAGGAGGGCAATGATACTCGCCTGAAGTGCCCAATAGAGGTGTAGACATACCTACAGCGAAGCAAGAAAGGTAAAATAAGAGGCTATGATCATCAGGAACCCGACAAGACGGTGTCGTTATATTAGCTGGGTTTCGTTTCAACGTAGGTATATCGCCACCATGAACTTTCATGAATCATACGCCCGTAGAGAGAATATAGATCTCCTTATTGAAAGCGACGTGTAGATTCATGTACTTACCACTTAAGAAAGGGATCTCATACACTTGGATTTTAAGTCGCATATAGAAGGGTCCAAGTAAGAAGCCTCCTCAGATGTATACAAGATGATATGAAATCAACGGAGATCGTGAGTTACTGTGACTCACTGCTGAGAACTAACCGGTAAGATTGATTCGACGAGTGTAAGGCAGCATGGGGAGCAGGGTAAATATAGCTGAAGTTGTGGAACAACCGGTATCAAGGAATAGGGGTCGGGGTCTAAACGAGAACAGCTGGTAAGGATCCATTGGGAAGGTCATCAAGAGTTATGAGGATTACGTTAAAAAAAAGGTAGTATGCAGGGTAATTGAGCAGGATTTGGGAGAATGATTCAACTCGCTCTAGTATGCTACTTATGGGATGTTGTGATAACATAAGATGACTTTAGCTATGTGCTGGACAGTGAGGTTATTCTTAACATAAAGACAACTTACCCGCCAATAATCAAAATGAAGCCAATATCACGAAAATCCTCAACCGAGGAGGAAGCTATGGATTGGAATGAGTAGGCGAAGGCCTGCATTCGAGGCGACGTTCCCGAAGAGTGGTGGCCCTTTTTGAACATGAGATTGACCGGTATGCCTGCGCCGATAATAGTCAATAAGTAGGACTTAGGCGAAGTCGTACGAGTTGATGTCAGGATATGTCGAGGACGGACGATGGAGTTGCGGTATGCTCCATGATAGTTGTTAACTCCTTCGCCAGTGGTTCTGGCTGAAGCTGAGTTGTCACTCAGATGTTGACGAAGGTTACCTCTAGGTGCCATGCAAGGGAATAGGTAGTAAGCCAACCCCTAAATTATAGTGGATATCCGCTAAGTTATAGTGGGTGCTCTGCGTATCACCTGAAATTTAGCGTACCTTAGGTACCTAATTAGCTGCCCGTGACACCTATCGGAATCAAATACCAGGGTGCGGTTGGTTGAGGTTCTTACCTAGTATAGTCAAAAGTCTTGTAGAAGATTTTTATCTATGGTCGACCACTGTCACACTTCACAGCCGGCCGACATATCTTTAAACATATCGTCCTCATAATTGAGTTAAGTGATTAGTTACGAGGAACTTTCTAAACAAAGTTTACTACACGATGGAAAGCATAAAAAATTATCTTGATATTGTAAATATCCTTCCTTAGGTGCTCTGAACTCAAGCTGGGAAGAATTAACTCTATGTTCGTCTTAAATAGGGGTCGGTATGCCCCTATTTTCCTTTTTACCTTCGCTCCGCCGAGGTCGCTGTCGCTAGCTTCGCAACAATTAAATAACTCATTCCGGACATTAAGCAAATTTTTTTTTCTCTTCAATCACTTTATTGGCTTACATCAAGTATTTTGCCTCGTTAAGAGCGACTATCGTCTGATGAGCAGTTCTATTGGTTCGGAGTTGATCATAAGGCAGCCCCTTTATTTCCTCGATCGAATCGCTGCCGCCTAACGGGCGGTGCTAAGTATCCAAGTTGACTCAGGCGCATGCGAGTCGCATATTATATCACATTTTACGCCCGTATGGACCTACGTTATGGTGGCTGATCATGGTGATGATCACGCGACGCTAAAAAGAGCGCAATAAAAGGCGCAGCTAGCATACGCCTCACGCAGATACGGCAATATAGAAGTTGTGAAACCCGGGTATCTACGCTACATGTAGCCCACCTCGTAAGGTATAAATATTAATGAGGTAGGTACCGAGCTATCCATTTCATGCAATGCAGGTTGGCGGGTTGTCTGAGAATGGAGAGTGGGAACCCTCACCTGGTGGAGGGAGAGATATCAATTCCAAGGAAACACAAACGAGGACGGAGTATATTTATTAATGTAAATGATTCTACGCTCCGGGAAGGCATTAGGAACATGTCTATTCCACTCAATCCGGGAGGGTGCCAATGTCTGCATTCATGATTCTCCGCTGATGGGACGACTAACGTAGAAGAGCTAGAATATTCGTAACACATAGGGACCCCTTATAAAGGTACATGGCGCCATCGTCGGAGCCTTCCAAGTTATATTCGGCCTATATTCGCCGGCCGTAGACCGTACTCATATACGGTACCTGCTGTAATAAGGGCAACCCGGCACGAAATCCTTGTACGGAGCTCGGGAGTCAAAATAAGTCTTCAGTAGTGCAGTGGAGTCGAGCTTAAGCGTGCCCGGCTAAGGTATAAATTATCTACTATGGTTGCAGGCCAAAGTTTTACGAATTTTTTTTGTACCTGTGGGTCGCGCTAGACAGCCCACCATACTAATTTAGTACTAGACCGTCTTTTACGATCCACAGGTACAAAGCCCTTTTTTGAAGTAATTCGAAATAAAGTACGCTTTTTTACAATTGAAGCTATTCCCATACCTTTTTTCTTCGAATTAGTCTTATTTATTAAAATTACTAGTATGGCTCGATTAAGAAACTGCCATACGGCCCACCTTACTGCCGAACAACGCGAACGCGTACGTATACTTCGAAAAATTTAAATTTACTATATAGTAAATCTCTGAATAGCTTCAATTTTGTTGAAAGGTCCGAATTTCTACTAATTCCACGCTAACCTTAACTAGTATAGAAGGGCTACAAGACCCACTCGTAAATCTTACCCATCCCACCATAGTAGATGCTTACCCACTCGCAGCTTGCTAAGACCTTAGTTCTAAGAGCGGTAGCCGTATCGCTTTGGACTAAGTGAAAGATAAGGCCGATAGCTCTACCCTAGCCCTTAAACTACCACTATCGTGAAAATAAAATATCGCAACTTCAGCACACATCACGTATATACTACAACAAACGGCCCAAAAAGCAAGTCCCTCGGACCGGAATCGAACCGGTGACTTTTCGGTAACAATCATGAATTACAATTACAGCCGAACGCCATAACCAACTAGACTACCAAGGGTTCTTAAGAATACTAGGGCTAGTTTGCTCTAAGTGTCAGAGGAATTTGGTTGCTAGGGGGGAGGGGCCCCGTTTTACGGATGCGAGATGGAGACGAGCAGTCGAAGCGACGTCAAACATTCATTTCTTGAATTGAGTTACGCGATGGTAAAATATTCCTAAGCAAAGTACTGTTAAAATTCAAATAGTGCCGTTTAAAACGCTGTCGAGGAGCTCTGCGTCCTTGAGCAGTTGCTTGTCCCCAAGCCTTGGGCCAACAATCTGCAGAGCTACGGGCGCCCCCTTGAAAAGCTTCGCGTCGTCTGTAGCACAAATTAGCTTCCATGATCTAACCTTATAGAATAGAGATACTACGTACACATGTCCTGGTTTTTCTGGTCGGCGGCATGCATAGGCTTGAACTCGGCGTCCGCCGGGTCGAGAGCCGGGTCGACGTGCGTGAAGGGAATAACGACAGCGGGATACTAAAAAATGGGAATAAAACGTCAGTTCCAGGCACATAAACCGCCTCTCATCTCAGTTTGTAAAGCTCTTACATCGGCCACGTTCCAAGCTACCGTATATATATCGCTAGTCCAATCCCCGGGCCGCACCGCCGTGTGGGGGCCGACAGGGGCGAGTACGATATCGCAGCCGACTCTCTGCCACTCATCTAGGATCTGCTTCTGGACGTTGAGCTTCTTGGAATTCCACTGCCACGCCTCCTCCTGGGTCTTGCGGGGAAGGTCCATGAACCCGATTTTCTTGACGCTCGGCACGACCGGTTCGCCCGTCTTGGCGAACTCCTGCCGCGGGTACGACAGGCCGTCGAGCGTGAACAGCTGCTCCGCGATGCTGCGGATGCCGAGGAAGTCCGGCGGGTTGAAGTCCCGGACCTCGAACCCGGCGGCTTTGAGCTTGGACACGGCTTCGCGCAGGGCGCGGCGTACCGGTGGGTGAGGCGTGAGTCCAGATGCGTAGATGACGCCGATGACGGGCTTCCGCGACGTCGTGATTTCGAACTCCATGATGTTCGGTATGACCGCAGGGTCGATCCTCCACGGTTGCGCACCCCTGACAACGCGGGCGAACAGATCAAGGTCGCGAACCGAGTGACCCAAAGGACCTGACACGGCGGGAATGCCTGTGTTTGAGCCTGGCCAGCCAGAGTAGGAGTAGCCGATCATGGGAATTATCCCAAAGGTTGGTTTATACGAGTAGATACCGTTGCAAGCTGCCGGTATGCGTACTGATCCGCCGACATCGGTTCCGACACCGAGAGCGCTGCACCGAAAAGCCAGACTGGCACCCTCGCCACCGCTACTCCCGCCGCAAGTCAACCGAGAGTTCACGGGGTTCTTGGTACGGCCAAATACGTTATTGTCGCTGTCGCCAACTAGCATCGTCTGGGGCACATTAGTCTTAGAAATAATCACTGCGCCAGCAGCTTGCAAGATTTCCGGCAGTGGGGATGTGCGATCAGCCGGTTGGAAGACTCGAGACATGTATCCGTTACTTGAGTCGTACCCCTTAAAGTGGAAGCACTCCTTGAAAGTCATGGGAACTCCATGTAATGGGCCAACTACTTTTCCCGTGGTCTTGAAAACGGCATCCAGCTCCTTGGCCCTCTCTATTGCGTCTGCGAACATGATCTCCGTCAACATGTTGCAGAGTTGATGGCCTATCGCGGCGCGCTTGCAAAACGCTGTCACAACCTCTAGGGCTGTGAATCTTCCCTCGGCTATGGCAGCAGCTAGAGAAGTTGCGTCATACTCTTCGCTGGTAATTGCCAGCTCTGCCGGTGACAAGATCTCACACGAATTGACGAAAGGGCGAAGGTCGACGGTGTCTTCCGGTGGGAAGTCTTCTTTCTTTAATTTCCATTCCGCTGGTATCCTCGAGTCCTGTTCGGCCTTTTTGGCTGCGTGCAATTCTTGCCAGGATTTCCCGGTGGTTGACTCGTTGCCGCTACTCATCTTCAAACAATGATGTATCTGTGTTTGATAGGGACATCTTGTAGGAACCACCAAAGCGGAAACGTCCAGGTAGTCAAATACACTTGACCCCTCATGCCAACGCCTCTTTGTGATATCGTGCTACGGTACACATCCGACGAGTGGGGTCATGATTATCTCTCCCTACCTAAGTAGTATAAGCCTGCTAGACCTGAATAGTTAGAGATAAGAAGAGTACCCCAAGAACTCCTCTCGAGCAGCCTGTTTTGTTCCCTACCCCATCGTTGCATTCGAAGTAGCTAAGGTAAAACGTATCTTGGCATTATGTGTTGTTTATCTCTAGGTATTCATACCTAGGATTGGTTTATCTCGGTCTACATATGTTTTTATTATTTAGCATAGGGCCGTGATACCGTAGATAGAGGGGGAAATACCTACGTATATGGTAGCTCATTGAATTTGGCTCCAACATAGTTGTATGATCTTGATTGTGATCTTGATTGTGCTAGCCTCTTATCTTGATAGACGTTTGTGAGACATTGAGTTTCTTTTTCTAAATACGGAACAAAGACGTCACGCCTAGGCGCCAATTGACATACCCCGACTACGCAAGGATCTTATCATGCGTATCGTGCATCACTTTCGGGGCAGAGGAGACCATGGTTATCTTAACTCACTAGTGATAGGTAGAGCGGAGTAGTATATAGCATGCTCTTCGCCGTTACCATGTCTCGAGAGTTATCAGCTTCTCTTAGAATCGCTCCTTTACCTTGGGTGGCTACGAAAATGTCTGAAAAGAACGAAGTCTCAAAAACTGAGAGCCAGCTCTCAGACACCGAACACGGTGTTGGAGTCGTATTGCCGAAGAAGAATGTATTTCAACGTCTAATCCATCGACGAAATGATCTCAACAGTCTGGGTCGGGACATGTTGCAGCAGTCGTTGCAATACGACCGAGCCCAGCTCGAAGCGGATGCTATTAAGGTCCGGCGAAAATTAGATCTTCTCGTACTCCCGATGGTATGTTGCCCGAAATTCGACTTATCTTTCGGTGTGTATTCCTAACGAATGGTGCTAAGCGAAGATGATGATCACGTACATGATGTCGTTCCTTGATAAGCAGACGTATGTTCGACTCTAATACGTTTGCAGTAGTCTCTGATAACTTAACTAATGTGTTGTTAATAGCCTCAACTACTCCAACGCGTATGGATTGCAGGGGGATACGAAAATGACCGGCGATGATTATTCCTGGGTCGCTTCCGCCGCGTACTTTGGTTGGCTTTGTAAGTGGTAAAAGGTTCCGGAGTATGGCCCACTACTTGAAATACTAATGTTAGTCGTCAAGGCGGAGCATGGCCGTGGAATCTGCTATTGCAACGCGTTGCTATTGGGAAATTGGTTGGTGGTATGCTCTTCGCTTGGGGAGCTGTGTGCATGCTGCAAGCCACGGTCTTCAACTTTAGTGGGTTTTTCGCGGTTCGATTTTTCTTAGGTATGCTCGAGGGCTGCATCTCGCCCGCATGGGTACTCCTAACCTCGATGCTTTGGACGCGGGAAGAGCAGTCCTTGCGTAGTTCCATTTGGTTGTGTACAAACGGCGTCTCGAACATCTTAGGCGCACTTCTAGCTTATGGCTCAGGCCTAGCGCAAGATCTAACAATTCCTCAATGGAAACTAATATTCCTGGTAGGTACCTGCTAATTCGCTGATGTTTGAAGACTAAGGACTAATTCGAAGAACCTGTAGATAGTCGGGGCTCTTACCTTTATATGGGGGTTTGTCATCTTGCTCTTCCTCCCTGACGGACCACATAACGCCAAGATGTTGACAGAGTACGAGCGCACGGTTGCCGTCTGGCGCGTCTCCAAGAACCAGATCGGAATCAAAGACGCGACCTTTAGGCCACACCAGGTCAAGGAGGCGCTATTGGACGGGAGATGTTACTTGATTTGGATGACCGGAATAGGATTGGGAATCCTCAACGGTGCCGTGACGAATTTCATGTCCGCTATCATCAAAGGTTTCAATTTCGACGCCCTCCATACGTCTCTACTACAGATGCCAGGAGGAGCGGTCCAAGTCGTTAGCTGCATTCTACTGGGCCTATTCTCGTCGCTCCCAAACATGGTCGGCGTGGCTATCATCCTCGGATGTCTGCCTAGCATAGCTGGACTCGTAGGTATCCTAACCATTGATATCAAGCACCGCTATGCACTAGTCGCCATGTGTTGGCTGGAGAATTTCCTCGGATCGCCCATCGTTTTAAGCTGGACAATCCCGGGCCTGAACATAGCCGGGCATACCAAGAGGAGTACCGTAATCGGGATCTATTTCGTTTGTTTCGTCGTTGGAAAGTAAGTCAAAAACGGGAGAATAGACCGAGACTGGCAGCTAACGTTGAGAATCCCAGTATTATCGGACCTCATCTGTTCTTACCCTGGGAGGTGCCCAGGTACCCCACCGCAATTAAGGGACTTCTGGGCACATATTGCGCAATCGTCCTACTTCAAGGGTTGTACGTGCTGTGGTGCTGGGTTGAGAACAGACGGCGTGACCGACTCGGGCTTCGTACTGAGCTGACGGAAGCAGAGCTGTTGGAGGGTTACGAGGATCTAACTGACAAGCAGAATAAGCACTTCCGTTATAAGCTTTGATTATCTTGAAGGTTTATGGATTATTGTTGAGGAGGCAAGCTGAGATTGGCGTGGCGTGAATGGAGCTTCGGAGTTGAAGATTATTGAGGAAAGATTATTGATAGCGGACTTGGTTGATAAGAAGTCGAGTTCCTCGGAAGTTGCGACGTACAACATATACCTAGGTAGATACCTAGGTAGATATTATAAGGTAGCTATCTCTTAGGTACCATCTAGCGACATATGTATTGTACCTCGTTCTTTCTTCAAGTTTAATTAGTGTTAAGAGATTATCATGACAATTGAAAAAATGGTAGGAGCTTATATTTAGGTGAGGTACGGCGTGGAGGTAGCTGTAGTTACCTACATGATACAGCAAGAACCCCGCCGCTGCCTACAGTACCTCAGCCCCACCTCTCGAGCTTCAAAACCACAGTTCTCGATTCCGAGCTCTCTTCTCTTTCTCTTCCTTCTTTTTTCTCCTTCTTCAGATCCACATCCGGGGGCCAACGCAGGCTCAAGAATCTGCGTTGGTAGGGCGGCGCGGCCGGCATTGCACATCGCCGAGTTGCCCGTCCTTCACTAGCACCTTTGGCGTTTCGACCCTTGTAATTTTTGCTCTCCAGCATTTACTACCTCTGTTTTCGTCACGCTCGTCGCCGCCGGCAGTGACGTGAGGAAGATAGTCCTCTATATACAAGACCCCCTTAGATCGACGGACATCAATACGTGCTAGCGCGCCCCACGAACGGTTTATGCGTTGCAACTCAGTAGGGGAGCTGGATGAGTCAAAGAAGATGAATATTATATCCTTGGCTGATTGGCCAATGGGGGATCGCAACTTGCACCCCGGAGCTTCAAGGATAGGTAAGTCCACAGATCCACCCGTGTATAGAAAAGCTACCTTACTAGCCTACATTGTTCCGAACGTACTACGATATATCCTAGCTGTTGCTGCCTGGATGCTATTGCGACATTTGCTATAAACAAGTTCGTCAGAATATACCTAAGCAGCCGTTCGCCGAAGCTGCGAAGTTCACCGCCGCGATATTATCTCCGAGTGACCTCGCTGTTTCGGACTTGCGAGCCCTACGTGCTCGATTATGCTCGACAGGGTGATATCATAGCTTGAATTTGATATAACTCGCGTTTATAGATAATTATCCAATCTCGAGCAATCCAAATAATCTGGCTATACTTTCTCCTCTTGCAACTATTTTCGACACAGCTTACCTTCAACCATGCCCGACTCCCCTTCACCCAACCCACCACCCGCCGGCGCCTCCAGACTCCGCACTATTAGCCACCATGTTCTCGAAGAAACCGGTCTCAACTCGCTATACGCCTCCTCGCGAGATGTCAAGCTCCTCTGCGCGCAGCGCTTCACGCGGATGTTTGCGTACGGCGCCTCGACGCTAGTCCTAGTCGCCTACCTATCCGCACTAGGGGTGCCGGCGCCGCGGGTGGGGTTATTCATGACCTTGACGCTGGTGGGCGACGTGTGTATAAGCCTTGCTCTGACCGTATGCGCCGACGCTCTTGGACGTCGTTCTGTTCTTGCGTTGGGCGCCATGCTGATGGCCGGGAGCGGCGTCGTGTTCGCGCTGTGTGGGGAGTACTGGGTATTGCTAGCCGCGGCGGTGGTGGGGGTTATAAGTCCGAGGTAGGGAGCTGGAACAGATTTCTATATCTACATTTCTTCATGGATCCGGCTCTATGCAATAAGTGTATCTAAGGTATCATGTTCTTCGTAAGCGCTAACGGGAATGCCCCAGTGGTAACGAAATCGGACCGTTCCGTGCCATCGAGGAAAGCATTGTAGCGCAGCTCACGGACCCGCGAAAGCGAAGCGATATCTACGCCTGGTACAGCCTCCTGGGACTAGTGGGTGCCGCGTGCGGCTTCATGGTGTGCGGATGGGTTCTCCAGCACATGACGGAGATTCTGGGGTGGGGGTTCATCCGCGCATATCGCGCTGTATATATAGGCTACGCTGCTCTCGGTCTGGTGAAGCTGGCCCTGACGCTGCTTCTAAGCCATGCAGCGGAGTCGGAGAAGAAGCAAGTGCAGAGCCGTGCGAATGGTGACGAGACGACGCCGTTGCTGGAGAGCAGCGTGGTGGCTAATTCACCTCCCAAGCGGGGATTACGCTGGTTGCTTCCAGATATCAGCAAGGAGAGTGTACCCGTGGTCATCACGTTATGTCTTCTCTTTGCTCTAGATTCATTTGGATCTGGGGTTGCTCCCTTGTAAGTAACTGATGCGCCGAGCTCTACGCCCTCAACTAAACGCCATCAGATCATGGATCACATACTACTTCAAGTCCCAATTCGACATCGAGGAAGGGCAACTGGGCTCCATCTTCTTCGTTACCCAGTTTATCGCGGCATCCTCTATGCTCGTCGCCTCTTCGCTTGCTAAACGATTCGGCAACGTCAATGTAAGTCTACTTGCCCTTCGTTACTTTACTAGAAAAAAGCTATTAAAAATAGTATTCATGCACTAACTCTCCCAGACCATGATCTTCACACACCTCCCCTCGCAAATCTTCCGCGCTCTCATCGGTGCCCCGAGCGACATACGCCTCGCGCTAACCTTCCTCATACTAAACGCGTGCACGCAATCCATGGACACCGCGCCGCGCTCCGCATTCCTCGCCACCATAGTGCTGCCGGCCGAGCGCACCGCGGTCATGGGAGCCACCAACGTGGTTAAGACCATCGCGCAGAGCCTCGGACCGGTGTTGACGGGCGTCCTGGTCGATCGGAACCTATTCTGGGTGGCGTTCGTCGGCTCGGGCGGTCTGAAGGCCCTGTACGACTTGGGCTTGCTGGCGTTCTTTAAGGAGAAGGAAAAGGAGAGGGAGAGGGCTGAGAGGTCGAGGATTGAGGAGGAGGAAAGACAGCAGCATGACCGGGAATATGGCCGGGTAGGTGACGTAAGGGCTTAGACATGTGTTGGCTCGGGACGGCGAGGCGGTAGCGTGGCGAGGACCTTGATGGACCGGTGACGCAGCGCTACAGACGGAAACCCGAACTTGCATATATTAGACGCCTAGGGGTATATAACCGTGGAGCCCCAAGTTACCATCTCTTCTCAAGCACTCTACTTTTACTATAGATCCACACCGATTCAATTACCCCTAACACTATATATTATCCTCTATAGGGTAAAACGAATCGACCAACCTACTTATATTAGAAATAGGTTTCCAAGAGCGAATTTACGATGGTATTGAATAATATTGTATTAGAGTCAATGGGGTAAGTGTCTAAGCCAGGTACTAATTCGTTAATTCGTTTCCCCTGCCCGCTCGACTTCACTCTAATCTCATTAGTTATCAGCTAACATGCCATCTATGCTAAAACTACACTTGATGACTTACAAAGATAACAGTCATGATCCTGCTATCACCCACATCACATCATATCGCAGCTACGGTCTAGAAGTTCTCCTTTCCGGAGTAACGCTCATTCTGCACGATCTCGACCCAGTATCCGTCAGGGTCAAGCAGGAAAGCGACGTTCTTCATGCGGCCTTCCGTGAGGCGCTTCTTCCAGTTGGTATTCAGGCTCTCGAATCTAGCGCACGCCGCGTCGAGGTTATCCACCGAAACGCCTTTTTCACGCCAACTTCGTTAGTTCTCAAAAGCATCTCTAACCCTCCCCCTATCTCCCTAAACTTGGGAAAAGGAGAGCAAAATAAAATGAAATAGAATACTCACAGATATGCCCGAACCCCTGGGGCTCCGAGTTCCCGTCGTGGTACTTGAACTTCTCGTCCTTCTCGGTGCCGTAGTTCCACGTCAGCTCCAGCAGGCCCTCGTACTCGGCCGTGAACCCGTTCTCCGGCACCCCCTTGTCGCCGGGGTATCCGAGGAAGTACAGGTTGAACCCGGCGGCGGGCTGCTCTGCCGTGCGGAGCAGGCTCATGCCTAGCACCTCCTGGTAGAACTTGAGAGATTTCTCGGCATCCTTGACACGGATCATCGTGTGGTTCTGTCCCCGCAGCCCTTTTTGTTAGTCACTTCTTCACTCACTCACTCACTCACTAACTCGCTCGTTTACTCTTCGTCTCGCGTAAGAAAGGAAAGGGGGCCAGGGGTTAGGGGCTGGGGAAGCGACAACGGCCTTACCATGCGATACGTCTTAGGGTCCGTGCCGACAGCAGCCTGCTCCTCGGGGTCATCAGCGCCCTTAGAGCCCGGCCTCAAGCTAATAATCTCGACCCAGTAGCCATCCGGATCGAGCGCGAAGGCGATATTCTTCATGCGGCCATCGGTGAGCTTCTTCTGGAACCTGTACCCGGCGTCCTCGATGCGCTTGCAGGCGGGCAGGATGTGGTCGACGGCGATGCAGACGTGGCCGAAGCCGCGATGGGGCTCGACGTTGCCGTTGTTCACCTTGTAGTTCGGGTCGTCCTCGGTGCCGTAGTTGTGCGTCAGCTCGATCAGCCCCTGCCGGTCGAACGTGCTGTTGCCGTGCGAGAGCGCCTGGGGGCTGTCGTACCCCAGGAAGTACAGGTCGAACTTGTTCTCCGGGAACTGCAGGTGCTTCACCACGCTCATACCTAGGAATTCGTAGAACTTGACTATATACAGCGGTAAGTAGGGCAGAATCGTTAGTCAGCGCTTATAGAATGGAGGAGGGAGGGGTATGGGATATATGTAGTAAAAGCCATACTGGACGCCTTGGGATCTTTCACTCGGATCCTGGGATACGTTAGCTACCTGGCCAGCTCTTGGAATGGGGTATCTCAAGTCTTACATCGAGTGGTTGAATTTGTATTTATTTGTATCTGTAGTTGTCGCCATTGTTGCGAATGTGCGCCAAGTGTCTATACAGCCGCAAGAATTAGTAAATTTACAAGCGGAGGTCAACTAAGATATATAAATCGCCTTACCTATGAATTGGGTAGGTTGTCGGAATACAAACGTTTGTGGTGTTATTCTATAAAGACACGGAGGCAAAACATATAGCGGGAGAGTTGTTCTACCCTTTGCTGAGAAAAATGCCCACCTTAACTGCATAAATGTATTCGTGAAAAGGGCTATGTATTGTATTGTACAGCAAGGAACAGATGCGGCCAACAATGCGACAAAATAATGACGTTTTGTTACAGCTAGGTACCCCTCCAACCCCGCGTCAAGTAAAGCTCCACTATTGATCAAGGGAAAGCCGAGAATGAGCCGGGATGAAGTTACCCCAATTACTGGTACCTACCTACCTACCTACCTAGGTAGATTAGGTGGTACCGGATAGTTGTGGATAGCTTCAGGTTACACACAGGAACGGTACCTTACATACGACGGAAACACGGCTGATAAAGATACGGTCGCACCTATCGTCTGTGCGGATGTAATACTCGATATAATGGACCCCTATTTCTTTTTCTAAATACTCGTCTACCTAGGTATCTTGTGTCCCGGTAACATGTCTTACTACGCTCCTGGTTAGCACCTTGCGCCTGAATCCCTTTTTCTCACCTCGACCCAACCCTACTAGTAATACACGAATATACCCTTGGACATAAAACAGACATAAAAAAAGTGAAAAAAGGAGGTAGCCTGCCTTACGTAGACGACTATCTAACTACAGACATGGAGGCATCGGTTCCAGAAGTTCTTGTAAACCGTACGCTAACCGTTAGCATATACCAACTGGCTATGCGTTAGGCAAATTGAAAATAAGACCACAAGCTATCGCAGAGGTTGTCTATTCTCAGAGAGTGGCTTCATTAAAAGGGAAATATTACGTCGATCCGACCATACTGCTAAGCTTACCAGCGACCCAGTCCGTGCTGAAATACTGGCTAGGAGTAACAAAGAAGGCCAGGGCGATGATAACATAGAGGGCCATTAACTGAGCACAATGTTAGTACTAATACCCAACACTAACAAGAATCGGAAACATTACCATTGCGCCCTCGAGGTAATTGGACTTCCCATCTTGGACTGTATAAATTACGACGAGTACGGCCAGCGCGAACGAGACAGTTTCAACTAGGTGAAGTTAGTAACGAGGACAACAAATAGAATCAGGCGCGATTTACAGGTCTCAAAATGCAAGTCCATCTCCCTATCCATAATCCATCCGAGGATAACGAGGAATGGTGTCACGAACAAGGCAATTTGGATGCTAGAGCCTATAGCGACACCCATAGCCTAAGACACATGTAAGCATTATTCTACCGGATGATTTGGGGAGGTCTCTTACAAGGTCCATTTTGTTCTTGATTGCCACTACAACAGCTGTAACGTGTTCCGCCGCGTTGCCCACGATAGGGATTAGAATTAGACCAATGAAGCTCCTACTGATATGGGCGCGCTCCACCAGGGAATCTATGCTTTCTACGAGATAATCCGCGCAGATAGAGACCAGAATAGTCGTGACGATAAGGACCGCGCCAGCAGACCACGGGCTCATATGGTCTTCCTCTTCCTCTTCCTCATTATGTCCTTGAGCAACTGGTCGGATATGATCGGCGGCAGCCTCGGCTGGAAGCTGGGTTTCGTTCTGCGCCGGTTCTGCCTCAGCGCTGAATAATTTATGGTGCGTTCTCAGTTGGAACCATAGATAGAGGACATAAAGAAGTAGTAAGATGATGGCGGTACCGCGGGAAAGCGAGAGCACAATATGGTTTCGTTCCTCCTTGTCATCTCCTTTGTATTGATTTATGATCATGAATAACTAAAATCTCAGATGTTAACATTTATCCAGGCTTCATCAAAGGGAAAGAGGATTCTCACGGTTCCAGGTAGGACCATAGAGGCAGCAGATAAAGTCATCAGAGAAGCTGTCGTCTGGGCGGTGATACTCTGGAAGGACTGCTCCTGACCATGGCCTTCTTCGTCTCTCATATTGGCGATGCCGCCAAAGAAGAAACACATGCCCATGACGAGTAGTAGATTAGATAGGACCGAGCCAATCATGGACGACTTGACAACCTCGATTTGTCTGTCTCTTAGTGCAATTATGCTAACCTGCAGGGGGAGTGGTCAATAAAAGGGCCATGCAAGTGATGTCGGGTTGGGGGCCAATTTACAATCAACTCCACAGCATTGCCAAATGTAGCATTGAGTAAGCCGCCCAGAGCCTCGCCCAGCTTTACCGATATCTCCTCAGTCGCGAATGAGAGCACGGCTGCAAGCGGGATGATGGCGAAAAAATTAAGGACGAAGACGGCGACTGGATCCCAACCAGTTTGACCAGCAACGATACCAATTGGCACGGCGAAGAGAAGGATGTTAACCGGGCCTATCAGTATCACTTAGCAACATATCCATGCGACGCCCCAGGCTCGTTTGTTTGCTATACATACTACTCAGTAAAGTGGCCTTCGTAACATGCCAGACATGCGCCGGATATTTGACCCATGGTTTCGGATTATCGGTGCCAGGGGTGCGCTGTGCGTTGAAGAAGAATTCCCATGCTCCGCCGTGCCCGTGGTGGTGAGCATGGCCGTTCTGGTAGATGTGGCCGTTGTTCAACAAAGGCGTACCCTCATGCGGCCCCCCATTTTCGTGTATATGGGAGAAGCCCGTCACGGTCTTACGGACTCGGGTTTGGAAACTCGGTAAGCTAGCTAGAACGCGATCCATCATCACGCGTCATGGTTAGCCAACGGCAAGATCTCTAGGTTTGCTCGGAAGATCAGGGTTTCCACGGCAGCGACCACCGCATTTAGGTACTCCGGGCGAAAGCAGTACGGGACGGTGCAGAGGTTAGGAATCCAGGGAGCCGTCGGGAAAGGCGAGGGTTGGTTGAGGGAGGGAGGGAAGGGTCAGATAAAGGCTGTAATCAGCAATTGGGTGTGTCAATTAAATTGGGTAGGTTAGGTCGGTAAGGTATAATCGCAAAAAAAAGATCTAGCTACTTACACACCATTGGGAAGAGATTTCTAAGTGAGCTTGGGGGTTTCTCCGAAAGTAACGCAGATTAGAACCGAAAAGTTACCAAGGTGCAGAAATCGGGGCGGCGTGAGGCAACGAGGCGCATGCAGTAAGTGACTGGGTAAGGTTGATCGAGCGAGAACCCTTTGTTCTCCTTCCCTTGCTGCTCTTGAACCAAAGGGGGACTTGACTAAATTGCTAAAAGGGAACCGTGTTACGCCCAGAAACGCGGATTGAGGCCTTAGTTTGATGATGACCGTCGCCGAGTCAAGGTATTCGATGTATATACGGGTTAGGTAGGTACGGCTTATGTATTAGGGTACATTAGCATGTGCGTATGTATTCCGTAGCCTATTCGGTAATTGATCCTGTTCCTGGCTTACCGTCGCGCGTGTCTTCGATCTTGGATTCTTGGATTCTTGGTATTGGGACGATCGGGAAGAATCAGCAGGCAGATTTTGAAGTCTGCCAAGATAAAAACCCTGTCGAATGAATTGAGCTGCCCTTCGTTACAGGTGCTTCTTAGGGGCCCTAGTCTGATGTACTGCTCATTTATCTCATCGTGCTTGCTCTTTCTCTCCCCTTCGTCGAACCATGCGAAACCATGCGGGTGTTGACGTCGTCCGTTTCGCCAATTGGAAACTTGGGGGATGCAACGTCTAACTTAAAAAGGTGGGCTTACTCCACCGGGAGGGACGCACACTGTGACAAAACGTGGCGGGAGCTCTGAGGGCAACACAAGGATTTGATGGAATCTTGATGGATACATGTACGTAAGGTATGTCCAACCTAGGTAGGCACTTGCATACGACAGGCACATACACTATATGAAAGCATAAGTACCGACAGCAAAAAGAGCTCGGACCTCTCAGGTTCTTACCTCCAATTCCCCAAGTCCCAATCGTCAAGTCAAATCTTTTACAGGACAACCAAATTATCTACCTAGGTAAGTATAGGTACGTACAACACAATCCAATCCTAGAACTCCGAATAGATCGATCTAGTGCAATTGATCGTCCCAGACCATCCGAAGCTAGAGTGGAGAGTACGTACGGCAATAATTAAGAAAAGTATCCGCACCAATGGCTTGGGCAAAAGCACCAATTGACGAAGCGCCAAAGCTGCAAATATGTACGCCATAGGAGGTGATAGATTTGCCAAGTGTGGCTGAGCTACAGTACATGCGATGCCGTGAAACTCGACGTAATTCGCAACCTTGTAGGACTTTTCAAAGTGAGGCCTCCTACCTACCTAGGTAGGTAGTTACACCACGTATTATATACATACTTACGTACATAACCACCTATTGTTATAATCATCTATCACTACATCTATACGTACAGAAAGGCAGTTATGTCAAGATAAGCATATTTTAACCTGTGAAGAACAAATCATCCCATCGGGGCCAATAGGAGGATAAACAACAATCTACTGTTCGCCCTGCGTGTATACATAGTATATCGATTATGATGTCTACCCCTGTAGGCCCGCCTAGTCTAAACGTCATTGGCTGAAATTCGCGCATGGGGCCTTCAACGGTGAGCTTAGGTACCCAGGTAGGTACAATACGTAACCAACATTACACAAATAACTACGGGGATAGCTGTTTGTTTCCGACCTACAGCACCTAGCAGGATTCAGATGAGGAGCAAAAAAAGGAGAATAATTACACGCCGAGGAAGCCCTTAATATACGGCCTCGTAACCTACGGCGGTCACGCTAATATCTCGGACACTTGAAATCAAATTTGACGTCTAAGCCACCGTGAGCACTGTACGAGTACCTACCATAGTAGTTTCAGCTATACGTAAAAGGCGTGAAAATGCAATAAGAGGCTTTCGGAAGCCGATACTTGTACCTAAGGTATACCGGTAACACTCCTATACATGCAATCTAGTTATGTATTGTCGACTCTATTCCAAATTCCATGCTCTAGTCATAATCATTATTCATACTGATAGACAGTATCTAAATGGGTCATCTGCCTTTTCGATATGTCCATGTATTTCTCCCCCGCTCATCCGGTGAGTCGTCACATCCCGCGTAGAAGCCATTACCTATACCAGTGAACCTGTCACATAAAAGCTACAGTATCGTTAGTCCGCCTTACCTATAGAATGGATTCAAGAGTGACTCACCTGCGCAGTATGCCAGATACCACGTCAACGAAGCACCCCCATCTAACCACATAGGATTGAAATCTCTCCGCGTGAAGAAATCCCACGCAGCCTTGGGGTCGACCGTGGCTAGATTACCGTAGAGGATCCCTTTCCAGCCTCCATCGACGTTGTCGGCCCGCCCTTTATCAAAATACGTCGCCCACTCTTGCCTTACAAAATTAGCTGGCCGGGTAAGCTTCGTACTGGGCAGGAGCGGTAGCATATGGATGCCTTGGATATACTCGATATTGGGCCCGAAGTACGTAGTATGATCGCATTTGTTCTCGAACAAGATCCCGGCTACCCTATTCCCAACAAAATCCGAAGGCTGGACTTTGTTGTCTTCCGTATAGAGATAGTACTGGTTGAGGGAACGAGCGATGATCGCCAACATTAGGTTACCTCTGTGGAATTGCAACCCGTCGGTTAGCAGAACGACAAATATATTTAAAATGAACCACCTTACCGGGCCTCCATCTCAGTATTTTTATTTGTACTCCCCCACATCTTGATAGCATACGCGTGCATCGCGTCTTCTGAGCTCGACTCTTGGTCCTAAGATATAGTTAGTGTCATCGAGTTCCCGGAGCATATTACGAAATGTGCTAACCTTTCCATCGGAGGTCTCATATAAGCCATGAGCCCAGCTGTGGCCATGATACCAATCGAAATTGCGCGAGACAGGGAAGTATTTGTCCAATGGAGAAGGATTAGCGATGTCTCTGACCAGTGCGTTCACGAAATCGGTGTTCTCTTTCGTAAGCCAGCTAGGATCCAGATAGCCGATGATGGCTGCGGCGTATATGAAATAGCCGTAGTGGAAATGGTGATCATTGTAGAATGTATTGCCAAAGTCCGCGCCGTCATTTCCGGTCTGATATGTTGCGGAAGAGACTAGGCCTCCCCAAGCAGCTTCTAACGTCAGTCTAGTCCCAAACCCCAGATACCTAGGTAGGTAGGTAGGTTGGGTAGTGGTGGAAGACTTACTTTCGTAGTAAAGCGGAAACTGCTGCCTATTCTCCACGAACCGACTAAACGCCGCCTTTAGTTTTGTCAAACCGCTCTGGGCTAGCGTTTTATTCTTTAGCAAGTCATTAGCCGTATAGCAGATTGCGGCAAATTTCGCCAGCGCCTATCGCGAATATTAGTGAGCTGTCAAAGTAAGACGACGACGCGATACCGGCAACTTTACCTTTCCACCAAAATACATCGAGTTCTGATCCGACTGCTGATTCACGTCTTGAGACGTTTCGTTAATAGCCACGGGGTTAATTGCGTTGATTATTGAATCTTTCAACGTTTTCTTCTCGCCGTCAACGGGGTCCCAGGGAGCGAATCCCATTGAGACGGGCATGTGAGGCTCAACCATAGTCCACGAATCCGCGACTACCCCCACTGCTATTCCCTTGGTAGTGGTCTGTAGCTTTGCCGTCGAGATGCTCTTATATGTCGCATCGTCAAAAGAGTCAACGTGGTGAGGCAAAGCATACATCAGCAGCTTGACGTCTGAGAGACCCGCCTTGTGGTAGGTGAATGTGTACGTGCCTTTCGACCCAGATACTGAACCGGAAAGTGTCGTATTGACCGGATATGCACCGGATGCTGCGTCTATTACTGACTCGGCGTTACCGGGGTCTTTGGCAACCTGGATAATACCATCGAATGGTTTTATAGCTTTGGCCATCTTATTGTTGACGACGGTGAGGTCAAAAGTGTCCCCCTTAGCCGAATACGCATATATGTGCCATACTTTGCCGTCTTCCAGATAAAACGTGTATTTAGTCATGCCTGGCTTCGGTCCCTTGAGCGATCTTGTGACGGTCTTGAAGTAAACTCCGGTACTGATAACCGGCGTCCCTCCTTTGTATATGGCCGTAACGAATCCCATCCCTTGCACTAACGGGAATGTAACTAGAGGCTTCGTTTTGGAGTCGGCATGCAAGTTGACGTTGGCCGAATGCGAAGACAGATTGTCTGTTGTCAACTTGGTATTTGGCCCAAGTTCTAATGCCGAGAGGCATAGCGAGTAAATACCAACGGGATTCAAGAAATACTTCGCAGCACCTGTCTCGTTTGACTTCTGCCCGTATACTCTCTGGTTTGCCTCGGTATGCGAGATTGCCAAACCCCAGCTGGACGAAGCTCCTCGACCACTGGCCCAAACCACTGAATACGGATGCACGTATGTGGGTGAAGTCTGATTACCAAGGAAGAAATTGGCGTAGAACTTGTTCGTACCTATCGGGCCCGGACCACTTATCCCTTTTCGGATTACCGGATGGTCCTTTCGGACGGTAAAGGACGGTGCAGGCGCAGTAGTCGCAATCGGCGTCCCGAATATGTCTGATGGTGCGGGTGACGGAGTCATCGTGGAGGTGCTTGATGAGTTCGCCTCAGATCCAGATAGTAAACTAGTGGTTGAGGTTGGTGCCGTGGTAATCTGGAGCGAAGTTTTCCCTGCACTATCACTAGTCTTGGGTTCCGTGATAATGGTGGTAGTTATATTGGACTCACAACTAGACGACGGATGGGTCGTCGATGACGTAGAATTCGTAAAGGGCGCAGCGGATTGATAACCCTCTCGGTAGGGATCTTGGCGGTTAGAAATAGGGGAGTGACCGTCCCGGAAAAGCCCTCGTCTTACGAATCCGCCTTGATGATATGATTTGATTTCAGTATTCTGAGACCAAAGTCGGGCAGTCAGGCCAAAGTGGACCTGAGCCAAGGTCAGTATCCAGTAAATCAACAACATAGCGGCTCTAGAAAACGAGAGGGATTAAGGGGGTTGTTCTTGACGATCATTCTTTGAGACCCTGTCTAATTGTCTTCGCAGCAACCAGCGCTGAACTCGAGATGCTTCTTGTAATATGATGTATTAAGAGGTGAGGTATTGGAGAGTTAACGGACTGATGCTCCTGTAGATGCAGTAGAAATAGTTTAAAACTACGAGGTGTAGCTCGACAGCGACACCAATGAATAAATATTGGCAGGCCCTCTGTGTTCTTCAATGGCATGGTGGATGACTGGAGATATTCAAGAATGATGTTGGTGTGCCAGGCGACGGTTGAGTCAAGGTTGCCCATTGTGAGTGACGTGTAGAGCCCAGGCAAGAGGAATGGGTTGTCTTGAATAGAAGGTGAGAAGACCTACCAAAGTGACAATATCACGAAAGCAAGAGTCTAGAAGAGTCACTGGAATGAGAATCGGGGGTAGCGAAAGGCTACAGCTGTACAACGAGATGAGCCCGAAGTTATACGATATGAGATTCTAGGGAACAAGAAAATAATTAAATGATATTTATCGGGTTTGAATGGTGGTTGTAGGTCTTGAGGGTCTGTGAAGAGGAAGAATGAAGTTGTAGGGAATATTATGATGATGGATGCGTCGGACAAATTAGGGTGGCTTCATGGAGCCCTAACAATAAATATGCCTATATGCCTTAGATGGTTGCTTCCTCACCGAGATAGGTAGTAACTCTCATATTGTATACATCTAAATGATGGTTCCTGCCTATATATTTGCAAGACCAGAACACTCATTAGGAATATACGTTGAATTATAGGAAGTAACTACCTCCATACGTCTAGGTAGATACATGTAGGTACGCTCTCGAATAGATGCTTATGTTTAATTGTAAGGAACGCTTGAGAGTTACAGCTCCTTCGACGCCCCAAATTCGGTGGGCCCACTTTAATAATCATATTGAAATATCATGACGAGTGTTACTTCGAATGCTGATTGCTAAAGCTTTGCCAGTACCAGGAGCCGTTTAGTAACTTAGGTAGGCATACGCGATGTGAATATTTCGAAAATTACAAGTAGGTAGACACAGGTAGGGGGTAGTACGGCACACATCACAGTAGCTACAGTACTCCCTGTTGGGCTTTTGGCTACCACTTGATCTGTCACAGATTCAAACACGTCACCGAGGTTAAAGAGGGGGAGAATGTGAGATTTGTCGCCTATACCTTCATAACCCTAGCGCGTTATACTGGCCGTCGGCGCACGGGTTCTGGGTCCTTAACTTGGTAGTCGGGAGCTCTTTTTCTGAAAATTGGCTCTTGGTCTCACTGCTCTTGGTGTTAAGCTTCTTACCCCCGACATCGTTCCCCATGGTAAGCATGTACCGTCTCTTTTTCTTCTTCCTCTCCCTAGAGTCCACGTCGGCTATATGCTGTTTCTTGCACCGGCGCACTTCTCTTTCCTCTAACACCCAGGGTCTGCTCAACACATCCTTGTGAAAGTCGCGAATCTTGTTCCAAAACTGGACCTCTTGATTCGTGGAACCAACCTTCTGCAGCTTTTGGATCTTGATATGCATCTCATCCCGGAAGTAAGTGGTGCTACCCTTAACTTCAATAACCATGCCAACATCAATATCTGATAGCGGATCTGGGGCGGTGGCAACTGCTGTAACAGTTTCGTAGGTAGCCTCGTTCCGGGGAAGGCTCTGGACCGGCTTCGGGATGTCTATCCAGCACTCGATACACTTTCCGGTGCTATCGTCAACCGTGTAGTTTCGGCGGCCATTGTATTCATCGATCGCGACGACAACACCGATAATTCGAACCCAACGGATAGGGTGGTTTAGGGTGAAGAACACATTGTCGCCTTCGATAAAGTAAGCGTTAATCCATACATCCGGTAGATGGATCTATTGAATTCATAAGAGGTTGATAGCTTACCTTCAAATCCAGGTCGACGTTCCAGACCGTGGATATCGATAGCGCGCAACGGGCACCATTTGTTAATAGTCGGTGATAGGTGAAAACAATACGCGGGATAGAACGCAAGCGGTTCCGCACCTGTCATGGCATCTTGGTAGTCGAAACGGACTACTAGAGACCAGTATTTGGGCGGGGCACATAAGTTGCAAACTTGTCTCGAAATGTTGAAGCTACCATTGTAGCTTTTGTTAATATCAAGAAGCGCGACAAGAAAGACGCGGCAAGTTTAGGGTAAGCCCGACAACGCCCCACTTATTGACTCAGAGGTACGTACCTAGGTACACGTAGCCACGATGACCTCATGTCGGGAAATACATGTAGGTACCTAGGTACCTAGAATTGAACGAGAAGCAGAACAGACCAAAAACACGGATTTGATGCTCGCTATATTAGCTAATAAACAGCATGCCCAGACCTCAACCCCGTTGATACCCACCCTGATGATCCTATTGCTTGCCTTAGCACCGCATACGCCCGCGAAAGAAATATCAGATATTTTACGTCTACTTTCTACTCTTCTTCAATCTCGCCGCAGCGGCTTGGAACGCCTCCTCCGAAGGTTCCTCTTCCGGCGTAGCACGTTTTTTGCCCTTCTTGGTTTTTGGTGCTGCGCCGTACCTGGCCGCCAGATTATCGAGGAAATCGCTTCGTCCCTGTTGGTTACGGCGGATGAGCGCCGCTAGGTCGTCTTCGGACGATCCCTTCTTGCCCTTGGACTTGCCGTCCTTCTTATCCTTCTTGCCAAATAGCTTGTCGTGTACTCCCAGTTCTTTGGCATACTCCTCGGCCTCGACGCTCTCCTTCTGCGCGGCTTTGACTCGAGCTTCCTTAGATCTTTTGCTCTCTTGCGTATAGGCCTTGAACGCGCGAACGTCTTTTCTGGCGATCGCTTCGTCGATGATTGCGCGAAACCGTTCGTCGTCTTCGAGGACGTCGCTAAGCATGACCGATTCGTAGACCTTGTCCATATTACCTTTATACTCTTCGTAGGCGATCAGGACGTCATCCTTTTCTTCGTCGGAACCCTTGTACTGCTTGGCGAATTTCTCAATCGCATCAGCAGTGACCGTGTCCCGGTACTGTTCTCGGTAGAAATCCGACCAGCTGAAGCCGTCTGAGTCAACGATGGACTCCGAAGTTGAGCCCGTCTCGTCATAGCGTTTTCGTCTTGTTGGGTCGGATAGTACAGCGTAAGCGAATGCGATGGACTGGAATGTCTCGTGGGCTTTTTGTTTCTGGTCTTCGGGAACCTTGTCTACAAACAGGGCCGCGCGTAAGAATATATACAATAGTAGACGCCGTTAGCAATTAGAAAAGCATACCTGGATGGTTTTTTAAAGCGAGCTTTCGATAGGCTGATTTGATTTGCCCTTCATTTGCGGTGCGCTCTAACCCAAGGACCTCGTATGGGTCGATAATAGGTGGCTCACCCTCCAGGAGGTCGTCTGTGTTGTCCATGGTGAATTTAGATTGGCGTTGGACTCATAGACAAGATATTGAAACGGAAGCTTGAGATTATTGTTTGGTACCCCCGGCTGGATGTTAAGAGAACGTATTTTGAGATCTTACTGGGGTCGCGTTGCGCGTTCCCCCCTACGCACCTTATCGATAAGAACTTATTAATTGGTTCCTCCCAGCATGAGTTACCTACATAGTACCTAGGTTACACAGGTATTACTCATGGTGGGTGGGGTACCTATGCACCTATGTAGGTACGTTTTTCAGTGCTGGCGCATGTATGAACCTTCGTAAAGTACCTAGATACCTACATGTAGGTAATTTAAGAGCCGGGCGCGGCCCACTAAATACTTTATTCTTTTTCCCTCATCTTTGCTACCCAACCGGCCAACTTCCTAGAGAGAAAAAAGAAAAATGACTGGGAGTGCTTCCCTGAATGCTGGTATTATAGAGGCGGGGGATCATCAATCGTATATGAAACTTGCTCTGTCCCTGGCCACCAGATCCCCGCCAAAGCCCACGAACTATCGGGTCGGAGCTGTCGTAGTTGACATAGCTACGAATGAGATACTGGCAACGGGCTACACACTCGAGCTTCCAGGAAACACTCATGCAGAACAGTGCTGTTTCGAGAAGCTCGCAGAAAAGTACAATGTTCCAGCAACTCGTCTGGGTGAAGCCCTCCTGAACCAGGTCGCACTCTACACCACAGTAGAACCATGCTCCCAGAGACTGAGCGGAAACCTACCATGCGTGGACAGGATATTAACCATAGGGAACAAGATCAAAACGGTCTACGTTGGAGTTCACGAACCCGAAAAATTCGTCAGCGACAATTCCAGCAAACGGAAGTTGACGGATGCCGGTATTGAGTTCGTTCATCTTGCTGGGCTGGAGAAGGAGATATTAGAGGTCGCTACAGCAGGTCATGAGAAGTCCAGCTAAATCGGGTAGTTAATCGCGGGAGATCTCGCATCTATAGCATCCATCACATTCAACTATAAAATATCACTAGAGCTATGGCGGCTGCTATTTATTCATAGAGACCTAGTGCCTGCCCAAGGCTGGCGCACGAAGATCCTTAAGATTACCTATTCTTTAGGGATGATAACTTCGGAGCCGCCTCTTATAGTTCTAAGATCTTGTGGACATGCTGTTCCTAGTAGCTTCTTCTTAGCTTTCTATAACTCGTACCTATGAATGAACGAGGATTCGTAAAATGTAAATCCACGACATATATTTCGTATATGTTATTAGAAACACGAAGCTTGATTGTCGAATTATGTGTAAGGATATAAAAGATAAAATGGGCCAGACTCAGGCCAAATCATTACTCTAGAAGACTGGGACACGAGCATAAATATCTAGCCGTCAAAAGAAATTTCGGGCACGAGATAAGGCATCTCTATATGGAGGACGAACATACCACGAATGGCTAGGGGTCGTTCTTATACCGGGAATAAAGAAGCAAGGGCGAAAAGAAGAAACAGGAGGAGAAGAATATACAAAAGAAAAAAAAAAAAAAAAGTAAAGGATCTCAAAGTTTGATTCGTAGAATCTCTTGAAGAGATGCATCAGGAATTGAGCCCGATGCGGGGGTCGAACCTATGAGGGGTGGTTAGCTGGTGTCTTAGACATGCTGCGAATTCAGTATATGAACTTACCCGCAACCTTGAGATTAAGAGTCTCACGCTCTACCGATTGAGCTAACCGGGCATCGAGATGAACCGATTGGTTGGTGAAAGCTGGTTTGATTTTGCAGTATAAGTGTGGACGGTACGTAATTGTGTAGTAGGTTAGGGCACTTAGCAGCGGCTTAGTAGGGCAAAGAATTAGGTCAAGCTACTTGTCAGGTGACTACGTCCTGGAAATTCGGGACCATTTCAGGTACACATGTGGGGCTCCGTACTGTGTCTATTGTACCCCATACAACACCCATACAACGGCCGATCTCAAACATGATCACAAGCATTCTTCATTTCTATATGGATATTTACTACCCATCTACCTACGTACCTAGTAGACATTTCGGTACGGCGCTATTAATAAGAGGTGGATTGGTCATCTTTTATCCTATAGATATAGTGTTAGTTGCTTATAGAAACTAACCTTTCTTCAAAACATCCAGAGCGTCCGCTTTATTAGCAACATCTAAGTCGATGTTCTCTCAAATCCTCGCGCGTCACTTGAAGATGTGAACACTCGTCCTGGCAAGGCACGGTGTTTCGAAATCGGCGCAAAAGTGATGTAAGACTAGTCTCCTGGATAACTTAAAGGGCTTTCGAGATATTAAGCAACGGCCCGGGCAACCCAGCCGGCTCGTCTCGAAAGCTCTTCTATAACCGCGACGATGCAGCAGGCGAGCCCTCGGGTAGAGTATCGCATTGCGTCAAAAATAGTCGGCCACTTACGCACACACTCTTCGCTCATGATATAGCGGACGAATGCAAGCATAAACTGTACAGTACGATCATATATATCATGTGGGCTATAGGTTAACCTCGTACTGAGGCGCGTCTGCATCCACGGATACGGACGGCCGATCCTATTCAATGTGTTAATCACATCAGATACAAACACCACTTGGACTGAGGCTTGGTGATACTCCAGTATTGGCTCCAGAAACATTTCTTTGAAAGCTGACTGGATCGCGTCGTCGTATAATACATCTAAGCCCCCATATTGGCCTTCGGTTCCGATGTTTAGATGTTGAGCGAGTTCTTCGGCCCTTAGCATATGACCACTACCTTCTGGAAGAGTGGCCCATGTTGACTCTTGCGTCGAGTCCTGCGGATGGTGTACCTTAGCATCGTTCTCCTTAAGCATATTGAGAAATCCATAGGCAAATATGGCCTCGCTTGCGTCTGCGAAACCTCCCGTTTGTTTTGAAGTACCATCCATGATATCTATTTAATAAAAGGGTTGATGAGGAAGTTGTTAGCATGTGAGTTTGTACTCGGAAATGATAAAGCGCCGTGAATATCTACGTATATATAATATGTTCATAACATAACACTAAACATATCATGTTTAGTTACAGACTTCGTCCGAAAACAATGAGGTTATCTTCAGTGTGAAAGGAGGCTTCTAAGGCTGTTATAGTAGCTAAGGATAGTTTCTAAACTTGCGTATAGAGGGAGGGTTAGAAATTGGCGTAAGGATCGATGAGTTATGTAAATTAATAAGGAAAGCACTCCTAGGAGCTTTATCTGTCGGGGCTCAAGCAATCTGAGTCCCTTCTACCTTCAACGGAGGCTATTTTTGCCGCGGTTTTAGTTGAGAATCTAGGTCCAGAATAGAGTGAATGAGATGAGATCCCACCCATTAGACTTTAGGTACCTACCTAGGTAGGTAGGTAGTTACCTGGGTTTCTCGAATTTCGCATTTCATCCTAAAGATCAATGTTTCGCGGTAGGTACCTAGGTAGGTAGTTAAGCGCTTCTTAGTCGTTGCTATATTAACCATACCATATCTATTCAAGTCGAGGTTAACCGGGGGATATAAACGCCAAGGTTAAAATTGGAGATGCCTATTATGCGGGGAAAATAAAATCTGTGGGTTGTTCGTTTCGATTAGGCCAAACATGAAAAGAAAGCGCTAACGCCTAAAAAGGTTATTCGGACCCTCGTTTAAATAAAAAATGAAAAAGTGGAAAGAAGAAAGCCTTTGAACCTGCGCGTTTAGATCTCCTAGCTGAGTTGTTTCACAACTTGCTCTTACCTTGGAATCCGCGTTTTCTAGTCAAACAGCTGGTAGTATCGGCCGTCGGCCGACCTAGGTGGTAACTGCAACCGTCTGAGACACCAGAGTACCTACCTAGGTACCTATACGTAGATGCGGCGAGCCTAAGTTGAGTCGCACTCTATATGTACGTACCGATTTACTTACATGTATCTACCTTAACGTTTTTAGGGGGGTTAGTTAAACCGTATATATATGGTTTAAAAGAATAAACGGTTTAAAAAAACAAATAAAAAAATTCGAATAAAAAAAATTTACACGTTAAATTATATTAAATTATTTATTAAAAATTTAACGTATATATTAAAAAAAAATATTTTTTATATTAAACGTATTTTTTTTAAAACGTTTTAATAAAATTAAACGATTTAATTTAATTTAAATTATTTAATTTAAATTAAATTATTTAATTTTAATATACGTATATATATTTTTAATATACGTATATATATATATATATATATATTTATTTAAATATATATATAAAAATAAAAATAAAAAAATATAATTTTTATAATTTTTTATAAAAATTATATTTTTTTTTATTTTTTTTCGTATATTTTTAAATTATAAATATTTTATTTTTTATTATATTTAAATTTTAAATTACGATTTATATTATATTAATTTAATTATAAAAATTTACGATTACGTATATAAATTTTAATATAATATTAAATTATATATATATTTAATAAATAAAAAAAATAAATATATATTATTATATTTTTTAAAAAATTAAAATTATTTAAAATAATTAAAATAATTAAAATAATTAAAATAAATCGATATAATTAATATAATATAATTAATATAATTAATATAATTAATATAATTAATATAATTAATATAATTAATATAATTAATATAATTAATTAAATTAAATTAAATAATTTTAATTAATTTAAATAATTTTAATTAAATTAAATAATTTTAAATTTTAAAACGTTTAAAAAAATAAATTTTTATTCGATTAAATTATATATATACGATTTATTTAATTAAATAATATTTAAACGATTTTTTTAATTAAATATTTAAAATAAATAAAATATATAATATTTAAACGATATATATATTACGCATTAAATAAACGGTTTAATTAATTAAATAATATATATATTAAAAAGCTAGATTAAGTTAAATATATACCGTTTAATTAACCCCCCTTAAGACGCTAAGGTACTTAGGTAGGTAAGTACCTAGGAACTTTTGTTTATAGCTAAGTACATAACTGGGAATCGTGGCATACATACCTCTAATCTTAGGAGGAAACAGGCATTAAATGACAACACAACAAGATTGCAAACTAACGTCTTAGTGTGTAGGGAAACCTATTAGGTACCTAGGTACCTACTTAACTAGGATACACGCAGATTCTGACGGTGTCACGACAATGCTCCGTTGATCCGCTCGATCGAGTGAATTCGTTCAAACAGGCTGGAGATACTTCTAATGGCGCGTCGGCTCCAGGTAGCGAAAAGGTAAGTACCTAACAATGAGACAGCCTGAGGTCAAGGATATCGAGGATGTTGTTAGTAGATACCTACCCCCTTGGCTGTTCGATTTCGTGCGTTCTATCCCCAGAAAGAATCCGAGTCAAACAGCGAAGTGAAGCACATCACCACCCCCGCCATCCCCGCCATCCCCGCCACTTTCACCTCATTACTTAGCGATTACGTATGTGAGATGGCGGTGTGGGTAACGGGCCGAGCCGGTAGCACCTTGTGTCTCTATGGGACCTTGTTAGCGGTGCAAGTAGGTAGGTACCAACCTCCCTAGATTCTTAGGTGGCGTAAAGAGGAGAGCGACGGCCCCTACGTATCGAATGACTTTCAACATTCAACTTTGATTCCTCGACGATGGGGAAGGATTGAAGACTACTGGAGCTCAAGCCATTTACGTGTCAATCTTGCTTTGGAGAGAGATGTCGTGAGGCCTAATGCTCGTCTTCCAATCAGAGCTCCCCCGTTGAGGCGACATCTGCAGGTCGGCAACTTGTAAACGAGATGTGGCGCGGTTGCTTGGGTTCGCACTATGCATGTGGGTGTTCCAGCCAACATACAGCCAATTAATGGTCTGGTGAGGCTGAATTTCGCTTCCCGTTTACCACCAAGTAACCTACATGTAAGTAGGTGGGTGATACCATACATGATAGATATATCGGGTACCTACTCGCCACTAGGCACATACACTGGTTGTAGCGACGCTT
Organism: Pyrenopolyporus hunteri; assembly: GCA_902806595.1. Lineage (NCBI taxonomy): Eukaryota > Fungi > Ascomycota > Sordariomycetes > Xylariales > Hypoxylaceae > Pyrenopolyporus > Pyrenopolyporus hunteri. Next base: position 1,046,786 of record CADCXC010000011.1, on the reverse strand, counting down.
AGTGTTCGCCCGAGTAACGAGGTGATAGTCCGTGAACTTACATTCGATACACGAACCAATATACCGGATATATGATTGAGAGCGTCATTGGAATTGTCGTTGTCGCGCATCCGCGCAATACGCTGCGCAATACGCTGCGGACATGACATAACCTAGATGCCTACCAGGTAACTAAAGCCAACTAGAGTGACTCATAAGCTAGTTGACCTCTGGATCGTCTACGGCCTACGACAGCAGTGAGCTGACAGGTTTCGCTGTCGAAAAAAGAGACATATCATTTTTTTTCTCCTTTACGGTACCAACTCCGGGGCTGATAAGTTATACATTGCGGGTACTTCCTCCGGTCCTCTGGTGTCGACTGTAAGCGCGCTATATACTGTACATGCTTTGCACACCGTCAGTTTAGCTGTCAGATTAACTGTATTATTAGCTAGACTATCAAGGATGCCCTACATATGGCAGAGTTTTAGCGATTAGGGTTTCGACTGAATCGTACTCGATAACTCTTCGTCTAAGAAAAGACAAAGGAAAAAGCAACCTAGGTGGGTATGCAGTCGGTAGGGCGGTGTAAACCGAAAAATACTTAAGACTAAACATACTCACAATGTTTATATGAGATTTTATACGCTTCACTTTGTTGAAGTCTATGATATTTGCATTTTAAAGCTTAAAGTTTACTATCTTCCGAACATAATGAGGTTTATTAGCGAGGTTGAAGAGAATTGTAGTGGGGAATATTTTTCTGTGTGGTTTTATTTATTTGTGGGTGACGTTTTTCTAATGCGGGATAGGGTAGCAGCCAAACCGGAGAAAAACCCTCGAGAAGCAAGGAGGGTACCAATGGACAGGGGCGTTACAGCATGGGTGGCCAAGAGGCCCAGAACCGCGTGCGCGGATCTTAAACGTTAAATTGGGCCCTAAACGGTTTAGGTGCCCGACTGCGAGGCGCTACACGATACAATCAACCAGCCTAGAGATATGTACCTGTGTAGGCACCACATACATGTACAGAGCTAGGTAGCATCACACCGCTTCAAGACTTATAAAATGAAGGGGGAGAAAATCAACGAATAGAAGAGCGAAGAAAAATTAGGATAAAGAGCGATTGGGTACACTTCATATTTTTTTTTTTTTTTAAATATTAAATGTGCTTGCTTAGAAGAGGCTGGCTCGGGGAAAATAAGAACGGTCAATGTAAGGTAACTGCATGGTTAATGGTCATCCGTACCTACCCAAGGGATCTGCGCGTATGTGCTTTACGCGAATGGCAACTTCCAGCCTCAACGGCATGTGTAAGTGTCTTGTAAGTACCTTCATATCATTAATGGGCCTTCCGTGTTGGCAAAGTGGGTTCGACTGCTTACCTAGGCAGTCACTCTTCGTGCTACTTCTATTTGTTATTTCCCCTAGACTTATTCTCGATTATATATCTTTAGCTCGGCTTTGCTAGTAGACCCTTTTCTTTCCCCCCTCCCTCTTACACTCTCTCTCCGCCGGTGGTGTTCTCATTACAAGGATCAGGCTGGACTCCCTCCACTTGAGCCACTTACCAGAGTTCCCAAATATGAGTATTTGATAACCTTCCACACAATAAAACCCAATACGAACTATCTTAGCGTCGTTCATTTTTATCCGAATAATCGATCTTAAGCCATCAGCGCCAGATTGTCGAAAACCCCCGGAACACAAGCAGAGCTTGTTTCCACTCCACGCTAGCGAATCTAACGAAGTCAATCGCATCACCATCACATCTTGTATGTATCTAGTCTACTAGTTTAGACGTTTTTCTATAACAGTTTTTTTTTTTTTTTTTTTCTCTATATTGCCGGTTGCTATTAGTCCTCGCGCCCCCAAGTGTCTGGTCTCAAGAAGTTTCTATGACCAAACTTGTGTTCGTCCCTCTCGTACCTTGACATACAAGAGGAATTTGTCTTCTCACGGCAACAACATATATAGGTACACCCTGTGCTTATATATTTGAATACCTATATATTTCAATTGAGAGACGTGTCATCCTGTTTGTATCTACTTGGTTTCATTTGACTCACGAGTGAACTACAAAATCCTTTAAAATCTAGTAACTCACACTCTTCCTACAGAGCTACGTTACTACTTGCTAAGTAGTCCCTCGCGTCACTTTGTGACCGGGCCCTCCGTATCCACCCGGATAGCTGTGTCGGCGTTCGGACAGAGAATTATTGTAACTACTGTAGTAGTTGCTGAGCGATATTCGCCCGAGCCCAAAGAGGTCTCTCCAAAGCATCGATTTCCAACATAACATATCTATATCCCATCTTAATATCACTTAGGTTCGTCCAGCCACCTTGGTACAACTCCCCCGAACTCCGTTCTTTTTAGTCACGGTGCAACGACTAGTATGGCGGACCGTGGTGGAAGAGGCAGAGGTCGCGGTGATCGCGGCGGAGGACGAGGCGGCGATCGTGGCGGGGGACGAGGCGGTGATCGTGGTGGCGGACGAGGCGGCGGCGGACGTGGCGGTGGTGGTGCCACGTTCTCTGGATTAGGTTCAGGGGGTGGCGATTACCGCGGCGGTCGCGGCGGCGGTGATTATCGTGGCCGTGGTAGAGGAGACGGCGGCCGAGGCAGGGGAGACTTCCGCGGTGGTCGCGGTGGGCGAGGCGGCTTCGGCGGACGAGGAGGTTTCGAAGGTGAAGCCCAAGTTTACAAGTAAGTAAATATTTATCTCTCTCACGTCCAAACCCTGACAAGGACGCAGACCGAACGGTGCGCCTCGGCCGGACGAGGGTATTACCCGGCTAGAGGATAAGATCCTCAGTGATTTCGGTATGGCAGCTAAGATGTCGGCTCTGAAACTCTCGTCTAGCAAGGGCTCAAAACCTTCTGCCGAAGATTATCTACCTTGCCGACCAGCATTCGGCACTAAGGGGACGGAGGTGACACTTTGGACTAACTACTTTGCTTTGGACGTTAAAACGCCGTCGCTATATAAATATGCGCTGAAGGCGACAGAGAAATCGGATAAGCCTCCTAAAAAAGGCGAGAAGGCTCGGGAGGCGAAGGGTATGAAGCTTCAGGCAGTTATAAAGTCGGCTCTCGACCAAGTTGCCAAAGGGATTCCCTACGCCACTGAATTCAAGAGCCAAGTCGTATGCCTTGCGCCGCTCCCTCTACCGGAGGATGGGATAATCAGGGTTCCATATAAGGATGAGGGAAGGGACGATACATACGAGGTACTATTCAGTGCTGCACCTGATGTCGACATGGACGCCTTGAGGGCTTATATTCGGTCAATGCAAGCTCCCACCGGGGATAAGACTTTCCCCAGGTTCGCAGATGCCATCGACGCCATCAGCATAATCACCGGGTACAGGGCGCGAGCTCACGACCAGGTCGGCCATCTGGGTCGAAGCCGATATTTTCCGCTGGATCTCAGTTCGGAGATTAAGTCTCTAGGCTACCCGGATAATAACACAGTCATTCGCGGCTACTTTCAGAGCGCCCGGCCAGCCACCGGCCGTATTCTTCTTAACGCAAATGTTTCTCACGGGGTATTCCGTCCTAAGGGAAACGTTGCCGAATTGATCAAGAACTACGGTACCTCGGATCCTAGGATGCTGAACAAGTACTTGTTCGGTTTACGATGTAACTGTAGGATCTTACCTGAAAAAGGGGTCCCCGGCTCGAAAGGTGGCCAGAAATCGGGCGCAAAAGTAATAAGGAAGGTCATAACTGGTATTGCTATGCCCACGGACGGGAAGGGCCCGAATCGTCCAAAAGTGAAACGCGCTTGCGGCGGACCGGCGGATGTCTCCTTCTTCCTCTCAGGCTCAGTTCCCCCTGGTCTGAAGGCGGACGCCTACTGTTCAGTAGCTGAGTATTATCAGAAGAGTTGGTTTGCCCCGTCTTCTGGGTAGTACCAATGCTAACTTTTGTACAGAATATGGGTACCAGCTAGATCTTAACATTCCTGTTGTCAAATTCGGGAAAGACAAACCCATCTATATGCCGGCAGAACTCCTTGACGTTATCCCAGGACAACCGCTCACGCGCAAGACCTCGCCTGACGAAACGGCCCAAATGATCTTGTTCGCTTGTCGGTCGCCCTGGGCGAACGCCACATCTATCACAAGCATAGGTCGTCAGTGTCTGGGACTCGATGGGAATACAAAACTTGTAAGCGACTTCTCTTATTCTCAGTGCAATTTGATTCTCACTGATGATCACATATAGACAGAATTTAAAGTCACCGCTGGTAAAGAGCTCCTGACGGTGAAGGGCCGCGAACTAATGGCACCCGGCATTACCTATTTGAACCTGCAAAACAGGACGCAAAACATCAAGGCAATGGAAGGTGGTTGGAACATGAGGGACGTGAAAGTGGTTAAGCCAGGTCGCCCCATCTCCAAGTGGACATGGGTGCACGTAGACTTTGCTGGATCATATTTCGACCCGAACATTGTTCTTAATGCCATGAAAGATTGGGTTGCGTTCATGCGCAAGATGGGGATTAACATGAGTGATCGGCCAATCCAATTTCAGTTCGGTCCGACAGTACAGTTGCAAAGGCATGCTCCCCCTATGGACGCCTTGCGGGACAGGTTCAAGATGTTCCAAAAGGAAAGCCCTCAATTCGTGTTCGTCGTCCTTCCCGGCAAAAAGACAGACACGGCCATATACAACGCTGTCAAGTACCTGGGGGACGTTGAGTTTGGGTACCACACCGTTTGCGTACTCCGGTCCAACATTATCAAATGCCAACCTCAATATTTCGCCAATGTGGCTTTGAAGGTTAATCTGAAGATGGGCGGGGTCAACCACAAATTGAGCAACGATGTGAACATCGTTAAAGACGGGAAGACGATGATCCTTGGTTACGACGTGACTCACCCGACTAATTTGGCGGGAGGTGCGGATGGCCTCCCAAGCTTGGTGGGAATGGTGTCTAGTATCGATCGGGATCTAGCTCAGTGGCCGGCCGCGGCTTGGTCGCAAGCTGGAAAGGTCGAAATGCTAGATGTAACTCTCAGGGACAAGTTCGCTGGACGTCTGAAGTTGTGGAGCAGCCATAACAATAAACAGCTGCCCGAGAATATCATCATCTTTCGAGACGGCGTATCCGAGGGACAGTTCCAGCAAGTCTTGGACAAGGAGCTCCCGTTCATACGAGAAGCCTGCAAGGTTACGTATCCGGCTACTAAATCGCCCAAAATATCCCTTATAGTGTCGGTAAAGCGCCATCAGACTCGCTTCTATCCCACCGACCCCGACCACATGACAAAATCCCGAAATATCAAGAACGGCACAGTCGTAGACCGAGGCGTCACTCAGGCTACTGTGTGGGATTTCTTCTTAACCGCTCACCAGGCCCTTCAAGGTAATCTCACCGTCTCCCCCCCGAACGTTCGAGCTTTTTAACTCTAAACGCTATACAGGCACGGCTCGACCAGCGCACTACACTGTGTTGCTAGACGAAGTTTTCCGATCGTCCTTAGGCGCAGAAGCGGCTAACGGCCTAGAGGGCTTGACACACGAGATGTGCTACCTATTCGGCCGGGCCACGAAGGCCGTCAGCATTTGTCCTCCAGCCTACTATGCCGATATCGTGTGTACTCGGCAACGAGTCTACCTAGCGGACTACTTCGAGCGTTCCGAGACGCAGTCCACTACCAGCACCCAAACTCAGGTGAACGCTGTACCGATCCACAGGAACCTGGAAGACACTATGTACTATATATGAGCTACTATACGATGTCGATCTAATGATGGAATTTGGTATGGATGATTGGTGGAACAAGGCGCCCGGCCGTGACGGATATACTCGGTTTGCCCATACCGTTACGTATGGAGCGAGCACTCTTCTTCGACGAAATTAGCTGGGTAGGATCCCGCTTTGGCTGACTTCCTCGACTAGATACTGGTGTAAGAAAATAAAAATAACGTACGACTTTGGGACTATTCTCGGTTTGATGTGCTGACTCTACCAAGTTGCGAAGTGGCCCTCAGCTTCTAAAGATGTCACTACAGATGAATGATATGACTTTGCAAACAAGGTCGTTTGATGTCCTGATCTAACCCATTATTACCCTATGTTCAAGCTAGGGCCTAGTCTTCTTGTCGAACGCACAATCCGCTCACCGTCGCCCTATAGGTCTTCTACTCTTATCGAAATCGACCGTATGTACCTACCTACCTACCTGGGTAGGTAGGTAGGCAGATAATCAGGCACCATATCGACAATATCCATCGTACATCCTAAACAACCACCCCCACGACCCACCTATCCCTCTCTAAACCCGTTCGCGGGACCTCTCGTGCACCTTCGCCGCAGCCCCGAGCTCGCCCGCGCCCTCCTCAAACGTGTCGAACTCGGCCATCGGGGTGCACGCGCGGCGCCAGGTCTCGCAGGTCGCCGCGACGACGGCCGGCCCGTCCTTCTTGCCCTTCTTCTCGATCTTCTTCCACGCCAGGCCCAGCGCCGCCACGAACGCGGCGCCCGCGGCGCCCGCCGAGATGTAGTACGTCTGGCGTAGCCCGCGCATGTACGCGGCTAGCACGGCGTGGAGCATCGGATCTTCGTGCAGAGACGCGAGGACGCTGCGGATCTGGCTTGCGCCGCTGTGTGTGAAGATTGACGCGTTTAGACGTGGCGCGGTCTGTGCGAGGCCGAGGATGAGGCCGTTTTGGAATACGGTTTGCGCTATGGCGATGGAGAGCGCGCCGCCGAGGGACTGGGGGTTTTTGGGTGTTAGTTTCAGGGAGACACGCCGGACCATAAGCAATTTTTCCGCCAAACCGCCAATTCAAAGAATTTCCAGATGTCAGACCCACTTTAATTACAGGGGTACGCTAAAGTTATAGGGCTTACAGCGCTATTCTCCCCTTACCTTCAGGGCATCTCATTGTACCTAGGTACCCCGCGATTATGTAATACAGTATTCAAAAAAGTACGTACCGAAGCATTACTCAATTACCTACCTAGGTACTTACCTTACCTACCCACGTACGCATTATTTAATTACAACCTGTCGAATAGCGACAATCCTATGCGATTAAATATAGTAGTCGCTTCAATTAATAATTAATCCTATTTAGAAAGAGGTAGGTTTTAAATGGCTCAGTGGTATTGCGTAAGTGTAATAAGTGCATAAAACGCGTAAGGTTTATGCGACGAGTTTTATAGCGGTATTGAGCGCTATAAGCCCTATATTTACAGGGAGATTTAGTGGTTGTATGCGCTGTAAACCCTATAGCTTTAGCGCACCCCTGTAATAAAGTGGGTCTTCAACTTGAATTTCTGGAAATTCTTTGAATTGGCGGTTTGGCGGAAAATTTGCTTATGGTCCGGCGTGGGGAGAGGGGGAGGGCGGATAAGGGGTTGTTTATTACCTGGAAGAATTGCACGCAGGAGGTGGCTTGCGGAACTAGTTCTTTGGAGACTACGTTCTGCACTACTACGACGCCGGCCTGGAACCCGACCCCGACGCCTAGTCCGTCGAGGACCAGGTATCCGAACCAGCGGGCGAAGGGGGTGTGTAAGTCTAGAGTCGTGATCAGCCCCGCGCCGACGGCGACCATAGCGATCTCGATTAGAATGAATGGGTTGTAGTAACCTGTCGCGGTGATCAGTGCGCCGGAGACGATGGAGCTGATGACCACGGAGATTAATAGAGGCAAAAGCTTAATTCCGGCTTTGACGGCGCTGTCGCCTTGGATGGCTTGGAAGTAAAGCGCTGCAGCAGATTAGACACCTTGATCGGGTATGTGTGTTGGCATTGGTGTGGTGAGATTATTCTTACAGAGATAGTAGATCAGGGGGAAGAAAGAGGCGCCGAAGAAGAATGCGAACTGCGGTATTCGTTATTAGCAATTGCTTTCTATAATGCTTCAACTCTCGAGATGTATTTGATCGGCTCCTAATAGGATCGATTTGAAGTGCGTAGACTCACCAACATAGCGCACAGCAGATTCCGGTCCTTGAAAAACCTCGGAGGTAGCAGCCCCTTATCCTGCTGGTGATGCTCAATGCCAATGAAGGCCAGGGCCATGGCACCAGCACCAGCAAATAGGCCGATAATGCGTCGGTTGTTCCACTACAACATCCAAAGTCAATGATAGTCCCCGAGAAAGCCGTAGCCATAGTTTCGAGCCACCGTACGTACCGGAAACTGAACGCCTCCCCATTGGAGCGCGAGGAGCAGCATGATGATCGCCGGGATCAAAATCGCGGCTCCGATCAAGTCGAGTTCCAGGACCCGCGAGAGGATAGATCGGTTATCCGGATTATTGGCCCGATCGATCTTAAGGAAGAAAAATATCACTACCATAGCAATACCTCCAACGGGCAAATTTATATAGAAACACCATCTCCAAGTGAGATGGTCCGTGAAGGCGCCGCCAAGCAGGGGTCCGGCGACGGACGCGATACCCCACATACAGCCAAACATACCAAACATGATCGGCCGTCTTCGAAGAGGTAGAGAGTACGACAGGATGACGATCGACCCGGAAAACAAGCCGGCGCTACCCATCCCGGCTACGGCGCGGCCGATTATGAAGACGGTGGAAGAGGGCGCTGTGGCGGAGACCAGGCTTCCGAGTTCGAAGAGCGCGACGGCGCCTAGGAAGGAGTACTTGATGTCGAAGATCCGGTAGACCTTGCCGTACAGCGGCTGAAGGGCAGTGGAGGTCAGGAGGTACGAGCTGCCGTACCAACCGATGTCCTTAACACTTGCATACTCGCCGGTGATAGCGCCCAGAGCCGGGGCGATGATAGTCTGGTCGAGAGCGACGAGGAAGACAGCTAAACACAGAGATAGGATAACCAGGTATAATTTGAGCCCCGAGGGATATTCGGTGCCTTCATCGTCTTGGGGGGTACTAGTCTTCGCAGCTAGTCTAGACGTCGTGCCAACCAGCTCGATGTCGTACAGCCCCCTATCTTCCCACGTCGCTTGGATATCTATGGAGTTGGTAGCGGTTTCTGCTGCCGAAATAGACATATTGACGTATTTCCTGAGAAGCCAATTCTATATGCCGTCTAGAAGAAGCGTTACTATCACTTAGGATGGGCAATTGCTTTTCAAAGCAGTCGGATTAATTTGGACGACCACCAGCAAAATAACGCGACCCAAGTCTCTATAGAACAACACGAAAAGGAAAAAGAGAGATAAACGTTAGAATTGGTATCATAGCGTGCGTATGGGTGGTTTTCCCCCATCCTTTCGTGATGCATAAGCGAGAAGACATGGAATAGCTTCTACTGAACTGCGACGGGAGATGAGATGCAGAAAATAGGCTCAATGCAAGCTGCGGCGGCCGTGTTTGTTTGATTGTAGATGAGCTCTGGTGAGAGTAATGATGAATGAGGGCCATGGTTTCGAAGTTTCGAGCCACGATATCCTTGGACCATGAATGCAACTCACGAAAACTGAGAGGCCGGTTGGAATCTCGCTCAGGGATCGATGCATTCGCGTAAGTAGGTAGACATATATTAGGTATAAATGTCGGCAGGCATCCCTTCAATAAAGTACCGCAATGTACGAATACTATTTTGGTCCCAAGTCGGTCCTCGCTATTCGAGTTAAGGTTGAAATCCCGTCATTGATTGCCCACCACCGATGCACCAGAGTTCAAGGACTTGAGTGCGTCTAAACATGAGAGATCCCATGGTCCGGAGTGGATGGACATCAAAGGTAATACGACTCGTTTTGACCCTTGTCGTAAATGCGGTCCGATCTAAGCCTTATCACATAGATGAACATGAGAATATACATTTTTGTCATCTCGCTGTTTCTCGCCATACGAGCCTTAAGAATCCTCATTCAAATTCAGCCAGTCATTCATCGACTGATAAGACTCCTCGAGCCGCTGGAATCCGTGCGACGGCGTAGGAACATTCGGCTTTATTGCATCCCAGGTACAACATCGCGGATACATATATCCATTCGGTAAGGGGCGTAATGTGTCACGGCTAGACGGATGATCATCTCATGACACAGCCTCCATTCGATAAGGCGAACCGGATACGATGGCTTCGTAGCCGGGAATGCTTTTTCTTTCCCTCACGAGATGTAGAGCCTCTCCGTGCGACTCGCAATAATACTCCATATATACTAGGCGGCGCATTGTGGAATGAGTCTAATGAACCTGGTCATCCATAGAGTATGGCTGTTCGTCAAAAAGGAGATAGACGAGGCCGTGTCCGTCATGCTAAGTGATAGTAATGTCGGTCCCTGCCTAGATAGGCCATCAGAGCAGACTATGCTATAATACTTTACCAAATTATTGTAGCTGTTGAATCGGACGAACTGCAAGGTACTGGGTGGTTGAAGTTTCGGCACCGCAGCCACTCGGCTTTTCTCACCCAACGCCAAGTCTTTTTGCAGGCCTTTTACAGGCCTGCTGCTGGTCTTCTGCAAGCCATCCGCCGTCGACATGCCAACTCGAACCTTCATAGCGAGAGGAAAGCGGAAACGAAAACATATGCTGCTTTTCTCGCTAAGGCTAAGGTGGTGATCATTACCTATTCGAGAACGCTCAAGTTGGGGGCGCGGAATGAGGAGCGCATCGCCAGCCACGTCGAGATGATTGACACGAAAATGTCTCGACATACTTATTTCGCGGGATTAGCCTAACGGAAGACGATCACGATGAACCTCTGGAGTTCAGCAGAGTCTTGGCAGTCAAATTTGGGCCCAGGTCATTCGACCAGGATTTCCGCATTGCGGCTGGATGCCAGCTCAACGGACCCTTGTTTTTCTAATAAGGCTAGTTGCCCCTTGATACCCCAACGACGAGAAGTATTGGTGAAGAGGCGTGACTATGGCCCAAAACGGACTATACACTCCCAGGGTTCATTTTCAGCTGGAGACGCGGTATGACTAATAATCTTGATTTAGCCCAAGCCAAGACGCAAAGCGCGACATACCTTAGTAGTGATCTCTCTCTCTATCACCTCAACTTTTTTCTTGAGAAGGATCACGAGCAGGATGAAAGTGCCGGACATGCTCACCCGCATTAGAACGAGTACCCCTTGTGCTGCTCGTAGCTAAGAGCCTTGTATCTCGATAGAGTTATGTTCCTCTTCGCTTATCTTGTAAATCTTTCGACCCATAGTTTTGAGGTGATTGTTCTATCTTCGCGCGATATAATGATGGGCGGTCGGTAGAAGCGGAGGAGGCACAAGCCAAACGATGCCAAGTATACTTGTTGAGTGCTAGTGGAATTATAGAGACTTTCCACCGAATCACCGTGGATCAAAAATTCACGGCCCTAAGGGCCTTCTGTAAACTAACCTTACCGACTTAATCTTTGGGTACCCAGACGGTCATACGGACGTGAGTTCGCCCGAACCTATTCAGGCCTACCGAATGTGCTAATAGAAAAAAGATGCCCAGCTATTGGGGGCTCTAGTATAGTAGTGACAACTGGACCGGTGGGTATTCACACCCTGTGAATGCAACTCCCTTGTCTGGTAAAGAAACTAGCCTCTTGGCTTTTCAGCCCATCCAGGCAGTCGAGGCCTTTGATGGTAAGCTGGTATGCACCCTTCAAGATGGGGTGCGAGATGAGGGTAGGAAGAGATATGAGGATAAAAGGAGCACGGTAGCCGATGGCAAGACTGTGATAAGTTTACTTCCCCTCCAGCACCTCCCCAACCTTACACCGCCAGAGCCCTCAAGCGGCCCAACCACCAAGTTTGTGGATCTCGACCAAAGATCTCATACAGGATACTGAAAGGCACGATGCACGCTCTGACTCTTTTCCTCTTCGCCGCGCCAGTAGCTATGGCTACGAAGCCACTGGCGCGCTCTGGCTTGCCGAAGAGCTTCGCGCAAAGCAAGCTCCTCAACGTCTTGGCCACTTGTGGCGCGGGCAAGGTCAGGTGTGAGAACGGATGTATGCCCATCGACGGCGTCTGTTGCAATGATAACACCGACGAGTACTGCCTCGATGGCTACTACTGCGTCCCGAACGCATGCTGTCCGATAGGGAAGACGTGCAGTGGATCCAGCGGGGGTGAGGCTTCATGTAATATCGGTGAGACAGAATGCGGGGACCTTTGCATGCCTTTCGATGGCACATGCTGTCAAGACGGACTCCATTATTGTCCTGACTTCGGTACGTGTACCGACGATGGATACTGCTGCGACCTTGGCGACGATTGCGACGGAAGTAGCGGAGGCAGCTTCCCGGATGACGATTTCACATCCACCACCAGCAATACCATAACCAGGACGGCAACCTCTACCATAGACGATGAGATCTCGTCCTCCTCTACTAGCACCAGGACGACACCAGCGATTCCAACCGTCACAGAAGATGACCATACCGACGGCGGCGACGATGCAGACGATACCGATACTACCAACTCACCGGCCACGCCAACTCCTAACGCCGTCGTCACCACGACAGTATCTCAACAGGCCGGCGGCATCTTTACGGCGGATGGCAGGATCGCTGCTGGTTTCGCCGTGGCCGCCGCGTTGCTGGTTTAAGAACACCCAGACACCTGTGTGATGACGAAAATGGGACATTCATGAGGGAAAGTTCTTCGATTTCTTAATATATATTGTCATATGGTTGATGCGATGCACATAATGATGAGGCGAACGTGGTTGGTTTCCGTCCAAGGCGTAGGACAGGTAATGCTGGAGGAGTTAGCAGCCGTATACCCCTAAATGAGAGTTGCTTACTAGCCATGTTTAACCCTTATTGAACTTCTTCTTATAATCCATTCTACTATGGCGGCGTTGAATATGATATATGGCTGCTTTGGTGCCTATTATCTTGGATTTGTGCTTGAGTGTTTCCTCGCTATCCTGTTGAGATGTATTCTACTGTTTCCAGGCCGAGTCTGCATACACATTATGGAAGAAGGGCTCATAAAACTTAGAATTTTCACTTGAAGCTGTCAAAATAAACGAGCGGGCCATGATAAGACGAAGAATATGGATGACTCGGGATGGCAAAGCCGCGTGGGAAGAAGATATAAGGAACAGCTGTAGCGTCTATAAGACTAGGATCCTAGAACACCATCGGCGGGAAGATGCAATTCTCATTAGGAGGAATCACACCAGACGTAAACGAATCTGCGCTATAGGGTCGCGTTGTTTGACCTCGATACGTGAGGTAGATATAGGCTCGGAGGAGATGATGATGGTTCTCGGTGAAATGAGTTGAAGCGGACTCGAGTGGGAAGAAAAGTTCAGCGTCAAGTGTGCAAGTGTTACACCAGAATCTGAAGTGGGGAGCTTTCAATAGGTACCTAGTACCTAGCTCCCATCCGCTGTGCTACCTTGCACCCCGGGCCCCGAGTCGATTCGGTGACGTCACTACGGGATCACCCTAAGCTTTTATATCGAACTCGTCAACATTACAGCTACAACATAGAACTGAAAAAGATAAACATACCTAGGTGCCTAGGCATGGTAATTCAAGTTTGGCAATATTATCAATCGACATTCCGATTCTTCATACCACAGTCACCCCTTAATCTGCCAGCAATCCCATACATACAAACATGTCAAGTTTCACAGCTATGCGCACAGCTCTACGAGCTCGGTCCGGAGCTCTTCTGAAGCCAACCACTGGTCGTCTTGCTGCAACCAGACAAATTCACCAGTCGGCAATGCTGCGCACCCCTTACAAGGATGACATGGACCGCGAATCCTTCAAGCCCAAGACTCACGAGTACACGCAGAGCGGCACCGACGAGGAGGTCGCCACCAAGAAGGACGCAGCCTTCAATCCGCACAAGACAGATCCCGACAGCGAGGTCAGCGCGGCCGCTAAAGAGAGCAATGGTAACCCCCTTGACGAGAGTCCCGGCAACAAGGGCTTCGCTGAGGCCGGAAGTGGCAAGGAGGAGGACCGGACACACGGCGGGCAAAAGAAGGCTAGCACCGCCGGCGATGCACCCAAGAAGGGCAGACCCTAGTAAATATATGTGTACATATGTGTAAGGTTAATAGGAAGGAGGATGGTCATTCTGAAAGAGGTCTGGCAAGAACTTTGCTATACCTTTCGAAAAAATTTCGCATTCAAGTCCGGGAGTTTGGCGGCTAAGTTATAGCCATATATGGATATCAATGCAATCACAAGCTTCAACCACGCACAAAGTTTCATTGTGTTAACCCCAATGACCTCGTAGCTGAATTGTTTTTTTTTTTTTTTTTTCGGGGTATCTCCCAACTCCGTATCCCGCTATTTCTCCGTAGAACTTCATTAGCAATACTCAACCATACAAACCATCGACATCATCTTCTTCCTCGTCGTCATCCTTCGGGACCTCCACGACCTTCTTCTCCGTCAAGTCCTTCCTGCACAGCGGGCACGAGCCCTTACTCCGCAGCCAGGGCCCGACGCACTCGAGGTCGAACTTGTGCTGCTCGTGGCACGGCAGCTGGACGACGAGCGGGTAGGGGTCGTCGAGGAAGCGCTCGGCGCAGATGGCGCAGGCGGCCTCGGGCTTGAGGCTCCCGCGCGGCACGCGGTCCAGCGCGTCGAGGAACTCCTGGCTCACGCCGGGCACCCTCTCGGGCGGCGACGCCACGTCCTGCTCCAGCGCCCCCATCAGGTCCTCCAGCAGCGTCCGGTTCTCCGCCGTCGGCGCGTCCCGCGCGAGCACCTCGAACTGCGCCTGCACCAGCCGGAACAGCGCCGCCATGTCCACCGGCGTCGGCCCCGCGTGCTCGCGTCGCCGGTGCGCGCCGTCGGCGTCGGGCGCGATCCAGTGCAGGTGCGAGGTGAAGCTCGACATGTCGGGACGCCGCCGGTGAGGGGGACGCTCGGGGGCGTTTATGCCGTGTTCGACTATGCGGGCGCGATTATGTGTTTAGTCCCTTGGTATTGCACATGCCTCGGTGCTAAACCGATTGCATGAAGGTGGGTGTAGCTTACCTTCGTAGGGATTGGTAGCCATGACGGGCAAACGGTGGGCGGGGTCACCTATGATTCGTCGAGCTTATGAAGAGAGTGTCCCTAAGGGTTCTCGCAAAAGTTGATCCGTGGGGAATAGGTAAAGAGTTGCGGGCTACCTATGTGTAAGGAGGGTAGTTATAAGTACTTCGCCTGAATTTGTCGATTTGGTTGAAGACTGTATGAAATTGATATAGGTGGAAGGAGCTCAGGCCTACGCACGCCTACGCAATGCAAATGGGTTACCTACGCCTCGGTACGGCTCTGAGCTTCAGCTTGATTAGCCCCGCGCTACGCACGATAAGAGGCGCCTAAGCACAGGCATCGTTAGGCCACGCGTATCGTACTATACCTTCCATTTACGCAAATGATAGAGAAGAATATGCTACATTTGAGTATATGAATTTTTCGGGGCCCCTCTATTCAGGTCTACCTCCTTACCTAAGAGGAGAAGCTCGCAGAAGCAGACGTAGGTAAGTACCTAGGGACCTAAGTAGGTAATTATAAGATTTTGGTATTCTTTTTTCTAAGAACTACTATGTAAACCCGAGAGAGCCCTTAGACATAGTATAATTATCATCAAAGATCAAAAGGGGGTATGCCCCTAAACCTTAACCCCTTGACCCTTTATAAAAGTATAGTGGAAAACTGTCAAATAGGTATAATATCTCCATATAAGTAACAAGACGGGAAACAATCATTATTGTCTTTCCTACTCGTGACCCAGACTAAATCAAGAAACAAACGCAAATCCCTTAATCCCGTATATTACTCTAACCGGGTCCCCGTAAAGTTGATCCTCCAAACACATTATTGAATTTACTTAGGCATAGAGTTTAATTCTTATTAGCATGATATTAACATGTGGTCCTTCGTCCATCTTCCAGCTCGGTTGTTTGCTCAACAACTTAATTTGGTAGAAGAGCCACTTAGCCCGTCTCATAAAAGCGGCGTGTCTCGTCCCGCCTCACCGAGCCAGCAGAAAGTCTCGGGCCAATAGGTACGGTATAAGGTAATATAGAGCCCTTACCAAGTGTAGGTACATATCCGATTATCTCCATACCTAGAACTTAAGGACGGGGTGCACAAATCTCTGCGTTTCTTAATACCACTGACTAGTTTCCTAATCTTGTTTCGATACCTAAACACCTACCCACGGATATCTTTTGTATTGATGCCCCGTTCATAACTATAAGAACTTGAATTTTTATTAAGTAAGTTGCCTTCCACTCCTTATGCTATCAAGTCTTAGTAAAAGAAAGAAAGAAAGCGCTATAACGTGTAAAACAGCCGTTTTCCGGCCACCTGTCATGATATCCTTCAAAAGAGGTATTGCAATTTCAAGGAAGCAACTAGATAATCTACTCAGAGTTAGGCCATGCTATCATAGCAGATTACGGTATGAAGCAATTGAGAGCTCTTCAAAGCAATTAAGTGAGGACTGCTTAGGTTTTAAGTACCAATATATTTCATTTCTAAAATAGTTCTTTTATAATACATCTCAATGTAAATCATCGCCTTTCTTCGACTCCGAATTTTGGTAGAAACATGGAACATGGTATGAATATAAGTTATATTCAGACCCGCACCATTCGGTCACGTTTCTTAATATCTCCGATTCCTTCAATAGCAAGGTATCCTAATAAGAGTTCGAAGAGAAATATTTACCACACAGAGAATACCACGATCGGCTATCCAAGCACACTTTGAAACTGGCATGCAAATCCCTTTCCTACGCGCTCCCATAAACTAAAAGAAACACGCTCGAGTGGCGAGTCCAATGGCGAGGGTATGTCTGGACTCTCTTAGTTCAAACGTCCAAAAGCAGTGTAAACTCGCATGTAAGGCCGTTCCGGTCCTGGTTGACCTAGGTCAAACCTGTAGGTTGAATATCGTTTGAAAATTCCGTCGGTATCCCTCCCGAACATAAAATTTTGCCCTTACCTATCTACCTGGACTTCCTAGTCTTGTATATAACGAGAAGGGAATGTAGTTTAGCGTCCGAATTTCCCCTAAGGTGGCGAGGGAGGTAATAACCTACCTAACTGTGTTTTGTCAGTTAGTTGGCTGCAATCGATGATAGAAATAGTGTGGCCGTGGGCATAAACGCTGGAGGGCGCTATGTCGGTCAACGCATCCAAGTAGTAGACTAAAGTTCATATTTGAGCCGCAACCTGTAGAGAGTAATGTAGATACGAAGCTATGACAATTCGCACAGGGAGGAAGGCTGGTTGTACTTATAGAAATGGAGGACAACTATTTTATCACCCTATGTAGTACCTAATGGAGAAGAAATCACCTGTAAGCGGTTCATACCTACAATAGATCAGTATACTTTCAAGAGAGATAAATCTATTCGGCTCTCCTACCACCCCCTTTTCGACTGCTCACTGAGTGTAGTGCTATTCTTGTGTACCTTAATAATCGTAGCATGTGCTCTCTTGCGCCACCAAAGTTTGTCTCGGATTCTAACCTGTATTCTTCTAATGTAATACAACGCGGTTCTGTCGAATGCTAGGGAGTATATTAAATGGCACTCCGTTATATATTATAGTCGGGTCTTTTCGATATGACTATCGTAATATATGATAAGAGAAAACAAAGTTGGGACGTATGCCCCTTTTTTTTTTCTACTAATTCACTAATACAATTCTTTCGAAGCATCTACATTTCTAAGACACGGCCGGCAATACAAATGAATGACCTAATGTATAGTTGAAAGATAGACCATTACCTATTATTTAGATAGATTAGGACAACGCGTAATCGCATGTCCATCTCAGGTGTAATATAGCGTGATCGCGCCGCCGTTATTCAATTACCGGAAGCGTTCAATCGTACCTTCGAACCCGTGGCGTGCCGCAACTGCTCTATTAGAAGGTAATTCAAGATGGGTGGTAGCATTGACGAAAGTGTCGCTAGTTATTACGATCGGGTGTTCTAAATAGAAGACTTCGGTATTTTACTTGGTAGTATTAGGCACGAACTTTGGCATTAAATGGAAACTCTAGCAGCATGAAGATCTAATTAGCCATTGTTTTAGACTCTTGATGACATCTTGGTCCGACAGGGGATTTATCTAGATTACTTACCACTGAAAATATCGTTAGGCTAGCCGTCCAATGCAACATTACACTTGCCCGACCATCGTTTCCAATCAAAACTTGGTGCTGGCAATAGCGTTTCTAAACTCCACAGCGGGAAGAGCTAGAATCTATGGAAGCACATTTAGTCTTGGTAGCGCCGATAAGGTCACATCGCACCGCCTGCGAAGCTTGTACGCTACTTGGGAGTGTTTGGGTCGATCCGCGTCGGCGAGAAACGTCCAATGCAGAATAGATAGACCTAGCCATTCATAAAAGTATATAAACATTCCGGAGCAGATCTAACTCTCAATCAGCTCTATTCCTCATAGATATACGTGTCGTGCCTCAGCGAATATACCTGTATCTTTTTTTCGTCTTGGGGTAGGTGTGTAGCGTTCGGGGCGTCGACTTTACTACGGGGAAGATCCTGGATAAGACGAGCGACCATTATTAGCATCTGTCCCAATAGAGAATGGTAAAGATACCTATATTTAATGCCGAAGAAACAAGAACTTAGTGGGTGTCCTTTGAGGTCTAGTACTGCGTGCTACTCCCTATTGCACTCCATGTAAACTACCTAGATTCGAGTCGACCTTAGGGCAGCCGAGTGATTCAATTAGGCTTTCTATTAGTGTGCTCTTGAGGGAGTAGTAAACTCAAAATAGCGGCCAGAGTGGACGGCTAGTCGTGCTCATAGGTTAGTCTCAATCAGTAGCGCCTTGCCTATTCTCCAAAAATATCTTAACATACCCTATCTTACGAAGAAAAAAAAAGAGTCTTGCGTAGATAATCATAGTGATTCCATCGTGATTCTAACGAGGCAGCGATAGAGCCTAGCCTCGCAGCGCCGAACAGAAGGTAAATAGAGGACGAACCCCCCTGAGGGTTATAATAACGTTTCGCTATCACACACTATTACAAACTACCCAAGAGATCCATATGGGCACATCAATAACGGATCCTTCTGGCTTATGGAGCTAAGTCCTTAGTAATAAAGTCCTCTAATTTTCCAAGAAAACACACCATATTCGGCGTGAAGCCATCGCACTATACGAGTAGGTAATACCTATTACACGCCGCCTATTTTAAGATCAACGTTAAGTCTTCCTAACTGCCGTGTCCGTGACCTCATAATCTTGTCAAAAAGTGTGAATCTGAGAGTTCGTGCGACGTAATTGCCTGGTGAATTACTTCACGTTCCCGTTTTAATGGCTCAGTCCTATCGAGCAGGGGCTTGTACAAACACCCCCTGAAGCAGGAGATAGGCTGTTACGGACCTACACCATACCATCTACAGGAACAGATTCCATCATAAAATTTGTTCCACGACGACCATATAAACATGTCATCAAACGCAGAGAATCGCTGAACATCGTAGAATCCGACAGTATAACCATCCGAATACCTATATCTTACAAGTCAAGTATTAATACGCAGATTCGAATAGATGTTTTCCGAACGTACACATGTTTAAAGGCCAATATTTCCTCATTGTCAAGGGCATTACAAAGCGAGGATACATTGAGGATACATTGACGCTAAAATACTGATACCTCGGCGAATCTATGTGAAACATCCACAACCCTAATCAAATACCAGCTCCTCCATATGAATCTCTTGCCATCTCACTTCACGAAAGTTGCTGCCTTTCGAAAAAAATTCCCATGAATCTGCCATAGAATCTAAGGGGGCGCTTTGACATACTAGTGTACCCTCCTAAGCCTCTGGTCTATGGCCCCGTGGGGGTTGACGCCGCTGAAGAGGTGGAGACGACATACGTGCTAAGTGAAGCCAACAGTATCATTTTTAAGGATCCCAGGTGCCCTGATCCAGGAAATCGAAGCGCTTTCCTTGACAGACAAGGGCTTAATACGCACAACTTAAAATCCTTCACTAACTTACGGTGGCCGATCCTGTTACTCGCATGGTTATTACGAGCCCTACGAAAACGTGGCCCTCTCTTTAAGAAATACCCAACCCTAGGTCAAACAACCTACGTGGTATCCAGCTGGCTAGTTTAATGCATGAAACAAATATTTACCATGGAACTAGCCACTTTCTCGACTTGGCCGAATAGGCCCCGTCAACGCTATAATAATAATAATTGCCAGCTTCGACAGCCTCATAAATCTTCTGCAGGTGTAGCACTAAAAATTAACGAAATTAATTAAGTATCGATGCTCAGGATCACTGACAATACCAACCAGCCCACAATAGATCTTTCTGTTTTCGCATGGTCGGTTTCCCATGAAGATCATGCCCAAGCATAGATGGTTTCCATAGAAAAATCGCGTCTCGGCCGACCTTAGTCCGCCGATGACTCGACCGCCATCAACAAAGCAGGCCATTCCACTATAGTCATAAGAGAGGTATTTAAGCTAGTTGCGGATATGCGGCGGGTAGCATATAACCCGGCTTCGGGGAACTTTTGGGTGACATTCCAAGAGTCTCGAAATGCGCTACCTGCCTAGATGGATGTATTCAACTCCGTTGGAGAAGTACTCTCCGGTACTTGTTATGCCCAGTAGTGTACTTACCTGACGAGTCTGCCGGTCAGTTGTCAACATTACCAACCCCCGTAGTCAATAGCCGATGACGACCATGGCGTGAGGCTTACATGTAGTGGCCTCGTACACTCTCACTCTCCCGCGCAAGTAATTACAAGAGTCCTAGGATTGTCATCCTATCGAGACGTCACGATGAACGAGCCTTTACAAAACTTCCCATTTTAGGATATAAGACAATTCGTGATGCTACCTGGGTGTTTGCTTTATGCTGCACGATACTGATCACCTGAATTGGAACTAGAACCGAGATGAACCAGCATCGATTCCTTGAGGCCCCCAACCGATCACACCAATGAAGATTCTTGTACGATTCCATCGCTTCAACGGGGAAGCCCCGGATATGCGTCGGCTCACTGACTTTCAACTATAAGGGCAACTGATATCATCTTTTCAAATGACATTTTAAGGGGGCGGGAGGAAGACGAGAGAGTAAGAATGAAGCATGAAATGACTGGTTTTTTTGTGTATGGATGACCCCTTAAAATAGGGGAAACGCGCCATTTTATGCTATGACTTGATAAGATGGCACAGGAAGTTTTCAAGACGGTAATAAGTCATATCTGACAACCTATTTTGAAGATGAGTTGACTTTCTATATGTCTAATAGTAATAGTTACCTCAAGAGGAGAGAAGCGATCACGATCTCGACGCGCTAGTACGTTAAGTCCAAGCCGTAGTCTCTCCAAGACGCGGAACATGCGCTATTTACTTTCCATCCTTTCATCACTAGTCATCGTTGCCCTATCAACCTAGTAATTACTTATAATGAATGTATAATCTTTTTTTTTTCGCCCTATGGCCTGTAAACACACCATACGTGTGTTTTACCGTAGACTGCCCATATATCCGCCACGATACAGAGGCAAGCAGCAGTCAGCATAACAGCTCCTCCAAATTCCAAACATACCATGCTATCGTTGGTAATTTCCAGTAATTATTCTAGCACCCTTCAATTGTTTCACACATAATAGGCCAGGTACCTACGCTATAGAGTGCCCATATTATGCCTATATCAAGTAGAGCAAATTATCTCGGGCCGAGTTGTCAGCGAGCGTATTGCGATATCGGGTCCCTAAGGACGTTGGTGGATATCCAAAGCCATCGAAGCCATAAACGCGTCCGCCTCACGGATTCATAGGCTGTGGCTGGTCGCGCGGCTGGGTTCATTATTATGCACGTCAACGTAAATAGAAATTATGGGGAGAGTTGTAATGAAGAAAATCAAAAAACCCGGGCCAGCTCAAAACGGGCGAGAGACGTCAAGTCGGATGAGTCGACGAAACTGGCTTAGGCACTTGTCTCAAGCCCTTGCGCGAGCAAGGGTGTCCGTTGATGAGGACGAGGGGAAAATGGCTTTCGTGTGTGCGTGCGAAGCTGGCTAACTGGCTGGCTGGCTACCCTTAGTTGCGGAGAAGCTTGTTCATAGTTGAAGCTCGCAGAGAGTAGGTTAGGTATGTATGTAACTTGTCACGGGAGCATCCATCTCGGAACGTGAGCTCTGCTCGTAGGTGAATCTATGCAAGAACAACGCGTGCGCGCCAAAAACAACAACCACGCCTCTCTTTTTCGGGCATTTCTGCGTCCCAGAGCGTCGGACGACCCAGAGAAAGGGTCTCCAAGGATGGGAAAATGGCAAGGCAAGAAACTCCCAGACAGGGGCTTCACCGGTTCTGGGTTCGCTTAGGGTCGTACTGGCCCGCCTTCTTACGTCGTAGTGGACCGGGCGCGGATGCGAACCGTGTGCCGTGACGACCGGGGTTTTCCTTGTCTAGCGGAATGGAGACGATAGGCCGGTACGCCGATTTAGGGTCAATGCCCAGGCGTTGCATGTCGTCGAATGATATGCGCTGACATTGCGTTTTAGAGTATACGCGACATTGGACTACTTCGTGAAGGTTTGGGGCTGGTGATCGTAAATTGAGGGCTTGACTTTAAGGTGTCAAGCCAATGTAAACCATGGTGATTCAAGCATCTCCTGCCCATGACTGTGATAAATCTAGTTAGGCAGAGTTTCGTAGGGAATGTCACACCGGCAAGCATAATTATGTGTCGAGATTTTCCTACATCCTCTCGCGGTGTTTCGACGGCATTGTATTGGAGCTTTTGCTGCATTACACCACTGGCGAGAATGACATGGTATCTCTAGTTGATGGGTTTCTTCGTGACTCTCGCCGGTCGGGAGCAATTTGAGTTATGGCAAAGATGGTCGGCGGTAACGAGCGGTGAGCGTCCAACTTGGCTAGTTGTGTGGACTCCGGGTAGTTATAGATCCTTTTGATAATAACTCACGGCGCGGAACCTTAGGAGCATGTATAGACGAGAATCATTGCAATCCTTATTAAAGCGCTTAGGTATTGAGGTATTCCAGTTGCGTCGATCTGAACTGTGCGTCACCCCCTTTTAGGGGTCCAAAACTCCCTCACGAGCTTCTTCCTAGCAATCGTGATTTCCCATGCGGCTTGTCCAAGGAGAGAGGAGAAAGCTATCATTCAGTATATCACGATTTCAACATAGGGTATGGGTGGAAACCCCTATAATAACCATTTCAAACGAGTTGCTCTCTTCCTCAAGGTAGTCGATATGTACTAAAAGAATAAAAGCTGAAGACGGTTGGCAAACCCCTTCATTGGTAATTATTGGAATACTATCTAAATGACGATGCGGTATAAAACAAGTAACTAGAAGATGGTCGACCAACGGCTAGTCTAAGGAAATAGGAGAGAAGGGAGAGTCCTTCATTGTTCTGATCCACGGGGCACCATTTGCAACAATCTGAATTTGGGGTTGGTTGAAATGTTATGATTTCTCTTGTCTCGGAGGTGCTCCTTATTTTATTAAACTTAGGTACCTTGCTATCTTGAACATATCGCTCTTAATGTATTTATTTTGTTTCTCTTATGTCTCCTTCAGATGTCGTGGGCTTGTGGGATGAAAAGCTTGACAGGTATGGTAAAGTGAAGGGCCTTAATGAGTTGGTTGTAGACTCAAAGATGCTTATTCTATTTACTCCCATCATATAACCTGAACATGCTGTCGTTTACGGGTGAGCTTTGTGAAAACAAGCCATGTTGATTCTACCCCGTTTGCTGCAGACACCAAGATACTACGTAGTCCCGAAGTGGAGCTGGCTTCTGTCCACGCTAGTTATCATTTGACGGGCCGATACCTTACAGTAGGATCCTATATGTGATGTCGGCCAGCAACGTGGCATAAGTCTCTTCTGTCTAGAGCTTAGTATTTGGGCTTCGGCTTGTTGTACGTGTAAGAATATCCGACATTGTAGTAAGTTTGGCACACATGACTCAAAATACGATGAGAGTATTCTCCTTGCAAAGCCGCCTATCTTTTCTTGCGGGAAGCGGTTGATGGTACGCGGCTATATCGCTGGCGCATAAGTAGGTAGCTAGGTGAGTCTAGGTGCTATCCAACCCTCCAATTAAGATTGCGCTACAGGGCTGAGATCTATTTTCGTGGAGGAAGGAATATTCAAAAACATGAGAAATACCGTGGCACGGATATAATGGGCCAGTTGATATGTAAGCAGTCACAGGATCACTATCATATCATGTCGAGAAGAACTTTGAAGCTGCTGCTGAGGGTGATTTGGTACACGCCCAGCCGCATCTATAGTGCTAGGAGTGTTGACTACTTAATTGTAACCCATGTATCTATCATTGGCCGCTGATATCGAGTCGATTAGGTATCTATCGGCGCTGTATGTCTACGCTGTGGGGATAGCTTATAATCCGTAGAGCAATATTTTCTTGCCACTTGGAGCACTTTACTACTATGTGTGTATTGGCTTATCCCGTGATCTCATACTTGGAAGTTGACAGAAGAGCCGCTAATTTAATGGCATATATCGTAAGCTCCTGTATGTATGAGAGGGACGGAAGTAATCGAAGGAGTAAAGGGGTCTTCTTCGTTTTCGGGGGGAGGGGGGAGGGTGAGAGTCGCCGGTAAATTGTAAACCGCGGGCTGTTTTGCGTGTATGAACTTACGGGACGTACAGTATACATAAACCAATAGACTGATCTTATCCCCGTGAGGTTCTAGAAGGAAAAAAATGGAAGAAGTCATGGGAGCGCAGGGGGCTTGATCCACTTTAGGAGCTTAGACAACAAGACTTCCAGAATGCCTTAACTCCAGGGCTTAAATGAATTGATGTCATTGCCGTAATGCCCTGCGAAATGAAGGTGCAGCTAGACAAGGCGCGGGAGATTCCCCTGTCACGGATCAAGCAACGATCCATTGCCTTGAACACATCTAAGGGGGTCCATGTCCTGGCGTCCGTCGCCCGAGGGGAGCAGGGAGGTGGAAGCATACCTACTTGGTAACCGGGGGATCGAAAGACGGTCGTGATCACCGTAAGTATTGGATTAGCGAGGGGAAGGAAAGGGGATGCAAGTTGCCGTAATGACGATTCTGTGGCTAGCTAGGTTGAAGGGTTTTCCGCGCTGATACGTATATGAACGTATTACTTCTCGTCTACCGAGTACGCAACGATGGCAAGTGAGTGTTGGACAGGGGGGAATTTACAAATAGAGGCTTCCCTCCTTCAATGTTGGCACGTCCCCGTCCAACGCTTTTCCCGGCTTCTCGAAATCTTCCAGAATCTTGCTGTGTTGGGGCTAGGGCCAATTTCAACCCTGTTCGGAAACCTCATGCGCCGGGGTACATTGGCTGATTGGAACCCATGCTCTTCCCCACAGGGCATCCAGCCATCCAACCGTCCATGCCATACGGGCGGTGGCTGCAGTACGTACGTAGTAGGTAGTGACATACATAGTATGTGGTAGAAGCAGTAGTAGCGGCATCAGTAGCAGCGGCAGCAGCAGCAGGTAGTAGTAGTAGCGCTGTCGTAGCCCACCCGAGAGGGCAACTTACACACAGTTGAAAACGTGGTTATGTCTCGTTTCGTGTCCTATTCTGACTGAGTAACTGAAAAACATGTAGGATCACGCGGGGCTATGGCTATAGACTGCGGGTAGATGCCTAGGCTTCTCTTCTCAGCTGAGATTGCTGATATGGCGCGGCATCGAACCCGTAAACTCGGCGCGAGGTCGAACCGGAGTACTGTGCTGTACGGACCTCTTCAGTAGGGAAGAAAGTGTTGCTTCTTACATGCCCCCCGGGGGGCCTAACCCCGCCGGTATCTGCGAGTTCCCGCGGAAGAATAGAAAAGTGACGTGTTAGTTTGGAGGAATTCATCTTATTCGACGATGAGGCTATTTTTGTTTCTCAAAAAGAAAAAAGAAATTGATATGTGAAGTATAACTTATGAGCTATGATAGGATAAGTATTGTGTATGAGTTGTAGGGAGTTAGGTAGTGGGAGAGGGAGGGGAGGGGAAAAAAAGGGATAATACCATAGGATGTACATGTCGATGGCGCAAGAATTAGCCTCTCTCCTTTTCTATAGTACGTATAATTTCATTTGTATACCTGCCTACGCACACGGCTCCCCACCGGGTTTAGGCGCTCTGGGGGGCGCTATAATATCGTTTCAACGTCTGGTACTGGAAGGTATGGAAGAAATCTAGGTAACTACCACCTACCTCCTAGGTACCTACATGTGAGCTGCATAAGGCACTTAAGTGATGTAGGTACCTAGGCACCATCTACATACATGTATGTAGGATCGAGTATATGATATAAGGGTTGAAAAAGGAAATAAGAACAGGACAAAAATGAGGGATGGGCAAATTAAAAAAAAAAAAAAAAAAAAAAGAAGAAGGAAGAAAAAAGAAATTCAATGTTTTACCCATATCTCGCAGCAAACCTGGAAGTTGGTGTCGCCATTGCATAATAATCCGATTCTGTTATCATCGCACCGCCATCTTGCAGTTAAGCCTGTACGCATATGCAATTTTGATGGATACTACCTGGCAGCCCTGGACGTACCTACCTAGGTACTCACGGTATTTGTCGTCGATACTGCATAGTATCGCAAGTACGCACGGTACGTGAGTACCTCTTTAGGTAACTCGTCCCTATTTATGGAAAAAGCGGAACTCCATACGAGCCGAACAACGACGTCTTCAGTGCGGTTTACATGGATATCTCTTGTCTCATTAAATCTTACCATGTCTTCGGTACATGCTAAATTCCACATCGTACCTACCTTGAATAGCCTCGGATGGGATGATGCCCTGCCAGTTCCGAGGGTAGTGAGCCGGCTAGCAATAGTATAGCTATGTAGTATTGTACTGTACTGCGCACCAGGTAGTTGAAGGGTGGTGTTCTGGTATTCTGGACGTTCAGGGTGTTCAGCGCTCTCGTCACCGTACACACGGTACCGAGAGTTCTCAGCATCCTCCCGAGATACCCAGCTCTGCCCACCATCTTCGAAGGCCGTCGCATACCATGTTTATAACATCCCTGTTGACTTCCGTTCTATGCGCGTCTCAACTATTCTATGGTGCGTATATAATTGTACGAATTATAGATCAATGTGAACGATCTAGTTATGCCGTTGGATGTTCTATTAGGTACATATTACGATAGCATGATTCCGTACGTCCCTTAGGTACCTAACGATATACGCACTATGTACATAGGTACCTAGGTACAGACAAAATAGCCGTGTCCGGGGGTTGAACATGTCAATATCGCGGATAGTTATAGGCGGATCCCTTTTTGTGGGTCGTCTGCCGGGATAATGTTTGTGCCTGGGAGCCAAGGTGAGAAATGCTCAGACCGGTCCCTTGCCCTGGGGTCTGGGTACATAATCGAGTCCGCGCTAGATTTTAGCAACTACCTCATGTACATGTGGGTACGTACTGGAGGTAGACATTTTCAGGGACTTCCAGCTCAGTAACGTGACGGATATGAGGATGGAAAGGAGAGTGAGTTTCAGTGTACGTACCTAAGTAAGCTTTAAGAATGGTAAATAAATAATCTTCCAGGTAGGTATTGTATTGGGCGTGTTGGAAGAATATGATTGAATCGGTGATGAACCGGGAAGACCCGAGCTTTTTTCCCTCTTAAATTTTGTTCTCCAACACCACGGCCAGCAAGGGTTAAGCTTCTAGAAAATGAAATTTAAATACTTGAAGAGGTTAGCGCGAGTTTAAAATTATGCCTAGCCCTTCTTACTTTATCGATACGGTAGTGCGTCGTACG
Source organism: Pyrenopolyporus hunteri (assembly GCA_902806595.1). NCBI lineage: Eukaryota > Fungi > Ascomycota > Sordariomycetes > Xylariales > Hypoxylaceae > Pyrenopolyporus > Pyrenopolyporus hunteri. The sequence goes on along the minus strand of CADCXC010000011.1, from coordinate 1,019,108 downwards.
TGCATGTACATGGCCGTAGCCCTATTAAGATGCGGTTTCATTGGACCTTGACAGGCGAACAGGGGTTGTGAGAAGGGGTAAAAAAGAGAAGAAGGGAAAAAAAAAGGAGGGAAGTTGGTTGATAGTAAACCTGCATTGAAGCAGAAGACCGTTACTCTTGACTTTGCCATTGATGCTGGAATGGGTGCATGGACAGGTCGACTACATCTTTTATATGTGAATGCTTTACGAGAAATCGAGGTCGAGATCAGTAGGTACCTAGGTACTTACCTAACCTAATTCCATTGTATTTGCATTTTAGGTATTGGGTTCTGCTTTTAATATCCTTCCATTACCTAAGATTGATCAACATATACCTACATGGGTACCTATGTACAAAGGGTACCCTGGTACATGTATCCAGCGCATTGTGGCCCCTGCTCCCGTTCCTTCCAACCGCGCATGCACGTCCATTTCGTCTTTCCACCGCCAAATCTACATGTACCTCTCCTCTACAGCTACAACGGTGAATACCTTAGTGCGAGTACCTGGGTATTTTCGTACCTTCCTCGACAAGCCTGCACAGTACATACAAGCTTACCTAAAATACCACCGTCGATTTGATCATTTCATCACTTCCATTATTTTTCCTCCCTCGCCATCACACATCCTTTTTCTAAATTCCTTCGTCAACATCTTTTCCTTTAAGACCGCCGGCTTGGGGATTTGACACCACCAGTGAAGGCGCTACTGTTTCCCCTACATTGACCACCGGCAAACCAACAAATTCAAACAAATCATTCTTCAAGGTACGTTATGATGTTATGATCACAAGCTGCCCCATTCCCTCCTACGCCTTAGTCGCCTAGCTCCGGATCTACCACGCGCTTTCTTTTGTTACCGCGATATAGCCTGTTCGGTTTGCACGAGGTGCTGCCGCAAGCTTCTTTACGACCTGGCCATTCCCCTCTGTCTTTGTTATGAGTCGCATCGGCGTCGCTTGCTTACTGTCGGGTCCGCCTGGTACTTATTGCGAGCTCGAGGCGTGCTGTTGGCGTTATGGATGCCTTCGGTGATACCCAGCTTCGACGATAAGCTCCAGGTTGACAAACATCGCCCTCCATCCCGTGTGTGCCACGAATATCACAAAGCTCCCCCTTGGCTCCCACCTTGCATTGTTTTTCCCTGTGAATACCGCTGACTCGACTCCATCTACTCACAGGTTTACGGGCTTGCAATCTACGCCCCATACAATCCCAGTAAACAACGCGAGATCGTGACTGGACGACCATATCACTCAACCAGACTCCCTCATCACGTCCTCGCGAGTCTAACATCTACACGGAATACAACCGCGACACATTTACCCCGCCCTTGTCATCTTCGCATAGGATCAAAAGAGGAGTGTGTCTAGGAATTGCGACGTGCGCTGTACTGCTGTACAAACTCTCCTTCAGATCCGCCGGAAAAGTTTAGGCGCATTGAGCTATCCAACCGTTATTTATCGGTCTGACCTTTGCGCAACTTCTATCTTGAGTATTCCGGCAAAACAATCACACCATCCAACGCTGGACCGACTGGCCTGTATTCATTAGAGTCCAACCCCCTTGACGCGTATCGAGTCCGGCAACTCTCCTCAAAACTGTTTCAATATTAATAGAGAACTAACCCTTATTTTTGCCTCTTCTTGAAATCGGCTGGTCAAGGCACTCAAATATCACGCGATAATATTTTCCTACGGAACCCTGTCCAACGGTGTTCGAAGTTGACTTAACGCCATCAAAAGGGTGTAAATCCAACCTCTCCAAACCTCCAATCCAGTATTCCAACAATACCTGTTTTGGCAACGCGGGATACATTGTCCAGCCAACTGGAATTCAGACTGTTTGAATCGATATGTCTAAGTCGCCATCGTCGGAGGTGATGAACATCACGAATATGTTGGACAAGAAGCATGCGGCGGCCGCGGCGGCCGCAGCCGCAGCCGCATCAGGCCCTTCGCCGGAACATCAACTCCTTCCTCATCCGCAACTGACCCCGGTTCCCATGGATCGCGCAAATTCGCCGCACGGATCCGAGAGCTCATACCACTCTGGTCCCCGCCCCGGTCAGCAATTAGATGCTCTCAACGGAATGGGTAACGGCCGACCTTACGGCTCCCCTTCCGCGATGCAGGCGACACTGCCTCTAACTGACCCCAATATGCCTCATGCTATGATGATTCCCAGCATGCAGCATGTTGCCCATGGACTGCCTATGGCCTACAAGCAGCCCGAACAGCAACAGCAGCCCAATCCCCAGCCGCAACCCAAGGCCTATCCTTGCAGCTCGTGCCCTAAGTCCTTTGCTCGACGTAGCGATCTAGCTCGTCATGGTAAGTTGCTAATGCCCTTCGAACAAAATAGTGTGTTGCTAACGGGGTGAATAGAGCGTATCCACAGCGGTGTTCGTCCGCATGTCTGCGACTTTGAGGGATGCGGCAAGCAATTCATTCAGCGATCGGCCCTGACGGTACACCAGCGTGTCCATACTGGAGAGAAACCGCACATGTGCGAGCGATGCGGCAAGGTATGATTCCGTTACTCATCTTTTTCAGGGATTTAAACTAACATGCGAATCCTCAGCCGTTCAGTGATAGTAGCTCGCTCGCGCGACACCGTCGCATCCACTCCGGCAAGCGGCCGTATAAGTGCCCTTACGCAAACTGCCAGAAGACGTTCACCCGACGAACTACGTTGACTCGTCATCAAAATCAACATTCGGGCACTGTTGAAGAGGCAGCCGCTGCTACAGCCAATGCCCTAGCTGCTCAGGCGAGCCGAACGGCGGCGTCTGCGGCCCGTGCGGTCCACAGCGACGGTGAACCTGGATCTGCTCACGGTTCTCCGCTGAACACTCCCTCCCCCGGACAGCGACAGATGTCCATCTCGCCTAGCGCGGAGCTCGCCGCCGCTAATGCCATGCGCAACAGCGACTACTCCTACGTGAGCAACGGCTCGCTGCCAGTCCATATTCGCACTGACATGCAGTCTCAGAGCCCTACCTCGGCTCCGGCTTACGCCACGGGAATGCGACCGACTTCTCATCCCACCGTTTACCCTCCGCCGCCAACTCTGGAGCCTAGCGTCGAATCCCATCAGTCGGGAACTGGTAGCACTGGCGGCAGCCCTCATATGGGAAGCGTCGGTTGGCAGTCACCCTCGCACATGCCTTCGCCGACTCATAGCAACAGTGGTAATAGCTATGTGTACCCGGACCCGGACCAATCCTTCCTAGGCAGCAGCAATATGGGTCAGATGTACTACAACGCGGGTCCCCAGATTCGACGACCTGCGAGCACGGAGCCCGGCTCAGCGAGTTATGACGTTAAGCCACGTCCTAACGAGCTGTGGGCGGGTCAGTAGGATGACTTCCAGCGCAGTTTTGACTGGCCCAAAGGCGGGGACATGTGCAACCCCGAGTATCTTCTCAATTAGATCTTCTTTGTCCTTTGCATCTTTCATTTGTTATGGAAGGCTCAATACCCAACGGCACGGCACGGTTTGATTGTTCGCGACATGCGTTTGAGATGGCAAATGGCGTTTCTTTCTCTTTTCTACGTCACCTTTTCTTTTTCGAGGCTTCAGATCAGTGATCCAACTGCCGCGAGGGAGGCAGTTTCGATTTAGTCTAGAGGCACGAGCCTCACATTAATCGGCCGAAGCATCAACCCCGGTATCTCTCCAGTCGAACTTAATAATACAAAAGGGGCCAGATTTTCTTTTCTGGCTTGACGAGTTCAACAGAGGTTGGGACGGCCTATTTGGAATTTACTTCCTACTGATTCGACATAGACTGGCGGATCCGGCGGTCTTTACGATACTACGCATCAATCGGCCCAGACGGAGGGAAGGAAAACTAGGAATAAGGATCGGAAAATAGTTGGCCAAAGGGACAGGGGGGCATGTCTGCTCTTCGACTTGAGGTAAATAAGTTCATTAGGATCTGGCTTGGTGCGGTGGATTTCATTATAGAGGAATGCGGATAATGTAATCCGACAAGGCGTCAACAGGGGGACTGGTGGCCGACACTGAGCAGTCAAGAATGAAAAGGGGAAAAAAAAAAATTAATCGGCAGTACCTAGGATCGAGGTAACCTCTATTGAGCACCAATGCTTACCAATGCTTGCCAAAGCTACCGTACTCTTGTTCTTCTGTGCATTTAATTATTCTGAGGTTTTGTGAGTTCAGGTTTCAGTGAAGAATTGTAAAGCAAGCTGAACTGCGTTAGGTTGCCTGCTTCCATAGGGGGGAAATGTCCTCTCAAGGTTTAGTTGTCAATCCCCTTCATTCTACTTCAAGGCCACCTCAAGTTAGATCATCCTCTCTAGATTTTGATCTTGTCTACACTAGACAGACAGCTTCGTGCGGATGTGGTGGTATTCTGAAGGTAAATTGCCCGGGTACCTTTATATAACATCCGCCCACGTCTAGAGAAAAAGAAAAAAAAGCAAAAACCTCGGGAAAGAAATAATAATTCCGGAAGCATTATTGCGACGGGGGGTTAGAAATATCGCGTTCCTGAAGTTTAACGTAGTAGTAGTATTCAGACGACAATCATCTCTAGGACGCGTGTGCGTATGCCGTTCGGATCCCCTTTTCTCCATCGTCTCCTTTCCCCGTGCATGGCGGCGGCGGGAGCGGAATGGTCAGCCTGATCTACTGGCTTATTATCGCCACCATCCTTCCTTTCCTCATCCCACCCCCTCTCTTCGTGCGACTCTGACGAGCTTTATGGCGGCGTTCTAGACGGGACAAGACACGCGAGATGGTTGAGTGAGGCGAGGCCAGTGAGCGAGTGGGTGACTGAAATGCATGGCGAACCCCCCTCCCCTCCCTTCCCCCCCGGGGGGTTGCCCAGCGCCCGGAACCGGGTTCGTCGATTTTTTGATTTGTGATCATATATGGGGCGCCAGATGCTGCACTAGGTGCTACTAGGTTACAACATACATACCTTACCTACCTTTTACCACATAATACATAGCACATAGCACATATATACATGCCAGACAGGTAAGGTAAGGTAAGAAACGTAGGTAGGTAATAGGTATGTATGTAGGTATCTGTCACCCCCTCTGTTCACACCCCCCTTTTTTTACCTTCCGCGCGGTGTTACTCGTGCGGTGTACGATAGAACCCCCAAGGTAGATCGGGATAGTTTGCTGCCCGGGATATCATTGATTATGTGATTATGTGATCTCCCCTCCGATTAGTATGGCGGTGTTGTGTAGGTCAGTATGCATTTGTTGTCTCCCGGCTTGGCTACTCCTTCCTTTTTTTCACTTTATTGTCTTTGAATTCCTACTGTATTTAGTGGTGCCTATCGACTACCATGCATTACGGTAGGGTTTTCGAGTCGGCAAGAAGGGGCTTGTCATACCTAGCCTCGTCTGATTTTGCTGCCGAACTAGCGATGTCTGAATTCTTGTCGACATCTTATAGCTTATCAATATCCACTGATTAGTAGATCTGGAAACCCGACGATGTAGTAGAAGCTACTGATTGGGCTGCTGCCCCTGGTACGGCTCTATAGTCGAAGTTTTCTTTTGTCTCTTGCTTCCTCCCTAGTCCTTGGTTTAGGACTCCTATTACTGATAATATTTTCTCCACCAGGTATATGAACGGCTTGGGAGCCTCTTCGGGCCTATTCAAAACTCTTCTAGGAGTACCGCCCTTTTACCTCTGGGACTATCTGGTTTTGCCGTTGCCTAGAACTACAGAATATGTCGAATATACGAAACTTGCTAATACCTGCTAACGAGAATCACGCCGAGCCGAGAGTGGAAGAAGTCGAAGATACCGAGAGGATCAACAATATGCCGGAGATGACACACTTTACGGTGGAATTCATACTTGACGTGGTCTGTCCATACTGTTACATCGGGCTGAAGAACCTGAATACCGCCATGGAGATATATAAAACCCGCCACCCGGAGGCGACGTTCGAGGTGACTTGCTCACCGTTCTTTCTCCAACCGCTCGCGGCTCGGAGCTGTAAGTTCCATATCCGCCATGTCCTCGGGGTTTAGAGCTCGAGTCGGGTATAAGCCTCTTCGCACTCAGTTTAGCCCGACAACATTCCTCCCCGAGAACGGGAAGCCCGGGCCGAACAACCCGACTACCTCGCCGCTTCACACCCTCCCCCCCAGCGCCTTTGCCTTACTAACCAACCCTCGCCACAGCATACGCCAAGTCCGACTTCCCCGTCGCGCAATCGCACACGCCCGAGCACTGGGCGCGCCTCGGCGAGCCGGCAGGGATCACATTCAGCTGGCAGGGGCGCACGGGGAACACGCGGGACGCGCACAAGCTGCTCCGGCTCGCGCTCGAGCGCACGCCCACGACGACCCGCAGCACCGCCTTCGCCGCGCGGAGTAACGGCGCCGGCAATAGCGCCCCCGACTCTCCCGGCGGAAATAACCACAACCACAACAACGATAATAACCATAATACCACCAACGGCACCCGACCCCCCCGGGGCCCAGCCCTCCAACTCCGCCTCCTCGAAGCGCTCTTCCACGCGCACCACGAGACGGACGGGGACGTGTCGGACCGGGCCTTCCTGGCGGCGACGTGCGCGGCGGCGACGGGCCTCGCGGCGGACGAGGTGCGCGGGGCGCTGGAGAGCGCGGCGTGGGGGCGCGCGGTCGACGCGCTGGTCGCGGACGTGATAGCGCGGCGGGGCCTCGGCGTGCGCGCCGTGCCCACGTTCGTCGTCAACGGCAGGTACGTCGTCGGCGGCGCGCAGAGCGCCGAGTTCCTGGTCGCCGAGTTCGAGCGCATATGTCGTCTGGGCGGGGGTGGAGGGCGCAGGCGGGAGCGGGAGTAGGGTTAGGATTAGGATTGGGGGGGCGAGGCGTGGTGGTTCTTTTGGCTGGGATCTCCTGATACCATGTGAAACGAATTACAAGCTTGCGAAGCACCTGTCGAACTAAATTTATTCGCTCCGTTAGTCGATAGATGAGAATCGGCGAGTCTCGCCTGGGGGGTCACTCGGCTAACGGCGACGACCACTGGGATTAGGGCCCATTATGACCGAATACAAGCGATTGTTGTCGGAGAGTGGTATATAAACTCTTTAGGAAACCCCGGGTTATTATCATGTTGGGTTTTTTAGGAGTTTCCCCTTTCCTCTTTTTTATTTTCATTTTCACTTCCATTTTTATTTTTTATTCTTCCGCAGTTCTTAGGACATAGGTTTGGAGTTCGTTCTTTGGCCCACACAGACTGCTTAGAGGATGAGTTGATGACTTATTTTATTATCTTGAGTATTTTTAACTGATTTGATTTGTGGTTCTCAAGCATGCAGGCCTGGGCAGGATGCGTTATCTAGGCCATGGGGATTAAAAAAGGGGTATCAAAGAAATGTAGCAGTTCGCTCTGGCTCGGATTACTTCGTTGGAATCATAACTTGGCCACTTGGCCATTTGAGTATACAGTACCTTAGTGGCGCTAAATTTTCTCCGTGGCCGGCGAGGTAGACTTACACCTAGTTTGAACCATAGCACAGGACGGCGCTGGCAGAACTGCTTAGAGTCTTATGTTTGCTTTATACCTATACCTTGCTTTATGGAATACAGCGCAGGCAGACAAAGGGGACTTCGAGCGGGACCCCATCGCGTATTAGTGCCTCCTAGTTGGTATGCGTGTATTCATGAAAGCAGTATGCATGAGTTTTCCTCTGCGTCCCGGAACACCTTATTAATAGAACCAACCAAACGCCGTTAATGCTTGCCCTCCCCCTATTCCCTTTCTTGGCGGACGGCAATGACATGAATCAAATGGCAGTCTAGCCCGAATAACGATGCAACCTGTTTTCCTGGTGATGCTCTAAACCCATTTCCGGGATTGACTTGGCCGGGGATTACTTGCGCTTGTGCTGCTCGAAGATGTTCCTCATGTGTTCGTTCTCGAATTTCTTCTGGGCGCGGGACGCCTTCTTTCTCTTCGGCGGAGCCTTGTGACCGAGATTCGCGTTACTCTTTGCTTCGCTCGTCGCCTTCTGACCGAGAGCCTTGAGTTTCTTTGGCATTTCATCGGCAGAGGGTAGGGCTTCCTGGAACCACATGACTCGGAATTCCGGGTCAACCTCATGGTGTAGCTCCGGACTATCAAGCCACACGAATCGCGGATGGTTATCCTTCTTGGTACGGACGGTTATCACCTTGTGCTCCTTCTCCAGTTCGTCGATGGCGGCGTCGCAATCCGGCCAACCATCCTTGATATCTTTGATTTGTAAGCCTGAGGCATCCTTCTTCTGCTGCAGGTGTTCGAGGAGGGTAATCTTAGAGTTGACACCAGGCAGTTTGGCCTTAAACTCGTACGTGCCGGTGCGCCACTCGGGCAGTTGCTGATCTGCGCCAGCTTTTGATTTGGGGGCTGGGATGAATTGGATGCGCGAGTAGTGCCTCATCAGTTGCGCAAACATGAGTTGCTGATTCTCGGGGAGATGCTGTAGCGTCAGATGATCTAGGATCTCCTGGAGAGTTTTCGCAGAGCGCTTCGCTTTGAGGAAATCGACGGCATACGTGAGTTGCGTTATCATGTGGGAGCCGTAATTTTGTGCTGCTGCTGCTGCGGCTGCGGCCGCGGGCGTCGGGGTCGAGACGTGATCTTTTCCAGCAATATTTCCATCACGCTTCTGTCGCTTAGCGGCGGTACCGTCCGTCTTGTTCGAATTCCCTCCGGACGGAGATGCGGCGGACGAGGCGGGAGCCGACCGTTTTACGCCGTTAGCGGGTTTCGACGGTGACATGATGGGCAATTCGAAATGGATTATAGTGATGTTGTAGCGAGATGCTTGGTTGGTGGAAGCGATCTCGTCGAATGACGGATGATGAAAGGAAGAAGGAAGTGGAATGCGAAACGAGGCTGAAAGATGTTAATTGTTATGTACCTGGGTACCTATTTTCTTAGTTAAAACCGTGCTCAGATCCACAACCGGGGGGAAGCACATTACGTAGGCAGGTACCTAGGTAGGTACAAGGCAGGTATGTGAATTGTACGTACACACGTGGCTTGAAAGCGAGATGAGTGCTGGGAAAGTATTAGGTACCTAGGTACACAAAGTTAGAGGTGGAAGTTGCGTGGACCAACAGATTGGATCCGGGAAACGCACTTGAATATACCCGTCCGTTGGTACTATTGATTGCATTAGGTTTGGATACTTCTTACCATGTACCCAGGGACAAAAATTCTAAGCAAACTCTAGAAAACTCAATGCTTGGACGCTCAACTGACGTCTATATATACCTCCCGCTGTAACTGAGCGAGATGGTTATCTAGATTTCCCCACTGCAACGATTTGAGACAAAGCTCGTACCAAGTAAGCACAGTTGTATTTCGAATCAAAGAACAAGAAAGAGATGCAAGATATTGCTGAATTTAACGACTCAATACTGGTGTTCTTAAAAGGCAGTACTCGGTAATGTCATTCTCTGGGTACATGTATCCTGCTTTCAAAACGTGTACTCGATATTTCGATGCAGCCGATTGGGGACGACACTCCTATTATATTAACAGACAGAGCCGACGACGTGACAAATACAGCTAGTAATTACAATATTAACGCAAATATTACTATGTCGCTAGTGCTTTCGGTCATCGGTCATCGGTCATCGAGTTTATTAAAATCTCTTCTATTAAAGTGACTATCGTCCCTCCCCGACTAGTTAATGCCGCTAGTTAAATAGTCAACTCGACTCCTGGCTCTCAAATAACCAAACAGCCCGAATGATACAGGACTGACCGGTACGTATAAAGCCCCGAATGGCCTGGTCTATCGAGAGCCCATCGCAGGTAAGCCGATAGATATCAACTATTCCATCGCCTGGCTTGTCTGATGCGCTCGTAATCTTTCAAGTAAATTATAGCCGAAATATAATGGCCCTCTCTCAGGCTTCCTGGGCCTGTTGGGCCTGGAGGTATTGGTAGGCACCAAAGGCGACGGCGGCTCCGATCAAGACGACGGCGTACAGAGCGGTTCCCAAACCGGCGGAGCTCGTGTTGGCAGAAGGGGCGAGGGATGATTGTTGAGCCCTAGGGGACGGGTCACCGGGCTGTTCGGAGCCTGTCAGCATGGTGGGAGGGATTGAAAAATCTGTTGAGGATCTTACCTTTCGCTTGAGAGTGCCAACGAGGAGTTGTTCGAGGGTTTCCCGAGCCTCGTCGCTGTGGCCGACGTCTTCGAAAGCCTCCGTCGCATCCTGACCGCCGACGTCTAACAGAACCTCTTCACCACCACTATTATAAAGTAAGTTAGCCTCAAATATTCGGTGGCCTGGAATATGATAAGGAGTCGGTGAAATCCCCGAAGAGACTGCAAAAGATTGAATTGTATAATATGCGGGCGCACTTACGGATGCTCGTCAACGAATTTCGTGGCGTCGTAGATCTTGTCGTGGATAACTACGTAAAGATCCTTCTTGGTGTTGTGCTCAGCAACATCCTGATACGTGAACTCCTTGTCCGCCATTTTGATTTTTCTGTTTTTTTCGCTTCTCTTTCCTCGTAAAGAAAACAAATCTAACGGTCGCTTGCTTGCAATAGATATAATAGATACGCTTTCGGGGTCGAGTGAAGGGCTCACGGACACACTGGCACAAAAAGCACAGGCACAAATCGTGGAGTCGGAGTTCGGAGATTGTTGAGGAGTAGGGAGAAAGTTGGGGGATGAGAAAGCTTGTGAATGGGCGTATTGGTGATTGATTTCCTTAAGTTCTGGCTTGTGCCCCTAGAAATTTTAGAGCCAGCTTCTCAGTGGAGCACACCCCCAATCCCTAATCGGACTTTAATTCGGCCAATCAGGTACCTCCTAATTCATTTATCAGGATTCTGTGGGGATCAATGGTTAGCTCACCTCGTCCGTTTTCTAAGACAGTGGCCGAACTTGGCCAATGGACCCTTAGATTGGATCCGTGGCCCCATACTAATTACAGAGGTTGCTGCGGCCCGGTACCTAGGTCGACTCGTGGGAAGTTGCGCCCGGCCAGCCCAGCCCAGCGAGCAATTACCTACCTAGGCATACAATACATACCTTCTTGCCTACCTGAGGTGGCAGGTATCGAACTACTGCGGTGTCAGGCCAAAAATTTAAGACCTCTTTTTGTACCTGTGGATCGCACTAGACAACCCACCATACTAATTTAGTACTAGACCGTCTTTTACGATCCACAGGTACAAAGCCCTTTTTTAAAGTAAAAAACGACCTTTTTTTACAATTGAAGCTATTCCCATACAATTTTTTTTTTTTTTTGAATTAGCCATATATACGAAAAATTACTATGGCGGTATAACCTATTAAGAAATAAAAAGAATTACCGGTTATACGAAAAGTCAGATAGCTACAGCCTGTAGAGCTTCAGCTACCGCGCCAGCACCTCGATCCGGTCGTTCGAAAGCTTTAAACGCCGAATAAAAAAGAGAGATAATAGAATACGTATATTCTTCAAAAAAAAAACGCGTCGTGTACACTATATAATAAATCTCTGAATAGCTTCAATTCTCTGATTCCACCTAAAACAACGCTAAACCCTAACTAGTATAGAAGGGCTACAAGACCCACTCGTAAATCTTACCCATCACACCATAGTAATCGTGCACTAATTATGCACACCCCTCGGCTGGTCGGTTCTGTCCTCCTCGAAACCCGGATGGCAGATCGGTACATGTTAATTAAGAGAATAACTTGACATAAATCATCATTTGTCCGTAACGTACCTACCTATCTACCCAGGTATTGTGCATATTATGCCTGGTACATATCTACCTGGTACCTACCATTTATATGACAGCATCAAACAACTGCAATTAACTGCAATTCTAACTTCTTACATACCTCTTCAGCTTTCTCGAATCTACCGATACGCATCACAACACCGAGTCTTGACCTAGCCACTGCACACGTACGCTTCTTGGCATAGTCCCCCCTCCCCTCCTTTCAATGTTAGGTATTTGTTCCGTACGTGCATACATATGTCCGTACATACCTACATAATGAGACTTGCCGTCGTTCGACCCCTTGTCTCGATTCGATCCTGGATCTATGGGAGTCGGTCGACAAAACCTAGACCGGCCCTTTCACAGTCTCTTGATTTTATGCCGAGTTATCGGGTGTATGGTGCCGCCCTGCCCGCTATTTAGTCACGGTTCGTCAGCTGCGAGTCTGTTGAAGAAGCTCTCTGCGCTCTCTGCTCCTCACTCTGAATCTTTGTATGGAGCCCTGTACGAGTATTTCATTGTCTACCATGGCAACTCCGATCCGTCCCCCATCTCAGGGGGTAAGATGGCGTGTACATGCACAAGCGACGAGCATACCCTTTCCCGACGGAAAGGAGGCTTTTTCCGTGGAACCCGAGCAGTATACTTGAACGAATACGAAGAGTGGGGCTCGACCGGAATGGCCCTGAGCCGGCCACAAAGGATTCGCTACATGAGGTTGAAGAGTTCTGCTTGACGTCCACTCTTCTTCCATTGCTCGACTGCCTCTCCGGCCATCAAACCGGGCACGTAACACTCTCCGATGAAGGAATATTTACCCTCACCGATCTCCCGGACGACATAAGGCACTTTGCCACCAAATAGGATCACCACTATATCGTCCTTTTCCATCGTCTCGGGACCTATTCCCATCAAGTTTCCCGCTGTAATAAAAAACCGTCTGTGCAAACACATTCGACTGAAGGTATCGTGGAATCGACCTGAATCTGAAGACTTCCAGAGACCACCTGGCCAATTCCATCCCCGGCTGGCCCCTGACGCGGGAATACGACCTCCGGATTGCTGGTGTAGCCATCGCAGCGCGTTATCGAGGAACCGAGAATCTTCCTTGATCGGCCGCTTGGCGTCGTTGAGACCAGCCGTGAGCGTCGAAATAAAGGTGTGCGGTATGTTTCCCGGCCGGTACATCTCCAACTCGTTATCTTCCCGGTTGGTTTCCACGTCGGCCCAGCGTGCTACCAAACTCCAAGCTGCTGTGATAAAGTCGCGTTCCTCTTCGGACGTTATGTTTCGGAACCCGTAACTCACAAGTTTATCCCCATACGCTTGTATTGTACCAGCCGGAATAGTAATACCCTTAATAGAAAGGCATCCCGGATCTGGACAGTCACCGATTGTCAGATATTCGTTACTATCTGCATTGTAGGGTGGGTTATCTTTGCTATCGCTAACGAGCTCCACGGACGCTTTTTCTTCGCTCCAGTCAGGCACCCAGGACGGCCAGGCAGTCGTTTTTAGCCCTTGAATCCCCCCGGCGTGGGATAATGCCGAAAGATCACCGTGCTCTATTACGAGAAAGCGTATCGTATTCTGATAAATCTCGTTGATCGGTTCCCCATACACCGGTTCGATCAACGGGTCGAGCCTTTCCGTATCCGTGGTCTCCTCTGCCAAACTATAAGTTGCATATAGCTTATCCTCCTTGAGCGTTGCTTTCCGTCCCCGGAGGTCCCGCAGCATCTGAAGTAGGGGGCGTCTCTTCCCCGGTGTAATATGCATCTGCCACATCCCAGCAATTTCGGAGATGGGTAAGAGATCCTTCATATCTCCGTCAAATTTAACGTTGACGGGCAAGGCGAAACCGTGTGCCTGAAACCACGTGGCGGCTTGCCCCAGGGCCATCCACTGGATCTCCCAGTCGCCTAAGATAGCTATTGCCCGCTGCGCGAGGACAACTTCCTGCACGACCCAGACGCGTCGGAACCATTGGTTGTCGAAAACCTCGCGGAGGTCATCCCAATCCTCGGACCATGCGCTGGGAAATCCGTGTACGAGATTCCGATATTCGAGGTCTGTGGCAGATCTTGACGCCGTACCGTAGTCGTCGCCGGCGCGGACGTTCCTCAACGCTTGGGCAATTAGTGTGAGGACCACTGGCATCTTCCCGTACTGCGCTAGCTTGTTTCGCTGCTTAGACCTGCGCACCGCCTTTTGTTGCTGCGGTCCTAGACCTAACCGGTGGATCGAGCTGATGCTTTTCAATTTGCCGAGCCAGATCTTCACCGTGTCGGCGTTGGCGTAGACTCGATCTATCGACTTGACTTGGTGCGCCTTCTCGGTGTTGTCGCTTTGGTTGATGCAGAGCGCATCGATCCAGATGGGCTTCTGCTGCTGAGAGTCGGACTGCTCCCTCTTTTCCTGCCGATTAGTAGCGAAGCTGCCCCAAGCATTACGGCTTGAGCGAAGAGGATGGTCCTCGCCCCAAGTGATGACCGAGTCCCAGTTCGGGAGCGGGCGAAGGTATCTCATCGCTTCGATTAAATTCTTCGTGACCGTCATTCTTTGCCCGTTGCACATGATAGGTTCTTCTGATAACTCGGTACCCCAGACATACGATATCGCGTCATACGCCGGTGCATGGTTCATGTCATCAACGATGGTAAGACTACAATTAATCGCTTCGGAGGCGAATCCTGGCACGATCGATAGCAGTCGTATCGACCCCGGCTTAAGAGGCTCATAAACCCGCTGGTTTGACATCTCTTAATACTCTACCTATCTATCGGATTTTGTTGCTCTATCCTCGACGATACCGTCGGGATCCCTCGGTTTCGATAAGGAATCAGGACAGGATTGCCTACGGCTATTTCTAGACTATGCATTGCATACGTACCTATAATAAGGCATAAACTGCTTCTGCTACACACGTCTCTTATAGGCTGCGGCGTTTAGCGGCTGCTCAGCCCCCTAGTCTAGGCAGACCGATGTCAGCTTGGGCTTTGATACTCGACGGATTTATACCCCTGTAACATAAAGATGGTAGGGCGTCCGTCGGGGATACTAAGAGGTGACTGTCATGAACATCTATCCCCGATATTGGAATCACCTATTAGGGTTCAGCTTCGAACTCATTTCTAGGTATTCTTGAATTACATCATCCTACAAAATGAGTGTAATATCTAACATTAGGAAAGATATCGCATTAAGGAATGCTAGTAAGTGCTCCTCAGATGTTAGAAAAAGGACTCACCACTTACAGGTCGATAGCTGTTTATGCGCAATGGTAACCGCCCCTACACAACCAACCATAATGTATATTCTTCGGCTCATGATTGTAGGTTTGGTATCCTCACCGCCGTCTCCTGCATAGTGACAAGAGTCTATTGGCTTATCACGTCCTGCGCTCCCGATTACTTCATCCTCTCTGAGCAGATAGCGACGTTGGCTAGAGTTCTGGATATGATGTATGACTGAGCGCCCACGGCGTCCTCTCCCGAATCCTCTTCTCTCCCCGGAGGAACTAACTCAAGCCTTCGGCCATTACAGTTTCTTCCCCCTTCCCCTATTCCTAACGGAAATCCCCCTCCGCCCCCGGCGCTGGCGCCGAGCCCTCGATATAAGTCTAATCTACTACCTGCTCTGGTGTGCCGTGCGTACGATACTCGGCTTCACCATGGGCTTCCTCGACCGATATTCGAGGTATTGGGACGGCGATGATCCCGCTCTGTTCACCGCGTACGTCGTCGTCTCCACAATCCTGTCGCTCGCCACCATCGTTATCCTCATGTTCTCCGCGTCCCACCTATGGGGCGGCACCTACTCCAGCGGTTTCCGGGCGCTGTTTTACGCCGGGTACACGTACGCCATCGTCACCGGCGCGCGGGGCCAGCCCTTCGGCCCGCCGTACAGGTGCCAGATGAGCGCGCCTTTCTACCCGCCGCCGCGCATCGCGAGGGCGTGGCACTTCGAGCCGGCGATGGTGTCCTCGGCCCTGGCGGCGGTCGCGTATCTCGTCGCGTATTGCCTTGGCCACGAGCATGTGTTCGGCCGGACCCTCGGGGGCCCCGGCGTGGAGCTTATGCCGCTGGTTCATACCGGGCCGTTCCCGTGGGAAGGCGCCGCTCGGTGGGGAGGCGGCGGGGCGATTAGACTGTAGTGATTGTATTACGCGGAGATAGCACAGGTTCGGTTTAGATAACGGCGGTGTTTTGCTTTTGGGTATAGAGTGTATAATAGTACCTATGAAACATTATAGTGAGACCTAAGGGTACCGGATAGAACGAAATAGTGGGGGTTGGGCTTATGGCGAAAGAGTGGTTGCGATCTGTTCGGCTTTGCTTTACGAATGATGATTATTTTTAATTTACTAGTGTCTCTAGTGATCCCCGAGGGTACTCGGAATATACCCACCCACCTACGTAGAAGAGCAACACTACGACTCTTTAGCAGTCCTTCGCCGTGTAGCTGTTGAAAAATACTCTAAATAAATGGCCGAAAGAAAAATATGAGGTCACGTAGTGAATAGTACACGTGGGCGCTTTAGGAAGACTCGGTATACCCGGGACTAGGCTCTCAATCTATTTTTCATATTTCACTCAACCGACCACCCCCTTATCCGGTGTATCTTACTTGAAAGCAACCTCAAGAATACAAGGACCGGCTCTGCTCTATCGAAATTCATTCGTTGATCTTCACACCTATCTCCACACCACGCTCAAGGGTCACAGCATCTACCGAAAACAACTCCCCTCCCCTTCCTCAACGCTATCTCCTCGAGCTCCCTCCACCAATGTCCTGGCCGACGCGGTAACTGGCGACCTTGTCCCACTCGATCTTCTGGCGGGTGACGGGCAGCTGCCGGCGGAGGCCCTTGAAGGCGCCCTCGCTCAGGCTGGTGAAGCCGCGGTTGAGCTCCTCCTGGTACCGCCTCTCGCCGGCCGCGATCTCCTTGGCGATGCCGGAGCCCGTGCCCGCCGGCACCGACGCCGCGACCGACTTGTTCGTCAGCAGGCGCACGTTGCCGTCCTCGTAGTAGTGCACGTCCACCTTGATGCTGCCCTCGAGCGCGCCGGACGGCGGGTCGAAGATGTAGAGGGACCGCCATCGGCCGTTCCTGGGAGGTTGGGGCTGGGGTTAGCGGTTGCAGCTTGCTTGCTTGGTGGCTTTGCTTGTGGCCGCCCTGCTGGCTAATGGTCTGTGGGAGTGGAAGGGGGTGCCGGCTTACCAGTAGTTGTTCGGGCTGTACTTGTTGGCCACGATTATAACGGCTACTTTGGTGTCGTTTTCGATGGGGTATACGCCGTACGAAGCGTTGGGGAAGTGCTCCTTGACGTATGTTGATAAGCTCTTTAGGGTCGACTTCCTGCGTGCCGCCTATCAGCCAACTGTTGTGCGCTCGTATCTACCCACACATTCACACGTATATATATAGGTATATATATAAACATTATTATATATGCGTATATCCTCCATAAGGTATAGGGAGAGGCAGTGCGTACACCAAATCGGTCTGGGGTCCCTCCAGGGCGTGGCTCTGCACGGCGCTCGCCTTCTGGGTGGTGTGGTCGAAGGCGAAGCTCGAGGCGCTCTCGACGTCGTAGTACCGGCCGTTACCCAGGGAGCTGTGAGAGCTGACGATGGCCTGCTGGGTGCTGCCGGGCAGCTTGGCGGTGACGAACTGCTCCTCGTTGTACCTCTCGAAGGCGGGGCCGAGCTGGGCGACGATATCGGGCTCGTTGACGGTTAGGGCCTTGATGTCTGGGGACGGAGTAGAGCTGGATGTTAGGGATAATCTCGACTTTTTTGTTATGTTGCCGAGAGAGGAATGGGTTAGGACGTACCGTTTATTACGTCTGCGAGCTGCGTGGCGTCTGTAAGTCAGCTTGCGGTGCCCGAACTTGGGATATACACATGACCGCCAGACATACCTCGCCAGGCGGTGCGCCCTCTACAAACGACTCGACGGTTTCCAACGGGGTGGCCATCTCGGGAACGGGGGTTATTCGGGAGGCTATATCATAAATATCTCGGATAGGTACTACACCGGGTAACTCGCAAAGATATGAGAGGTGTTGTTAGTGTTGTTGGTGTTGTCCCTTATAAGTTCCTCTTATTTGGTGTTGATTGTTGAGACACGGAAACGCGGGGCAAGTCCATTATAGAGCTTCGTTGCTGTGCTATCGATAAGAAACGCCAAGGTGTTTGTGCAACCCACCCCTACCTACGTACCTGCGTACCTACGTACCTTGAAAATATAGGTAGATTCATTTCATGTTCCACTTACATCTGCTTCTCACTACCAAACCTGAACATCTTCATCCAGCTTGTCTATCGATAAAGTCAAGGTAGGTGAAATCGGATCTGGAAGCTTTATAATTCTCTACTCTTGATTTCATATGCAATGATGATCATATATATATACTCCGAGTATCCTTGCAAGTATATACGTGCTTGACAGACCTTATACACATACCACGCTTTCGGATGCCTCCAAAATCTTCATTTCCTTTCATAAATCTTGGCCCGTCCCTGACTACAACGCTGGTAGTAATTGACGTAACGGATACTCGTCCAAATCTTGTGTCTAACATCTAGCGCGTCTTATTACCGTCTTAATATTCTAACAGCTTCTTGACACCATCGTACACTCCTACATCATAGTTAGCGCTACGCCTCGGGATCTAATGGACAATCGACAAAAAACTTACTAGCAACGTCCGGAATGTTGAACTTCTCAAACATCAGCGGGGTGAATATGCTCCACCCCGCCACCCGCGACACCGGTGCCTCGAGTCGTATGAACGTGTCGGGGTCTTCCTGAATCGCCGCGGCCACTTCGGCCCCGATCCCTGCGTTGACCATGGCTTCGTGCACCACCATGCACCTCCCCGTCTTCCGCACGCTGTTGAAGACGCACTCTTTATCCCAGGGGTATACTGTTCGCAGGTCGATGAGTTCTATCGAGATTCCCAGATCTTCCTCCGCCTTCTGGATAGCCGCGTAGCAAGTATACAACGGCTGTCCGTACGAAATTATGGTAACATCTTTGCCCTCTTTGAGTATCTCCGCTTTGGAGAGAGGTAGGGTGTACGGGCTCGTTGGTACTTGCTCGACGGCCGCTCTGTACAGGATCTTGGGCTCCATGAAAATGCACGGGTCATTGCTCCTGATCGCGGATAACAACAGGCCCTTCGCTTGTAAAGGTGACCTCGGCATAATTACTCTTAGGCCGGGGATATGAGTAAACAGGCTCTCGGGCGACTGCGAATGGTAGAGTGCTCCGTGGCCAACGCCTCCGCAGGGCATCCTCACCGTTAAACCGCCTACGCTTCTTCCCGTTGCTCCTTCGCGGTATCTGTATTTTGCCGCTTCATTTACCAATTGGTCGAACGCAGGGTAGACGTAATCAGCAAACTGGATCTCGGCTATGGGTCGCATGCCCTCAGCTGCTAACCCGATGCCGAACCCCATGATGCCTTGCTCCGTCAGGGGCGTATTGAAGACGCGAGCGCCGCCGAAATTCTCTGCTAGCTTCATTGTACAGCGGAACACTCCGCCGAATGCGACATCTTCTCCGAACACCAGGACATTCTCGTCCTCGGCGAGCGAGATTGACAGCGCGTCGTTTATGGCTTGGAATAAGTTCATACGTTTCGCCGTGCCATTTCTAGCTTCAGGCGGCAGCTCGGGGTTCCCAAGCGCAGTCTGCGAACTGTGTGCTAATAGCGGCGTCGTGGAGTAGTCGGGCGGGAGGTTGAGTCGCGCATTCGGCGGATGCGTCGAGTAGTTTCGACCTCGAGATGCGCACGCAACCGGTCGTCTGCACTTATAAAGGACATTGGCAGGTGTAGCTACTCTAGCAAGTGGACGGAAAGAGATACAGTTCTTCATAGTTGCGACTCTCCCTGCTACCTTCGTGAATTCATGTCTACCTAATTATTAACCTGAGGGTTTCTTGGAGGCGGAAATGGGAAAGCGAGGGATCGGTCAAGTCAGCCGAGGCGTCATAACCAGAAGAACCGACGGTCGCTTAGTTGCGGCATTCGGGTTAGGGAGTTTTAACGCTGGGAATTGGACCGGGGGTAGATCGAGACGTCCATTACAGTACATGTATAGGGTAACTCCGTGACCTGGGTATGCGACGCTAGCCAACCTCCGCTCTGGCTATTCTATTTTGGTACAAGCGCGCTGTCTAGTATATGGGGTATCTTAGCGCTTTCCCCTCGTGCCAGATGACTGGGCTAGGTGTGGAGGGGCTAGCCTCAGTTTGTGTGTCGTATTCGTCGAGGTACGTACCATAATTCGTATTTTGGGGAGTGCACTTGGGAAGCTGATAGTTGCCCGGCCAACAACAAGGCCACCGTCAAATGCAACTTTTGACCACGCAAGCCTCGACAAGTCCAAGATTGCGAATTGCGCTGACGCAATTGATAAACTACTGCAGATTATTTCCGCAAGAGGTGTAATTGCATTCTCAGCGACCTATCTCTCGATCGCACCCTCCTTTCAATGCCTTTGCATGTACCTGTATTTGTATTGTAATCTTAGCCTTTTCGTTCAATATACCCATGGCGCACGAGGACACAGAATCGGACGGTTATCAGCATGGGGATCCCGAGAGGCATCGTAAACGGCACAGTAAGAGAAGGTCTAGAGAACATGGCTCGAGGAGACCCGCCTCTGCCTCGGAGGAAGCGTCACGAGGCGCGGGCCAAAGGTTGTCTATGGGCGCCCTTGCTCAATTGAACGAGTATAATTCCCGCGCTCGGCCGAAGGAACCATCGAGAGACCGGGAACGTAGGCCGAAACGAGACCGACAGCCCCGCCGGGAAGAATATAGGGTCGTCGATGTAGAATATGAACCGCCTAGAAGAGGACGACATAGGAGAGATGAGCACGGGTATTCGGAGGGAGAGTACGATCACCCTAGAAAAGAACGACGGCGGAGAAGTGAATATCGAGGAGAAGAAAGCGGGTACGATACTGAAGAAAGGGAAGAGCGACGACACCGGCGTCGGCATCACCATCATAACGTAGACACGGAGGTTGACGAAGATAGGACTAGGGAAAGAGAACGAAGACACCGTAAAAAGGAACGACGAGTAGTCAGCGGCGCCATCGTGGAGGAGGGAAGAGCCACTTCAAGAATGCGAGGAGGCGCCGCGAGTAAGCATGATAGCTATGACAGCTACGATAGCATCGAAAAAGAGAAAGCGGGCTTCCAATTCACGGGCTTCCAGTTTAACATACCGGAAGTAGTCAAAAAGAAGAAGAAATGTAGGCTCTGAAGGGTCCGGCAGCGGTTCGTCTAACTAACTTCATGAATAGGGATAATAGCAGGCGTTGCGGTCGTGCTGCTCATTATCATTATAGCGGTAGCGGTCACCGTAAGCAAGAACAACTCGAATAACTCGAGCCATGACAGTTCCAGTCTCGACAGCATCTCACAGAACAGCATCCCCCAAGCCGCTAAGGGGACCTACCTAGATCCATTCACATGGTACGACACGACTGATTTCAACGTAACCTACACGAACGAGACCGTCGGCGGTTTACCCGTTATGGGGCTGTTCATGGACTGGGATGACTCCAAGTCCGCCAACGACAAGGTCCCGGCTATCGAGAAATCATGGGGTGACTACTCGAAGATGCCGGCACGTGGCGTCAATCTTGGCGGCTGGCTCTCGCTGGAGCCTTTTATCACGCCCTCGCTATTTGACTACGATAGCAGGTTGGGGATCGTGGACGAGTGGACTCTATGCAAGCATCTAGGCCCCAAAACCGCGGCATCGACGCTCGAAAAGCACTACGCGACCTTCGTAACCGAGCAAACTTTTCAAGAGATACAGGCGGCGGGACTAGATCACGTCCGCATCCCTTACAGCTACTGGGCCGTGCAGACGTACGACGACGATCCCTACGTCTTTCGTACTTCTTGGCGGTACCTACTGCGCGCGATCGAGTGGGCGCGCAAGTACGGGCTACGAGTGAACCTCGACCTCCACGGCCTGCCAGGGAGCCAAAACGGGTGGAACCATAGCGGTAGGCAGGGCGTCGTCAACTGGCTTAACGGCACCAACGGCGACCTGAACTCGCAGCGGTCGCTCGACGTGCACGACCGGCTGTCCAAGTTCTTCGCGCAGGACCGGTACAAGAACATCATCACCTTCTACGGACTGGCCAACGAGCCGCGCATGGTGTCGTTGTCCGCAGACGCCGTCATATCCTGGACGACGCAGGCATACGAATTGGTGCGCAAGAACGGCATAGCCGCCAACGTCGTGTTCGGGGACGGCTTCATGGGGCTGGGCAACTGGCAGGGCAAGTTGACGGGGATGGAAGGATTGGTGCTAGACGTGCACCAGTACGTCATCTTCAACAACGACCAGATCGTCTTCACGCACCAGAAAAAGGTGCAGTACGCCTGCGACGGGTGGACGCAGCAGACGCAGCTCAGCATGAACACGGCGACGGGGTTCGGCCCCACCATGTTTGCCGAGTGGTCGCAGGCGGACACGGATTGCGCGAAGCACCTGACCAACGTTGGTTGGGGCAACCGCTGGACCGGCACCTATGATTCGGGCAACGAGTCCACCGAGGCGCTGACCCCAAAGTGCCCGGAGCGTGACTCCTCGTGCAGCTGCGCCGACGCCAACGCCGACGCCGGCTCCTACAGCGATCAGTACAAGAATTTCCTCAAAATGTTCGCCGAGGCCCAAATGTCCTCCTTCGAGAAGGGCTGGGGCTGGTGGTATTGGACTTGGGATACCGAGGACGCGCCCCAGTGGAGCTACAAAAAGGGGCTCGCCGCCGGCATCCTGCCTGAGAAGGCCTACGACAGGGACTTTAACTGCGACGCCGACGTGCCTGACTTTGCGGGGCTAAGTGAGACGTATTGATTGGTGGACGGTGCGTAATTACGATCATTACTGGATGCCGCCATCGATTCTGCTTTTGCTTTTGATTCTTGTCTTTTCGTTTCACGGTGGGCATGGCTTTTCCGGAGGCGCTCCACTCCACCGGTGTATGAAGGTATTTGGGCTCGGGATTTGAGCGTTGGCTTATCTACCTCTTCATCTCGCCACCTACTCACCTTGACATAGGGGAAGTGCCGGTTGGCGTTAGACGGGAGTGTTAGATACATACATGCATACACAGGTAGCTCACGCCTGACTCACGCCTATCAGAACGAACACAATAACTTGCAGTTGAGCTAAGCCGTGGTGTGACCGCGAAGTAGGTAAAGCTCTAGGTAGTGTGGTGGTGTGAGCGGGTAGATAGGCATTGGGGCATTCGACTAGAGCCTCAAACCGGATTTGCGAGTTTTTTGAGGGATAGAAGAAGAGGGGGGTGGCGTACAAGGGCCGTAGAGGAGATAAGAGGAGAATCCCGCATCCGATGGGCGCCCCGTCGGGCTCCTGAGGGGGCCGGAGAAGCGACCATGCCGAGCATGGCCTTATCTCCGGGACGTAAGATTGGTTGTATGTACTCGCGAGCATTTTGCATATACGGGTGGCAGGCGGGCTGATATTATTGACATATATTGGATGAGGTACAGTAGAAAAGGGGGTGGAGGGTTTCATGATACATGCGAATGGGTTAGGCTGTTGCGTATCCTCTGCGAAGAGGTCGGCGATAGTAAGATTAATGAATATGCCTGATTTTTTTTCCTCGAGAAAGGAAAAAACTGTACCTATTGGCACCGATCATACGGTGCAATCTCTCTTTCCGTTTTATCGTGTGTAGCACCACCCGCAGCATCCGCTGTATTCGCCGCGTAATTTCACGTCCTAATGCTACGGTAAAGAGGCTCTGCGGTCGAATTATGAAGGACCATGCATTTTATAGGACCTCGGTGTAGCCCCAGATGGGGTTCCGGGGCCTCTAGGAAGCAAGCCGACGCCCCGCACACACCGAAGCGAGGAGGTCGAGGAGGTCGAGGAGGGTGGGGGCCGGAGAGATAGGAGGCTGATGAAACCGTCTGGTCTTGTCGCATCTCGCGACCGTTACCCTCCTCCAGAAGCCACAGGGTCGCATTGCGGCTGATCGTACCTATCTGACAGCATGACCGGTCGAGCAATCTAGATCGACCAAGGTGAGCGCAGGTAGGGGGAAGGGCCGAGAGATGACTCGACATGTCCGCATCTGACTTCGCCGTTTGGGAATACATGCCGGCACGGTCATGGGAAGGGAACGTTCTTGGCCATGCAGACAAGGTCGTAGTTCGTATGTATAGACGACTAGATATTGAACCAGCTTTCTATGAGGCTGAAGCCCGGGAACCTGGGTGCCGCGTGGTTTGAATTGGTCGCCCGTTACGTGTTGAAGAAGGGTAAACAGAACGTAAGACGAATACGAACGGGACCCGCGGGCTGGCTGAACGTCCTGTCCCGTTAGTGGGGATCGTTTATCACGACCATTCATCGCCATCTCCATTACACCTCCTTCGCTATTCTATTTTAACCATGTGAGCACCTAAATCCGAAGAAGGTCCGATCAGCGCGGCGATAACGCCGTTCCGGATCCAAGCCGGGATCTAGATCAGATCGAAGGAGTCTCACCATATTCAAGGGATAGGACGAAGCTCCGGGAACCTGGTTGACAGATACCCCCTATTGAAGTCCTGGCTTTCCAACCGAATCGAAGCACCTCTATTCAGATACAGCCATTTAGACACCTCGTGTACGAAGTCCCGCTTCGCGGTTTGCCTTATCAAAAGGTAATTTTAGTCTGGAACTTACCCTGTTGGGATGTTTAGATATCGGTAGATATACAAACCAGGGGATGGTGTCCTGGAATCAATGTAAGACATGGCTCGAATTTCAAGCCGCGTCAATGTATCTTTTCGACGTATAGAAACGACCAATAGCCACAGCTTTCCCAAGGCTTAATTTAGAAGAACTACCTATGACCACAAGCTGACAGCTGGACAAACGATGTGTAGCTGGGACACAAAAGAGGACCAGCCTGCACTAGCACCAGCCCGTATCTGCGGCCGTAAGGGCGATTTCGCAGCTGAACCTTGGTGCGTGTGCCAAGAAAGATGTAGGAAAACATCAATAGACGTCGCAAAAATGGTGAGCTGTTGCCGTCGCAGTCGGAAGTAGCACTTAACCACCTCAGATGAGTCCAGTTCTCATGGTTATCAGTCGATTCATCTCATTTCTTGTTGCCTTAGAATTGGGCTTTATCGAGCGCCACTTTAGTATCGAATGATGTCAGACTTCCTGGTTAGTCAAGTTATTTGCTCTCCTAGCTTGCTGTGTGCGGCGCCACACAATGATGCCTTCGCCTGAGTGTGCCAATGATAGGAGCATTTTCTCCTCACGCCCTTCCCACTTGGTCGGGCCTAGCTATATGGAAGCTCATTGGTGATTTCGTATACTCGGTTTAAGATTCGATCACTTGGCGATACGTGTGTGTATAAGCTGCCAGAGACCCCGGCAGCGACCTTGTAACCTCGTATCAAGTTTCCAATATATGCCCACAACCGATGCACAGGGAGAGCCAGCGAATGTGTTTCCACGCAAGATATAGCATCTCACCGAGTTTGATAGACTGCTTGCTTTAAGCTTGTCTCACACCTGCAGGGGTCTATGGGGCACCTACTCCCTAACTTAGGCCCTAGATATCACATAATAGGAGTTGAAAAGTCCCATCCGCGTCAATAGCCCGTATTCCAAGGAATAAAGAAGGGTTGTATTCGCTTGGGTGCACGGAACAGAGCGCGTCGAAGTAGACCAAGAATGCCACGATACCTCAGTCCGGACGTCCGATCGCCTCCTGTAAGAACCCTCGTCCGTGGTGATGGAACAATATTCGACATGCTACTTCGAACATGCGTATGGCCGGGTTTGCTCTAGTGGCCTGTACTGGGATCCTCCTATAGGCTGCCAAGAATCAAGTCTAAATCTTGCAGCCAGAGGTAGCTCATAATAGTAAACACCGCTGGCGGCAGCCCTGTATAGAAATCCAGAGGATACACAAAAGTAGGGTCCTTGATCAAAAGGCCCCCCTTCGGGATATGCTCGTAATCGCTTTGTCAGATTGCTGCAGACCATCGTGATCTTGCATGTCCGAAGCAATTTGCCAAGTTAAGGCACTGTGCGACTGACATGAGTGAGCTGTGACAAATTCGTTATAGGTAACGCGATCCTCGTGTGCGGCATGCTTCGAACCGTGACATCATGTACGACACCACGACGAGTAACCACAAGATCAGGGTGTGGTGAATGCCTACTATCTCCGCGGTTGGTTGTAACTAGAACCGCTGATGCTGCCTTAAGCCGGACTGCATTTGAAAGAGTAATTTCCAAGTTGCACGAAGCTCGTAGCCGTTCAGCTGGCCCTTGACGGAGTCGTATACCCAAGGTACTGTACGTTGAGTGGGCGCCACTTTGAACAGCAATCCTAGCCACCAGCCACCAATGTACAGTTGGTTGAGACGCTCATCAGCCACTTGGGTCGAAATCTGTTCCTACCCTACCATCTCTCTCTGACCTCCCGCCCTCCCCCAAGTTCGTGTAGCATGTATTATATTGCAACGCGCCGAGGGTCGTATGCAGGTGAAACACGTGACTTAAATTACGAATAGGCTGGCTTGCAAAGACGGTTCATGGGTTGTTCAAGTGCCGTGTTGTTGGGGGTTGAGTATATCTGAACCGTACTATTGCATGGGCATTCCAGAGGATTGCCATGTCGTGTTGCCCCAATCCACCTAGCCAAGGGCAGGGCTGATAAGCCCTATGATATTTCGTGGTGGAAGCGATGCCGGTGTTAAAAAAAGATGCGAATAGGAGATTGGAAGGACCGCGTCCACTATCCACGACGGGTATAAAGGAAATAACAAGCCTTCAATGAGGTTGCATCCCGCAGGAATAGTTGTGCGCTATCCATGCAATGCACGACATTGCGGCAGCGGACGGTTGGCGCCGTGGACTACATAGAGTTGGGTAAGCGATCTCAGATGGACAAGACCATATTGATGCTGTATATGTGGATAACATACCCTAACTACGCCGGAGGCGGTTCCATCGAGATAATAACGGGTAAAGCGATAGTAATACACGTTAGATGCAACCGTGTGTTAAACTAGTTGCGAAGGGACGATCTAGAAGTCGGATGCGGCCTTTTCTTGGTCACACGGACGGGCGATCGCTACGGAATGCCCCCCGAGGTGGTCAGGTAGTCAGGCAGGTAGTGATATAATAACGAAGGATGAGGGTTTCTTGCAGTTAAGATCTCCAGGCACCCCGGAAAATTCGGGATGGTTGGCGATAGGTAGGAGGGTCCGGACGACACGACAGACAGAGACTGTCCTTGAGACTGTCCTGATCGAGGGGGTGACCTGCCTATTCCACCGGGGCCCAGCGAGCGGCCGGCATGGCAAGATTGGAGAATCTGCAAAGGATGGGCATATCTCTTCTGTACCTATGCAACAATTCATCCACCGATTCCACTTGCTACGTGACGCGTCAATATGCAGGAAAAGCTTTGTAAAAGCTTCGACCGGCCCCGTTGGACGTTGATTGGACCCATGAAATTTGACTGCATGTGCATATGGATTGACCTATGATGGACATGGCTGGGACAATCCCTCGGCATTGCATTCTGCGTCTCCCCTTCCAAGTCAGGCTCGGCACAACGGATGCGTGGGCCATGATTCGACGAGATTGCGGTTCGCTTGTGCTGGTCTATGTATTCAGCCATCCCTATGCATATAGAGAGCGCCATTCGTTTTGACAATGGAGCCCTCAATTGGAGTTGTTATTGTTGTTATTGGATATACGTATGTACCGATGGTCCATCCATAGTGGCTCCGTGTAGATTTTCTTTCGAAGAGTATATACGTGTCTGTATGGAAAAGATTGAGGGATTGAAATACCGGCGTGTTTACCTGCTAGAATTGGAATAAATGAAGGCGTGGAATATTGTCCGTGATGAGATAAGTGTAGGAAGGGCGGAGAAACGGGGCTGGTGTAATGGTAATGACTGTGTAGTGACGACTACCCTAAACTGAAGATCGGCTGGCCAGAAGATGATGGGGATAATATGAAGCCGCTTCGTTTTTCTCTGCAGCGCGTAGAGAAATTCGTGGGAGATACCTACTTACCGGCACCTAGGTAGGCACTTACCTACCTAAGGTACCTAGATAACCTAAGGTAAGTTCCAAATAAGCTGGTTTCCTCCTACCTTAGTAGGTAGATTCGTTAGTGTTACATGTACGTACATACATTGCACATACATGTACCTATCATACGTGTACCTGCTGAATGTATGAGGACCGAATGCACCTAGCTCCGAACTCAAAACATGGATGTACATACCTACATGTACGTATTGTACCTACGCAATAAAGTGCCTCTTAACCCTATATTGTATACCCAGGTACACATATGTAGGGATAGAGTGCTGCAACTGACGCCGTCCCTCTATTGGCGGTTCTATTGGTAGTTCTATTGGAGTACCTGCGGTTGAGGGCGATTGTGAAGAAAAGGAAGGCAGCGGTTGGTGCAATATGTAGGTACCTCGATACTCATGATATGCTTACATTGATGTGCCGCCAACTTACCGCTTTCTCTGTGCGTGATTTACACCCCGTTGTATTACACAAAAAGTGCAGGTATAACAGGTCAACCTAAAACGTTGAGAGGGTTAATCACCTATGTACAGCGCGCGGATATTAGGTATACATATGTAGGTGGTATACAAGACGGCGTGATCGGTCGAGCTGCTTTGGCTTGTCTGGGGAAGCCTGCATCCACGGTACTATGTATGTGGAAGACCCTGCTGGAACTCATTAGGCCTTGGGGCGAGATGGAGATGGTCGAAGGGAGCGGGTGGAGGGGAACTAAGAGTGAGCACCTGCTACATACGCAGTACATACGCACCTACCTACCTACTACCACATATGTAGGTAGACATATACACACAATTGATGTCGTGCAAGGTCCTCACGTTTTTTTAGTTAGTAATCCGAGTTTGCATCGTGGTTCGAATCGACATCCTTGGCAGTAATCTTGGCGCTGGTTGGTCCGTGCCTGAGTGGTCGATTCGGCCTTGTGGGGGCCTGGTCGCTGCATTAGAGCATGCAGTTTTAGGTCTAGCGTCACTTGGTTAGTCGCCTTCTAGTCCCTATTTCGAATAAAACGCTGTTGTTGCTTTCTTAGAAAAAAAGCCACCGCACGAGCGGCTTTTCCATCTACGATCGACTCGGCTCACGTGCGCTGAAAAGGATGCAAAGGGAGAGATGGCGTAAGCGTGTAAAGAGGGGGAAATGGACTAAATCCTGAAATTCTTGAAACAAAGATAAAAAGAAAGAAGTAGAATAAAAAAATGAAATAGAGCTCAGATGATGATTATTTTGAACCCCGCAATTCGGTTGAAGAATGAGAGGACGACAATTAAAAAAAATGCGGGAAACCACGAGCCAATGAGAGATCTGTGTTTCCCTCCTTCTCGGTTCACCTCTCTACCGACCGATATCGCCAATTCCCTTTTTTTTAAAAATTTTTATTTTTATTTTTATTTTTTATTTTTTTAATCTCTTTTCCTAGTCGGCAGGCTTAAACCAGGTTCGAGGCCCATGTCATTGGGTCATTGCTGTCGACATCGAACTCCCGCTAAACATCACTCTTCCATCTTCTTCAACCTTTTGCGCCACCACCGTTTGAATCCAATTGATTGGCGCCTCAGCTTAAACACCATCTTATCTATTTGCATCTCTTCGTCAATATTTGATCATCTCGGTATTGAGTCTTGGCCTTTTCGTTCTCGCTCTGCTTTCCTCACCGGCTTGCTCAGCTAAGGTAGCTCCCCTCTTCTTGCTCGCGCAGGTTGTCGTCGATCATCGAGTCGCTAGATGCGTCTGTTCCAGATCTTGTATGCAGCCGACGCCGTCCTCGAGCATCCTCGCAACGCCGCGCAGCAGCAACCCATACACATAGCCTCCTCAATATCTTCTTTGCTACATACGTACGTACGGTACCGATAGTTACATAGGTCGGCGATCCAAAATAAATATACATACGTCTATTCATACGCACATATACATACATACCTACATACATACCTACATACATACCTACATACATACCTACATACATACATACGAAATACCTATCTCTCTCCGTATACCTCTTGCCCCCCCTCCCTCTTCTAGGTGTTCTATTCATATCCGAATCGCCGACGACAAGACAAGAACCTTGTGCGCCCCAGTACCAAATGCGAACAAGCTCAGACGTAGCGGCTAGCTGCATCACCGTCGACCATCCCGCATACCACCCTTGCCAGACTCCCCAGTGCCTTATCCGCCGCCGCGTGACTCCATGAGCAGAGCCCTGTCCCCCCGCGCTGCCCGGCCCGTTCTTATTCTTGTTGGAACAAAATAACACCCCCCGCGATTTGTAACGAACAGAACGGATAGACCCGTTCGACGGGCCTAGCAAGCCTTGTCCCCGTTGCACAAGGAACGCCTCTTTGTAACGGGGAACGAGCCCATTGGCGTCCGTCTTGCTAGACAACGCTGAATACGAGCGACCTGTCGTCGCGCCGCGCTTGTGCAAGCCTTTTGGGAAGTACTGCCCCCCAGACACGGCCGTCGCACCGCGGCAGCGTACAGCGCCATAATACCTAGACCAGCGTCTCACGCAGTACCTTTAGCTCCCTCGTCCTATCTAGCTTCGAAATACAGCCTCTCGGGCCAGTTCATTGGCTTGCATACGCCACAAAACCGATTGCTACTGGTCCACGATCTAAACCGAGGGTCTGTGCTCAATTCGGAGCTAAGAGGCGGTGGGAGGATCAAGTTGGCACTTGAAATAGGGAATATTGGAATTTCCAGGAAGGGTCTCTTGGCTCTAACTGTCATACTCCCGCGGGGACTCTCAAAATCCGGCCATTCGTTGTTTTGGAAAAGTGTGGTCGCTCCAGACTCACCCTGTGGCTTGCGTTGCCATACCCTTCGTCAGCCGTGGGGAGCTGAAAAGAAGCTGTTCTATATAACTAAGACAAGATGCCGGAAGACACTGAAGCAAATGGGGCAGAGGTCTCAGATGCCATGTCCGAGAATGAGAACGAGTACGACGACATGGAACAACCTATCAAGGACGAAGATGTCAAGATGGCCGAACAAAACACCTCTCCCGAGCCTGGGCCTGACCACTCGGGAGAGGTCAAGAAGAAGTACGATCCTAAAGACCCCCACCGGCCAAGGAGGAAGAAGGCGAGACGTGCTTGCTATGCTTGTCAGAGGGCGCATCTTACATGCGGTGAGTCTCAGCCCTAGGTCTACGCGCTCCCGGCTTGCGTCGTAGCCTATCCATTCCCATAACCCCACAGTTGAGCTATGAGCCATGTGTTTCAGCGTAGATCGCGTCGAGATGCCACGGAGCTGGCGTAATTAGCTTTGCTAACCCCTTTGGTAGGAGATGAGCGGCCTTGTCAGAGGTGCATAAAGCGCGGCCTCGCTGATGCCTGCCAAGATGGAGTTCGGAAAAAGGCAAAATATCTCCACGATGCCCCTCCAGAGGCCCTGAGGCCGGTTCTGGGACCAACGTATAACCCAGCCGTCCATACGAAGTCGACGAACGGAAGACATATTCCAAATGGAAATTCAGAGACGTCACCATACTATTCAGAGGCGTCTAATTCCTCTTCCTACTCTATATTCGCCGGCAACGCGCAGCCCCAGCTTACATCGTTGCCTGACAACATGTCTTTCGCAAACCAGCAGTCTCCGGTAACGCCTGGTTTTCAGCCGCCGAGCACATCCAGACCGGCGCAGATGGGTTCTATCCAAGTCCCTCAAGTATCCAGCGAGATGACCAACAGCTTTTCCCCCGCCTTATTCGACCCAAGCAATCCGGCAATATTCAACTTCGACCTCGAGAGCCTTAATTTTGGGAGTCATTACGGTGCTCTCGAATTTGGGATGCTCGGCCACATGTCTTCTGGCGCCGCGGAAACGCCGCCTAGAGAGGCTATAGCTCAGCCTCCCGGTGTGGACGTTAACTACGGGCCCACGACGGTATTTCGGAATGGAGCCAACCAATACAGCCATATTTACGAGAACGGCATGGCCGATGGGTTTATAAATGTTGATCCGAGCAATGGTGGAACCTACCCGGGCAACTTACAGCATGGTTTGCCCCATGCGTATGCCGTGGCAGCTGCTGGGCCGACGCCGAATAGTTTGGCTAGTCCGAGCACAGAT
Source organism: Pyrenopolyporus hunteri (assembly GCA_902806595.1). NCBI lineage: Eukaryota > Fungi > Ascomycota > Sordariomycetes > Xylariales > Hypoxylaceae > Pyrenopolyporus > Pyrenopolyporus hunteri. The sequence continues at coordinate 987,161 of CADCXC010000011.1, read as the reverse complement.
AATACGTCTAGCCCGCAGCCGACGGGCTATGGATTCGACAAGTCGCCGACTGCGAGTACTTACACGCCGACCAATTCTCAGCCGATGCCTCAGCCGTCGAGGCCGAAACCAAAGTCTTCCAATTCAACTGGCCGATTCGGACCTCAGTCTATTTTGGGTAAACGACATCGCGATCCCTCTGCGATCTATGATACCGTCACCGAACCTTATCCATACCTTACCGGTTTTCACAACCTGATCGCGTTCGTTCAACGAAGATTTTCCCCTAACAAAACTTTACGTATTGCCAAGTCGCTCGCTAGCATCCGGCCTTCGTTTATCGCCTGTACGCGGAATCTCAACCGACAGGATCTTATCTTCATGGAGAAATGCCTACAACGGACTCTGTTCGAGTACGAAGATTTCATGGGCCACTGCTCGGCCCCAACTATTGTCTGCCGAAGAACAGGAGAAGTAGCGGCCGTAAATAAGGAATTCGTCGCCTTGACCGGGTGGACTAAGAACGTGTTGTTGGGTAAAGAAGCCAACATGAATGTCAATACCGGTCGGTCTGGATCTGAGCTGAGTGGTCTTGGCAACGCGGGCAAGCCTGAGTACGCTACTCCGCGACTGAGGACGGTCCAACCAGATCTAGGAAAGGCTCCGGAGGGAAAGATACAGCCGGTTTTCATTGCCGAGTTCATGGACGACGACAGTGTCATCCAATTCTACGAAGACTTCGCTCAGCTGGCGTTTGGCGATAGTCGTGGCCACGTCACGAGAAAATGCCGACTCCTCAAGTACCGAACGAAAGAAATGAACGAGTGTCTAAGTAGCGACGAGTCTCCTCCAAAGGATAGACGGAACAACAGCATCCTAAGCAATAGGGTTACACGGATAGACGGAGAGCACGGAATCTCCAAATTGGAAAAGGACGGCAAGATCGATTGCACGTTCTGCTGGACCATCAAGCGCGATGTCTTTGACATACCGATGTTGATTGTTATGAATGTGAGTGGTCCCTGAGTAAAGCGAACTCTTCTGTCCGGCTGGTTTATTAACTATGTATAACGTAGTTCCTACCGTGTTACTACCGCAATCAGGACCAATTGGCAGTGTAAGAACCTGCTCGGTTGTAGATACATGGTATAGATGCGTGCATGTTCTTTTGGATTACTACACTTCTTGGTTCACGAACCTACAATACAGCATGGGTGGCGTTCTGGACGGAGCTCTTATTTGAGAGCTCTTCTCCCAATGGGAGCTGGTCAATCTGCATGTTATCTCCGGTCTTATATATAGGATAGATATGGTATAGAATATGGGTTCAAAATCGGTTCTACAACCAAGGACCATGAATTTCATTTGTCTATTGCGATATCAAAGCCGTACGCCACCCATATCGAACGCCCGCCCAATGGGCCGCCTTTGTCAACCGGACTCTATAGGGAATAACTCTGTCTAATCAGGTAGGATCTCACGTGTCAGAAGCATCTAGGATTTTTGGACAATCGAGCCTCGGGCCAATTCGGACAACCCGACCCCTCCTAACCGCTCTACCCTCCAAAATTCCAAGAATCGAATCGCCAGTGTCTCGTGCCCAAGTACCCAAGTACCAAAATCTACCTTGGGTATGCGTAGGGGGAAAAGGAGATATGTATTAATCCCTAACCAGCCAGGAGCCGTCAAACTCGCCAGCGCCGCCGTCGACGGTCCCCTCGCGCGGGGTCCAGGCGGGGCGAGCGAGACTGCTGCGGGCGACTTCGCAATCGATGTTGATGTCTTCGACGAGGGCGTCGAGCGAAGCGTAGTTTTTCTCCTCGCGCACAAAGCCGAGGATCAGGAGCCGCATCGGCGCCCCGTAGAAGTCGGCCTTGAACGACCGTAGCACGTGCACCTCGGCCGACCGCGTCGTGTTCCCGTAGAACGGGTTATACCCGATCGACATGACCATCGGGTAGATCTGCCAGCGCTTCTTTCCTGCCGCTTCCGCCGTCGTATCTTCGGGTTGGGAGGAGGGAGTAGCTGACGGCTGGGGGTCTTCCTTCGTGGCGAGCGAAGGGCCCGACGTCGTAGACGAAGACGACAGCGAAGGAAACGTCTCAGACGCGGTGCTCACGGACGTTACTGTCGTGCGAGGAGGCGGCGGGTGGGAAGGCGGGAAGGCGTCGGCGGGGGCGCGCGGGTTCGACCGGTGCCGGTAGTTATTCTGGCTTTCGCGGTCGGGATGCGACGGCGGCAGGGCCAGCGCGGCATAGCCGAAATAGACGCCGGACTTCGCGTCTGAGATCCACGGCGTGGCGGCCTCGTCCACGGGCAGGTTCGCCGTGGGGATGCCTAGCTCCTTGGACCCGCGGCCGAAGCCCGATATCACGGTGCCCTCCATGCGCAGTGGGAACGGGGGTTCTGGACCCGAGTCCGGGTACAGGATCCGCGGGCGGTCCTGTGTGGCCATGGCGTTCTCTCAGGATCCAACGCTTACTTTAGTCAAGGTTCAGGAGGTATCGATTGGGCTGGGTTGGGTTAGATTAGGTCGGATGGCGTTCGTGCTGATGGGCGTTTGTAGGGCGGCTTAGGCTTTTTATTGTCTCAGATTTGTGGCAGGGATCCGTTGCGACGGACGGCGGGGGTTCTTTTTCAGCTGTATACAAAAGGGCGTCTGGACGGTGGGTTATCCCGTGGGGGTGAAGTATAACGAGCAGATACGTATAGATATAGATAGAGTGTACGGGAACGCGATTATTAGGGTCTATGTGATTATTATATCCCGAATCTATTTATAATATGAGAAGAAGAGTCATTCGGTATCTAAGCGCCTAGGTTAATATAAAGCCGGTTCGGAATCGACGGTTCTTCGTGGATGTCTATAGAATCCATTATTAAATGCATCATAGTGGGGGGACGGGGACGTTTGCGGTTGGGATGACGGATGAGATAAGATACCTATCTTATCGATAGATACTCTTCGGGCTTGTCTTCACATGTCCCTATATCTACAGGTACCTATTATAGGTGCGAGTACAAAGCTCTTGAGCTTGAGTCTGATTGGCTGAACACATGTAGGTATATAAATCTTGAATCCGTGAAGTAATAAGGATCATACATATCTATTCAGTTACAAAGAATATGTACGATGAGTCCAGAAGGGGTCTCAGCGCTTTTCGTATGAAAAAGCGTAGTTTCACGGTCGTTTCGTATTCCTTTTGAAACTGATTCTCTCGTGTTGGCTCGTTGAACAAGTGCATTGACGCTCATTGGCTGACGAGTTACCGGATAAAGCCCTCCTTTTGAAACGATTTCTATATTTCGTTTCTCACCTCCGGATGTACTTTTAGATATATATTGGTTTTAAGCCTGTCAAGGGGTAGCGGTCGGCATATGTTTGCGTAAAAGTTAACTGGTACGCATTTACGGGGTGCCCGTTTGATGTTTGTAGGCAGTATAGTCAATGGCAAGCTTAGATCTCGGAGCATATTTAAGTCTCTACACGGGCACATATCCCCAGATAATCCAAGGAATACTATTCTCGAGCTCGTGGCCTAGGGATGATAGGATCTCTAACCGACCTATTTCTATGACAACGTTCTATATGACGAGATTTATACCTACCTACCTACCTACCTAATCTACGAGTCACCCCGAGCCATAGGAGAGTAAGCAACCATATAAATATTCCAAAACTGCTCCTAACTTAGATTCGAATAAACCTAATAGCTCCACACAGGCCAAATTCGAAAGGGATGATTTACAGTAGTATATTAATTGAACAATATGCTGAATAAACACCATAGATAATATCCTATATTCTGTGGGTACAGCGACCTTAGACGCAACTGAAATACGGCTTATATGACGAATCTACCTAAGTTATGACCACTGCTCACAGCGAGCGCTCCTTCGTAGGCCGTCTGATATGCGTAAATGAAAACAGTACTATAGAGATAAATAAAGTTACGCTGGCGCGGCCGTGTCCTGCTTGGAACAATATAAACTACCAGAATAGCCCGCGCCTTCGAAAGCTATTACCCTAGGGCTAATACGGGTAACCTAGATACCTAAATAAACTTTGAAGCCTTTTCGTCTCGGACGCACATAATACGCGTTTTGTTTACAAACACGTTCTTCTACTTTTTCCTTCTTTTCTCTCCATTGTGTCCTACAAATCTCCCTCCCGCCACCAGATATCCGTCAGCTTCCTCAGCAGTCCTGCGACCTACCCCAAACGACGTATTATTATTATTATTATTTTATATATATACATCTTATTTCTCCGAACATCCTCTAAAATGAATTCCACCAGACGCTGTCGGCCGTATAGCCGGGAATTCAAACAACCTAAGATACCCAGCTGGCAAGATGGAGATATCGCCTTCCTTAAGAGCGTCGACGACTTCGACTGGAAGGAATACGATAGCTTGATTCGAAATAACTACATGCCCGGAGGTGCCACAAAGCATCCTGTAATTAGTACGTTATATTCACAATTATCTCACTTCCCCCTTGCCTCTTATATGTGGACTTGTAACTTTCTCCGGATTCCCCCCCGCCCCCGGTCCCTTCTTTTTGTGTGTTCGAAATGGCTCTTGAAAAACTTGGATTCGTGGCTTAAGCGTGTAATAGCTAACTTTGGTATTTCAAGTCTTGGAGCACTCCGAAGACGACAGGCACTGTGTAATCACCACAGTCTCAGCCTACAGCTCCGGAGAGGGAAACGGCCATCTTCCGCCCTGGCGGCAACCATGCCACTCCCGGAAACAGAGACATGCCTTTCGGGCATTCGAAGGTTCGGAGAGGCCCAACAACAGGCAAAAGTACCTCCAACTCAAAGGAGGGAACTTCCCCAAACCGAAGACTTCCTGGGTCTACACTCCTAACGTCTTCGTAGTCCCTTCATCAACACTTATTAGGTTTGATAAGGCTCAAGAGACGTTACGGATGACCCAGGATAGTCTGAAGGATCTTCTCGGCCACATGGGGCAGCACAAGAACTTCATCAACCGCTGGAAAGACCATAGGGTAATCGAAATGCTCCAACCTCGCCAACCCGGGAAGCCAACGGACCGGAGCGCTTCGAGGCCCCTTTCGGCTTCTCCGGGCACCAACCTCACCGACTCTACCAACGCCTCCAGAAATTCCAAAGCCGCGAAACCAGCACCTGCTGGTCTGCCCTCTTGGCCCTCGACAAAAGGCCCAGGTTCCGCCGCCGACATAGAAAATAAAGCTCCGACAGTTTCGTGGAGCACTGTAGCGAGCAGATCTATCTAGACATCAGCGTCTGTCTCCTCTAATTAAACCAGTGCGCCCATAGAAACTCTCAAAAAGAGCACCGAGCCACTTCTCACCACGGTATCGTGAGAACCATACTTTTCGCGACGGGGGTCCACAAACCATAGAACTACAACATATTCCACCACACCTACGACAACCTACTCCCACGGATTAGAAAGGCGAGGAATCGAATATGGCCAGCAGAGGTTATTACCCAATGAAAGTAGGATTCCTCTGGTACGTAAACGATCGCTTTGGTGCTTCGGTAGCAGCAGTTGACCTAGAGAGAAATCTAGCGCTCAGAGAAGCGAATTTTGATGGTCGACTACGAAATAATGGAACCTCGGGTTTGAATTCAACCAGAGACGTCATCACATGAGATGCTTCACACCGAGGCACCCCGCAATTTTTACCGGATATTCGGCCCTCGCTAAGGCGTGGGCGTTCGGAGGCCTAGGCACCCGATGCTAGGGCCCCAATCGGAGGACGATAGAATCAGGCTTGACGATGACGTGGATTGAGGGAGCCTGGATGAGCTGAGGGAGGCTCATCGCCGATTTTACACGGACGGGAAATGGGAAAGGTGGGATTGAATAGGGTACGCCTTGGCTATAAGGTCCCCCTGGATTTGGGGTCGATGGATATGGAAATGGGTTTTGGATATCAGGGATACGGGAACGGAATTTGGATTGGGTGGATATGGGAATATGTTACCCTCGTGTTATCCTGGTGCGCACATCATCATACAGTGTGGACTACATTAACATGCTTCAACTAATGGCAACCTACGACAATATTCCCATCTACATTATTCCCTTGCGGTTATTGTGAATGTCTGACAGCTACCGGGATACAATCATGACCACTCCTTGGAGTAGATTTCCTATCCTATGTTCACACGCCATGAGGACACTGACATACACGGTCCTACCATAGTCTATGTCACTGGCAGGTATTTCTGCTCTAGACACTGGTGTCGCTGTAGATATACATGCCGTTGATGAGCCTCTCTCCATAAAACTTGCCGGTCATGGCGGCGAGTGACTCGAAAAGGGGCTACCTCTTTCCTATGAACGGGTAGGGCTTACGAGTAACCCCAGCCTGACATTGGACAGCGTAAACGGACCGAGATGTATCTTGGCGATGGCTAAGCTTACGAATGCACCTGCGTACCTATGTTGCACTGCACCCCTGATTTATCCTGCCCCTTATGTGGACTAGAGAGGTCTCGTATGGGAGATGATATCTTGTAAGTATGCTTTCTCGCAGATACCTTCAATGCCTAGAAGAGATGAAAAGAGGCCTCCTGAGGTACGGGGATCAGTATGGCGGATTCTGGCCATGCCATTGGTTACCTTGATAGTCTTGACCCTGCTGGTAGCTCTGGGGTTGGTGGTACTGGCCTGGCGGAGGGGGATAACTCTGTTGATGCGGCTGGTATTGGTCTGGTCGATATTCTTGGTGAGGCTGGTACTGGTGCTGATGATGATCCGTCTGATGGTCTTGCTGGTGTCCGTATTGTGGAGGAGGCGGAGGAGGAGGTACGAACTGACCGCCACCGCCGTGCTGCGGACCGGGCTCCGGCGCCCCTATGCTCACACCCTCGTTTCCGATATCGTCCGGTACGGTGATCTTCACCTTGGGCAAGTACCTCTGCACCTTCTGCTCGACTATGTTCTGCACGAAAAACCAGCTCTCGCGCTCGAATTTGCGATGGCCTCCGTTCACGACACCGAGAATACTCTCGCGTAACATTTCCTGCACCTTTCGGACGAGGCTGCGGACCTTGTTGACTAGCTTGGTCTTTATATCATCACCGAAGCCGCGATCTGCCTGGGGTCCGGCGTCGCGCTCAAGCTGCGAGTCGAAGGGATTGCCACCGAGGATCTTCTCGAGAGGACCCTGCAGCTCATCGGGGAGAAGTTCGAATAGCTGCTTCTCGATACCACCCAACACTTTACGGAACTCGAGGCGGACTTCCCTGTGGACTCTAGCCAGACCGGTGCTTAGCTTTTCGCTTATGATCTTGGAGAAGCCGCCGCTGCTGCCGGAGTCTCCCTCGCCGGCGGGACCATCGCGGTCGCCGAGGCCTCTCGAGGACCCCTCGCCGTGATCCTTCTTGTGCCCGAACAGGCCCCCAATTCCCTTCACGATATCCTTGACGTGGTCCTCGATCTCGCCCCTGGCGCCGTCGCCGAGGTCGCGGGTGCTCGTGTTGCCGCGCAGCCAGCGCTTGATGTGGTCCAGCGCGATACGGGTGAACTGCTCGGCGATGGGCGCGTGCTGCTCGCGCAGCTTCGAGGCGACCTTCTCCTTGATCTCGGGGCTGATGCGGCGCGCCGTGTCCTCCGGGCTGCGCGCCACGTCCTTGACGCTGCTGGTGAGCACCCCGAGAAGGCCGTCTAGCTCGAATTTCTGGCCGCCCGGAATCCTGTCGCCGTGGCTGCTATCCAGGTGGTCCTGGACGACGTTGACGGCGGCGGAGAGGAAGCCTCGGACTCGCTGCGAGGAGTCGGAGTGGTCTTCTCCGAGGGACCGGGTGTCGCTAGGGCCGGTGCGGGATTCGGTGAGGTTGAATATTTCGCGCAGGTCATCGCTTGTCTCATCGGTGATCTTGCTGAAGTTGCCTATGAAACCGGCGATCTCGTTGGCGAAAGGCAGAGATTGGCCGCCGTAAGCATTTGGAATCGCATCATCTAGACTCCTTCCTGCTCCTGGAGGGGTATCCCCATCCCGATTGAAAAGGGAGCGGAATGCATCGATGACTTGTGTCTCTAAAGCATCAACGGTCTTCTGCTGGAAAACCTCTAGCTCCGTGGTAATGCGGGGTTGAATCTGGGGGGCGAGTGAGTCGACATATTCGTCCACTTTCTTCATCAACACCTCGGGGATCCCGTGGGAAGACATGGCCGCGGCTTTTTAAATGATGGGTTAGGCTAGTGAACTATCTATCGTCTCTTGTTTTTACAGGTTTGCCTTTATCCTTTTTTGCCCTTTTTTTCTCTCGTTAAGAGTAAAAGGGAAATAAATATGTTATTTTATATTATGATATCTCAAGTCGTACACGGTAGACGCAGCTAAGGGCTTATTGCCAGCTGCCAGATGCTACCAACTCCCTAACCTTAGGTACAGAATAGCGAGCCAAAGGCCCTAAGCTACGGGATCATCCGCTAAGTTATAGCGAGCTTTTAGGTGTCAAGCCACTTAAAAATTTAGCGTGCCATGATGTAAGTCTTGAGGTGGGCCAGCTGGCGAATTGCTTGGCATAGCTAAATATCAGCCGTCGCAAATTCTTGGTATGGGGAATAGACGTCACCATCACACTCGTCTTCCGCATATTGAAAATAAAATAATTTAAATATAATCGCGCGATGCTGTATTTTATTACTTATAGTGCTTCTCATGAATCTACTTTGGCGTAGCTGACGCTACGGCTAAATCCCGAAAATGTCTAGTTTATAGAACCCTCTTGGCCATCAAGGCCATGTACCAAGAGCTCAGGCCCGGTCTCCCCATCGCCTCCGAGAGTCCGGTCTCCTCGTCCGGCACCGCCGCGTCCATTTCCGAACATCGTAAGGTATATGCCGTTTATCCGTATACGTAAGGCATCGTATAATTTAGGTATAGTCACCGTTACATTAGACTGAGCGCCTGGTAAGTAGGTGGGCAACTATACGTCAAAGGCCTATGCGGTATCAACAGCTTCGGATTCGGTTGACCAAAGCAGCCCATACCGTTTTCGGTGTATGCTCTTCAGTCTTAACTGGTCATGCGTCTTATGGAGAGTCCTGCTGCGGTTGAAGACGTACGTAGCCGTTGCATTGTTGGAACGCTGAATCAAATAGGAATGATGCCCATAAAAAACGTGGCGAAGCTTGGGGATCTCCCCGGCGTGGTTCAGGGGGCCATGCAGATTTCAACCGAGGCTGAATTATCTCTGCTATAATAAATTAATGACGACCTAGGTATGTAACTACTCGATCCCATAGTCAAGTATATATTGCCTTCTGTTCCTCGAGATCACCGATGTCCTCCCAGCTCTCTAGATCACGGCAACCGGCGACATGGCTCTCACCATTGACGTTTCAGCGGGTCTAACTTCTGGCGCTGCGAATGTTATCGATCTGTCCGATGCAGCCTGGACTCTTCAAAATGACGGAAGGAATATCTCAGTTCCTGGCCATGTCCCATCACACGTGCACTTGGATTTATACGCGTCCGATGTGATCGACGATCCGTACCACGGCCTTAACGATTTCGACCTGCGATGGGTTGCCCTGGCTGACTGGAACTACACTACCCAGGTCTCGGGATTATCCACGGAAGAGAACCTCAGCACCTTTCTGTTGTTTAACGGCCTTGACACATTTGCCAACGTTACATTCTGCTCGGAATCGGTGGCGAGCACCAACAACCAGTTCCTCCAATTCTTTTTCGACGTCACCGATATCTTGTCCCGTTGCGAATCTGATTCCCCGGAACTCCGGGTCGAATTCGCTAGCGCTCCTAGGGTCGCCAAGGAAATCGCGAATCAGCCCGGACAGCAGACGTATCCTGAAGGTGTTCAACTCGTATTCGAATTAGGAAATCGCGAGTTCATCCGAAAGGAGCAATCCGATTTTGGTTGGGACTGGGGCCCCGCATTCGCTCCAGCAGGCATCTGGCAGAAGGCCTGGGTTGTGCAACTTCGCGAGAATGAGATTCACGTCCGCAACACCCTGTTGGATATATACCGCGAAGGTCAGCTGAACAATCTCCCCCCGGACCAAACCGCCAATTGGGTCCTAAATGCTAGCATTGATGTGATTGGTGTCGTACCGGAGGATGCGACGATGCGGTTCAGCATCGTCGACGTCGCTACCCGAGAAGAAGTTGGCAACGGGGATTTAGTAAATGTGACGAACCATGGGGACGTAATTACCGGCTCCACAGTCCTCTCTCCCGACAACTATAAGTTGTGGTGGCCAACTGGCTTGGGTCCGCAGAACCTTTACAACGTCACTATCGAAGTAGTGTCTAAGTCAGGCAAGACTCTGACCTCGGTGACAAAGCGAACCGGGTTCCGGACGATCGTCCTAAATGAGGGTGTTGTCACAGAGGAAGAAGAGGCCCGGGGAATCGCGCCGGGGAACCATTGGCATTTTGAAGTAAACGGCCAACCGTTCTACGCCAAGGGCAGCAACTTCATCCCACCGGATGCCTTCTGGACACGTGTGACCCCGGAAAGAATCAGGCAGCTCTTCGATTCCGCCATCGCCGGAAATCAGAACATGCTTCGCGTCTGGGCGGGCGGCGCATATTCTCCCGACTTTATGTACGATCTCGCGGACGAGATGGGGATTTTACTTTGGTCCGAGTTTGAATTCGGGGACGGCATTTATCCTGTCGACCCAGACTTCCTCGAAAACGTTCGCTTAGAGACCGTGTACCAGGCCCGGCGCGTTAACCACCACCCTTCTCTAGCTCTGTGGGCCGGCAATAACGAGATAGAGGGATACATCGCACTATTCGTTTCAATGGTCGCACCTGAGTTGGTCTTATATTACTTGGGTCAATTTGAGACTTTGTTTTTGCAAACAATAGTGCCAGCCCTCTTTGCCAATACACGTAGTATCTCGTACATAGCGAGCAGTACTACGAACGGGTATTTGTCTCTCAACTTCAGCGAACCGGTTCCGATCGTTGAGAGATATCTGAACATCACTCCAGGGTCCATATACGGGGATACTGACTACTATAACTACGATCCATCTCAATCATTTAACATATCTACTTATCCTGTGGGGAGGTTCGCAAATGAATTTGGCTTCACCAGCATGCCAAGCATCAACTCGTGGAGACAGGCCGTCGACGAAGAGGACCTAAGTTTCAACAGCTCGACCATTGTTCTTCGGAACCACCACGACCCTCCGGGGCCAAACACTACCAACTATGAGACATCGAGCCATGGGATGTCCCAGATGACCATAGCCGCGCAGTTATACTACCCCGTACCGTCGAAAGTAGATCCAATTGCCAACTTCTCCGCCTGGATTCATACGACGCAGATCTTCCAGGCCGACTTCTACAAGAGTCAAATCCAATACTACCGCTCCGGCTCCGGGAGACGCGAGCACCAGATGGGAAGCTTATACTGGCAGCTTGAGGATATCTGGCAGGCGCCGACGTGGTCGAGTATCGAGTACGAGGGCCGGTGGAAGATATTGCACAACGTCGCCAAGGACATCTACCAGTCCGTCATCGTTGCGCCAGTGTGGAACTTGACGTCCAATATTCTACAAGTCTACGCGGTGAGCGACCTTTGGGAAGAGGTGAAGGGTACTGCAAGCCTCGGATGGATTGGCTGGGATGGAGAGATAATCGACCTTGGTACGGCTGGCGGGGCAGGGGACATAGAGTTCACTATCGGAGGGCTCAATGCCACCGTGATAGCGACTTTGGACATCGCTGAGTTGAAGTCCGACCCGGCCTTCGATGCCAAGAATGCCGTGTTCGTGGCGAACCTGACAGCTTCGGGGAAGCCACCGAATACCGAGGCAACGAAGACTTTCACGCATACCAACTGGTTTACGCCGACACCCCTAGCTTCGGCAGCGCTGATAGACCCCGGACTAATCGTCGAGCACGATTCTAGCGCTAATGAATTTGTGGTCAGGGCCGAGAAGGGAACGAGCATGTGGACTTGGGTGAGTGTAGGCAAGGATGACGCTGACGATATCATCGTCGCATTTGAGGATAATGGATTCCTTCTAAGGAAGGGGGAAGAGAAGCGCATAGCATATAACGTGATAGTTGATAACGGGAAGAAGACAGGATGGGAGGATAGAGTCGGTGCTACCAGCATCTGGGACAATACACAGCCGTAAGGCAGGAAGGATATCATAAGACTATGGCGGAGAAACATCTAGTAATGATATAATGTTTCAATTTTAAGTACGTATTAACGTCTTCGTTGCGCTCTTCAATGCGAAAGGAGCACGATGATTCAAACCAAAGTCGCGACCTACTTCTATAACTCGGGTATGTAGCATACTGCATAGAGAGTAACCTGAAAACCATAAATACCTAGGTATAATAATATCCACGGCCTGCAAGTCCGTACGTCAGACACTATGTAGGCATACGGAAATTTGTTGCTTTAAGGTAGCCATACATCACATTGGCATAGCAGTAGACATCCCCCTCAAAAATAATCAGATAGCTTTGAGCTTCATGGAGGCTGCTCTCCCCTTGGGCTTTCACACCATGTCATAATTCCAGTCTTCGCAAGCAAATGAGGCCCAATTATAGCTTCTTCGGACGTCGACACGTACCGAATGTATTTTTAGCACTATTTATGAGAACAAAATACTCAGTCACGACGTCTTCTTGACACACAGCGGACTTCAGCAAGCCAATGAAGCCCACACCATGACAGAATATAAAACACATTATATTGTCCACCATCAGGTGTCCCCTTCCCCCCAACCCCAACGAAGCGGCCAGGGGGCGCAGGCTTTCAGGATAGAGTGGAGTTCTCGCGAATAGGAGTTCAAAACGACGTCGACGCCGCCTAGTTGCAGAACCTATGGAAAACAAATTCTTCCGGACGCAGACTAGCCCAATGATTAGAAGTATACAGAACCGTCATAAAGGCGAGGAAGGGTGTACCAACGTCTAAAGAATCCGCTTCTAGAGCGACTCTACGGGCTACACCAGCGCACCTTAACAAAAGCCAGTAGTGGCTCCCGGATGCGAGAGAAGTTGCCCAGGTCCTAAGAAGGAATATTCTTTGGAATTAGCTATTAATGGAGCAGTAAATATTTAACGGAGTCCGCCTATATAAGGACCAAGTAGCTATGTAGGTGCGAAATATTACGGGCCAAGATAGGATTAACGGGCTAGAGTGTTGGTTGTATACCCGGGTCAAGGAATCTTCATCGCCTACATCGACCAACCAACATTATACCCCACCGAGTCTGCCTGCGATACGACGGTGACATAGGATCCCAAAGCCTGGATAAGACACCAGCGCCAGCACTATTCTAGCATTGATCGCCTGATTGTTATCGAATATTTGGTAAACCACGACAGCTCTCACTGTCATTCGATAGTAGCCTTTGAAGGACAAAGGGCTCCAGGGGATTAAGAGTTCAAAAGGACCAACTTGGAACCTTTCCCCTAGCTAGATAGCTAACATTTTATTATTATCATTTTCCGATAGCCCGAATCTGATCCTGCAATACACGACGGCAGCCGGGTCCCTTATTTCACTTTCAGTTTATTTCCATACACTTGGGGGTTATCAAGTAGTTTAGCTATCTTGGTGATCAAGGAGGCCACCAATCCTGGAACCTCGAATTACCATCAATCTACACATAATCCATGTAAATTTATATTCCTCGTTAAATATCACATAAGTCCCCATGGATGTTAACGGCGTAGCTCTAGTTGTTGGTGCTGGTGTGTAATATCTTTGTAAACCTTGTTGTCGCCGGCGTGACTAACATATTCCGAGCAGGCAGTGGAATCGGCCTAGAAGTCGGGTTGACCTTTGCAGAGAGGGGTGCCCGAGCAGTAGTCTTCGCTGATCTGGCACTCGATGCGGCGACAAAGGCATCGGAAAGGAGCAAATCTATCGCGTCGGCTAAAAACTATGAAACCGCTGCTATCGCTGTCGATGTTAGAGACAGAGCGTCTGTAAAAGCAATGGTCACCAAAACTAAGGAATTGTTCGGCAGGATAGACTATGCTATCAACAGCGCTGGAGTTAGTAATCACGATAATAGGTGATCGTATCGCTAACTTATTTCCCCTAGGTGCTGAATAGAAACGCAGTTAATGTGCCAAATATAGACGAAGCGGAATACGACTTGCTACATGACGTCAATGCAAAAGGTATCCTACGCTGCCTACAAGAAGAAATCAGTGTGATGAAGGACCAAGAACATCTCTATGCCGAAGGCCGCAGTGGCCGCCGGAGTATAGGTCCTGGTTCAATCATCAACGTCACTTCTTTAGCGGCTCTGGTTGCTACGCCTCAGTCACTCAACTACACGGCAAGCAAGTTCGCTGCGCGAGGCATAGTGATGTGTGCTGGTGTGTCAGACTCAAAAATCCACAGAGATTAATCGTACTGACCTTATCATTATAGCCTTGGAAAACATGAAGTCTGGTCTTCGAATAAACGAAGTGTGTCCGGGCTTCACAAACACACCGATGCTAAAAGGCAGCCTTGAGAGAGACCCAGATATCGACGGAGTCATCAGAGAGCATATGCCTCTTGGTCGTGCCGCGATGACCGAAGAGATAGCGAGCACGATTCACTTCTTGGCAAGCCCTGGGGCAAGTTTTATTAATGGACAGTCATTGGTGGTAGACTCTGGAGTGTCGGTCTCCATACTCAAATGACAAGTTCCCCCTATGTTTTCAGCTACTCGACCAAAATCCACCCCCTATCCAAATCTGGTTCCAAGCACGAACGAGTTTAGACGACCCTATAAATTGGTCCTTTAAGGAGTGCTTTGGCTCATATATAGGTATGGTGTCTTCACCGGCCGTCGTTTATGTTTGGGAAGGGGATGGAATTAGTTTAACCCAATGAATATATTGACATTATGGCATAGCATATGTATACCGCAAACGAAACGGCAACCATATTAAAATTACTATAGGTACACGGAATCTCTCGACATATTCATTCCCTGCCTGGATACTCTAATATTTAAGTGGTAAACTGTACTTATGTAGGGCAGTCTTATTTAACTACACCCTACTTAATGACATTGCAATCGGCCAACGGCATCGCTCATCCATCCTGAAAGGGTTTCAGGCACCCAAGTTGAACTGAAGATTAAGCTTAGAGTTGTAAGTTCCATGGACAATAAGGGAGATGTCGCAATAGATTCATTTCCCAGTTTCTGGGGAACTACTGAGAATCGTTTCCTAAAGATTTGCAGAAATCCTTGCGCCCGCCCCACGAGGAGCTTAACTGGGTTATTACCTATCCAGTATACCTAACTATAAAGAGTATGCTACCCTCGCCCAATATGAAGGCTCAGAATGGTCTACTGAGCTCTACACTCTAATCACCCCGCGGAGGGCTGTGGATATCCGAGGCGGTGGCGAGCTTCTTAACTCCACATGGCCGGGATGAAGAAAACCCCATTCACCGTAACGTCAAGGCAAAGACAATTTTATTACCAGACCGGCCACAGGGTCGCATTTTTCCATTTCTAAGGTGTCTGCCCGGACCAAAGGCCTGTGACTTCTCCAAATAGTTTATAAACCCCGGAGGTAGCATCTTCGACGAGCTCCTTACGAGTAATAGCGAGAATAATATTATCGACTACTATCGCACAAAACTTGTCGCAACTCCGAAGGTTTGTGAAGGGCGACGTTTTAGATATGGCTAACATATCTTTATTCAGCATCAAGAGACTGTTCTGGCTAATTAGCTGAGGTTCTAAGCTTCATAGTGTTTCTGAAGGAATTTGGTGATAACTTGGGCTAAATTAAGACCAATTCTGAAGAATGATTTCAGGGGCACAAGTAAGGTAACTACTAGGTACCTGGCAGGCAATTGTACCGGAGGCTCAAAAGAAAATAATACCAATACTATTCCCTATTAATTTCGTAAGGTAATATCAAGTTCTCGAATTCGAGGCTTCCGCATATGCTCGTAGCTGAGAAGCCATTCGCTATTTAGCCGAGAATTCTGTCGCGACGACCTAGAACGTCGCGCTGTTTCGACTTTATATCTGATAATATTAGTTGCTTCAAACGCGTCACGACTCGTCCTTATGTCCCTATTCCCCAACTTCTCCGCAGTGGTAATGCTACCTATTGATTAACCGAGCGTCCGTTTTCCAGATCCGGTACGAGCTATGGCATTGCGAATTTACCAACTAGTAGATTAGCCTAAGAGACATAGGAGAAGGCGTTCGGGGAAATGGCAATTGTCACATGGACTAGGCTATGAGGTTAAGGGTAGGGCATCTAACGGGAAGAAAATGTTTATTTACTTCGCCCTCCCCTCAGGCTTCAAGCGATTCTTTTTGGGACATTCCAGCAACATCTAACAGCGACCCCGGTGAAGAACGACAACATGAAGGTCTCGGCGACGTTGGCAACTCTTGTTACTCTTGGCAGCTGCCAATCTATCAGCAAGGTCAATGACTTCAATGCTGTTCCTACAAAGCTGGGCATGTATTCGTACGTGCCGAGTAACCTCCAGAAACCGGCACCCATCGTCGTGGCAGTACATCACTGCCAAGGTTCAGCTACGGGTTACGCTGGAGAGACCCAATATGTACCGTTGGCTAACCAGCACGGCTTTATCTTGATCTATCCCAACTCGAAGTCTGGAGGTGGTTGCTTTGACGTTGCCTCCGACGCCAGTATGTGTCTTCTTCTTTCCCTCAACCACAAGGCTTCACGACGGGCGTACCATTAACCATGTATATATAGCATTAAAACACAACGGCGGCGGCGACAGCCAGACTATCATAAACATGGTCAAATATGCGGTAGAGAAATACGGCGGAGACGCAAACAGGACATTCGTTACAGGAACCAGTTCCGGAGCTATGATGACGAATGTGCTTCTCGGAGCATACCCTGATGTCTTCAAGGCAGGATCTCTTTACTCCGGCGTGCCGGACGGATGCTTCGCCGTCCCGGGCTCAACCGCCACTCAAGATCCCCCTGGATGGAACAACCAGTGTGCCAATGGACAGACTACCAAGACTGCTCAGCAATGGGGTGACCTCGTCCGATCGTACTACCCAGACTACACTGGTCCTCGACCCAGGGTGCAAGTGTAAGAAAAGCCTAATCGGATGCTTATAGACTCCTTAAGCTAACATACATGTACAGTTGGCACGGAACTGCTGACAGCACTCTGCGATACCCTAACTGTACGTCCTAAGCCGTTTCAAACGCATAGTACAGTAGACTAACTATATTAATAGATCAAGAGACTCTCAAGCAGTGGTCCAACGTCCTCGGCCTCACAACCTCGAAGGACAAGGCCAACACCCCACAGAACGGTTACACCCAGACGATCTATGGAGACGGCGACGCGAACACAGCACAGCTTGTTGGATACAGCGCTCAAGGAGTCGGCCACACCGTTCCGATTCACCAAGCCCAGGATCTTGCCTTCTTCGGCATTGCGTAAAGACGGAGCAGGCTTAGGATTTCCACGGGGTAAACCAATGGTTGATTCGGTTGATCTGTAAATAAGGAAAAGTTGGTCCTCTAAATAACCAAAATTGTTCTTCTCCGTACTATAAACTCGAGGCGGTTCAAGAATATCTGCCCCTATATGAGCCGATAGAATTTGTACCGTAAATTGTGAATACATCTAGCGCCTAAAGACAATTTAGCATCCAGATATCCAAAATTAGTCAATAGATACTTTTATATGGCGTGTAATAGGAAACCTTCGTCAAAGATCTCATCTTAGACATTAAACGTCGTAAATCTTTAATAATAGGGGCTACTTTATTGATGAAGTACCCCAGAGTCGGATATCCAGCTAATAAACTCAAACTTCGGCCCCTTAATCAACGACATCAAAGGCTGACTGAAAGTATTTCCGGAAGTTTTCAAGGCTATCGTATATTTAAGATCCAGAAGACGTGGAAATCGAGGACCCTAATTTAATTTGAACCTCATACTCATATGGTCCTAGGCTGGACGAAGTAGTGGATAAGACATTGAACTCAGGAGATTGGAATTAAGCAGTTTATACACAACACGTACGGAGCAGAATACACAATACTCCAAGATTTTGAATTAATACCCTATTTCCTTCAGCTCAGCAAATAATCGTTAACGCACTGTTGCTTATCTATGTACCTAGAATTGCTGTCTCCATGGCCGAGTGCTTCCAAGTGGTAGTCTAATGAAATGATTGATTGCAGCGTAGGCTAGGTGCTAAACTATTAGTCTTATAGTGAGTCTTAGCGCTTACCCCACCACCTACCTAGGTCCCTACTAGCTAACGGATGTAGGGTATAGCGCTAAGAGCCAGTATAATATAGCGGTCCGTAGGCACACCTAGCATTTCAATAACTGCGGATAAAAGACCTATAGCACCGAATTATGGCGCTTCGACCTTACGATTATAGTGAACGAGTAGAGCGGCATATTAGCGAGCTCCAACGCTGTAATTATAATGAGACATGCGCCAAACTCCATTATATTTCCAGGTGTTCACAGCACACTTGAGCGGTAACTTAGGCGGTTTAGTGGAAGGCGTCTAGTCTAAATTAAAACTTCCCGGGTCCATAGATCCCGCGATGCGTTCCATTCAATGGCCTACTACCGAATCGGGAGGATCTTTAGGGTTACTTTGCCGAGCCCTCCTTATGTAAATCTAGATCCTATATCGACACTACTTACCTCAGGTAGCTAGGTAAATAGATGCCATGTAACCAATTACGGTTGAATTCGAGCTGCCGATATGGAATCCCTCGACTGCGTGTGGGGTTGACCTTGATCAAGTAGCATCCTTGAACCCATGTGGAAATAAGACACCTTGAAAGCGTTCGGTCTACATCTCCCGAACCGGTGTCTTCATCTGGTTTATGCCAATAGAAAAAACACGATGCCGGCATAACAACCGATACGTCCTACTACACCTATGGTCAATGTAACTTGGTTGTAACTCCCCCCCGGGCGAACATCGACTCTATGCGATCTAGGTAGTGCTAGTGTTTCCCCTAGGCGGCGTTATGAATCGGAGATAAAGTAGAGAGGATACGCAGCTTTGCCTGTTCTCGGGATGTCCCACGTAAATACGCTGAATGCTACCGACTAAAGGGCCTTCATCTTCGTCATCGATACCCACCGAGTAGAAAAATTGCATCTGGTCCTTTAGGCTTTGTTTGAAATTCCTCCTTGGCTCAGTTATACCTACTAGACGCGTAAAAAGGGAACATGTCCTTCCCGTATAAGAACGTTCTCCTAATCGGCGCCACGGCCGGCATCGGCTACGCCCTCGCCGAGCGCATGATCGAGAATGGTATCTTCGTGATCGGCGTCGGTCGGCGAAAGGAGAGGCTTGACACCCTTGTGGCCAAGCACGGCTCCGACAAGGTCGCGGCCTCTCAATTCGACATCACTGACTTCGACAACATCGAGGCGTGGGCCAAAGAGTAAGTATTTGCGCGCGGATTCGGACAAGACCGGAATCCCGGAAGTCCGGAGTAGTTAGCATGGCGGGAATTCCAAAATGAGTCGTTGACTAATTGACCGGCGTATGCAGTATTGTGGCCAAGTACCCTAACATCGACGCCGTGTTCCTGAACTCGGGCATCCAGCGCACGTTGGACTTCAGCAAGCCCACGGAGATCGACCTTCCCCGCACGCTGCAGGAGCTCAACACCAACTACACGTCGTACCTGTACCTAATCACGTACCTGCTCCCGCAGCTGCAATCGCGCGCGCCGAAGCCCGCGGCCCTAGTCGCCGTATCCTCGGGGCTCGCGCTGGTTCCGCTGCCGCGGTGCGGCAACTACTGCGCGACGAAGGCGGCGCTGCACTCGCTCATGTGGTCGATCCGGGCGCAGCTGCAGCACGACGAGGGCAGCCGGCACATCAAGGTGATCGAGATCCTGCCACCGGCGGTGCAGACGGAGCTGCACTCGCAGCAGGAGGAGCTGGTCAGGATCGGGCAGGGCAACATCGGCATCCCGCTGTCCGAGTTCATCGACGAGGCCTGGGCGGGCCTGCTCCGCGGCGACGACGAGATCCCCGTCGGCATGGTCAAGGACCGCTTCGACGCCGTCGACGGCCCGAGGCGCGAGCCCTTCCGCCGCATGGTGGAGACGTTCATGGGCAAGAAGTGACTACGAGAGAGGGAGAGGTTGCGAGTTTTGTCTGCACGTAGCCGAGAACTAACTAGATTTCCCCATGTGTCACGCGTGGGGCAATTTTAGAGGAAGAGGTTTCCGATGATTTGGGGCCGGGAGGGTTTACGAAAGAGGTATGGAATGCGGGTCGCGGAGTGCTACCGGATCTTTTACATTCTTGCGGCTTACTTCAGTGGCTACGTTCGCTCTGCATAGACGCAGCAGAAATCTAGAAGCTTACAATAAGAAACCTCACTTAATAGACCATTTTCGAGCTTTAGGTGCATGTAGTATGCCTCTGAGCTTCTTTTTACTACTGTAATTTGCGATTCTAGAAGATTAGGCTATTGACACAGGAAATCGAATTAAAAGGAACACACAAGGCCGATATATTATCTACGTAGGTACCCAAAGGAGGAAAGCCTATGAGTGGAAGTTCTATAACTGAACGTGGCGCTCATCGGAGAGTTGTAGAACACCCTCCAATTTGTCCTTGATAACTACCAGTCCATTACGAATAGAACTATCCAACCCACGGTTACCATCACCAAAGTGATGATAAATTTCTCAACCTTCTTCCCAAAACCCATGTCTACCTGTTTTCGGATGTGTTACTTTTAAGGGTAGAGATTGTAAGTAATGTTGCTGCTCGTCCCTGTTCAAGAGGTCGATATTTATCATTTTCATACGCCGCAGTTGCCATACATAAGGGAAAGTTTCAACAGCCTTCTATTCTATTAAAAGTAACTAAAAAGGGATATGATTAAGAAACAATGTAGGCGTCAGACATCATGGACAATAATCATAAGTGAATCGGTCTAAGTTGTTACATTCCTAGAGAACCTCTGTCTACAAAGGGAATAAAGATCCTGACAACTCAGATGATTCATCACAGGCAAAGAGCCCGACACAATGGGAATGGCAAATTGAGGTGAGCCTTTGCATGGCGAAACAAGAGACCTTAGCATATCATGGCGATTTCTTCCAATCCCCTCAAAACGGCACTACGATTGTGATTGTCAAAAACCCAACTAAGGTCTCTACTCGCCCGTCGGTGTGACGTGTAAATCGAGATAGGGAATGTTGAGGAAAACTATCTGAGTCGCTTGACTCTTTCTTGAAGGATTCATTCCCATGTAGCATCGTGACAAGAAAGGGAAAGATTTCTGGGGTGGAAAGTAGTAGCCCACCCACCAACACCTTTCCACGTTGTAGGCCTGACCAATGGGAAATTATGCGCCTGGCAATAAGTCGCATCGTGGATCGGAAGCTTGTATAACGTTAAAATGCCAAACTGATCCTAGCATGCAGAGCCGCAGGAATCCTACTTGCCATAAGTTTAGCAGAATGCATGTTATCTTCATTACTAGATGCCTCGAAAATCCGTCAAATCATTTACGTATGAGTTGGGAATGGCCCATACCCCAACGCCGTGCCTTGAAACAAAAGCTACCTATATAACAGCCCCGGATTTCTTCGTCAATCAAAACTTCCACTCGTCCCTGCCAAGCTTCACGATGTCGGATTGCTCCAGGACCCAGTACTTGCTAGGCGCCTTTCCCTCGGCGGCGATAATAGAGGCGTGGACGGCGGCGCGTCCGATGACCTCGGCCTCTTGGCCGAACATATCCAGCGCGCCCTGAGAGATCTTCCCAAGGCCACGCGCGAGAGAGATGAACAGCGGTCCGCCCGCGTGAGGGACTTCGCGTTCCCCGAGTATTAGACCCGGCCGTACGATAATTGCTTGGTCGAAATTGAGGGACTTGATGGTGTCTTCGACGCCGTTCTTCATCTTGGAGTAGGGCACGTAGCTGCTAGCGAGACCGCGGGTGCCGGCGGCCGATACGAAGACGAAGGTCTTGACCCCGGCGGAGTGGGCGGCTTTGGCGAGCTCGACGTTGACTGGATGAATTGAAAGCTCTGGTCAGTTCGGTTGCTCACTTCAATTGATGCGCAAGAGGGTAGGATGGTACGAGTGGTTGTGACATACGGTCATGGTCGATCTTCCACTGGTTCGCAATGCCGCCAGCTTGGGCTCGGGTGGTTCCTAGAGCAGAGAACACCACGGACGGCGGGGGCGTAATGGACGAGAGATTAGACGCCCATTTGGTAGTGTCGGCTTCGATAGTGGCGACGAGTTTAGGCGATTCTGCTTTCGGCTGTCGACGAGACACGGTGTAGACGGACTTAAAGGTATTGAGGTTTAGGAGGTTCGAGAGTATGTAGCTGCCCACAAGGCCAGTGCTGCCTATAACTGCGGCTGTCGAAGCCATGGTGACTTTGGAATGGTTGATAAAATTGGGTGACGATCAGAGGTTTGAGAGCGGACACGGACAATGCGCATGCGCTGCCAGTTTTATTAAATACCTACTAGATACCTACTAGAGGTACCTAACTTATCGCCGTCATATATAGACGTAAAGCATGCAGGTACCTAGGTGCCAGCCTAGGTAGGTACCTACCTATCTATGGCGGAGCGTTCTCGGGATAGAGGGCGGACTAACTATCATGCCGCTACACCATTTCTAATTAGGTACCTACCTACTTACCTACCTCCTATAGGTACCTCTTGCCTACTGGTAGGCAACATTGGCATACGAAGTAAAACGCAGGCAACTGCCATGACGCAATTTGGTGATAACGAGAGCAGCAGTTTCCAGAATGAAAAGTCTCCGGTCAGCTGGGTTTACCAACTGAGTTTACCTAAGCCTAAGGCAGAGAGCCGATGCACGCGTTATTCTTCTCGTATTTGACATTTCAATTCCACTTTGGCTACGACATCGTGTTCTGCCATCACATACAATATCACAATATTTTATATGTATATTGTAGACACCTGAACGCCTCACCATCAGTTACCTCGGTATGGTACCTAGATATCGCAACCAGATTGAGGTTGAGATTATCAGGACTTTTACAGCTGCCGCCGTGCACGGGTCTGTATAGGTCCCTCTGTCGTGGGACGAGCAATTGAAAGTCTACCAATTGGTCATTCCCCCATTAACCTTGACCGAGACAGCTTGCGAGCTCGAAGAATTCCCTCTTCCTCAAACAAAAGTTATATCTACCTATACATCCGTTGCTCGGCGCGGACTTCTACTTCGAATCCTCTGACTATTGTCAGGAACCTCGAGGTTGATAACCTCGGGTTCCGATTTCTCAGATTGTGTTTCCTCGCTACCACTATCAGTATCAGCTAAGCTTTGCAGCTCCATTTCTTCGTCGGGGACACGTCTCGTATCCCGTCCGTTGGACAAGTCGGCCGGCTTGCTCTCGTGATCGTGAATTTTCATATTCACGAACATAGCATAAAGACCAAAGTCGTACGCCAAGCGACAACTCCCCGCTGCAACGAATGCAATCCAAAATCGTTCGCTCGCGGCTAGAAGGCCCGTAACAGTAGGGCCCGCCATAGATGCCAGCGTTCTAACCGTAGCGGTGATGCCCATAACTGCTGTCCGCTCCTCAGGCTTCACCACCGCGGCTATAAAAGCTGCCCTTGGCCCTTGGTCCATGTTATTCAATCCAGCACGAATCAGCAGAAGCCCCGCCGTCATCCACAGGTAAGGTGGGAATGGGAAGACTAATACGGCCGCCGAAGATGGGGTGTGAGTAAACACCATCGTGTTAATCAGGCCGATCTTTCGTGCCAGTGGACCAGCGAATGACGCTGAAATAGCCCCGATAAAATAGCTGAAAGATGTGATATCGCCAAGAGTGGACTTAGAAGGATGGAACTTCTCATCCATATAATAGTTGGTTAAGGAATACGGCACCATCCCGTCTGCGAGGGAATCCACGGCCAACAGGAACCATAACTTGTACATCACCGATCGAGTTGGCGGCGAAATCTGAGCAAGTCGGTTCGACAACCAAGTTAGACCTCGAATGACCCAATTTCGAGACTTCGCTGGAACAAGAACTTCTTCCACGGGCTCTTCGATTCTCTGGGGGTTCATGTTCGCGCTGTTTACGTTATCATCTTGTGGGAGTTGCGTGTAAGCCTCTTCCGCTGGATGTAATTCACACGAGTCTGTTAGTAGTAGGACGAGTCCAAGGTTTACCGTGCCCATCGCGGCGTATATCCAGAAAAGGGCATGATACGAGTCGACCTCGGACCATTCATCTTTGCTCTGCAGGAAGCGGAGAATTCTTCCCGATAATTCACTTCCCAGAGACGATCCGAATAGCGCCGTCGTGACGTACCACGACAAAACATCTGCTCTCGTTGAGGGAATGGTGAGCTGCGATAAGATGGATCTAGACAGTCGTTAGGCATCCCCATCATAAATTTCTTCGATAATAACACGACTGACTCTTCTATACTTCGAAACGGACCGAAGTCGCCACCGGTGATACTAATAACACCAACGATGGCTGCGAACAACAGGATCCAGAAATTTTCAAAAACAGCAAAGATGACACCGCTCAGTATCATCAATACGGAACCACCAAGTAAGACTTTTCGTCTTCCGATACGGTCCGCAACGAGTGTGAGGAATGTCCCAAGGATGACGTCTCCCAATAACGTAAATGTCATGAAGAGACCGATTTGGTGATCCGAAATTTTCAGTGCGGAGAAAAATATAGCTACATTATCTTGTTAAACCCCACGAGATCAATATGACTACGCGGGCCAAGCCAAAAGCGTACCTAGGATAAGGGCATTGGTCCCGTAGGCGAACATGCGGCAGGTCCGTGCCAAGATAATGAGGTAGGCATTTCGGCCGGTCTCGTGAATCGCGGCGAGCCCGAATTCATGGTAGAACCACTTGAGGGGCTTTACAATTCTCTCCAGCATCTAGTGAGCTTTCCCAGTATCAACCCTAAAATACCGCCAGTATTTCCAATACAGTTACGTGCGAGTGTATTGGTTTCCATCTAACAAGATTAGGCAGAAACAAAGCAAACGGAGCCTTGGAAGCCGGTTGGGAACCGAGTCACGGGTAAGATAGCCGACCTCGGCATTGCGCTATTTACCCCCGGACATGTCACATTTTTAACGGAGACGGCGTGCCCGTTTTACCTATCCTTTCAATTTACATGACTTATTGACTATAAGATAGGTTTGCTTCGAATGTTCGACCGTAAATACAACACATGAAGCTATTCGTTAACTTTTCAAGCTTTAGGTACTTGATGGCCACCTTTTCCTCACCTATAGGCTAATCGAAAGCCATATTCTCAAGACAGTTTATAGGGCAAGTACCTATCTGTCTAACAGCGGGGCTTATGATTCCGCTACTTAAGGTACGTAGATGTGCTCCAATGCGCCCCCTAAAGTCCGTTTCGATCATTAATCCAGCCCGGATTCTTGCTCCAGCGGGTACAAACGCTGTTCATTTCAATCTGGAGGTCATATGAGGTATCGTATTGGATTGATTGTGATCAAAATACTTCAATTCCGCGAGGATATTAGATCCATATATGTAATAGTGTATAATATCTTGTGATATGGCTGGAGATGCGACTATAATACCTGGCCCCATTTTCTCTATACAATGTATAAACGCCAATATGAACCAAACCTCGGCCCATCAATCCTATCGACTGGAGTTCCTCTAAGTTTTTTTGCGTCCTGGATGTCTCAGGCGCATTGGGCGGGTTTATGAGAGATACGTCGATATACAATTATATCCGGAATCCCCGTAGTGCGGATATGTCTCGGCGAGTAATCATGAAGTTCCGTTGGCGCCGATTTTACCATCGACCTTGTCCAAGTATGTGGCCAAATCGTCGATCGTGCAGACCTTGAGTCCCCATTTCCTCGCGAAGGCGATACACCCCTCGCCCCTCATCATGCCGGGGCCCTCCCGCACGGCTCTCCCAGTAACTTCGTCGCCGTCTTCGACGAGCTCGCAGATGGCGGCCACTTCCGGCTTACCCGCCAGCCGGCAGAAATCTATACCAGCCTCGGTGTGGCCTCTCCGAGCCCTGACGCCGCCCGGGCGCGCGCGTAGCGGGAATACGTGGCCTGGGCGTCGGAAACTGGCGGGAGTCGCGTTGGGGTCTGCGAGAAGCCGCACGGTTAGGGCGCGGTCGTGTGCGCTGATGCCGGTAGTGACGGAGGGGTCGGCAGCGTCAATGGAGATTGTGTAGGCGGTGCCGCGAGGGTCTTCGCTGTGCTCTACCATCTGCGGCAGGTTGAGGGACTCGGTCAGGGCGGGGGTGATGGGCGCGCAGATCAGACCGGAAGAGTGTCGGACCATGAAAGCCATCTGCTCCGTTGTTATGCTGTCGCCGGCTATGATCAAGTCCCCTTCGTTCTCGCGACCTGGGTCGTCCATGACGACTATAAACTCGCCATTCCCTACATGACCAGGCGTAAGTTAGTCGGGTTTAACGTGAGATGGTGGTGCTGGAGAGAACACCCCGCCAGATACGCGGGACACGAGTACATACGGAATGCGGCAATCGCGTCGGGTATGGAGTCGAATTCGTTGCGATCTATGACTGCAGCCGGCATGTTGGGCGATAGATATGATATATGAGACCGCCGTCAAGTGGCACCGCTCCCCAATGCGCGCGCACAGGAATAACTACAGTAAAGGGCGGGATTAGAAGTTTGCGTCACAAGCATACGACTTGTTGCTGATGGTGGGAGCGAGGCAAGCGATAAGGACCTTGGCGTATAAGTGGCGAGATCTAGAGACAAAGAGAACTTCTCTTCTTTTTCACAACAGAAGCTTTTAATGCCAGAAAACTGCCTTGGGATACCAATTCGAACAACGAAGAGATCCAAGGTGAGGGAACATTGATCAAATACGTAAAATAGGTGAGAGAAGCAAGTGATTACTCATCCCAAGCCTTCTGAAGTGATTATTCGAAAACAGCTGACTGATTGATTACCCGTTAGAGGTTACAGGTACTTACTCTGCCTTCTACCACTTAAGGGTCTCCGAGGAACTGGGTTTGTCATTCCTGCTTTTCCGAGGCTCGGCGGGGTCGGATTCTGTGGGGGCTTTAGTTAATCCGCAGTTTCCTCGGGGTCCGAATTACATCACGCTAACACGCTTACACTCATCTGATTGGTCAATTCCAGCGCGCAACCAGGATGGTGCCACACCCACTGGATGTTCCCAGGGCGGTGGGCCAAGTAGGTTGATTCCGTCAACGGATACCTCTTCAGCTCATCTTATCTTATCTACCAAGCTATTTACATACCTAATTTGGGAACTCTTCTATCTTCGTAGCCGATTCCTCAGCTCTTTGCGACGGCACGGCAGCCGACGGACTAAGAAAGAAGAATCAGCCAATTATTGGCGGGCGGGACGAGGCTGTCGCTGAGAACCTATATCATGCCGCCCCGTGTTAAAACCATCCTTCTTCGGCGGCTTCGCGATTCCGCTATTAGTCCACGTCCGATCCAGCATATATCAATACCTTTAAATCGGAAGTTCTCATCTACAACGGCCTCATCCTCTCCATCCTCGACCCCTCCAAAGCCCAACTCCACCGACCCCGCATTCACAACAGTCTCTCCAGATGAAGTTTCCCACTTCAACGCCCTCGCGTCATCATGGTGGGATCCCCAAGGCCCGTCTCGTATCCTCCATCTCATGAATCCGCTCCGCCACGACTTCATCCGCTCTTGCCGCTCCTCGGTTCTCGATGACTCGCCTCCGCCCTCGACAGGTCTTAAATACCTAGACATAGGCTGTGGAGGCGGTATCTTCGCCGAGTCTGCTGCCCGATTACCCACGACCGCGTCTGTGACGGCTATAGATCCCAGTTCTGAGGTTTTATCCGTCGCCAAGGCGCATGCGAAGCGCGACCCCGCGCTGCGGTCGAAATTGACCTACCTAAACATACCCATCGAGGAACTACCAATTCCGAGTACGCCTCAAAATGGCTACGATATCGTGTCGATCTTCGAAGTTATAGAACACGTCTCGAACCCAGCGCAGTTCCTGGATAAGTGCGCGCCCTTCGTCAAACCAGGAGGCTGGCTGGTGTTGAGCACCATCGCGAGGACTTGGATGAGTTGGTTGACGACCAACGTCGTGGCGGAAGACCTGCTGCGCATAGTACCGAAAGGCACCCACGACTGGAACAAGTACATCCAAGAAGAAGAGCTAAGAACTCATTTCCTCCAGAACAGGACGGGATGGGCCGAGCCGAGATGTATGGGGGTAGTTTACGTCCCTGGTCTAGGCTGGAAGGAAGTGAACGGCAGTGAGAAGATTGGCAACTACTTCTTTGGCGTCAGGCGAGTGGCTGAATCAACATGATGGGTTTGGCGCCGCTTAAGCGGTTAGGTGGGCTTAACTCGGATATGAAAGGGCCACCTTCTATCATCCTTACACCGATAGGTGAACCATATGCCGATATTACTACCGTAAGAATTTAACGGGCCATTGATCTCTAGACCTCGCAATACCTAGGTAATCTTAGGCCCTTGGGGTGTGGTGATGGGCTGCCCCTCTCCTTACCCGATTACAGGTACCGTTACACAGACTCCGCGAAACTCCATCAACGTTCCGATAATATACCATACCTCTTTCCACACTTGAATCCAGAGCTTTTTGGCCCGTTTGCAAAATTTACATTGTATTTGTAACGCCTTACCCAAATCTGACTTGAAACGGTTTGGGGCTCGGGTTTAACGGTACGAGAAATTAGAGGACATTAGATATGTACCTATATATTCACATTCTAAAATTAGTAGCATGATGAGTGCAGAAGATGTATTATCCCATTAGCAACGGGGCCCTAAACTTTACTGTAGATCACTTAGAAAATCCACTTGATTCGAGATACTGGATAAGAGGAGAAATCAACTTTGCAGGAAGATGTCTTACACAATACTTAGGTGCTAAGTAGGTAATCTACATTCACCAATATGTAGCAATACAGATGAGACTCGTCCTCGATAACCTATTGTTCGTATGGCCGATGGCCCAACCGACAATGGCCAGGTTTAGAAAAGGCGAACAAGCTACCAACGATCTTCGTAACCTGACGCATAGCCCTCACGAGACGCTGCGCTCAGGCAAAGTAAACAAGAGCTATAATTCTCAACGGGGTATCATTATATAAACTATATCATCAAAACCAAGGGTATTTGCCGATGTCATTGAAACTTGGCGGGATTGCTGGGTATGAGCCTCCTTAAAACCTCAATCTGGCGTGCTTGCGCCTTATTCTTCAGATCTCCCACGCCACGTTTATCGGGTCGTCTAGTGCCGTTGGAATATACGACGGTGAAGTCCGGCACTATCTCCCAGGGCTGTATGACGCTATGGGGAGTTAAAGTGCAATGCTATTCCATAGTTAGCATTTGAAGTAGTTACGATATAACATCCGTGTTAGATAAACTTACCTTCCCTAACCTCGCCCCCTTGCCGACTCTGCAGCCGACGCCAACTGTAGTCCCTTCGCCAATCATAGTGCCGCCGGACTCGATTATCGCGCCAACTTCAACGGTGACGTAGTCACTGATTACCACGCCGTCGCGGGATTCGCTAGGGGTCGGATCGGCAGACGCTGCCCCGATGCTCGTTCTTTCGTGGATGATACATCTTCGGCCAATTGTGATTCGTCCGTTAGAGGAATCTAATTTCGCTCGCGGATGTACGACAGACTCGGAACTGATGTTGATCGTATGGTTCCCGGACAGAAGTGCTGAGTCGGCTATCGTGATAGACGAGGAAAAGTTGACGGGCGCTTTAGGGCCAGCCTGGACGCGAGGAAGGACGGATTGGCGTTTAGACGACATCTTGTTTCCGTGCGAGTTGGGTGAGGCGAAGCGTCAAGGACGAGGGTGTTGATGGACTCGCGCTCATGGCCTCATGGAGACGGGCCTCGTTGTAGGAATCTGGTACCTCCTTATATTGATGTAAGGTGCTGTAGATTGCTATATACCGTGTGCTGCATCGTACTTGGTGACCTAGGTAGGTACCTAGATATGAAGGCGAGCGTTCACTTATCAAAGAGAGTCGTTATCAGCGATAAGAATCCGATATGCATCAATCAGAATCTTTACGCTAAAGCAGAATACATGACCTCATTACTCAGCTGCTAAGCTGCAACAGAAGCCTTACATCACGCCTGCTCCAAGTACGCAAGTACCCGGGTACATCTATGCGAGCTTCATTGCCACAGAACGGCAGACCCACCTCCAGAGCGGACCGAACCAATCAAATCGCCGTCATTTCTATTCAAAGGCCTCAACTCTTTAAACTCACTCTTTTAACGATAAAACCTCCGAAATCTCTCCATCGCCATCCGGTCTCTCCACTCTCTCTGCTCAATTGAGCATCCGAACACCTTCCAAGATGCTGTCCAGGACCGCTGCGCCGTCGGCAGCCTCGACGAAGGCCTTGTCGCGCGTCGCTCTGCCCTCATGCTCAAGATTACCGCAGACGTCCACGACCCAGCAGAACCGAAATTTCGCGAGCGTCCAAGATGGATCCCCGAGCCGGACCTACGGCAACCTGAAAGATCAAGACCGGATATTCCAGAACCTCTACGGCCGCTACCCCCCAGACCTTAAGTCCGCGAAGAAGATGGGAGACTGGCATAAGACGAAAGAGATCATCTTGAAAGGGCACGACTGGATCATCAGCGAGATTAAAGCTTCGGGTCTGCGAGGCAGAGGAGGAGCTGGTTTTCCTTCCGGTTTAAAATGGGTATGTCGGAATCTCCCAGCTTTAACCGGAATCTGGTCGCTAACTAGAAGCGCGACACAAGTCGTTCATGAACTTTAAAGATTGGGATAAGGACACGAAGCCGCGATATCTCGTTGTGAACGCCGACGAAGGCGAGCCCGGGACATGCAAGGACCGAGAGATTATGCGAAAGGATCCTCACAAGCTGGTTGAGGGATGTCTGGTCGCTGGTCGAGCCATGAACGCTACAGCTGCGTATATTTACATTCGCGGCGAGTTCATATATGAGGCTGCTGTTTTACAAAAAGCCATCAACGAAGCCTATGCCGACGGATTAATCGGTAAAAATGCCTGCGGTTCGGGCTACGACTTCGATGTGTACATACACCGTGGTGCTGGTGCGTACGTCTGCGGCGAAGAGACGTCGCTTATCGAATCTCTAGAGGGCAAGCCAGGCAAGCCCCGTCTAAAGCCCCCATTCCCGGCGGCTGTCGGTGTTTTCGGCTGCCCCTCCACCGTTGCCAATGTTGAGACCGTCGCTGTTGCGCCCACCATCTGCAGAAGAGGTGGTAGCTGGTTCGCCTCCTTCGGCCGAGAACGAAACCAAGGAACCAAGTTATTCTGCATATCCGGTCACGTCAACAACCCCGCCACTGTCGAAGAGGAGATGAGCATTCCCCTGCGAGAACTCATCGAAAGGCACTGCGGTGGCGTCAGGGGCGGCTGGGACAACTTGCTCGCTATCATTCCCGGCGGCTCCTCTACCCCCATCCTTCCTAAGCATGTGTGTGACGACCAATTAATGGACTTCGACGCGCTCAAGGATAGCCAGTCTGGTCTCGGTACCGCTGCTGTGATTGTCCTGGATAAGAGTGCCGATGTCGTCCGAGCGATCTCCCGATTAAGTCATTTCTACCGACACGAATCTTGCGGACAATGTACGCCGTGCCGTGAGGGTAGCAAGTGGACTGAGCAGATCATGAGCCGCTTCGAAAAGGGGATGGGCCGTGAGCGGGAGATTGACATGTTACAGGAGCTGACGAAACAAGTTGAAGGGCACACCATCTGCGGTAAGTACTAATTCTCAAGCGTAATCTTATTAGAATTGATGTTAATCATTTTCTAGCTCTTGGTGAAGCCTTCGCCTGGCCTATCCAAGGTCTTATCCGACATTTCAGGCCGGAGTTAGAAGCGAGGATGCAGAAATACGCAGCAGAGCACGGCGGTGCTCAAGCTCTGGCTGGTGGATGGAGTCCCAATGCCCGAGCAGAAGGCAAGTTAATTGCCCCGGGTCAATAGACTAAATCGGATCGCCTATTATACTATATTGCTAGATGGCGCAACCCGACGGGTTAAAGAACTACTCAACCACGTTGTACATATTCGCACAGAGGCAGCGCTCAATTCCCGAATACAGCACTTACTAGTGACGCTCTTAATACCATAGAGCGATTTTAAATGAAGCCTGAGGAGCTTTGAATTTAGTCCCTAAGGGGGCTTACGCGAATCCATAGTCTATTCATCTAATTTTTCATAGCCTCATCACTGCTTTGTCCATCGAACGAACCCCAAGTGTGACCGAACATGATATCCAAAAAGGGGTATCAACCCCTATCCAAAATCCGCCGCGGGCGCGACGATCCGTTGTTCCATCCATCCATCTATCCATCGCAGACCTTTACTTACTCCCAGCCACTTCCCGTCCGCATCTTTCCCACACGTCCATGCCGGTCAATATCGTCGTCACAAACATGGCCAACCCGACATATCCAGGCTCAAGCTTAACCCAGCCGACGACGGTGCCCGGCAAAACGATGTCAAGAGCATTGGCGACGGCGCCACGGCCCAACTTGTACACCTTAGTCGCGACCTCCTGCTTCCGCAGGCGCTCTTTCTCCTTCTGCTCCTTCTCGAGCTTTTTCGCATCCTTCGCCTTCTCGTCGACGATAGCCTCCTTCTCGCTCGCGGAAGCCAGCGTGGCGCGGATCTCGAGGAGATTGTGCAGGGCGCCGCAGACCAGGGAGAAGAGCCAGAAGCGCTGGGCCTCGACGGTGAGGCCGCGCTCGCGCTCCGCGGCCCACACGGACAGGCCCGGCACCTGCATGGCGTCGACGAGCGTGCTCGCCTCGAGGAGCAGGTACAGGCCCATGAAGGTCCGCGCGAACACGTCCAGCCACGGGCGCGGGCCCCCGCCCGCGGAGGACAGCTTCGAGGACAGCTTCTGCGCGGCGCTGAACGAGTCGAGGAACCGGAAGACCCGGAAGTACCGCCGCGCTAGCCCCAGCCGCCGGTTGAGACCCTCGAGGACGCCGAGCACGGCGGCGGGCGAGGGGGGCGCGCCCGAGGAGAGGGCCAGGGCTCGCAGGAGCAGGTCGAAGGGGAGCGTGAAGAAGG
Organism: Pyrenopolyporus hunteri; assembly: GCA_902806595.1. Classification (NCBI taxonomy): domain Eukaryota; kingdom Fungi; phylum Ascomycota; class Sordariomycetes; order Xylariales; family Hypoxylaceae; genus Pyrenopolyporus; species Pyrenopolyporus hunteri. The sequence goes on along the minus strand of CADCXC010000011.1, from coordinate 954,070 downwards.
AGAGGATTTGCACGGTGGCTTGGAAGAGTCGGAAGGTCCGCTCGAGGCCGACTATGAGGTGGTGTTAGTGAGTCTCTTGGTAGATGGTTGTTTAGATGGTTTATATTAGTGTTTGGAAAATAGGAGATCTCAAGTATGATAAGAAGTATATTTGATCGTGGAGTTCCCAAACTCCCTGCCTTGGAGTGAAGGTTGAGGATATCCCCATCGGTCCCGTATAGCCTATTAGTAGTTTAAACCAATATGGTAGCTAGAGGTGAATGTCGCCTCCATTATACTAGTTCCGGCTCTGATATAAGATAGGGATGTTAGAGTAGCGCGAAGCTCCTGTGAGGTTCCCCTATGGCTTGACACATATTCCAATGTCGCACCAGTTGTATAGTTGACTCTTCGGATGTTGAATTAAGAGCTTCGCATCCCCCAACACGAAGCCTGGCGTTTTCATGATCAGGTATACGAATCCAGCGCTGGTCGATCCATGGGCTTAAAGATGGGGGAGATGTGTTACTTGAAAGTTAGGTACTTGGGCGGATAGCTTATCAGCCGCCGTAGTACTCCGGCATATCCAAGCTGTTTGCGTAACGGCGATATAACAAGGAAACAATTGAACCGTACCTGAGTCCGTGGAGAATTTCACGAATTGCTCGAATTTCAGAGACATCTTAGCGGAATATACGATTTCTGTCTAGCCAGGCTATACTAAGTCCTGAAGTTGAAGAAGTGAGAATAGGACGAAAGGCTACGGAGCTGAAAAGAAAAAGATGCGTAGGTGCGCCGAAGAATTTATTAAGTCGGCTTTCAGATGAAGGCCGAAGTACCGTATTGTACCTAACTTACATGTACGGGCCCATTTCTCTTTGTTCTGATGGAACGCCCAACCTGCGCTGCCAGTGGCAGTGGTCCTGCTGTAAGGGAATCTTACAGGCTGGTTGTAAACCATACAATATACCTGCTGCGTAAGTCTCTACGTACCTCAGGTATCTTACCTTACATAAAAGCAGATGCGACCTAGATACCCCCATCACTTGTAAGTGTTCATATTGCCCGAAAAAGTGGAACTAAACATGTCATTCCATACGAATCTACCTCCTAGGTTATATTCAAGTATGAAACCAAACCGGTGTTTTTCGTTGTATGGAGATATAAATTGAATGAAAGGTACCTAGGTACGTATCTTATCTAAATAACAGCTGTTAGAGCTTTTGTAGTTGTATCATTAATGATCTAGATGATCTAATAAAAGGTATACCTAAGGCAAGATGAATCTTATTAATAGTCATCCTAGTTTCAGGCAAAGGAATTAACCTTATTTAAACTAATACCTATCTTAGTGAAGAATATTAAAGGATAATAGCTCATGGTATAAGTGTTAGTTACTATTCTGTGTAGAGTCTCTTGAGTCTAATTCGTCAATTCAGCTAGAGCTCCACCCCACTTCTCCCCAGAAACGCGGCCCTCAATCGATAGAGGGGTACGTACTGTTGGGGTGGGCGAAAAGCCATTGGCAGAAAAGAGGGACCCGCGTCGCGATCCACAATTTTTTTTTGCGGGAAGCGCAAGCTCACGATTTTTTTCTTTTTTTCTTGTTTTTTTTTTCTTCCATAGCCCAAATCAGAAGAAGACTCACCTTTCTTCAGGCAGGAATTACCTACCTGCCTTGAGTTATTACTCAAACCTGAGGTTATGTCCAGCGATCCTCGCCCTCAACCTCTTCATAAACCCTCTCAAGGTCCCCCTGCTTGGCTGTTCAGCAATAATTCTAATATCTCCTCTACACCCGCACCATCAAGCGATACGACAACGACAATGGCGAAGAAGAGCCAAAAGGACGTCAAAGCAGCAGCTGCGCCTGCGAAGACAGCCTCTTCTAGTTCTAAGCCTGCCAGCAAGGCAGAAGCGCCGCCCAATCAGCTCATGGACCTAGTCGAGTCGTTCTTATCCGACCAAGGCTTCGATAACGCCCATCGCGAATTTCAGAAGCACAGAGCAAAGAAGGGTTGGAAAGAGCAAAGCGCCGGGAAGAAGAAGGATAAAGAACATCATTCCCTAGTCAGCGTGTTCCAGACGTGGAAGACGTTTTCGAGCCAGGCGAACACGCCCGTCCTCGCCAAGGAAGATCCTATTCAGAAGATCACCAAAGTTAGTAGCAGTAGCGATAGTAGCGACGACTCAAGCTCGGACAGCGACAGCGACAGCGACAGCGATAGCGATGATTCCAAAGACGTTGCCATGGACGACGCGCCCGCGGCTGAAGAATCTAGCTCGTCCGAAAGCTCTAGCTCTGATGAAAGCGAAAGTGATAGCGAGAGCGAGAGCGATGACGAGGAGGAAACACCTGCTGTGCCAGCCGCGCGTGCTACCAAAGCTGGCCCAAACCCTCTGAAACGCAAGGCGGAGTCTGAAAGCGAAAGCTCCTCCGACTCCGATTCTGACGAAGACATGTCGGACTCGAGCTCGGAGGACGAACGGCCGCAGACCAAGAAAGCCAAGACTGATGTGAGCTCCGAAGAGAGCTCGTCATCATCCTCTTCCGAGTCTTCTGATGACGACAGCTCCGAAGATGAAGATGAAGATGAAGCCGAATCTAAGGCCGCCGGAAAACCCCAAGCCGACGACGACTCTTCCTCTAGTTCCGACTCAGAATCTGACGAGTCAGACTCTGAGTCCGACGCGGAACCGAAGGTGGATTTGAAGGTAGCTGCTGAAGTGCCCTTGCCGGAATCTGAGTCTTCTAGCGACTCCGACTCCGAATCCGAATCCGAATCCGAGTCGGGTAACGAAAAGTCACGGCAGCCTACCAAAGGTCAAGATTCAAACGGGGCCGGTTCAGATAGTTCTACGACGCTGAAGGCCTCACCCGAGTTTACATCCGATTCTCACCCCCCTCTTCCCCCCGACCCGTTCTCGGTTAAGGCGAATAACCGGGGGAAGAACGGAGCTAAGACAGCCAAAACTCAGAACCAACCCTTCTCCCGCATTCGCAACGATGTTTCCATCGACCCAAGATTGGCCTCTAACGCTTACGTCTCACACGGATACGGCGAGAAAGCCCACCAAGACCTTATCGTGACCAAAGGCAAGGGCTTCACCAAGGAAAAGAATAAGAAGAAGCGCGGAAGCTACAAGGGTGGTCCTCTGGACATCCACCAGAGCCGCAGCATTAAGTTCGATGACTAGAAGTCGCGAGTTAGTGGCAAGTCACCCGAGGAGTCTCCTAAGGCTTCGAATAAGGGGAAGAATACAGGTCAACCGAACGCGCCCCAGACTCCCCGCACACCCCGTCAAAACAAAATGGGCAAGAAACCTATTAACAAGTTTGACCGTAATTCAAAGAAGGCGGAGAAGCGTGTTCGTTTCGGCTAATTCGCACGAAGCGGGATACCCACGCTCTCGAGGCTAGGCTTACTCTTTGGGGGCTTGCATGAATTTACTTTTGTTGATAGTCTTTCGCGTACGCGCCGAGGGACATGATTGCTGTTGTTTTGTTTGATACCATTGTTAAGAAGTTTAGTGGTCTTACATAGAGAGCCAATGCATTTCCATCAACAAGATATCTTAAATTTGAGAGGATCGCGCTCTAGGCGGGCGAAGCTAAGAGGACGAGAACAGACATTAGATAGCAAATGAAGGAATGTAGTCCTACCTATCTGACAATGCAGCATCGATCTCTGCCGCCTTTTTGATGAGACCAGCAGCAATCTCACTAAATCCGAAGTAGAGAGTGCCTCGTCCGATTGATTATTTCTATCTCACCCCAGCCCCATTCGTATTATCTACCTACCTACCTACTTGCGTGACTTGTCAATGCTTCATTGGGTACCCGCTGAGTGAAGTAAGGGTCGAGAGTACATCATCCAGGCGTCCTGATAGCAGACACAAGCAAAGCACATCAGCATACCGCACACTTCGCTAGATCTCCAGATTCATATAAATCAGTAGCAACTATCGTGAGGCTGATTGATCAGAATTACCGGTTCTGCCTAAAAGTTCTTTTTCTCAACAAACCACCACAGTCGTGATGGTGGGGCTGCGGATGAGCACAGCCTCCTGAGTTCGATATCGGATCCCGTACATGTAAGCGGTGAGCGCACAGGTACATTATGTAGCTGGGTTCCGTCCCGGGAGTACATGGGATGATCTCTTTAGCATCGAAGAGTTAGATCGGTGATCCTGCAATTGGTGAGATATGATTAGCAAGGATCCGTAAAGCGGTTTCGCAAACAGATCCAAGTTGGCGGTGTCCTTGGCTCGCTACTCGGGTACTCTGAACGTTGGGAATGATAATTAATTGAACTCCCGGTTCAGGCCGACACTTCTAAACCCGAGAGTCCGTAGCTCCGTGTAAACCTGGGTACCTAAGCACAGGTATTAGACGCTCTAGTCTCACGTCTACCATCAAGGTAGGCCCGGACCTAAGTAATGGCGGCGTGCTTCCATTTGACAAGACAATCTCCTCGTGACTAACTGATCGCGCGACTTGCATCGGTCATATAAGGGTATGAGTTGTATGTGCTGCGGTCAGGTGCCCGTCTAAGCAGGCTGTAAAGTACCTAACCAACTGACTGACTCGAAATATTCTAAAACTCCCTGCAGTACCAGCGCGGTATAGGAGCGGTACCTAGACAGTGACGATGAATGTCGTAGAAGAACATACTAAGGTGTGGCAGAGGAGATAGTCGTATGGACTAGGGCCCTACGAGATAAGCGGCAAATTATCGATTCCGTACCGTTGTGACGATGATGCTGTTTGTGGAGAGGCCCGTCCAATGTCGTATATTGGCTTAGACGAATCCTCCGAGTCGCTTCGTAAGGCTTCCCAAGCCGGTTATTGGTATCCCATCCTAGGGATACATACTTATATGTCGTAGGATATGAGTACGGAGGTGGAGAAGGTATAACGGTATGCCATGTAACATCTGTAGCAGAATTCTTCATCAACCAGACCCCTGAAATCTATGGGTACCGAGTGGCGCAGTTCCAGTAGGTCACAAAGGAAGTCAAAATAAGCGAGGTTCGGGTCTCGGGAGGCTAAAACGATGCAATTCAGAGATATGGCACCGAGAAAAACCAGCCGATATGGTGCTGCGAGGCTGATGTTATACTATAGTCTTCTAGAGGCTCATGAATCGTACCTGAGTAGAGGTAGCGCTCCCTATCTACAGATCCCGGAAGATAATGGGGCTGTTAAACTTCATAGCAAACCAACTCTGGAGCTATTGGTGCCTCTTGGGGGATGGTGCCTAGTGTATAGCCTGGGATCACCTGGTTGTTTGACCCTAAAACGGCTCCTTTTTGAGGCACTGGTTTTTCTAGAGTATAGGTAGTCAGTGAAGAAAGAGTCAGGGATATAGTTAGCGAACCCCATAGTCAATATACAACGAACGATTTTTTTTCCACTTCACGTCCTTTCGTCGAGATGCTGCTACAGCCTGCTAGCCTCATTCTGCAACGTCAGAGGTGCATCTAGTGGCTTAGCAAAACGGTGAGTATGGGATGGGTAGAGAAACAAACTAAGATTTACCCGCCCACATAGAAGGGCCCAGCAAGCGAGTAGGGACGGCTCTGTTGGTGGCTTGCGCAGGAGCTCTTGGACCTAAACGAGAAAGCGCACATAATCGGGCCTCGTAGGAGCGACGTTAGGAGGCATAGATAGCTAGGTTTGGCATTGTTGGCATACCCATATGGCCCTCATGTGAACTGATGGAAGTTGAACTTAGGGTATGAGCAAGCAAGGGAGGTGATATAAATGTTTGCTACTGGGTATATGACTAGGTATATAGATGTCCCGTGCACCTTGGGGCGATCAGATGTGATAAGTGACGCCGAAAACAAACATCTAGAATTTCAAGGATGGAGGAAAAAGAAGAATGACGGACAGGAAAAAGAAGCAGTCAGCCCGTAAATCAGCCATTGATCTAAACCGCTTTCTTACCCCGAGCGGTACATGTCTAGGTAGGTAGATTAGGTGGTACTTATACATTACCTAATAGGTGTCGTGCCATGGATTCAACGCATCCGGTGTCTCTGATAAGCGCTTAGGTACGTGCATATATACTTGACTAAGACGCGGGAACAAATGTGATAGGTGTACATACTTGTATCTAGACACGGAAAAGCTGGTCAGGATTCATGACAAACGTCTAAAATGTACTCCAGATATACATGGGTTAGCCGTATCTATAAGTACCATTCTACATAGGCAGGTACGGATTGCGCGCTAAGACCCTAGCCACAGGACCTATCGTATTGTATTTGTATAATACATACATCTCCAGCGCATTAGACGATACGCTACATATGTAGGTACCTACCTACCTACCTACATACCTACCCAAAGAGGCTTGGCCTTTGGGAGCTGGGGGTCCAGTGAATAGGTTCCAGCGAGCCGGGCTAAATTGATTCCCCACGAGACCCTTCTTCGTACAATGTATTCTTACAACTTCACACTCACATCACTCACGTTCCAGCTCAGCCTCGCCGGTCCCATAGTAGCTTCGAGTTTCACCTAACTCACCTAGCTCGCATTCCAGGGTATCCTTTATAATAGGTGATCAACTACCGTCTTGGGCGCACAGCTGTTCATGTTGGCGCGCCACGCATTTATGTGTATGCGCCGATGGATACTTCTCGTAGTACTTATAAAGACGACGGTGCCGACCAACATGAGAAAACCACCGACGACCCTACACGCAAAAAACCTTCTAGATTATCGTGTCTACGTAGGATACTCGACAAAATGACCGGCAAGTCGCCAAACCCGTCTTTCGAGATCCCCAGGTCCCGGCGCAAGCACGAGGGCGGGGCTCCGCTCAAGCTCCATTTCCAGAATGAGATGACGGCGCATGCCAGCTTGGAAGAGAAAGCCGCGAATGAAATTCTGCTGCAAAAACGGCAGGCCGACGACCAGTTATATCGCAGGAGTTCATACCTCATAGGAGTCGATGGGCAACCACGGCCACATTTTGCTGAGGATCATTTCTCTCGGAATGTACATATAATCGAGGAGACTCATCTGCTGAAGGTCGCGCGCGATATGCCCAAAGGGGCGCACCTCCATCTCCATTTTAATTCCACCCTCCTTCCCAAGTTTCTTTTGGATATAGCCAAAGAAATGCCGAATATGTACATCTCGAGCCCTACTCATAAGCTCCGGTCCAAACATGATTTCGATAATTGTGAGATCGTGTTTACGCTTCGGGATATTAGGGCCACGCTCAAGGACCTGGCTGGGGACTTGATTCTTCAAGAACGGGAATTGTCTTCCGAGGACCCAAGAGGGCCAAACCTATTCCATGACAACTACGAACCCTGCCAGCTCATGCGCTACCAATATTTCCGCGATATGTGGGGTAAGGAGCGGACGGCGAGGCGAGGTTATAAACCTCAAAACGAGGACCAGATAGGGTCAGCCGAGTCCGCAGTTTGGGAGATGGACATGGAATGCGACGAGTGGCTTATTAGCAAACTTGTGTTTCATAAGGAACAAATCGATCTAATATTCCATACTACGAATGAACCATCGGAACAGAAACGGAAATCCGGAACGGAAGAGGCACAAGAGAAACAAAAGCTCATCGAGGAAGCGAAGTGGCCTAGGGATATCGAAGTCAATTTCCAGAACAGCCGGTACAAAGATGCTCGGGAGAGAGCAGCAAGGTATCTTACACCGTGAACTCCCCATAATACATCTAGCTAACCAACCTATAGGGCATGGGAGAAGTTTAATGGACGCACAAGAATGATGAAGGGTTTGTTCAATTACGAAAAGGCGTTCAGAGCATATACTAGGAAGTGCTTAGAGGAATTTGTCAGGGAGAATGTTCAGTATGCGGAAATTCGGCCAAATTTCATGAAAAGCAATCAGGTCCTCCGAGACGACGGGTCGAAAGGCGTCAACAACTTCGGCCTAATGGAGATCATTATCGAAGAATATGAGAATTTCATGAAGGATATCGGAGACATGGATGAACACGGACAAATTATAGAGAACAGAATGTTGGGTCCGGAAGATAAACCAATATATGCAAACGGCTCCGACATTCCATGCGGAAATACCCACAGACCTTCCCTTGGCGGGATGAAGATCATCTATTGCACACCTCGATCTTTTTCAAAGCCTATGGTAAAGGAGGCCTTGGATGAATGCATACAGATGAAGAAGCGATGGCCGCAGTACATCGCCGGCTTCGATCTCGTAGGCGAAGAAGCTTATGATAAACGGTACCCACTAAGGTACTTCGAGGAAGAATTTAGGCAGTTCCAAGAGGACTGTCGCAAGGAACAAGTCGAAATTCCGTTCTTATTCCACTGCGGCGAGACTCCCGACGATATCGAGGGTAACCTCGAATGCGCGCTTGATCTCGGCGCTAAGCGAATCGGCCACGGCTACGCTTTACCGGAAAAGCCAGAAATCATGGAGCAGATGAAGACTAATAACGTCTGTGTTGAGGCTTGTCCTATCTCGAATATGATCCTCGGTCTAGTCGAGCATATGGATAAACACCGTATTTACAAGCTACTTGCCTACGAGGTTCACTGTACGTTGAACAGCGATAATGGCACCCTCTTCAGGTAAGTCCTCAAGCCTTTAACATGGCGGGGTAGTCATGCTTACGTTTTATTTAAGGTCTACGTTATCGCACGACTTTTACGAAGTTATGGTTGGAAACCGGAATATGAATCTGTACGGCTGGCGTCAACTTGCAAGATGGAGTATTGATCATTCGTGCTTAAGCACAGTGGAACGCGAGCGCATTCTGGTGGAGTGGGAAAGACGATGGAACGACGAATTCATTCCTCAACTACTTGGGCAACCACCTACCGGTCATCTGGCAAGGCTCGATAGGCTAAGAAATATCGAGAAGAATCGGGAAACGCGCGAGGCTCGGTTCAAGCTATAGATGCGTATTGACAGCGCACATGACGCATTGGGGCGGATTCGAGACGCTTCTGCTTTTCGGTGTACGGTTTGGGCGTCGATACGGAAGCAGTGTTTTATGAATTATGATACCTCAAATGGCGCGAGGCTCGGTGGCGGGAGGTCTGCGTCGTCGCGTGCGGAGTCGAGGGTATGGATATTAGCAGGCTCTTTCCCTTAGGCGAGGGACTATCAATGCAGCACTGGCTTTTCCCTTTCTTTTTTCTTTATTTTCTGATACCTGAAGACGTAAATAGAAGAAAACAATCCTGTATGATAAGTGGTCGAATGGGTTACCTAACATATACCCAGATATGCGTAAGCCTGCCTACCGTGAACCATATTAATATAAATTTCGTGAGTTGTTTGCCTCTGCCATGATGTATTTCCCGCCAATACTCGCATGAGAGAGGTTGCCTCCCTGGATAACACAGCATTAACGTAATAGCAATGCGCAGCAAGGCGGCTGAAGCCAAAGGAGGCTATGAGGGCGACTTCTTGGAGGGTCATCTGGGGGGCCTGGGCCGGCGGAGCGTGGATTGTCGATTGTCTCAGTTACGTACCTATTCTTCAACCCAATCGACGAAATGGAGCTAGGTAAGTACCAAGTATGGGCTTGTTTGCCAGTAGTCGCATGCCAGCACACTACCTAAGCAATACATATATGCCCTCGGTATCACCTAAGTATGTAGGTACCTACCTGCGTACTTCCCTGAGTAGGTACATTTGAGTAAAAACTAGCACTTGGGTACCTAGGTAGGTAGATGCTGCGACAAGTACGGGTTGCTTGCGTAAGGCATTATATTGTAGGTATTGTACCCAGGCAGGTGGGGAGGTAGGTACCTACTGTATGCGGCCCGCGGCGGCTAACGCTACGCTAAGGACCCTGATATGCGACACACTATCATGGCACGCTTACCCAGAGCCAAAGAAGATATAGTGGGACACGAATACTCGGCCAATCACGAGTCCCGGGGATTCAAAGGGGCCCATAGCGGGCAGGGATCGACCCAACTCCAATATCTTTGGAACTGTCAAACCGCGAACAAGGATTTCCATTTTCAGCCTCCGGTCTCCCTCCCCGTCCCGTCGTATATTTTTTTCATCGTTGTTGATCGTCTCCCTCACTTCTTCCGTCTTGTTATCTACCTGTCTAGGTAGTGTATATAATGATATCTTCTGCCAAATACGACTTACGCTTCCTCATTTACTAAACTCACTCGAATCCAATCGACCCAAATCTCATCTGCTAGAATACCATTAGTTCCCGTCCAATCCACTTCGATCGAACCCCAAACCCCGACTTAACCCTATCGTTGGCTCCACGCAACTCGTTTTTGCCGCATTCCTTTCCCCACCGTCCGAACCTATTTACCAACGAACCGTCTCGCAGAAGTATAAACGATGGCCAGCGGCGATGATCCCGGTCTCGGCAGGTCCACGGCGGGCAAGTGGTTCTCCTCTGATATCAACGGTGCTGAAGGTCCTTGGGGTTGGCGTCTCGATGTTGTCACCTTGCTCGCCGTCATTGGCGAGTCGTCTGTGGCAGAGCATTGCCAGACTATCACTGCCAGCATCATCTGCCTCTTCCCGCGCATCATTCCCGCCCCGCAAGCTTTCCTGAAGCCTTCTCGTCCTGTTCGCCTTCCCGAGACAACGGCTAAGATGACGGGCGTCTATAGTGGTGTTGTGCTCGATACCGTGGGCTTCTTCGCCAACATTATCCATCCCCTCGATGAGCTGCAGCCATTCGCCTTCCGGGTTCTGAAGATAACGCATACCGATCGTAATAGCGTCGACGGCGCCGAGGTCCCACGTCTGCTCCAGAGAGGGACTGGCCTCTTTTCACGAAAACGTTCGCACGGGGACGCCCTCGCCTCACCCCGTAGGCTACCGCCACCGGAGGACTCCGATAAACGTGCGTCGAGCGGGACGGGAGACAAGTCGTGGAGCAACGACGTCGAGGCCGGACCAATCCCAGGAATCAGGAAACGCCCGACGTTTAAGGAGAAGGTTCAGGACTTCGCAGCCAATCCGACGTTGGCAAATAACAGCAAACGACCTGCAGTCCCTGCTACCCTATCTTCTCCTGTGCACCTGGTCTCGCTCTTCTCCGTTTTGTTGACGTTCGGTATTATCGGCTTCGCGGCCTATCTTCAAGACGGGACGGCCATCCTTGCCGTGTCCCTCGTCTCCTTCGCCAGTTCTATAGTCGGTTGGGCTTCGTGGTGGAAGCCCATCCTGATGAGTCGACGCCACAACAATGTAGTCCCTGCTGGGGACGTGATAATCCGCACACGTGAAGGTGCTTTCCTCCTTATAAAATGTACCGAAGAAGTAGCGCGTGAGCTCTACTCCGGCACTGAAGAATGCGAATATCACGTTAGCGGACGCGCATACAGAGCGCTTATGGGCCTTGGAACATGTTTACTGATGGTGTCTGTCATTCTCTTGGGCAATTGCAAGTGGTGGTCACAGGTTTTCATCGGTGCCAGTTACATTGTCTTGAATGGGCTCTACTGGGCCATGGGCTTGTTACCGAAACGCTATTTCTGGGACTTGAGCCGCTATAAGATCGAGGATATTACCCCCGAAGACTCTCAAAAGGCCCACGAAAAGAACAACGACGACCCGCGGGAAGGCGTCGCAAGTTACACCCGCACGATGTGGTACGCCGTCCGCGCGACCAAGCGCACCGCTTGGGTTCACAGGAGTGGCGCCGCCCCTGACACGCCGCAATGGCGTAAGTGGCTAGCAGAGGCCGAGGAAGCTGCAGATTCGGGCAACAAGGATTGGCCCGCTGTTCAGCGCAAGGACGACATTATGAAGATGGAAGAGTGCGACTTCAACAAAAACGTCAGGGCCTCTGAACCATGCCGGGTCTTTGACAATGCGGAGCAAGCAGCGCCGGCTGTTGAAGTACAACCCCGAGATAGACGCCCCCCTGACGGTACCCTATAAGTGAGCTTGCGAAGGCACATAACCCTGGCCTTGTCGTTTTTGAGTTAATACTTTGGATACCCATACCTACGAACGATCGACTGGGCCTCTTATCGAAGCTAGCGGTCCCGATATTTTTGCGGAATCTTGGGATATTGATTTTTGTTTCGGTTTAGCCTCATGGACCCGGCTATGACTTGCATGAATATTTCTTCTTTATATCTCTTACTATTTTGCATATTTTCATACGTATTACCAAAGTTTCTGCATTCATGTGGATTACCTAACGGTACTAGCTCACATGCGGCGTATATGACTCAGGAGAAAATTTATATTTCCTTGGATAGGTATATTTGGGGGTTATAGGCTATGGGAAGATTCGATCATTTAGCGAGGAGTTTCGGTATACACGGCAGTAAGCAGTATGAACTTTCTCATTTACCCTAGGTACCTACCCACCTGGGATAGACATTAGCCTTGGGGAGTAGAATAAAACTATATGAAGGCATCTCGATTACGGATCCGCGATTAGTATGGTGTAAGATAGAACATAACCAGTTAGCTGATAGGATCCCTAACCTGCCGCCCTATAGGTAACTACTACCCTTCCTGCTGTTTCAATTCTTCAGACCTTGAAAATTGTGGACAATGAATTAATAATTAATAAAAAACTGATGAGGTTGGCAACTCTCCGTTCCCCTATCTTCGATAAAAACGGGCGAACCTGAGTTTTAGCTATATTGGCTAAGTTTGAACCAGTCAAGTACGTATATTACATATTACATTCTAACAAATTATTTACGTCTGAGTAGATAATAAACAAGCAGATTGGCGTACAGCTTCGCGCCGATGGCGCCTTTTTACATGTACTCATTAATTCTCATAGCGACTCGTCAATATCTCTCATCGACGCCAATGCTCCACAGCGATCTCCGCAGCAATTAGCAACACGCACTGCGCCCCCACCCCCTCATCTCAGGCAAGCTACTGCTACACAGCCTCTCCATACTGCCTGGCGCCGCTAACCCCGCAGGTCTGGAACCGGGCCGGCCGCATTCCTGGGGAGGATCTGAGCGTTCCTTTCATACACCATCAGGGCGATGAACCCCGCAGAATACCACTGGTTAAACATATATGGGATGCCGGTCATGAGACGCGACGGTGGTTGCATGCATAGAGCATTGAAGATGAAGGCTCGCTTCCTGGTTCGAGGAGAGGGATTGGTATGTCAAGTGATGTGACGTCAGCGGCGGCGATTGGAGGACGTTTGGGTGTTCGTGAAGAAAGGGGGGGTAAGGAGAGATAGAGAGGGGGAGGGGTCAGTATAGATGTGGTGTTTTCTGATGCGGTTGGCCGGAAGGAAAGAGACGGCACCAAGAGAGACCCCCAGAGCGTAAAGCAGACGGTGTAAAGGAGGAGAAACTATTGCTCAAGAAATCCAAGACGGAATGGAGTCGCACAGGACAATCCGAGGGATGAAGGTTTAATCATGTCCGATCCCTCCGCATCTCGCGTGAGATTGTCTAGGAAAACTCGCCCCCCGAACCCCGGTACCCCGGAGGTCTACTTCGACGATAAAACTTTCCGCCCTGTTAGCGGCCCCCTGGACGAAGAAATTGACTAAAGACTACGGTTCAGCGGCCGTCGCCACGCGACTCGTTATCATGCAGTACGCCACGAAACTCGCGAGCACGTTAAGAATTATCCCGAGTGCTCCCCAGCCTAAGTAACTCTATGGGGAGCGTTGGTTTGAGATATCAAAGGACATCATCATGGATGTACAATACCATATCACCTAAAAGGGGACCATACCGCCACTAATACGCCGAATCAAACTTCTTTTCTAAACTCACACATCAAGATTAGGTGTAGAACTTGTATGTGGAACATATTCCCTAGGGTAATTCACCTAATCACTTTAATCGTGTCAATCTTGAACTTTGCTTACCGGATCCGAAAGCCACATCTACCTAACCTAATTCACAAATTTTCAGCGACCCAAGTATCACCAAATGGTCAGTTTTATACAGCAATTCAATTACTGTCTCGGCCTCAATGGATTAACGAGCAATGCCCAAGATATTTCAACACGTTCTAGGACGCTCGGGTATACCAAAACCCCAATGAGGACTTCATAGAATGGCCTCTTAGCCGGCAGTATCTCAACATGAGACGATTAGTCGGCGTTATGGTTGTCAACTCATCAAACAATGAAACATGATCAGCCTATGTAGGTTGAGATAATAACTGCGTGACATTTTGACATGTTAGCATGGCCAAACACCATTTATAGAAGAAGTTCGAGCTTGGCCTCATATTCCTTCGACACTTTTCCAGGTATGTCGAATTTCGGGGTTACAGGAGCTCTAATGTCTCCAGGCATACCATATCCGAAGGCGACGATACGATTCCCACATACATCGGAGTCGATGGGGATCGATTCGAGTCAATTATGGAAAACACTTCTGCCCGTTAGCGCATAGCATCTCTTACATGAGAAGTGATGACGTCGTGCTCTCAACTGTACTCATCATCAAACCCAAAGGCAAGGCACCGAACCCTATTACTTTTTCAGCGTGCGTAAGGTCGCTTCAACGATATGTCAATGTACGTGAAAGTCATTCATTGGACCTGTTGGTTTTTATTCCTTCAATTGGATATCCCCAGGTCGCTGGAGGTTGACAGTTCTAGTCTCGATATCTAACGGCAGAATACAGGCATCATGGCTCGGAATGGAAATAAGACCTCCGACGGGCGCAAGAGAGTTCTCGTCGTTGGCGCAGGAGCTGCTGGGTATGACATCCGGAATCTTATATGGTTTATTGACTGATGATATTGCTCTAGTATGTCCACGGCGTATCATCTGTCGCAACACCCAGACATGTTTGACGTGACACTTATTGACGCCGTTGACTACTGCGGCGGGCAAGCGTTCTCAATCCCACTAGATAAGGAACGCTACGGAGCGTCGTGGTGTAATCAAGGAGTTCAAGTATGAAACATCAATTATTATTATCCTGTCATGTCTATTAACCAGATCGATTTAGGGGGGCTCCTATATCTTTCACCACACTGCAACAATGTTTCAACGGCAGGGATTTCACGCGGATCCCGTGAACCTTCAGGTTTCCTTCGGCAAGGACGAATCTTTCTGGTCTAACGTCTTTCCAACGCGGCTGTTGATCCGCCATGCGAAAGAAGTCAGACGCCTGGCTAAAATGGTAAATTTGATCCGCTGGTTCGAGCTCTTATTTGCCCTGATCCCCCTCAAGCTTGTCTGTAAGCTGTTTGGATTCTCTGAGGAGTTTACCAACACGATTGTCCTACCCATGACGGCTCTATTCCTGGGGACTGGAAATGCTACCCCGGAAGTGCCTACGATCATGTTTGAAAGGCTCTGTACATCTCCAACTTATGGAATGTGGTTTGCTCTTGATAAGAACACGATCGTCAATAATAGGCCTCCAATGATCGTCTTCCCTAACTTTTCCAAGTTTTATGGTACTTGGATGAAGGATCTTATCGATCGTGGCGTAGCGATTCGCCTATCTACGGAACTCACTGAGATCGTACAGAGGAGTGATCGTGGGGTAATCGTCAGACTCAAGTCACGGACACCTATATCTGATGGACATAACCCTACAGGGGGCGACCAGGGTGCACCAGCCAATGAGGAAACATACGATGAGATCGTCATGTGCTGCCTTGCTGATACTGCAAAGAAGGTGCTGGGTCAAACGGCAACTTGGAAGGAGAAGAGAGTACTAGGGTCGGCTAAGTTTAGCGACGACATTACGATCACTCATAACGATGCGGACTACATGAAGAAGTATTACGAAAACTTTTACCGCGAAGACCTAGCTGCTGCTGAAGTCAACGGGTTGGACCAAACCGCGCGTCTCGAATTTGCGGCGAATAACTTCCGGCCCATGTACTATATTAAAATGTACCCAGAGGACCAGTCGAAACTCGAGATGTGTTTTGATACGACTAACTACCAGAGTCAGTTTCCTGAGAGGGTGCCCTTTGAACAACATGTGTTCCAGACTATCTTTCTCAATAAGGATCGTGATAGAAAGTTATGGACGGATCACGAAATCAGAGAGGATAAGATCATTCGAAGGGACTGGTGGCATCAGCTTTGTCATAGCTACACGCATTACCTCTTCGTCGTGCCGTGGATGATGTTTCTCCAAGCAAAGAATCATACCCGTTACGCGGCAGCGTGGACTCTGGTCAACGCGCACGAGGTCGCGGTCATGTCTGGTATTGCCGCCGCTATAGATCTCGGAGCCGAGTACCCCGAGGATCTCGAGAACGATAGGTTCGCGTTCCTGTGTTTTCGGCTTTACTATCTCCTTGGATACGGCAGGTGGTACAAGCGGAAATACACGAAGCGAGGAAGCGAGTCTAGAACGCGGGCTGCCATGGAGGGCGAGAGCTGGGCTACAGGACCTTACGGCGGCATATACGAGGGTCCCGGAGTATCGAAAACGGAGCGGCAGACGTGGAAGGAGGAACTCGAGAAGGGTGCCAGTACCAAAAACCTAGCTGATGGAAATGCTCCCGGGAGGAGCCAACCATGAAGACTAGGTAGTTGTACCAAGGCAGACTCAGGTCGGATCCGAGACGGAGTGTGTGTATACGGAGGACCAGGTCTCATAGGGCCGCCAGTTCATCTCCGATCCCAAGTATGGTTCCGAACGTAGTACGGGTTACTACTATTGTAATTATCAGAGGAACACGAGCCACAAAGTCGCGGTACCCCGGCTACGTTTCGACTTTGCTGTTTTTTACTTGGGGTGGGAGTGCCGCATGTTGTCCCTCGAGCCTCGGTGCTGCCTGTGCTGGGAGGCCTGGACTATAACTAAACCGGTGGACAGTTCATAGTCTACGCGGCCCTACATAACATATGTGGATATAGTTCCATGGAATCGTTCGTATTCTTCTCCAGGGGGGGGCTTGTGAGTCACAGCCACTGTGCGGCTTGACCAGTTGTAGAGTGCCTTACCTACCAAGTTATGGGTTCAGTTATACCTCGCATTATTTATGTTATGTAGTTATATCTACCCCCTTTTTATACGTTGGTACTTTTTCGATAGATAAGCTATGGAGGATCCGTCAGCAGCTGTCAGCTACTCATCTGTGTGGGGCCAGATGTCTGGCTATGAATTGGCAGGTGTCGGCAGAGCCTCGACTAAGCCCGGTATAACTTCTTGTTGACCCCTTTTATTGGGCCTATCAGGAATTAACCTCATAATAATACACATAACAATATACTACTGTAACTACGGGAGTCTCCGCTAATTAAAGGTTTGTCTGGGTTCGTCTGACTCATCACGGCTTCGCAGCGAATGAACCGGGATTGATCTTGTCAATATTTTCAATTTTTCCCTTCCTTTGAGTCTCTTTTTGGCGATAGAACCGGATATCGACCCAACATGGAGGCCCATCACACAACTCCCACTACCACTTTCACGCGACAACAACCACTCATATCCCTACGGCCCATCCCAGCATCAGACACTTACGCCCTACGACACGCGGTTCTCTGGCCCAACAAGCCTGTATCTTACGTGCAGCTACCCGACGACGGCGCTGGTCAGCACTTCGGTGCGTTCGTCTCCAATAGCAGCGACGTTGGCAGCGATAGCAGCACGGCCAACAATAGCAGTGAAGAAACCCCGGAAGAGCTTGTGAGCGTTATCTCGCTATTCATCGATGATGGCAGTGGCGCGGCAAGGTTTCGCAAATTTGCCACTGCACCGCGGTGGCAGGGCAAAGGTATAGGGTCCGCCCTACTGACCTACACCATCGAGGCGGCCGCTAGAAAAGGTGCCACGAGTGTCTGGTGTGACGCGCGCCAAAGCGCCCTGGGCTTCTACCAGCGCTTCGGCCTGAGCGGTGAGGGCCGGGTCTTCTTCAAGGGAGACGTGCCTTACCTTCGGCTGTCCAGGGCTCTGCCCTGACAGAGTTTTTATTCTTTTGGTCGTGGCCGGTCTGGCTCGCATTGGGTTTGTGGGGGTGGCATTAAAGGGGAGGCGGGAACCGAGAATTGCTGTTTCTTTTTTTTTTCTTTTTCTTTTTTTTTTCTACCTAGTTTTTATTTGGACTCTTTTACTTCTGGGGCGCAAGGAGTGGGATTAGAGGTGCTTTTAAACTCCAACAGCGTGGGACCGTTAGGTAGCCAATAAATTCGGGTTGTATGCCGAGGCTAGGCAATAATTGGGAGGAGGAAGACGCCGCAGGCCAGCGCCAGTCTGCGGTTCGATATGGACGATTCCCCGCGTTTTTCATCGGGGCACGGGCGGTACGGGACAAACCTAGCAGCCTAGACTGCCTAAGGTGATGGATATGATGGATATGATGGATACCGAGCATTCGATTTCCCTTATTAAGATACTTACATGTACTACGCGTCCCGCTCATGGACAGGGATTCGGAAGTCCCCGGTCGTTTCTTGATTCCGCAAGCCCTCTCTTACTGCCGATGACGTATTTCTCGGCTATACACATTTGCGGTAGGCTTTGCTATCGGACGCAAGCTGCCGTCCAAGTTTGGCAGGGGTCCGAGGGTAACGGCATTAATTCTGATACGCTTCCTTGGAGCCCAAGGTGATACAAGCGTCCCTTGAACAGGGAGCTCCCTTCTGTGAGCTCCATTCTGTGAGTATTTGCGGTATATGCGTGTCGTATATAGTAGACTACCTCCTAATACATACATATACACAGCTAAGGATCACGTGCAGCTAGGAGTGCATGTCCCAGGCGTCGAGCAGCTTCGAAAACAAAGCGGTATTGGCCTGGGTTGGCATAGCAATGACCGTGTAAAGGTAGGTACATATGTAGGTAGGCACTACTGCGATGCAAGCTGATGTGTATTTTCTAAGAAAACTGAGCCGTGCTCTGTACGGCACGGTGTGGAAGTGGAGAGATCCAACCTCCTCTTCTGCGTATGTGCGGGCGCAACGGTAAAGAACGGCCAAACGGCTATCGAGCAAGTCTGGTATGAACGGTATGATTTTCTCTCCACCTGCGCACGCACTGTTTTATGCAGTTCTGGGTTGTGCCTGTGCCGCCTATCGGAACAACGTTTATGAGAAAATCACAGGAAAATCCCAAAGTAATGCACGCAAGTCTTGTACCCAAGTGACCGGGACTGTGCGAGAGTTATGCTCGGTAGTCGACGATCGATCCCTAAGATCTTCGATGTGGCTGTCCATCTTATTCGAAACCCATCGGTCCTCCGGTATTACAAGACCTAGTACGAGATACTATAAGCTACCACGAACTACCATGAACTACAACGTGAGACACGGAATTATATTAATCGAACGACCGTCTCTCCCGAACGCGCGAGAGAGGGCGAGAGAAGGCGAGAGATAGTCGTAAAGATGCTCAATTGGAATGCATCCGCGGCTGCTTCGTAATTAAGTCGTTCATAAATAAATCACCTATCGGACGAAGCACTGTGTTTACATAGCATTTCATAAACGGGTCCCTGGCGTAGCAGAGGATGGACGGACGCGACTCACCTTCGTAGGCACCTACCGGCATTGCGCATCCTTAGCTGCTAAAGGACGCCCACCGTGCTAACGAGATATCCCCAATCGGACTTTCAAGGGGGGCGATAGGCTTGCCGATCCGTCCATTGTCCACTGGCGAGACCAAGTCTTTAATCGCCGCCCCCTCCTCCCCATAGGTACTTGACAACACAATTGACGACTCAGCAAGGGCCAGACGGGGGCGTGGCGGACTGAAAATAGGCTCGAAACGGGAATATGTGGCTCAACTGCCTCCGCGACCCGCTGGTTGGCTCGTCCGGGATGCAGCAGTGTCCAATCCGATATACTATGTGTACTATATGTATTATATGTACTATGCGTACTATGCGTACTATGCGTACTATGTGTACTATGTTACTATGTATGTAAGTACGCCAATGTGCGAAGGAAGACCAGACTGGCCGAGAACTGGGTTGAACTGGGTTGAGCTGGGTTGGATGGAACTGGCTTATCGCTTAGCACATAGCCGTCGGCCAGCCTCGCGCCGGGATACAGAAGTGTAAAAATTTTCGTAGGGCAGACGAGACCTGGGAAAGACGTCATGGGCCAACGAAGAATCGCGGGCGAGCGTTTCGCACAGAGGTGATAGGGACGGGGAGTGGTCAGTAATTTTATTGAATTTCCTGTGACCTGGCAGCGGGTGGCAAAAGAAGGGCCAGAGAATATCAAATGAGAGCCGGATGATGGTCAAATATAGGGGTGGGGTTGCACCCCGTAGGGTCAGCTGCCCGTCGACCAATCATCTTACACGGATGCATGACTGCCCAACGTTGGGCATCTGGGCATCTGATCCAACCTCTGTGTTCACCAGGTACATCTTTGTATCCCATGTATTCTCATCGTGTACGCCCTCAGGCTACGGTGTCTGTATTCAAGACGGGCGCCGCGATGGGCCCCAGTTGGGCAACGTTCCTTGTACCCATTGGGCGCCTCGCGGTGAGTCAGGTAGGTACAGCAATTCCCTTGCAGACGGACCCGGGGATGGCATCCTGGTAAGCACGCGGTTGTGCAGGCTCTGCCAACTAGAGCCAGATTCTGGTCATATCCACACCCACCGTCTCAAATCCAGTTTATTATTCAACCACCCCGTCAGCCTTCCCTCTGGGTCTCCTGATCCTCATATAGGAAAGTCGACAAAAACCCTTCATGCGCTACGTTCCCCTTCCGTTTGCCTCACCTTGTCTCACAGGTCCCAGACAACAAAAACCTACGCTCGCCCACCGAAATGAGCCATTACCACACCACTCTATCACCAATTCAAGAGACTGAAGTGACTGAAGTGACTAAACTGACTGAACTCACCTGGGCGCGTATCTCAACGACTTTAACCTACCAATTTCACCCAGAATACGACCGGTCGACCGGAAGCACGAGATAAGATGGACGTGCGGACGAGCCGACCAGCGGAGCGGACATTCGCGATGCCCGGCGGATTCCCAGGATATACCGAGCGGCCCCGGTCGATCTCGCGGCCGGCCGCAGCGAGAGAGTCCGAAAGAGAGACATCTCCCGCCCGGACAGCACCAACCACAGCATCTTCACAAACAGGTCCTCTGAAAGGTATCCTAAAGAAGACGACGCCCACGCCCACGCCCCCGCCCCCGCGGCCGCAAGACCCCCTTGCCGCCCGCTTCTACAGGGTGTCGAGGCCTGAGCAGATGTACCCGGTTTCGGCACCCCAATCACCTACATATCCCTCAGATAGCGAGAGATACACATACGACATGGACACCATGGACACTGACTCCCAATCGGCCGAGTCGGAGCTCTCTGTTAATACCCAGGCCACCAGCGTCGTGTCGTCGGAATCTTCTCTCCCCCCTAAGCCATCAAAGCCCTCAACCCAAGTAAAACACGTCCGCCATGTGGCAAGTTCGAACCGAGTCAGGACGCGACCGCGATCCAAGACTCCTTCGGAGGTAACGAAGCCTCCCGTCCCCGAGAAGAAGAGAACCGTGCACATCCAATTCGTCCCCGCCAAGCAGAACAATCCCCCTCCGTCTCAAGAACTTCAACTTGCTCGGAAGCCGGAGAAGGACCTCCTCGAGAAGATTGAGCAGCTAGAGTCGGAAACTGACACCCTACGGAAAGAACGCAGTAGGCTAAACCGGGATTTGGACGATGCCTCGGTACAATTATCTAGCAGGGGACAAGAGAACCAGGAAATTGTGCGGATCCTAAACTTCGAGCGCAACTCCAAGGAACTCATCCTCAGGGATCTCGAGGAGCAAAGACAGATCTCCGACGAATTCCGAAGCAACTACCAACTACAACAAGGAATGCTAATAGAGGCGGAGAGGGAGCGAGACGACCTCAAGCACATGCGAGATCGCTTCGAGAGGCAGATTGCTGACCTTGAGAAGGAGTTAGCGGAACGAGATGCTGCGCAGAGAGAGCAAGAAGAAGCACTCAGACGCGACATCGATACCCTCGAGCTCACCACAGCAAACTTCGAGAGGCAAATAAGTTCCCGCAACAAGGAGGTCAAGGAACTGAACCAGGAACTCAGGGAATTGGACTGCGAAGTTAAGGAACTAACATCGGAGAGGAATTTCGCCCGAGCGGAGTCCGAAAGGTTCCTCGCCAGAGTAAGGGCTCTAGAGACCGAGAGAGTGCCCTCCAGGGAGGAGAAGGAGGCTCTTCTAAGGGAAAGGGGAGAGTTGCGGTGCCATATCGCTGGCCTAGAAGATGAGAGGCGCGCTCTTGAGAAGAAAGTCAAGGGCTTTGAGCAAGAGATAGAGTCCCTCAAGACGCACGTCGCATCGCTTGAGTCTGATAAGAGCGCCCTCGAGAAAGACGTCGAGTCGGAAAAGGCCGGCAAGGAGGAGCTTCAGAAGCAGATAGAGACCGTTAAGTCCGAGAAGCAAGAGCTTCAGGAACAACTTGACGCCGCGAGGACTGCTAGAGATGACCTTGAGAAGCAATTAGAAGTTACTAAGGGCGATCTCGAGAAGCAGCTCGAGACCGCCAAGGGCGACTTTGAAAAGCAACTCGAAGCCACCAAAGACGACCTTGGAAAGCAATTCGAGTTCTCGAAGCAGGACCTTGACAAGCAAGTCTCCGACCTTAACGAGCAAATCTCGGGCCTCAACAAGCAAGTCTCGGATCTTAAGGCTACACTGGACGACAAGCAGTCGACAATCGATGGTTTAGTCACCGAGGTTGCTGGATCCAGGGACGCTAACATCGCCCTTGCATCGGAACGCCTACAGGTTGATACCCAATTGATGACTATCCGGACCAATTTGGCCACCGTCGAGGCGGAGCTCAGTCTGATGCGGCGGCGGAACGAGGTTCTCGAATCAGAAAAGGAGCAGCTCGCGATCCGCGCCGCTGAGTTCGAGAAGGTGAGCAGCGACCTAGAGAAGCTTCGCCAAGAACATGCAGGCCTTGAGGAACGATCCAAGGGACTCGAAGCCGACGTTGGAAAGCACCAAGAAGTCGCCAAGGCGCTGCAGGAGGAGAAAGACAAGATCGCCGCCGCTGCTAAGAGCCTTGAAGAGAGCACCGGTTTCGCCAAGCTAAACGAGGAGAAGAACTCACTCCAAGGGAACGTCAAGGAACTCGAGGGCAAGGTCACCACACTAGCAATCGAGAAGACGGTTCTGGAGGTCATGAAGAAGGAACTTCAGGCCGAAGCCGATAAGATCCCCACTCTATTCCAGGAGAAAGCTTCCCTCGAGGCCAACCTCCTGGCCAAGTCCAGGGACCTCCAAGTTGAAGCCGACAAAGTTACGGCCTTGATGATGGAGAAGATGGACCTCGAATGCAGGATCAATGATCTCAGGGCTGAGGCGGACAAGGTGCCCGACCTGACCGAGCAAGTGCAGGTGCTAACCATGCGACTCAACTCGACGAACCAGCTCCTCGCGGATGCCAACGCATCGCAGGCCTTTTCGACTGCCCAAATCAACGACCTCCAAGCCACCGTGAACAAGCTCCAAGGGCGCTCCAAGTCGCGCAGCAACTCGCGACAGAAGCGCCAGAGCCGCTCCCCATCCTCCAGCCTGGTCTTCGTCCGGACTCCTCCCGAGAAGGGTGGCACCGTGTACGTCACGACACGGGACGCGCTCAAGGACAGGGACCGGTCGCCGGCATAAGTCAATCAACACATCGTCCACACACCAAACTACACCAACGAGCACCAGTGGTAGTCCACTTAATCCAATAATCGAGGTCCGGGTCGGAGAGGCATAGAGAAAAGAGAGATCATCACCATATTAATAACATCCAAAAACGAGGTAATAGAGCGGAATACGGGAAGGGGGGGGTTTCGGGGCGAGACTGAACGCTACATTGCCGACGAGCGGGCGATCCCACCACGCCTTGTCGCGGTTCGACAGACATGGATTATTATTACTATTACGGAATACATAAAATCATCACGGAGACGACGGGGAGACTGGAGAGAGAGAGAGACGAGGGAGTGGTATGTTTTCCTTTGTTAATCATAGTTGTACCATTTTTCGTCGAAGTCCATGTACGAGGGAGGGGGCACCGAACGAACGAGCGATATAATGTTCAAAGCTGTCCAGTGGACTTACTTATTATTTAGCGGACATCATCTCCATGTCACATCGTCATAACTTTTCTTTTTAATGTTTTCCCTTTGTTCGTCATTTCTGTTACATATTATCGGGAAATCGGGAGGGAAAAGAAAAGGCATATGAGATTACGGGAAAAGGGAAATGGGCCGACCTCATCATGGATTCTCCCTTACTTGTATTGCTAGTGTAAGGTTGTCGGACGTTATGTCACGCTGTAATCCGGTCACCTATGTATCGGTCTAGACAATGAGCACGAGCTCGAAAGGGGGGCATGGTTAGGGGTTTTTGATTTTAGAGATCTGGAATAGTAATAGTTTTTATTAGTTAATGCAGCACGATACTTCAAATTCAAGTCCCTCGGCATCGTGAAAACAGTGATATGTCGGTAATGGCTTCCTTCTACCAGCACTTCAGTGATTCAAGATGCCTTCAGCGGTAGGTGTGTATAAGCGTATGAGATAAGCATCTCAACTTAATCAATGCCTACGATGGGTTTCTAGCCAATCATAGCTCCAGCTATCACACCGAAGTGGTGGTTGGATATACGTTCTTGTACCTGCATCAGCATCTTCGCCTCAGGACTCATTTTATAGGTGTTCATAGGCTGGACTGAGTCGGCGAGTGCCGACTTTAACTACAATAAATAAGTCCAACTGAGTCGAGATCACATGAAAAATAGACACCGCAAGCAACACTCAAAATGCCGAGTGCCCTAGCAACCGATCCTTCTACACCTTGTTTGTTCATATTGACAGGAGAATGAGGGGCATTGAGCTTGGACGGGAGGATAGAAGCGCGGCAGAATATTTCGGTCAGAGTTGATAACCCATTTCCAGAAGCCTTATCTTCGCAGGGCCCCTGTAGATCAGAATCGATACGAGGAAATTCCTCGCGGTCGGCTTGTTTGGGCACGTCTCGACGGGGCCGTCCCACCCGGATACCCCTATCGGGAGATTCCTCCCTTGCGCGCGGCAATGGGGCCCAGCGTCGTCGCCAATGAAAACCTGGATGGAGCATTTTACGCGTCGAATTCCAACCCCGTACCCACCGTGTCCATTTTCCCGCCACCGCCCCCAGCGCTCTGTCGAACACGGAAAGTGATAAGCGGGTCGGGTTAGACGTTGCGGATCCCACGGGGGGACAAGCAACTGTACCGGATCGGCATCCGGGACACCGTTCATTCGGGTGGGCTCGACGTGGCCGGGGAGCAGCTCACCGACATCCCGCTGCAGCACAGTATACGCTCTGGGCGCTGAGACGTGTCCGGCGGTGTTGCGCGTAGGAAGTCTGGGGCCGGTTACGTGAAAGCGATGGTGTTGTGGATCTCTCGAGTATGTTCATGTTTCTTCCTTGCTTAGCTGGCTTAGGAACCCCGAGTTAGGTTATAGGTGTGTGGATGGACTACCGTAAGCATAGTGCCTCTCCAGCTGCTTCACGTCGAAATAGGAAATCCAAGGTTCCCAAGTGGACTAAGTAGGGGATACGAATCGTGGGTCATCTAGCTCTAAATGTCGACATGCAGAAACATCCGATGCCAGCAGATTACTAGCTGGGCCCCACTGCTATCCAAATCAGTCGAATTCGGCATTGCCGAGTTTCTCGATCTTGCTTGTTATAGAGACGTGGTTGTGAGGTGTCAACATTTATGGATGCTATGATCGAGATGCTGGTCTAGCCCGTTGCAGGTATCCAGCCACCCTTCCAGTGCGGGCCAAAGGATTAAGGTAAGCGGGGTGGAGAGAATAGTAAAAGCAAGGGGGCGAATGAGTGACGGTTGAATATAAATATCAGAGACCAGAAGAGCTAGACGAAAGGTAAACTTATGAAAGGAAGGATTTTCTTGCTGCGCTTGAGACTCCGACGACGATCATAAGTTCCACTGGGTTCATGGTATGAGAGGGTAGGAATTCTCTTACACTCTTAACCTAGGAAATTCCTCTCAAGGGTGACCTGATATGGGATCAACAATGAATTCACTTTGGCGAGCATTTCTATAATTATGGTAGGGCTTCACCACGTTGCTACCGTTACAGGAAACCTGGGTTCGACCGTTCTCTCGGTTGATCATAGACAGGTAATTAGTTTCAACTAAGAGCTCAAGTACATTTATCACGCTGTTGAAAAGGTGAATAGAAACAAGTAATTATTAGATAAGGAGGCACATAATCGAATGCCACAATCGTCCTACAAAGCCAATACGCCACGACGACCCTTCCTCCTAACCAACAAAGTTCGATATCGGATGAGAAGACTCGGATCCGAAGAGTTGCTGAGAATTGGGTGCTTAATATTCTGTTGACCTATTAATTTCTGCATCCAAGACGTGGCACATATGGTTAAGTCTTGATAACTAACCTTCCTCGTTGGTTATCGATCGACTGGTTGCGGAGCCTAGCTGTGCTTCCTCGGTGGGAATATGGTATTTATAGAATAGTAACCGACATGACATGTATATGCATCGGGTGTCACTGCCAAATGTTGTTGAACTCCGGTTAAAATGCATGGGGGTATCGATAGGCATTGTTACCGGTTGCTATCAACCGCGATGTTCTGACGCCAAATTTTAAGGACAGCCCATTAAAGGGCCAATAAACCCGACGTCGTCGAGCAACACACCTTAGAATGACATCAACGTAGAATAGAGCAAGGCAAGTTAGGGTTGAGAGGGTCAACTGAGGTTTATTACGGTGGAAATGGTTCGCCCGTGAAAGCCTTAGCACTCCTAGGCTAACCACACCAATGTGTGCTTGATGCCAACCCGGCATTAGACGTAACCCTATCGAAAGTCGAATCATCTCAAAAATGGGAGCACGAAGTGTATGCCAGATCCTTATTATTTATGATGACGGTTGATTCTTCAACTTTTGAAGTTGGAAGTTTATAATGATTCGAACGAAAGATGTCCCCTATGGTTGGTAAAGAGAATTTAGACCTTGGGCTGGACTGCTGGCGCTGAACCTTCCATTGTTGCAGCAAGCGTGTTTTGGACGACACCAGAAGGGACCTGATTGGCTTGTGAGCCGTTCTTCCGATGGTTGTTGCCTTCTTCAGTCAGAAGCTTGCTTAGAAGTTGTAAGTCATCACGGGCTCGAGGGTCGCGTTCGAGGGCTCGGCGAACGGCAGTCCATTCGCCTTCCTTCATGCGAGCAGCGTGGGGGAGCAAAAAGGCGACGGCGGAACTAGAAAAGAGAGGGCCAAGAACTTCGCGAGCTTTCATCTCGCCTTCGGCCTGTGCGGCTCGTAAGGCAGGAACTGTAGGGTCTTGAGCAACTTGTGGTGCCGATGCTGGCATAGGTGAGGGTAATGCCTGGTGAGGCGTCATCGCCGGTGTCGGGTGACCCGGTATCTTGGGCGGAGGAATAGGCGTCTGGCTATACTGTGGCTGCGGCAGATTTTGGGCGGGGAAAGGTCCCTGTGGTGTTGCAGGTGACCACGATGGACCCGAAAGGGATGGCCTCGGCGGCATTGGAGTGCCCTGGGTTGGCGTACCCGATGCGGCTCTTTGTAGTTCGGACCGCTGTTGCTCTATCGGGATTTGTACCTGTTTTTCGTCTCGGTAGACAAAAATCATCAACAGCATCGGCTCCGAGCGCTTTAGGGGGATGAGATGATCACCAATATTTTGCACCGGCTCCGGAATAGGACCATCACCCTCCGCCACAGGCACTAGATACGTATCTCTGACGTTACCGAGCTTCTTCTCACCAACAACCCCATATCTTTTCTTAGACTGAAAATATTCGATGACGGCTAGGAATTGCTTGCGTGCGTTGGGATCTGTTGGGTGGCTTGGGGACAAGCTAGTAATCACCAAGTCCACCTGGTTGTTATACCTCAGCCCGCAAAGGTAAGGGATAGCCTTCTCCTCTGCGATACGTCCGGCAACCGTGAGAAGCGGTGGTATAAGATCTTTCCATGCAATGTTCCTAACCTTGCTCAGATCAGCACCACCGGCGTATCTTGCCACAGTATCGACTTCGGCGACATTGGTCATAACAAGAGGACCGCGCCAGACGATGTCAGGGTCAATATGCTCAGTTGGCGAATACGGCGGAGACTCGTTGCCGTCTTCTTGAAGCAGTCGGTCCACTTCAGGATCATCTCCAGGACCAGTGGAGTGAACTTGCATGGAGGTCCGTCTTTGATGCGACGCCGAAGGAGATTTAACGCTCGAAAAGACTTTCCCAATATCGAAATCGGATTTTCTAGGCGACTGTTGGCGCCCCTGCGTGTCAACCCGGAGAGGCGCCGCAGACGAGCTAGACCGACTACCGGCATTTGTTGGCGATCCCGCTCCATCTGCCGACTGCGCTGATGCTGTAGCCGCCTCGCTGTTGGCATTTCCTGCCTCACTCGCCTCCCTAGCACCCTTTCGACGGAGGACAGAGGGAGCTTCATCTAGTTCGACCGCAAGGTGGTCCGTTTCAACCACTTCCTCTCCCTTATGCGTTCGCCGGACACGCGGGGCGTCGTCCGTGATTAGAATTGATTGTTTTTCTGCTCGAGCCTTCATCTCAGCGGCCTCGCGCTGTTGTTCCTTCGTTGCTAACTGGTCACCGGTCATGACCACAAAAGACGTGGGCGGCAACGTCCTGTTCAGCAGTTGGCAGGCAAGCTCAATATTGTTCTTGAGGCTGAAGATCAAGGCTCGAAGCTGTGATGCATTGTGAGAGGTGTTCGGATGGGTATCTTGGAAGGCTCGTTCGATCTCGATAGCCAAGCGTTCGGTGATATCCTTCTTAGAAGAACCTTGAGGAATCGCGTACAGATTCTTCTTCTCGGCAAGGTCGATCGCAACATCGAGAGACTTCTGCAGACCTAGGGCGGCCTGCCTCCGGGGACCTTCAAGCTTCTGGATATTCTCGGGTAGATCATTCGGGGGGGTATACGCCGGATGTGCCGGAACGGCTTGAACGTCCGAGACCTTGCGAAGCTTGCTCTGAGGTCCTTGTGACTGATCGCGAGCCTTGCGCTTACTTTTCATCGTTGGTTCCGACGAGCTCTCCTCTTTCTTCGCGTCGGGAGTAGGAGACGACTTTGTTTTAGTGACGGATGCGCTCGGTGACGCGCGATCCTTAGGGTCGCTTATGCGCTTCGCCTTCCCCTTCCTGCCCCCCTTTTTTCGCTTCTTCTCGTCCTCATACTTCTGCCTGCGGCCCTCCCACGGTTTCTCCCCTTTCTTGATAGCCTCCAATGTGTTCTTGTGATCTTCGGGCGCGCATTGCTCGCAGAAATAATCCCTAGTTAAATCTTCCGTGAACACGCTCATGCCCATGCACACGTTATGCTGCCAAGCACCACACTTGTCGCATGCAATCCAAGGCTCATTGGTATCGTCGTCGTCTTGCGTAGTGGCGCCGCAAATGCAGCGTATGATCTCCTCGTCTTCGTCTTGCTTCTCGTCCTTCTCAATCGCCTTCTTGCTGTTCTTCTTAGTCTGTCGCCGCTTCACCGGTTCCGGTCCGTTCTCGAGCTGATCGAAGGCCTTCGTGTGCTGACCCTTGGTGGCTCTGACGGAGCGACGGGGTTCCTGCTCGCCTGTAGTGACGCGTGTACTTGTTAGTTGGTGGCTCTTCTTGCTGGGTAATCTGGAAGACGTAGAACGTGTGTTGTCATGGGCATTGTGACGGGTGTTGTGGCGGTTAACGACTGGGACTTGGGCCGAGCAGCTTGTCGCGGAGCTTTGCTCGGTTATACGCTTACCAGACATCTTGGGAGTCGGTAGACGGTCAAATTAGGGTGGCAGGTCAAGTTATAGTATGGAAATTTAGTTGCTCAGGGTTGAGAGTCTGAGTCTACGTTGCGATGTTGGAAATTGGGAGCAGCAGCACTCTTCAGACAATCATGGCTTCTACGGAGCTGGATTGATCTATGATCTGACCAGAAGGCGAAGGGAAAACGACCAAGTTATGAACCCAAGACCTTCAATACCTAAGAGACCTAGCCTTCTTTTCCCTTTTGGATTCTTGGTGGCCTCGGTGGAGGGTTATTTGCTGGATCACGGGCGGTAAAGGTGTAAAGGTGTAAAGGTGATGGACAATGCAAAGACGATCAGGAAAAGCTGTACGGCTAAATAACTCTGGCCGCAGGAGTACTAATTGCAAGTGACGCGACAGCACCTACTTGCTGTTATTCGACGGTAGAGGCAAGTCGAAGCTGTTGGGTATGCGCTGGTGTTGAGGGAGTATATGCTGTAAGTCAGGTCGGTATGGGGTATCGTGACGTGGTCCACCGACTGTTGATGCGGTAAAAGTTATTATTACGAATGGGGGGAGATGGGGGGAGGTGTCACGGTGGTGGAGGTGGTCAGGTTGTTGAATGGGGAAGAAGGAAAAAAAAAAAAGCATTCCAGGGAAAAACAGACCTATGGCGGCATTTGTGCACGGGCCTCGGATCTAGAAGCGGTGGAAGCTGAGAAAACATGAAGGGGGGCAAGAAGGGCTCGCGATTAAGTTCGTGGCTGAACTCATGCTCTTCCCCCGCACGTTACCTAATCAAGGTCAGGTACCTTACCTAGCCCTTGCCTTACTCAGGTATGATGTTTACCTAGGTACGGTAGGTACCTAGGTATGCATGTAATACGGTAATCTAGGCGAATATGTGGCTAGGTACCTAATAGTTAAGGTGGGCGCTCAAGCCACCTGTGGCTTATGTAGTAACCAGGTCGGATATGTATGTATTTACCTAATGCACTTACTATGAGCATATATCATATAGATCCATGTATCCATAGGTATCTAGGTAGGTAGGTACGCTATGATACGTACCTAGGTACCTAAAACCAAGCTCCTCCGACGGCCCGCCATTGTACGCGTGGGAGCTCTTGCCTAGCTTCCAGCCTTATCCCCCCAGCCCTTTCCACCATAGAAATCAATTCGTAGCCATCTCAGTGTCCGAGCTCGACGTCTTAATACCAAACGCACATCTCCAATCAACTATCTACCTCTACCGACCCGGCCTTCGTCGACTCACGCCTCTGTCAGGCCTCGAGAC
The DNA here is from genome assembly GCA_902806595.1 of Pyrenopolyporus hunteri. NCBI lineage: Eukaryota > Fungi > Ascomycota > Sordariomycetes > Xylariales > Hypoxylaceae > Pyrenopolyporus > Pyrenopolyporus hunteri. Next base: position 923,109 of record CADCXC010000011.1, on the reverse strand, counting down.
ATTAATCCATCTCGCAAATTTCTACGGCCGGATACTACACCATGTCTCGTCGCTACGATTCACGAGTAGGTTCACAGCTATATCCGTCCCCATAGTAGCATAACATCCTAGGCGCAAAAGCTCACGTCCCCGCCAGACTACCATCTTCTCGCCCGAGGGTCGCTTGTATCAGGTCGAATACGCGCTCGAGGCTATATCCCATGCCGGAACTGCGATCGGCATTCTCGCCAAAGATGGGATCGTCCTAGCAGCAGAGCGCAAGGTCACTTCGAAGCTATTAGAGCAAGATACCTCGGCAGAGAAGCTCTACATCTTGAACGAGTACGTAGCGGGATTACGGCCGGACACCCAAGCCGGGCTTTTGCGGAGCTAACGAGTCCCAGCAATATGATTTGCGCCGTAGCTGGTATGACGGCCGACGCAAACATCCTCATCAACTATGCCCGACAAGCCGCCCAACGGTACCTCCTGACCTACAACGAAGACATCCCGTGCGAACAGCTGGTGCGGAGACTATGCGATCTCAAGCAGGGCTACACCCAACACGGTGGGCTGCGACCTTTCGGTGTATCGTTCATATACGCAGGATGGGACCCCCAGCGGCAGTTCCAACTCTATCTCAGCAACCCGTCAGGCAACTATGGAGGCTGGAAGGCGACAAGCGCCGGCGCCAACAATGCGAGTGCATCGAGCTTACTCAAGCAAGACTACAAGGAGGACTGTACGTTAAAAGAGGCCTGTGGTATGGCCGTTAAGGTGCTGAGCAAGACCATGGACTCGACCAAGCTGAGTAGCGAGAAGAGTGAGTGCTCCATACCGACACTAGCTACCCATATTCAGCCATGCTAACACAGCCCTTCCAGTTGAATTTGCGACGGTAGGACAGACCAAGGATGGCAAGATTTACCACCGTCTTTGGAGCGCGGATGAGATCACAGCGCTCTTAAAGGAGCACGATCTAGCAAAGGACGAGAGCGCGGAAGATAAATAAGCTAGATGGTTATGTCATAGACCCCCGTAGGTTTAGATATCCGTGGAGTTGATGGTGTACCAATACCAAATCGTTGGGGCATCAGCTACCAGGCTTGAAGCTGATATTCAGCGGCAGCTCAGTCAACACGATCAGAATCATGAACCATATTTTTGCACCACGGAGTCGAGAACTAGATTTGTTGTTTTGTAATATGATTGGAGGCTCTGTTTTAAAGACTAATGAGTTACAGCAATTAAAGTCCTACCGCTCCCCTTCCCCTAGAAGTCGGCATTAGGATAGAGCTCTATTCCAGCAGTACATCCACTATAATGCATAATGGTGTTTGACGGCCTTTACGCTTTTACAATCTTGGGTACGAAGTTGAGCTTAGGACGCGTGAGCTTGCTCGGTAGGTACCTAGGTGGTAGGTACCTAGGTGGTAGGTACCTAAGTATAATCTAGGTAACGCGAAGCAATCGGCTGGTATTAAAGTTAATCCCCCCCGATGCAGACCCCAAAAGGCCCAAGGTGGAGCTGCCCGCACCAAAAAAGCCCAAAAGCCAATTAGCGCCTCCACATGTTGCACGCACGTCAAATCTCGCCCCTGTCCATACACTATACGTATATGGCCATGTACCCTAGTATCTTTCCCCAAGGAGCGAATGAGGAAGCTTGGACGACTGCATGAACCCAAGAATTTCAGGTCGGATCAGGGGACTGACCATTCATTTACATAGTAAACTTTCCTGCCCCGCCAAAAAATAAATACATCTCGAATTGGGAGTTCTGGTTCCGTTCCATCTGTTGTTACATTTGGTGCCTTGGATCTCTCTCCGCCCTCAAGCGAACTTGAGCCTAGTATACCAGAACCGTCCTTTTATTTATTTTCCCTAGATATATACGACATCGTCCGCCGCCATGCTGCAGGTCCCGATTCGAGAAAAACCCACCGGTCCCAGCAAGGGCACCAAAGCCGTTATCCTGGTACGAACATCCCACTTCCTCCATAACAAGACTTACACTAATCAGCATTGTCTCTGCTCCAGGTTGGCGGCCCTTCGCGTGGAACCAGGTTCCGCCCTCTATCGCTCGATGTCCCCAAGGTTAGCTCGTCGATCGGCATCATCGCTCCTAGTACAACTATTATACTAACAGCAGTATATACATACAGCCCCTCTTCGACGTTGCCGGCCACCCCATCATCTGGCACTGCCTGACCGCCATTGCGAAAGTGCCCTCCATCCAGGAGGTCTGCATGATCGGTTACTATGACGAATCCGTGTTCAAGGACTTCATCAAAGAGGCCGCTTCCGAATTTCCCAATCTCCCTATCAAATACCTACGAGAATACCAGGCCCTGGGTACGGCAGGTGGCCTATACCATTTCCGAGATGCCATCCTCAAGGGTCGGCCCGAGCGCATCTTCGTCCTCAACTCAGACGTCTGCTGTTCTTTCCCGCTCAACGAGATGGCGAAGCTATTCGACGATAAGGACGCCGAAGCTGTCATTCTAGGCACACGTGTCAGCGAAGACGCCGCTACCAACTTCGGTTGCATTGTGTCGGACCAGCACTCTCGCCGTGTTCTGCACTACGTTGAGAAGCCCGAGAGCCATATATCGAATCTGATCAACTGTGGTGTCTACCTATTCAGCGTCGATGCTATCTTCCCCAGCATCAAGACCGCTATTAAACGAAGAACAGACCGACCCCGGTTGGTGTCGTATCCCTCGTCAGAGAATCTCGAGTCGAGTTTTATGGCCGATGAGGACGAAGAGCGCAAGAATGAAGTCATCCGCCTAGAGCAGGACATCCTGAGCGACCTTGCAGACAGCAAGCAATTCTTCGTCTACGAAACCAAGGACTTCTGGCGTCAGATTAAGACAGCTGGCTCCGCCGTTCCAGCCAACGCGCTATACCTACAGAAGGCCTACCAGACCGGATCAACCGAACTCGCAAAGCCTTCTCCCAATGTCATACCACCCGTCTTCATTCACCCTTCCGCACACGTCGATCCTACTGCTAAACTTGGGCCTAACGTCTCTATTGGACCCCGGGCAACCATTGGGCCTGGCGCAAGAGTCAAGGAGTCCATCGTCCTCGAGGATGCAGAGATCAAGCACGACGCTTGCGTACTCTACTCGATTGTCGGCTGGAACAGCCGCGTGGGTGCCTGGGCTCGCGTCGAGGGCACGCCGACGCCCGTCACAAACCATTCGACCAGTATTATGAAGAACGGCGTCAAAGTACAGAGCATTACCATTTTAGGCAAGGAATGCGGCGTCGGAGATGAAGTGCGTGTGCAGAACTGTGTCTGCTTGCCCTTCAAGGAACTGAAGAGGGTGAGTTTTTCGAGCCTATTTCGAATCCGAGTCACCGCGCGAGACCCAGCTAACATATCTATAGGATGTCGCTAATGAAGTCATCATGTAATGAAGTTTGCCGCGGTTAGGCGACTTACTTACAGGCCTCTCATCTCCTATGAATTTCGGGAACACACGGTTGATTCCATCTTCGGTGTAATGGACACGAAAAAAAAGCTACGGTAATACCTTCAGCGCAACGAGTTAGCCAGCCGGATAGTCGAGACCTTCTATAATTGACAATGCGTTTGCTTCCACCTACTATCACTTTCTTCAATTCGCGGCAGCTACCAGATACTCAAGCTGCCAAATCATGCCTCTCATTTCGAACTGTCCCTAATACGGGACGGTATTCGACTAACTCTGGGAGGCCCCTATAGTTGCGTGTGGTTGCATTCTCACATAATTCATGAGCAGGATAGACTTTGAATGCAACGTACGAATTTTATATAGGACGACATAATATTCAATATCATAACATCAACAATAACGAAACTTCACGAGCAGGAACAAATGATATTAGTAACCGAACTAACTGGCGTGACGTATGTACTAAGTGTGGACTCAGTCCACGAGGCGAAGGTAAGTGGTAGTACAGCTCTAATGGGTAAGTGGATAAGAACGCGCGCAGTGCTGGTAACTCCCAGCGCAGACACCTCGCGCGAATCATCCCTACCGATACGCGAAGACCGCACTCTCCTTCTCGTCTACGACTTCGCGCCCGGGCTTCGTGGTCTGCGCGGCAAAGAGCGGCCTGACGCCTGACGGGAGGCCGTTCGGCGGTGCTACAGCAATGGAGGGCTGGGATTGTCCCCATGGGTGCGAGTCACGCCACGTTGGCGGATCTTCCTGCCACGGCGGCGTCGCCATCCATTGTCCGCTTGGCGCGCGAACACTACCAGCACCGCCGCCGGCGCCGTTACCGTTACCGTTACCGTAGTCGTAACCACCATCGCCGACATCACCGCCCCTGAGGTGCGCGGGTTCCATAATGACCGAGGGAGGCGGTACGCCTACTTCAGACATTTGTTGTTGCTGGGACCGCGCTAACTCTTCGTCCCGTAGAGCGTTCATCTCCTCCTGCGCCATCTTTGCTCTCCTGCGCCGCCGACAGAAGAAAAATATTATCCCCATGATAGCGACGACAGCCACCGCCGACCACACACCAATAGCTATCCTGGCGCCGGTACTCAGACCTGGCGGTTCCTCGGACCCGATTGCGGGTTGTCCCGATGGGCCTGAAGCGACCCCGGCTTGGGGCGAGTCGGGTAAACTGGGTTTGTCGTCTTCGTCATCCATAGAGTCGCTAGGGGTCGAGCCGGGCGAGTCGACCGATGATTGACTATCGTCATCCTCCTCTTCTTCGCCTTCCTCCGACTCTTCCTCGTCCTCTTCTTCTTCCTCCTTATCCTCCTCCTCCGCCCCAGGCGCGGGCGCGGGCTGTTGTCTCCTAGATATTGTCGTCACACCATGCCGCCGAAGAAAGTTGTTTAGAGCTTCTTCTGGCAGCGACACTTCGCTAGCGCTGGTGCCCTGGATCCAAGCCGCCGTGCTGACGAAGGTCGCGACGCGCGCTGCGCTGATGGTCTTAGGGAATCGGTAAGTCATCCTGTGATAATGGGTACGTATACAAAACGAAAATTAAGCGAACGGAAACGAATGAATTGTCGTCGGGACGAGTAAGCTCCTTCTTGCGTCCTCCTAGTTTTTCTTGGCCTGACTAGACTTGCACTCTACTACACGTGAGTCCACCAGGGATCAACGGCGTAGCATAGGGTAGTCGATCGATGGTGGGAGGAGAGACAGTGCTTCGACGACAAGGGATCGCGAATGTCGATTGCTGGGCAACTACCCTTCAACTCGTCTTGAAGGTATGAAAGTTGGGTCGCCAAGGGACATTAGAGTGAAGGAAAGAGATCGGGCGGTCTTGGGGGGGAGATCAATGGTATATACGTCGATGTTATCCACCAGACACCCCCGTGTAGGGTGTTAACTCACGCGACAGTTCTCCGGGGATCGACATCTCCCCTATCGGCACCGCGTCGCAGCTACGCTAAGTTTAGATGATTTAGAGCTATTCAGTGGAGAAGACAAGACGCTTTGATCTTGGATTGTTTGTAATGCGGTATTGGAAGCCCGGGGTTTGACGATGAGATGAAACGAGATCACAACGCCAAGAGGTATCAACGTTCTCTTGGCGAGCCGCATTGCTTTGCGTATCCGCCATACAGACGGCTTCTTCGAATTCCCCACCGGCTTCTACTCGACTAACCGGCCTTTCAGCAAATTTACGGCCAAGGGAGCCTCATAGAAGCCAAGCCTTACCCTAGATCAGCTCAGACGACTGTCGTCGCGGACATGTCGAGATGTTGGCGCCGACGCCGATCATTTAACGAAACAAACACGCACGCCTCATCACCATATATTTCAAATCTCATCAATTGTCTACTTAATCCAATATCTTCCATTTGATAGGCCGAGGCTCATGTTCACTGAGACTTGTGCAAATGCTAAGATACTGAGCACCATACGAACTTACACCGAGCACGTCTAGAAAACGAACACGCCCTTTATTGGCGTTAGAGTTGGTAGAAATTTTAAACATCCGCTCTTGACTTCGTCAAATCAATAATATAGTGACCGCATAAAACGTATGAACGTGATTATCAATTAATTTTAATATTCCATGCCGGCTCTTACTAGCTTCTATTTATTACCTATCATTTGGAAATACAGCAGCTTACCCCTATACCTGTCTACTATCCTAAAGGCTTTCTATGCTTTATATACCTAAGAAACTTAATTACGATTATAAACTCTTAAGTCACGTCATCGCCGCTATCAGACTGGGAATCCGCTACCAATTAAAGATCTCCATTCATCTAGCATCTAAAGAGCTACAGGGAATCACGCCGTGCACAGATCCCGCAACTTCACTACTTCAGGGCTCGACTAACAAGATTTCCGAAAGATAGGTAGTTACTGGTCGGTTTTCTAAAACTCCGTATTGGCTTTCTAAAGACCCTCCTCATACAAAAATACAAGACAAGCTTTTCGTTACGACGTCAAGTTTTCTTAGACTTGGTATCGTCCCTATGTCCATATGTCCGTACACTTATTGTATACCATACTATTATCTTGTAAACGGAGCTCTCTCTTGACGAAATCTATATGATATACATTAAACATACCCCAAGTATGAAATATTCTTTCCAATGTGTCGCGCCCCATAATAACCCAAAGAGATGGACCCAGAGCTGCAAGGGAAACCCCCATTGATACATCCACCTCCTTGTTCATCATCGTACTATCTCATATGTGTCTAGACACGGAATCTGTCTAGAATATCACATGTAAATTAATCTATAATTTTCTGAAGCTATTAATAGTATTTCGAACCCTCCGAACGTTACCTTACAAGGAGCCTGAGCGTTGTACGAAAGCCTGATAGATATCACAAAAAGTACCGCCATGTACTCGAAAGGTGTGAGTATAGACTATAGCAACCCAACTACATAACCATAACCATGTATTCGGCGCTTAACGATGACTCATGGTTACCACCTACTTCGAGCAATCCGAAGACGTACGTATAGAGCCAGCTGCATTACACGGCGACCTCCTGGGACTTAGAAGCAACTTGGTAGCCTGTTCATAGCGTTGTCGAGCTTTCCACGTTGCCCTTTTCCCTGGACCTCGTAAATGGTATCAGCCAGCTAGTCCCTGATGCTACACAATATAGATTTGGAATTAGAAGTTGGTGGCGAGATAACTATATGTAAGTCTACTTCGGCTCTCCAGAAACGTGGCCCCGTCTTTGGGTGGAAATCAGTATAGTGTACCATGGGGAGGTTCAACTACCAGGGTGGTCCTGGAGGCGGATAATCCCTTCGACCCACGAGAAGAATATATTGGCCATGGACTTAGGTCTAGAACGCTGTGGAACTTTGTGTGGAAGACTCAGGATCATTTAAAGGGGCATGTAAGGGGTATCATTAAGATGCCTTATCTCTCACCCAGGAAATTCTTAAAAATACTAGATATACCCCGACTTAAGTCCTCAGGGCCAAAGTAAAGCAGTTGAAGGTAGCAAGTGAACATCCTAACTTTCACATAGTATGTTCATCCAGAATAAGTCTGCCAAAGCAGATTACCACACGAGAATTGTTCTAGAAGACCTGTCCCCATGGTTGCTCTACGTCTGGTTCTCAACTTAACTTAACCCATATCTGCGCCAATCTTGGCTCGGTCCCCGAAATTCGCATTCTCGGGACAGGAGAAAGTGTCACCCTTTCATAGGGCAGGATATATGGAGCTCCGATATACCCCAAACGGCAATCCCCATCCAAAAGAGATATGTGTACTGCTTTGGAAAGGTCTACATCCAGATGCTAAGATAAGCAGTCGACGGCTGCGTGTAACTTAACAGCTCAATAGTACATGTTCTAGAATAGGGGTAGAGATACAACTTAAGTGGATCGTCTTGATCTGGCAGCATGTCATGTTATATGCGTCTCGTTTATTTGACTGAATCCTGAACACGGTGGATACTATGGTCTGGTCAGGTCATGTTTGGTCTATACAATAGGGTTAGGTGCCGTGTTAACATTGATGGGTCTTAAGAAGGTTTAAGCGCCCTAGGACCATTGGGTATGTTACTGAGTGCTTAATCGGGATGACCCCATTTCCATGTTAGACCACATTTTAATTTATAGACTTCATTATGATATCTCCAGTTCATCTATCAGGTCACACAGGATTATCTATAGACCGCGGCTGAAGAGTTGTATGACTTCTCGAGCACCTATCAGTAAGCCTAGGTCTAAAGTGGTGTGATTGGCGGGGTCGAGTAGGACCGTACGATCCACGGTATATCATGACACATAAGGAATATGAAATCTTAAGTAGACACCTTGTATTGCATCACTCTGGCGTAGCCTTACATAAAAGGGGTAACCATATAAAGTGTGGCTACCGAGCGCCGCGGACGCTATTCTTGAATATGTCGCCAGCGGGAGCATAGCCACCCCCAGCCAGCGGAACATCATGAACCTAGCGACGGAGTCTAATGCAGTGGGTATTAGCGTCCCTGCGTCCCGTGCCTCGAAGCCGTAATCCCGGCGCGGAGCCCGGGAAGGGTATCCTAGTCGCCACGCGGGACTAGTTCAGTAAGGCCGGGGACCGTCACCGCGGTACAGGCTCATGTATGCACGTGAATCAGCACGTGTTACGGTACATGCATGCCTTAAATGCCGTCCCACCCTCCTTCACCTGTTCAGCCGTGAGCTATTATTGGGGTTTTTGGACGATTGCGTGCTGAGCTGCCTGAATCTGGCCGCGAAATCATCTCTATTAGATGTCGGTACGACATCAAATCTTACGCCAAGTAATAGGATTCGGGAGGAAGGGGACGAGACAGGAACAGACCACCCCCCTTTACGGACCCGGGTAGGTAATAGATGGGTAGGTATCTAGCACCATGACACGGGTCCTCACCGGCGGCTCTCAGTGCGACCGGTTCGCCGTAGGTATCCGACACGTCATAGGATAGATGAACAGGTGAATGATGATCGTTCTATGATCTGCGCTGGATGAAAGCAGACGGCTTAGTTGCGTTCCCGAGCGGGTGCTACGTAACCGCTGCCGCCACCCGACATCTCCCTGCTCAGCCGCCACAGTTTCTTAATATACCTACCTGCTGCCTAGGTAAGTATCTAGATACCTACCGAACTAGGTGGTAAGAAGGGCGAAGCTTCGCGCTGTCGAGTATCCTATAAGCGCTGTTGGACGGGGGCTCTGCTGAGCGCATGTAGATAGTGCGAGGAAGTATTTGCATTTTCAAGACCCCGTCTCTTGGGGTATAGGCAAGAAAGAGGGGTCCGCGGGTAATATGATAGTGGTATATAGGTAGGTAGCAAGTAACGCTGCGACACACGTACGAAATATATGTGGCTGAGATCGCACCGCATACGATGTAGGTAACCCAATATGTATTGTACATAGTAGAAGGCAGTGCCACAGCTGCATACCTAATTTACCTATATACCTACCTTGCCTACGTACATGTAGTATACCCGGGCCCGCGACCGAGCAAACGGGCGCACAGAGGTAACCGTCTCGTATCTTTCAGGGACTTACGAGTCAACGAGAAGACGTGTGCACTAAGTTTAGCTGTATGCATGTATAATATCTTATGAATAGCACCTGAAGAATGCCCGTCTTCCATACTTCTATCTCGGACCGATGCACGCGTGGCCATGCGCATTTGCTAAATGCTACCTACCGACCCTTATACCGTGTATGGCTTCTGAGTAGGTGGGATGCGCACTCTAGGCTAGCCTTACAGAGAGGGAGGGAGGGGAGTTGGGATACGTTAGGTTGTGTAAGAATTGACTCCGCAGCGCTGTGCGAGTGGAATGATTTGTTGGGGTTATTGATAGGGAATAGATAAAGTGTGGGAGAGACAGTAAGTAAGGAGGTTGGCTATAGGATTTTCTATTGTCTCGGTGTGGGTTGCGTTAATGTGACGGAAGACGGTGATGCTATTGGAGTAGTTTTCCCTGACCCTCGACAGGTCTACTCCTACGTATGACTTGCATAGACGCCGGTATCACCTGGGCCAAGTATTCGAGAAGTCGAGCAAGGGATTCCACGCTTGATACCTACATCCATCTCGGAAAGACAACAACTACCTAGGTATGTGCTAAATGTGACTCGATTGGGCGACGACAGATTCAAACAATGATTCGGCGTGGTGGCGATATGCCCGGCAATCTACCCGACGACCTCGTATAGTCTACGTCAGGTCGCTGATAAGTGTACAGCGTCTCAAGTCGTGTAGACCCAACGGTACGAGTGAAGACGGGAGCTAGATAATTGAACTGAAAAATACGAAATGCCGATGCCGATAAGTTTGCTTGCCTGTTCGTCCGGCGTTATGAGAGGGGGAGCCGGCCGGTCTGCTAGATAGATTACGGGACCGCGCATAGGCCCACTGCGTGCTAAGCCTTACGAGAGATGCGGATATGTAAACGTGCGCCCCCCGGGATGTGAGAAAGGGTGACGGCATATTCTCATGTTGGTCCTTTTCCCCGCGCCTGTTCGTAGCCCTGCCTCTCCCTCTTCCCGCTTACGCGAGAGCAGGTATGTCTAGGTAGGTCGTGAGACATGAAGTAGGTGAAGTAGGTGCGTATGGATGTGCTCCGTTTCATTCGCGCGAATACTATCGTAGTAAAAAAAGAAAAAGGAAAAAGACAGACATGTCATCTCAGTCAAATTCTGCAGTTATGTGGTTGGGTTGCTGGTGTGGGTGCTATTTCGGTCGTCGACCGATGTGACTTTATGTAGAAGATATGCAGGGCTACTGCAAGAAGAAGTCGACGCCTTGCTGTGCTGACTCGACTAACTGACCTACCTAAGACATCTTATAATACCATCCTACGTAGGTAGGTAGGTAGGTAGGTAGGTAGGTAGGTGGTGCCCTTCGCCCCCAACAGCCCGGGGAAGTGAGATTTCGTTGGACGCCTCAGCATGTACGGCACGAGACATCCCGACTTGCAATTGGGCGCAACTCAGGGCGCCTCAGTCGATGGACAGAGCCCTAAAATGGAACACAGGATAAGATGGACGGGTGAATGGATGAAAATTTGATGTGATCACATCAGCACGTAATTAGTCGCCGGGATTCCTAGACGACCAACTGCCGCGACAGACGCGACTGGCTTGACCAGGAATAGGAAGAGGTTGGTGGCCTTTCCGCGTGTTAGTCATTCGGTATACTGTGCGATGGGAGTTCGGAGGTTAGGTTTACGTGTAATGTCTTCACTCTAACAAAGGCGCATTCCTTAGGTTAAAGATACGTAAATGTAAATTATCGCGACCTCCGACAGGGCACTATAGATACTAGGTATGCAAGGTACGAATACTTGGGTTATGGTGTTGTTCCATTAGGTGCTCATATGTTTGTTTGGATGGAAATATTGATACACGATTCGATCCCTCCACGCCAGGGATATTTTGATATGATTTCGGTCTGGAACAGACCCAACGCAAATACATATTAAGTCTCAGATGAAAGGTATGCGTATGTGCCCTTTCTCCTCGATATAGACACACCCCCCATCCACCATCGATTTCAGCTCACCAGCCACGATTACGCACGATCACACGCAGAGGATGATATACTGTTTACCTATTTGGCACGACTTGTCTCTCGGCGGATTTGGTAGGTATGCGAAAGTGGTAGTCGGCCATCCCTGGGGGATAGGGCAAATACCAGTCATCAGGGTTGCGAGAAGGCAGAGGAAAGCTTTCCTTGTCGCTCTTCGCGTGGCAGTGGATTCATGTGCTGTAACGTCACGGCGGTTGAATCCTCAGATGAATGACTCCCTTAATTGACCCTCGTCGTCGTGCCGTACAATACAATACCTGAAATACAATTGCAATCACAATTGCAATGATCCCTACATTGCCGCCTACACGATTCCGAGGGGGCCCTGCAGGGTATGAGAACCCTACGAAGGGAAAACAAGCGGTGCGGATATGAGCGGACCCCCCCGTTGGCGCCCTATCGACATTCCGTAGATGCCTAACGACAATAGTATTGCGGAAATCAAGTAGGAGCAACCAATTCACCCAATTCACTTTGTGACCCGAGTGATAAGTGGTCAGCTCATTTGGTTGACTTACCCATCGACAAACTAGAAAGAGGGGTAAAATGAGCTGGCGAATGAGACATTCGATGGCCCGCCGGTTCGATGACCGTGGTGATAAAGAGGCTTGAGAACCTAAGTAAGTACCTAAGGTATGCTACAAGTACGGAGGGAGTAGGTAGCACAAGTTTGAACGGAGGCACAATACATACATACAATCCGCAGGAGGAATGTGTACCTAATACTGTAACCAGGAAGAAAAGAGAAGTTGACCTGCAGCTTGCATCTGGCGCACATGGGCCGTCAGAACATGGGTAATTAGTCGCTAAAGGAGCCTGTTAGAGCCCCCTGGACGAAGCTGGTGCCATGAAGGATTTGGAGAAGGGCCACGGCCTGTAACCCTATCAATGGAACCCTAACTCAGTCTCGTGTCATGAATAATATCAACAACGACATTGTCATCACGATGAGTTAGAGACGGGAGTTTCTAAGAGATACGGAGCAGTTGTAATTAGTGCTCTAAAGTAAGTATACTCGTACATACAGCCAAGGATGCCTTGATGCATCTCGTGTTCGTGTTCTAAGACCTTGTCGTTGAGTGGCTTAAGCCTTCATGGGTGATAATTTCGGCCAAACAAGCCCCCTCCTCGGCACAAAATTAAACATACGAAAAAAAAAAAAAAAAAAAAAGTTGAGAAAAGAAAAAAAGAAAAATGAGGAATACTTGTTTGTTTAGAAAAGGGAGAGAGAAAAAAATTCCGAAGGATTTTACTTTGTACATATTAATAAGTTGTTATTACATCGCGCTAGAGGAATGGAGGCTGACAATGCATGGCATCCATCCTTCGGACTTTTCCTACCCCCCTCCTGCTATCAGACGAAACAATTTGGAAGGCGAGCACGAAAATTTGGCTTAATTGGGTAGTAAGAAACAAGAGACGTCAGATGTAGGATGAATAAGGATAACATGTAGTTGAACCTGTCAGGAACATGATGACGTTTTGCGTTGAGCGTAGGTAGAACACGGTGGCTTTGAAGTTGATACCAAGTGTATTTCACCATGGTGATTGTGAGAGTCGGCCATCGCACATGAACCCCGGTCTAAGACCCCGTACCTTACACGTACAAGTGAGTCCGACAGGCATCATGCGCATACCACCATATGTAGACGTTAGCAAGCAGCGGGACAAGAACATGGGTAGTCACAACACTGTAGGTGACCGAGACGTAGGTCAGTATCGCGAGCAGGACGGAGTTCAATTCAATCAAAATCACTTTCGTAGATAGATACAGATACAGATACAGGTAGTGAAAGTTCAGAATAATACTAAATTTTTTGTCTTCCGGAGATTCAAGTTACAACCAAGTATTGAGAAGAAAAGGGGGTATCTCCCAGCCAGCCAGTACAACCTGATCCCGATCTTTAGAAAAGGGCGCAGAGATCCTCTATAAAGTGTCCTGCAAAAAAAAAAAAAAGACAGTAAAGCAAAATGCCACCACGTCTGACCGAACGCCCACTCATGTTCGCGCAGGGTACCAACTGGTGAAGCAAACATATAATTCGGCTGGTAAACGAATCCACCACTAGTACCAATAACAATAACCATTACTCTGTTTCTACGGTTGGGCCATAGCCAACCGGATGCCGTTCCCATAAACAGCCATCATAATGTGCTGTTGCGCAAAACAATTCCTTCCCCCCCCAAAAAAACCAACTTTTGAGTTCCGAATAACGTCCCTGAAGGGTATATCGCTCGTGTCCTCGTCAACTGCTTGCGCGGTGGGCCTGTGTGCCATAGACACGCACTTCCTCTCTTCGTCCGGGGGTATCTTGGAAAAACGAAAGATGAGACAGGAAAATCCAGGCCCTTCTCCCCTCGATGTATGCTAGTTTGCCCTGCGGCTTGTGTAATATGACAGATAAGAAATCCTGGAAGGGGAGATCCTGGTATCGATGTGCCACTCCGGAAATACGACCCAAGCAGGAAATCAGTTACTACTGGTACACGATGGCCTCGCCATCCTTCGTCTTCCTTAGAATCAATTCTAGTAATGTGTGATGGTCCGTCCATGGTAATCCACGGGAAATCCACGGATCCTGTGGGGATTGATATAGTCTGGGTAAATTAGATCAAGGGTTTCAAGCATCTATTGTTTGGGCCTCTTAAGGATATCGTCGCAGTTCGCATCGAACCGCAAGTTCCAGAGGCGGACTTGTTGCATGAAGGCCTCGGTGCGCTCGAGCTCCCGCTCGCGACCAAAGATAGTCTTCACAAACTCCACACCGGCATTCTGTCCGAGGTGGGATGCTTCCTTGGTCTTGGAGGATCTAAGCATGGGTGCTTCGCATTTCTTGAGAAGAACGCGGAGCTTGTCTGTCAGGCGTTCACCTGACTCGATGAAGTCTTCAATCATTTCCTTATTGGCTTGGGTCCTTACTTCGGGGACAACTTCCTCGGCACGCTTAATTTTGCCAGAGAGCTGGATAAGAAGAACCCATAATTCACCGGCAACATCCGCGATGGGGGTGGCTGGTCCGTGGTAATGCACGGTCCAGTCGTAGATCCACTTCCCCAGAGAGTTAGAGTCAAAGACACTGCCTAGGAGCATGATAGGTTCCTCTGTGGGGTCCCAGTTCTTCAGCGAATATCCCGGGGGAATCCGGTGCTTCCGGGCATCTGCTTCCGTCGCTTTCCGGGCTCCAGGAGCGGCAGGCTTCTTTTTGTGAGAACTAGAAGGGCGCGTAGTGGCGGGGCGCTGGATAGGTACAGTTGTTGCCGAGGTACGGCGAGCGTGGTGACCGACCCTCGTGGCGGAACGGGCTGGAGGCTCCTCGTAGCGGGGGTAATCGGCTCTCTCTTTCTCGTAAAACGACGACGGCATGCCCTGCGAACGGTAGTAGTGATCAGTGCCATGTCCCGGAGCAGCATAGAAAGACTCTCTGCGCTTGCGACTCTTGGACTCCGCAATTAACACGCATCTGACCCCATCGATTTCGAAAAACTCGTCCTCGTCGGAATCCCCATGAGAGGCCCGATAGTATGAGAAGGAGCTCCGACGCTCGCGCCTGGGCATGTGATGCGACCCTATTGAGAAACTATGCTTTCGCGAACTCACATTCGGGCTTGGGCCGGTAGCATACTCGCCGGTGCTCGTATACCGGGGCGAGAAGGCGGTCGACGGTCGGTAGTCGGGGACGCCGCTGCTAGTATTGCGAACATGAGCTCGGGTAGCAGGTCGCTGGGGGGTCTGAGCTGGGTAAAATGGGTAGTGACGTGGCGAAGGTGTTGGTGAGGGACTCTGTACGTCGTAATAATATCCCGCATCACCTCCTCGAAGAGGGGTCCCGTATGGCGACCCGTAACTCATCTTTCCTGACTCTTGCGCGATGCTATATCGCTGTGCAGTCGTGGAATGGGTTTGAATCAACTCGTCTGAATGTGGTCGCCCCGGTGCGACTTCGATGATGTTTGGGGGGAGGGGGTTCTTGTTGGGTTTGTTGCTTGTTTCGACTTTTTTCTTTTTTGTGGCAATTATATGGCGCCTGTGTCGTGACGCTGAAGGAAGTGACACCTGTCACCTTGGTATGTGGTCGGTGGGAAGAGGAGAGGAAAGCCGTCTTCTTTGAGAGAACATGTCAAGATCTGGTGTTTATATCCCCCAGGAGGATTGGGCATCAAAGTCGATCGAGCGGCCGACTTTGAGAATTATGAAATCGCTGGAAGTAGCTGGACCGTTCTTTGAAGTCCAGATTGAAAAATCCGTTTTGGGGAAAACGAATATCAAATAATGTTGGTCGCGATTGATAGAGATGAGTCAGTAGAAATGGCGAAAGCCAAACTTTGGTAGAAGAGGTGAGCGGGAGGTTGGGCGAAGCGAGTGGCCTTCGTTTAATAATCACGGAATTATTTGGAGCACCAACAAAAAAAGATGGTACAAAATTTTTTTTTTTTTTTTACCCTTGGGGGGGGCAGGCTGGCAAGGGGGGTACCAGGAAGGACAAGGGGGCCCCCCTACCCAGGCCTAATCCTAGCCTAAAAGGTAGGGTACCTTGGCAGGCTTTGGGTATGTGCGTAGTCTGGGTACGTACCAGTACGTACAACCGGCGGCGGGTGTGTCTGGAACTTGTGTAGGACAGGGGGCGTAGACCCAGCAAGCGTATATGTAAACACGCAGTATTAGTCAACTAGGCCCTGCGAGATGCACAGCCACAACGTCTGACGAAAATCCGCTCGCACTTTGTTTCTGTTTCGGTACCCAATCAGTGCATTCCGTTGTCCGACCGCGCGCTGAGAGGTGTATTCAATTCAGGTGTCGCTGTTGCCAATCGGACCGCTGAGCGCTAAATGATGTGTTAACTCCAGCGGAAATAAATAAAGGCCACGCTACCTCAACGTCGTCGTATTTGCTTTCGCAGCCCGGGGATCCTCCTAGGCGGCGAATGCGATTACGATGACGTTTGGACGAAAGATGCGCAATTCTTTAATACCCTGTCCCTTGGCTATCATCGTTCAGGCAATTCGGAAGCTCTCCATAGTAAGGGTCATCGTAATAGATTTGAGTCCCGCTGTCCCTGGTGAAAATGGAAACTGTAAAAAAATTTTCTTGTGGGAAGGTTGAGTGATGACGCTCTCAGGATCCTGGATTCCAGGGTTGCCGAGATATCGGCTATCCCTTAGCGAAATTGTGACTTATGGGTTCTCTGCTCCGTCCAGGTCCTGGTCCCTGTCCTGGCCCTGGCGCACCGACAAGCGTCCCAGCAATATGGACCGTATCGAAAAAGAAGAGCAAAGATATCTGAAGATTTTCCCTGGCTTAAGGATCAATGCTCCATCGGCAGATATTTCAAAACTTTGCGCCCCTGTCTAGCTATTGAGGCGCAATGGAGATCTTTCGCGAATATCTAGGATATCTTGGTCGGGTTTGCCGTCTTGCGAAGAAGAGCATAGATCAATTTCGGATCCTGAGCGAAGAGAAACAAGGTATTTAAAAGAATATTCATGCAAATCCTGGCGGGGTGAAGATTTGGTGGCTGTTCGTTGGTTTAACGGCGTGGCGGATGATACAATCCTTATGCTTCAGAATGGACACGCCGAGAACCTATCTTCCTTCTCCGTCAAACGGCGTCGGACAGTTAATATAATGGAAAAACACAATCAGTTGTTCGGATGACCGTTCATGTAGATATCGTAACAATCCGGGCGACGGGTCTCCAACGGGTGACGGCAGCTTGCAGAGGGGTCTGCGGTGCTGGACTAGAAGATGCGCTGAAATGACCGAGGGGGGAGGGCAATATAACACGCCCACAATCGCTATCGCCAAAACACGTCAATCTGAGTAGCGCAACGACAGCTGAAGAAGATAAGCGACAATAGGTAAAGATTCCGTCCCAGCGCGGACGATTACGCAGGGAGTGGAGGTCCGGTAGTGGGAAAAGGTTAGGTGGAAAAGAGAAGAGGATGGAATCTAGAAGGAGGCCGGGTGGTGCCGAGGAAGTATATGTAAGTCGAGAGATCTAAAGGACGGGAAGCCGGAAGCAGCTGCCTACCTAAGCAGCTGCAACGGGTATCTACCTAGGTCGTATTAGAGTTTTGTATGTTGCCTCTTCCAGCGTAGGAGGTAGTATAGTATGTAGGCAGGTGGATGTGCAGAAAGCGCATTTGTAGCGTGATGTATACACTATAGTAGGTAGGCTGCGGTTCCGGCGCGGGGAAGTGGGCAATAGCGGGTAATGCCTAGGCTTTTACCTGTAGGTTAGGGAGTTAGAGTACCTACACTATACCTTTTATTGGAGTATAATACTACTGCATCTCATCATCACCCTCCCTCCCACATGCTTAGTATACCTAACTACATTACACTACATAACCTAAGAATAGGTACCTAAGTCGTTAGAAAAGCGACGAACCCCGCTTACTTGATTTAGCCTTCACTATAGCCTTCACTATAGCCTCCACAATAGCCAGACTCTCTCCTTACGGCTTATAAGCGTGATGTACGACACAATACAATACAGGAATTAAATATCGAATCTACTTTTATATTCAGAGAAATGAATAAATAGATTTCGTATTCCCACATGATATACTTATAACACCTATTCAAGCAGGTACCTACTAACCCTATGTAGGTAGGCAGGCATATAAGAACGCGTACATATGTATGCCTATCTTACGTAGACTGTGTATGTATTGCACATTATTCCTCGGCAAGCTCGCATTTCGCCGGGTTTATCTCAGTGGCGTGGAACGCAATGGATGGGATTGGACGGTTGTAAGGGTCTTACACACCACTCACCTTCTGTAGAGTGCCATCCGGCGCTTCCATCCTTAATATAACCCAGAAGTATCGGTTCTATACAGCCTCAAAGAAGAAAAGTCTCAGAAACCCAGTATGGTACTAGTTCTATAGCACAACCATCAAACCCTCTTCCCTATGCGTCATCTATCAGCGTGATTTACGGCCGATGTTGTGAAAGGTCCAAGATGGACCTGAGCCAACAAAGCCCCTAACCGGAACCAGTTCGTCGCAGAGAGGGTCATCTGCACCACCCCATGCATAACGCATGGCGGGGAAAAAAGGACCAGGAAATAAAAAACGTGGTGGCCGCAGCATACGGCCCTATCTCCGCTCCCCTCTCCAACCACTTTTCTCTGAAGCCTATGTACTATGTATGATGTCGATGACAAGTAACTAAACTCCTCAGATCTATATCGCTGCTTGTTGCTAGCCGTATCACATGCACAGGCTCGATCTTCGTTTCATCGTATATGGCTTGGTTGCCTTATTACAGGTCAACTATTAGACCAGCTGAAGCAGTCAGCCTATTTTAACGATATGTTGTACTGTACAAATAGAGAAATTCACTTCAGGCTTATAGACTGTTAGCTAGCCACTTTATTATCGCCGGCCCACTATATGGACTGCTGTATACATACATAAGGTAAACTATCGACGTTGCTGAATATGAATATAGTCTGGGCGCGGATGTCCCCCGATGTATCCCGATCTTAACCTACAGCTTGTTGAACCAATCTGGTAATATGTTGGTCCTTCGTGGACCTTTCAGCCTCCGTTTCACCGTCCCTACCACCTCATAAAAGCCAGAGTGCCGTTCCTTTTCACAAGGTTACTTTGTAGTCCGTCGCACAATTGCCTCACCCTTCCTGCGTATTCCGTCTCGGTGTAAGCAAAAGGGTGGTTGGTCTATCCTTTTCACTAGCTACCCTGTTTCGGCCTTATTCCCTCAGCTTAACGCCTTGAGCAAAGGTCTTGTCTTCGTCTTGTCCAGGTCAAATCGAGACTTCAGTCCATTTGGGGCTGGTGATTCTTCCGAGGATAGTCGCCTCAATCATGATATACCGAGGCGCTCTGACGCTCGATTGGATCAACTAGCCAGCTTTCAGCCACTAAAGAAAAGCCTCGACAATGACCCAATCATGGGTTTTGGGGTCGCTAAGACTCATGATGCGATGAACCGATGAACCAATCACCCAAAACAGTGGAATTCCGTGCAACTGTCTCGTACTTATTATTATTACCCCAGGGTCCTACTCCGTGCTACGAGAGCAAGCGACCGCACGAAATGAGTTCGCGGCTCACCACGCTACGTAGAGTGGAACTCCTATCGTCTAGGTACTCCAGAGCCTTACCTTTGAGCCTCTATAGGTGGTCAGCTTTCTAATTTGAAGAGCTAGGAGCCCGGCCCGGTTCGGTTGCGGCTGCTAATGCTTCCTCCCAACAACATCACTTCCAAGCTACTATTTATGATGGGGTGTTTTGCGATTTCGCATTCTCCGTACAGTATGGGCGGGACTGTCCCCAGGGCGCGATCAAGCCGCAGATGTTCTGGAGCTATCGACCAGCGGAGATTACATCCACTACCGCGGGTCAATTCAACGGTGGATCAACTTGACAACTCGGGTTGGCGTGTGTGCTGAAATCCATGTAGCCATGAGCTGAGTACATACACTAGCAGACTGGGGACAGTATAATACATACCTACGACTGGACGCAGGCCGACATGGGTTACCTCTTCGTACCGGTCTTTCTTCTGTCTTGGATCCTTTGACGGAATAGAAGTTACTTGCTCCCCGTACACGGCTACATTCACCGGCCACACCTTAACAAGCCCCCCCTGATACCTTTTCCTAGAATTGCACCCCCCTGGCCCGGGTGTGTGTCCTTTTCTTGTCCCGCACCCGGTCTGGATATGGCCAATCCACCCTCTCATTTCTCGATACGACATAATAGAGGGAAAATTTTTTCTGTTCCCAAATATTTCATTTTACTCCCTTCGTTGCAAGACATGTGAAGAATCAGAGCGAGAGACAAAGGGATACGACGGCGAATACCTTACGGATACTGTCTGATACCATCAGCCAAGCATCAGCTGTGACTCATACGAGTAGACGTTATGTACGTTTATGTCCTGATGCCTTGCGCGCAAAGTCGCTGGCTGCAATGATGTCCAATATCCTGTAAGCTGAACGGACTTTGCAAGCTGTTTGGTCAATGGGGACCGGCTTGAGGCCACACTTGATGCGCTCGTGCATGACCCGATTGGGCCAGGCAGGGGTGTGAGAGGCCGTTTAGAGGTCAACATCCCGTTTAAACGGCCTAGTATCTATTTTATCATGATGGCTTTCTTAAAACTCCGCACCCAGCAGCCAATATCTTGTTCACTTCGTCCAATGGTCCTACCCCACCAAGCTTCCAACAAAAGCAAAGAGGACCCGACTCGGAAGACGCTGGTATGATCATGAAGAAGATCCCCCTCGTTTCTACCACTCACCGACTGTTACTAGACGGTGGACAGGACGCCGCTGCAGGATATTCGGAATGTTCTGCCCATGCCTTACATGCAGATTGCAGGTCCTGCCCTGGTGAGTGACGTAGTGGCAGCGCACAAAATTCAAAATCAAAATATTTTTGGACCTGATATTGGGTGCGATGACGACCACCGCCTCCCTCCGGCCCCCGGAAAGGGGACGAAAAGGGGAGCGAAGCCACACGGGTACAGTTGTTCCTTGGACCTACTACGACAAACCTAGCTGACGACTTCAAATCAACTCCTACTTTCTCACCCTCTTCGAGTCCGTTACAACCCCCACAGACGGAGTCGCTAGGACGGCTGTGAGAGGTAAGAGAAGGTCTAACTTTTGAACCTATTAGGACTATTGCGACACCACCATCAGAGTATATGTAGTATGAGGATATGCTACTCCAACCAAAAGTAGGGTTTAATGCGCACGTGCTGAAATGTGACGAAAGCGGGCAGCAGTCATTTTCCTTAACCAGAATGTTCCTGTTGAAGAATCTTGCTGTATATTTCTTATGCGTTGTTCAAATCCAGACATAATACCCCTGTAGTCGCTCACCTGGCCCCCCTTTCCGTCATTATCGTGCGGGCCTCCGAGGTCTGATTCGATAATTGTCTTCATACATCGAGATTATAAGAATGCCATTATTATCCGCCAAATCGCAGGATGCCTTTCGAGGTCATTCGAGGTTGGGTTGTGGTCTGCCTCATGCTTCTGCCTGTCTCCCTTCGTTGCCCTAGCCAGTGCTGTGTCTGAGCACTCGACTCATCCGGAGCGCGCGTATCACAATGGGAATCATCCTACCGGGCGATACGGGTGGTGATACGTACGGGTAGACGAAGAACCGGGGAAAAGCGCTGAAACCAAACCTCTGATTTGCTCTCATCTTACGCACCGCCCGACCTTCACCAGCTATCTTAAGTATCACACAGGACGGTAATACGTCAAGCCGGGCTCAGATGCATATCCTAGGGCATCCTATTACCCACGCTATTCTATCAGGAATCCCATACACCGCGACCCAGAAGCCTGGGTATGCCGTATGCGTTGACGTGTCACTCTTGAAAGCCAGACGAATGCATAGGGCGCTACGCGCTTCTCGCCGTGGCTGTGTCACTGTAATATGCCATTGTCGCTATTAACTCTAGGCCCTTAAATGCAACTAGACGTTGGGTCCCTCTATCTAAAGCTCTGTATCGCTCCACTTCGTTCCGGAACATTGCCCTTTTCGATCTCCGGGCTCACCCTTCGTCAGTCATGCCAAATGCCCAACGTACACACACTCCCTCAACTTCTATCGAACCCGATCCCGCCGTCTACCCTCGGCTTTGCGTAGAATATGGAACTATCGGTATCACGGGTCCTCTCACCAGTCACACCATACTAGTAAATGTCACATCGTTTCTTTCACGATGCGGAGGCCGCCCAGATGGGCAAATCGCAAGACCGCGACGGCAACGGGGGGATTAAGAGGCCGCGGGCAAGAATATCACCGCAATTAACCCCCATACGGAGACAATGACGATGGGTAAGCGCAATCTACCTAAGCAAATAGATAGTGATAATCACACGCCTCCTCCGGCTGTTACGGTGTAGTTCTTTATAAGTCCGAAGTCCATTTATCTAGCAGTTCTTTGTCGTCATCCTCGATGCAATACGACGTACCGCTTTCCCTTGGACTTGTTACCATGAGGCACTGGCCACAAGCCTCCCTGCCCGTATCAGACTCCATGATATTGGGCAGTGACTCACCGCGAAGAAACTCGATTCGCTTGACGTAGAGCGATTCTAAAGTTCGGATGCTGGCTCCTGGAGGAGCCCAACCGAATTAAACGACGGACCCCGGAACCCTCGCAGAACGTCGCCACTGCCATTCGCTAATTTAGCTAAGTCCGTGTCCGATATTACAACGATAATGAGGGCAATAAGGATAATGATTACGACGGTGGGCAACTACCTAGCGCCATAGCATTGGCTCAATTCGATCGCAAGTTTTACCATTCAGATGCCGTAGTTCTGTCACGTTGAAGCTGAACAGGCAGCAGCCTCGCACTTCACCACTGCCCTCTCACATTGCGACGTTGGAGGGGCGAGGGCAGAGGCGATAATGGACGAGCCCTTAATTCAGCGTTTCACCTATCGCAGCCTTGACGCGTTTCCTGCTACGCGCTTAACTTTAGTCCAACGACCTCTCAGCATTGCCAGTCCTCCACGCCGCGTCACACGTCAGCCTATTTGTCCGCCTCACCCCAGTCATATTTCATATAGGCTTCGGCGAGGCCACGGGCTGTCATCCATAGATCCCGTCGTTACACCATTTTAATATGTGCCAGGACAAACGATGATAGGGTCATTCCTATTCGTAAATCGGTACCCAAGACAGGCAATTACTCGCAGCACAAACAATACTGGCCAATCCATCTGGTGCAATCAACTGATGACCTACTCCTTCAATGAGTCACATGAGTCAGCTAAATACCTACACCCCCAGCCTACTCGGTATGCTAAACTTGATTATATCAGACTGATTCATCGCGAAGGTTGACAGTGCCGGCGCACTGGGTCATCCATCTACACACAAAAGTGAGATATCTGGAGGTGGCTGTGCAAGATCTTGACGTACATATAAATTTACGTATCTCCGGTCAAGCGATCTATCACCGTAAAATTCTCCGATAGGAAGTTCGTTTTTTTTCGGGGATACCTGCTAAGTAGCCGGCGCTATGTATTTCACCACGCGTTCGATTACTGCCTATTAGTAGTTCAGGACGCGACACTTAGCTACGGACGAAGAATGCTTTCTCCTACAGAGGAAGGTCCTACTCGAATTAATCCGCCACACACCAGGCGTGCTGGATCGGTAGACTGGCTCTATTATCGTGATGCGTGACCGAGAGTGGCTTACTGTAAATACCCGGGCCTCCCGCCAAGCGCGCCACGATAGTAATGAATCATTGCGAAACGTAGGCGACCGCAGATAAGGACCCTGGTCGAAGTCCAGAGAACCGCTAAACCGCCATTCATTTTTATTTTACCGTACTGTTTAACACATAATGCGACATATCGTATATGGTTAACTATAACTAGCTAGACTTTTTTAACGGGTATTTATCCGTATATATTATTACGAATAACTTTAAATTATTTAATTATTTTAAAATTATTTATTTACGATAAATTTTAATTTTAAATTAATTTCGATATTTTAATAAAAATAATTAAATATATTAAATAAATAAAAAATCGTTAATTAATAATTAATTAATTATTATATAATCGTATAATAAAAAATATAAAATAAATAAAATAAATTAAATTATATATATGTAAAAATTATAAACGGTTTAATTTCGTATTAATTAATAAATATATTATTTTTAAAAATTATATTTTAAATATTTATTACGTAAAACGATAAAATATTTAATAAAAATATATTTATTATTATTATCGTTACGATAAATATTTTAATATAAAATTATATTATTATAAAATACGTATTAATTATATAATTATTATAAATATTTATTCGTAAATAAAAAAAATAATTTTTATAAATATTAAATAATTAATAACGAAATATGCGATAATTTCGCCGTTTTATTAAATATATTTAATATAAATTAAATTTCGTTTTTATAAATTATAATTTATTTATTTTTTTTTTTTTACCTTTTATAAAATTAATAAATTAAAATTTTATATAATACGAAAAATAACTTTTTTATTATATAAAAACTTTTAAATAATTAATTAAATTATCGAATTAAATATATATAAAAAATATATAAAAAATATATATTTTACGAATATAACTTTATAAATTTAAATAAATATAACGTTAAATATTTATAATTAATCTTTAATATTTAAATTTTTTAATTTAATCGATAATATTAAATAATTAAATTTTAATATTTTTAATTATTTAAAAAATAAAATTCGAAATAAATCGTAATTTTTCGACGCATATAAATATTAAAAATAAATTAAAAATAATTTTAAATACGTTATTTATTTATATACGTTTTTTATTATTTATTATA
Source organism: Pyrenopolyporus hunteri (assembly GCA_902806595.1). Classification (NCBI taxonomy): domain Eukaryota; kingdom Fungi; phylum Ascomycota; class Sordariomycetes; order Xylariales; family Hypoxylaceae; genus Pyrenopolyporus; species Pyrenopolyporus hunteri. The sequence continues at coordinate 898,255 of CADCXC010000011.1, read as the reverse complement.
AATAATTAAAATAATTATTTTATATTAATAAATTAATATATATTATATTTAAATAAATATTTATTATTATTATAATTATAATAATATTTAACGTAAATATCGTAAAAATAATTAAATAAAATAATATAATATTAAAAAAAACTTTAATTTATTTTATAATTTACGTAAATATATTTTCGTAATAAAATAATATTAATTATCGTTACATATATAATTAAAATTTATTAATAAATATATTTAATTTAAAAAACGTAAAAATTTACTTTCGAAATTAATAATCGACGATTAAAATTATATTAATTTTAATTTTTAAAAATAATAACTTCGATTAAAATTATAATTATTATTTTTAATAATTTATTTTAATTTAAATTAATAAATAAAATATTATAAATAAATTATTTTAAAAATAAAAGTTACGTAAAATTAAATATATTTTTAAATTTCGAATTATTTTTATTATCGTTTTATTTACGAGGGTTTTTTTAATTCGCGTTAAAATTTAAGTAATAAAATTAATTAAAAAAATATTATCGATTATTTTCGGTCGTTTATTATTATCGTCGATAAAAAAAATAATTAATTATATAAATTTTAAAAGAAAATCCCTTTTTTTTTCGAATTTTAATTAAGGGATTTTATTTAATTTTAATTAAATTTACATTTATTAATAAAGTCGAATATTTTTAATTTAATTATTACGAGGTTAATAAATTTATTATTTTATTTAAAAATAATAATATTTTATTTTTAAAAACGAATATTTTACGTTAAAATAATTTATTATCGATTTAATTTATTCGAAAATTTTTTAAAAATAAATATAATAAAATATTCGAAAATTAATAATTTATAAAAAATAATTAAAAAATAAATATAATATATAAAGTTAAAGTTTTATAAAAATAAAAATAAACGTTTAATATTAATAATCGAAGTTAATATATATATATACGTTAAAAAAAAATAACCACGTAATTTATTTTTAAAATTACGTTTATTTATGTAAATTTTTTAACGTTAATTAAATATTAATATAAAATAATATATTTTTCGTAAAAAAAGGTTAAATTATTTAAAAAATTTAAAATTACGTATTAATTTTCGATTAATATTATATACGATTATAAAATTTAATAAATATTTATATTTTTTAATTAAATTAATAAAAATTATTTAAATATTTATTAATTAATATTTAACTTTATTAAATTTTTTAAAAAAAAATTTAAATTAATTATAAATATAATTTTAAAAAATATAATAAAATAAAAATAAAAGAAAAAAAAGGGGTAATTTAATTACGAAAAAGTAATTTATAATTTATAATATTTTTAAATTAACGTAAAAAAAAAATTAATAAAAATTACAAATCGTTAATAAAACGTTAATATTATATAAATCGTATAAATAATAATATAATATTAAATACGATATTATTTTTCGTTAATATAAAATACGATTATTATTTAAACGACGTTAAAAATTTTATTTTATAAAACGTTAAATAATTTTATAATAATTTTATTAATATTAAAAATTTCGAATATTTACTTATATATTTAAATATTATATAATATAAATAATATTTAATAAAAAAATAACTACGTATAATAATAAATATTTATAATAATTTTAATATATATAAATCCGTAAAAAAATAAAAAATGATAATTTTTATAAACGAAAAAATAAAAAAATATTTAATTTATTTTAATATTTATTAAAAAATTATTTACTTAAATAAATATTTAATTTATTAAATAACGTTTTAACGAATATTTTATTTATATTATTATTTAAATAATATAAATATCGATAATTTTTATTATTTATTTTTTTTATTATTAATTTTTTTTCGAATTTAATTATTTTATATAAAAATCGAATTAATAATTTATTATATTTATAAAATTTATTTTTATAATAATAACATTTTTATTAATTAAATATATTCGCGAAAATATATAATTTACGTTTTTAATAACGATATTTTCTTTCGTTTTAATATAATTTAAATATATATATTAATTATTTTTCGAAAAATATTATTATTATATTTTTTATTTCCGTATAATTCGGGTATTAATTATTTCTTTAAAAATATTATTATTATATTATCGATTATAAAAAAAAGCGATAAAAAAACGATAAATAATACACGTATAATTTAATATTTAATAATATAATATTTAACGAATAAAAAATCGAATAAAAAAAATAATATCGTTAAATTAATCGTCCTTCGAATTAATAAACGATTTAATAAAATATAATATTATAAAACTTTATATTTAAATATTTTAATCGAATAATTTACTCGAATAATAATATTTTATTAATAATATTAAATATATATTAAAAAATTTATTTTAAAATTATTTATTTTATTAATAATTTATTTAAATTAATATTTTTTTTATTTATATCGATATAAAACCCGTATTATTTTAATTATATTTTACGATAATATTAAAAAAAACTTAAAATTTAAATATCGAATTAAAAAATTATTAATATATCGTTAATTTATAATATTTTAAATTTATTTAATTATTTAATTAAAATATATTAAAATTATTATTTTATAAATAACCGGTAAATAAAACGTTAATAAAAATAAATATAATATTAATATAACGTTGCGATTTTATATATTATATATTAATATAATTCCTTTAAATATTTTAATATTAAAAATATAAATCGATATTTTAACGGGTTAATTTTATTAATATAAATAATAAATATTATTTATTTTTATTTTAAAAAATTAATTATTAATCGTAATATAAATAAATATAATTATTAAGCGTTTAAAAAATCGAATTTATTAATTAACGTTTTTTTTAAAATAAAATTAACGTTTAATTATTCGATCGATATAAAATATTTTCGAAAAATAAACTTAAAATTCGAAAGGTTTAAAATATTATCGAATTTATTTTATCGATTTTTTTCCTTTAATAAATAATTAAACGATCGACGTTTAATTTTTATTATTTATTATACGTAAATAAATAAATATTAAATAATAATTTTAATAAAAAACGATAATATACGATTATTAATTTTTTATAATAATTTCTTTTAATTTATATTATAAACTCGTAATTTTATATTAAAAAATCGTAAATTAAAAAATATACGATAAAATTAATAAATTTTATAAATTACATATAATAAATATATTTATACCGTCGATTCGAATTATATATATAAAATTATTAATAAAATTAATTTCATTAATTAATAAAAAATAATATTAAAAAAAAATAATAACTAATTATTATATAATTTAATAAGTAAAACCTTTAAAAATATAAAAAATAATTTTAATTTAAAATATAAATAAAAACCCGGTAATTTAATATATATTATATAAATTTAATTTATTTATATAAATTATTATTAAAATTACGAAATAATAATTATAATAATAATCGTATTTTTAATTTAATATTCCTTTTATTTTACTTTTTAATAATTTTTTATTTATTTTTATTTAAAGTTTTTTCGTATAATAAAACCGCTTTAAATATCGTTATTATATCGGTTAATAACGTTTTATTTTAAACGATAAAATATATCGTTTCGATTAAATTTCGAAAAATCGAAACTTTTATTTTATTATTTTGTAATTAACGTAGTTATTTTATTATTCGATTTATTATATTATAAATTATTTCGTAAAATATTTAATATTAAAAGGGGGTTTATATATAACGAAAATATTATCGATGGAAAAATATAATAAAAATTAATATATTCGAATTCGATAAAATAATTATATTCGAAAGTAAATAACGAAAATATTATCGATAAAAAAATGTAATAAAAATTAATATATTTAAACTCGATAAAATAATCGTATTTAAAAATAAACGATAATATTATTTTTTAATTAACGTTAAATTTAAATAAATAAAAATAAAAAATCGTTTATTAAAATTAAATATCGATAATTTAAATAAAAAAACGTTATAAATTTAATATAATTTTATACGTTTATTATAATTTAAATTATTTAACTTATAATTATAAGGTAATCGAAGTATATAATTAATAATATATTAATTAAAAATTAAGTTTATTTTTTTTAAATTCGAATAAAATATAATATATAAAAGTAAATAAATTATAATAATAATTTAATTAAACCTTTTTAAAAATAAATTCGTTAAAGTCGATAATTTTTTCGAAATATTTATTAACGGAAAAAATCGAGGGCGATAATATAAATATAAATATAATGTTAAAACTTTTCGTTTTTTTTTTTTCGAGTTATTTTTTAAAGATTTTTTTTATTTAATAACGTATAAAAGCTTATAATTTCGAGTTAAAATATTTTTTATTAAATTAAATTATTATAAAAATAAATTAAAGTTTATAAAAAATAAGTAAAAAAATTAAATAAATGTATAAAAAATATTAATAATTTTTTTAACGTTAACGTTTCGATTAATTTAAATTTATTAAAGGGTTTATTTTATATATAATTCGTATATAAAAATCATATAATGTTATAATATATTATAATTTTTATTAATATTTATTTATATAAATTAAATTACCGTTTTTTATTTTTTAATATATTTTAAAATTTTATTTAATAAATAAATAATAATACGTTTTAAAATAAATTTAAAATAAATTACTTTTTTATTTAATATATTTATATAAAAATATTAATTTATATCGTAATTTTTTATTAAAATAAATATCGAGTAAATATTTATAAATATTTTTAAATATTTAAATATTTTTAATATTTTATATTTTAATATATAATTATTTATTTAAAAATATTTTTAATATTTTATATAAAGTTTTAATGTTTTTTATTTAAATAATAATATTTTTTTTTATTTATTTTTTTTTAAAATAATAATTTTTTATTAATTTAATAATTACGATTCGTTAAATATAACTATTTTAAAAAACACTTCGTATATTAATTTTTTTTTATTTACCTTCGTTAAATTTTTAATTATAATATTCGGTAATTTTAAAATTTATTAATTAATAAATTAAATTATTAAATTTTTAAATTAAATATTTTAATATTAATATTATAATAATTTTATTTATTATTTATAAAATGTAATAATAATTTTTATTTTAAGTTTTAAATTATTAATTTTATAATTTTATTTTTATTTAAATATTATGTAAAAAGTTAATTAATTTAACTTCGAATAAATAATCGAAGGAAAGTTTTTTAATCGTTTATATATAAACGCGGATATTTTATTAAAGATATTAAAATTATATTTAACGTTTTTAATTATTTTAACGTTATTTCGATTTTATTAACGTTCGAAATATTTTATATTACGTGTTATATTATTTAATTACCCGTTTTAATATATCGACGTCGTATTTAATAAAAACGATATAATTTTAAAATATAATTAAAAAATTTTTTTTTATAAAAAATATAATCGAATACGTATTAAATTAATAAAATTCATTTTAAATTTTTTCGTTCGTAATAAAAATATAGACATTTTTATTTAATAATAAAATAAATTTTTTTTTTATAAATAATTTTAAAAAACTTCGTAATTAAACTTTAAATTAAATTTTATTTTTTATATTATTTAATATTATATTAATAATATTATTTTTTATAATTAATTAATAATAATAAATAGATTTAATATTATTATATTAAGTATAATAATATTTAACGAAAAATTTATTATCGTAAAAAACGTAATTATTAAAAAGTATTATAAAATATTTTATTTAAAAAATTTACGAAATAAAATTTACATTAATAAATCGTTTTTTAACATTTTTTTTATATCGATTTTAAAAACGTAATATAATTATAATTTAAATTTATTTTATTATTAATCGTTTCGCGATATATATTATATCGTTATATTATTAATTAAATATTTTTTTTATAAATATTATATTATAATAAAACTTTTAACGTCGATGCGATTAATATTTTTTTACGATGTTTTAAACATTTTAAATTTTATATATAAATAAAGTTTTTAACATCGAAATATTTCGCCGTATAATATAATTATTATATAAAATATCGAATTAAATCGATATAAAACGGTAATTTACGACTTCGAAAAAATTACTACGTTATCGAAAAATAATTATAAATACTTCGATTTTTTATATATCGTAATACTTAAAATACATTTTAAAAAAAAATATAATAAATTTATTAATTTATTTTTTTTAAAGTATATTATATTATATATTTTAAAAGGTATAAACGTAATTAATATTACCTACATTAATAAATAACGTTATATAAATTTAATAAAAAAACTTAAATTTTATTTTAACGAGGAAATTATTAACGTCGATAAATATAATTTTATTAAAAAATTAATATCATTTAATCTTCGTTTAAAACTTAATATATAAAAGGTTTTAAAATATAAAATTTAAAATTTATTAAACGTAAAAAAAGTAAAAATTATTATAATAAAATATATATAAGTTTATAAATAATCGAATAATAACGAAAGTTTTTATATTTAAATATCCCTCGAATTAATTATTATTTATTAATATTTAATATCGATTTAAAAGTTAAATTAAATACATTAATTTTATTATTTAATTAATAAAATATTTCGTATTTTAAATAAAATATTTATTTTATCGATATAATAATAAAAAAAAATTATAAGGTATTTATATAAAAATTTAAATTTTAAATTACTTATTATAATATAAATAACATCCGTAATTTATAATTTATTATTTATTTACTTAAAGTAAATAAATATTTAATAAATTTAAATAATCGACGGTAAATTTAAAAATAACTTTATTATTTTATACGATATACATTAAATTTATAATTTTTAAATTATAATTATTTTTTTAACCGTTTTTATAAATTTAAAATAAAATTTATACATTATAAAATAAAATATTTAAAAAATTAAATATAATATTATTAAATAAATAAAAAATTATTAATTTATAATCGATTAATTAATATACGATTATATAATAAAAAGTAATAAAATAAATAAATTAATTAAATTATAAAAATATATAAATTATAAATCGGTTAATTTCGTATTAATTAATAAATATATTTATTTTTAAAAATTATATTTTAATTATTTATTATATAAAATAACGATACATTTAATAAAAACATATTTATTATTATTATCGTTATAATAAATACGTTAATATAAAGTTATATTATTATAAATATTAAAACGAAAAATTATATTAAAATTAAATAATTATACATTTTTTTTAATTTAATAATTATAAAAATTAATTAATTTAAAAAGTAATTTTTTTATTATTAATATAATAAAAGTTTATTAAATAATAAACGATTTTATATTATACGATTATATAATATAAAATAAGGAAAAAATAAATTAATTAAATTATATAAATGTAAAAAAAAAAATTAAATTAAATTTATATTAATCGAAAATATATTTTTATTTAAAATTTATAATTTAATCGTTTATTACGTAAAACGACGAAGTATATAATAAAGTTATATTCATTATTATTATCGTTATAATAAATACATTAATATAAAATTACATTATTATATTTATTTTTTTTATATTTAAATTTCGATCATTTAAATACGTACATTAATAATATCGATTATTAATAAAACTTTTTTAAATTTAATTATTTTTAACTTATTAACGTTAAATTTTAAAATTAATAAAATTTATTTTAATTTAAAAATTATCGAAAATAAAAGTAAATATATTAATTGTAATTTTATTATATAATTTTTTATCGAATAATTTTATTATATTATTTATTAATTTATTTTATAATTTTTTAATAACGGTATTATTTTATATAAATAAAAACGATTCGAATTTAACATTTATTTATATAATGTTATTATTTACGAACCGTGTAAAAATATTAATATTTTTATAATATAATTTTAATATTTAAATACGTAAATAATTAAATATAAATATAAATGAAATTTTTTATATAATTTTTAAATAAATATTTAAAGTAATAAACCGTTCGTTTAATCGAATTTTTAAAATTTCGAATCGATTATTTATTTAAATTTTAAAATTATTTAATTACGCGATAATTTAAATTTTTAAATTATTTAATTATATATTAATTATATTAATTAAATTTAAAATTTATTAACTTTTATAAATTACGGGAAAATTTATAAATTTTAATAATTTTTATATTAATTTATTATTATATTCGATTATTATAATAAAATTAAATTATAAATTAAATTATATTAAAAAATTTATAATAATCGAAATATTAAATAAATAATAAAACGAAGTATAATAAAATAATAAAATATTTTAAAAAAAAATTAACTTAAAATTTAAATTAATGTTAAAATAATTAAAATTTCGTAATAATAACGTTTATATATTTATTTACTTAAATATTTTATAATAATAAATATTATCTAAAATTATTCGAAAATTAATTTTTTAATTAAAACTCTTAATAATAAATTAATAACTTCGAATCGATTAATTTAACGTTTAATATAATAAAACGGTAATTTATTTTTACGTTTTTTATATAAATACTTATATATAATATATATATATATATAAAAATACGTTTATAATATAAAATTATAAAAATAACTTTAAAAAATTTATACGTTTATACATTTTATAAAATTTCCTTTTTTATATTTTTATAATTATTAAAAATATAATTATAACTTTTATTTAATATATTTATATTTAAATTAATATAATATAATTTAATTTAAACTTTTTTATAAATTATTATATTATAATAATTAAATAATTATTTATTTAAATTTATTATTATAATATTATACGATCGTTTAACGATATAAAATAATCGATAAATTAAATTATATCGTTTTATATAATATAAATACGTTATATTAACTTTATAATTTAAAAAATTATAATTTGTTTTTTTTATTTTTTTTTATAATATTAATAAAAGTTTACTTTTAATTTTTAAAATTCGTTTTATAACGTAAAATTAAATGATTAATTTTTAAATTATTTTATAATAAATTATAATATAATATTATTTATTATAATTTTTATTATATAAAATATTAATTAAAAAATAAAATTAAATATATTTAAACTTCGAATATAAATTATAAAAATAAAAGTAATAATAAACGTTATTAATTAAAAAATTAATTAATATAGTTAAAAATCGATTATAAATTATAATTTTTATTAAAAATATAACCGTATTTATTTAATTACGTAATAAGTTTATTATTATTATTTATTTTATTAATCGATTTTATTAAATCGATCGGTTAATTATATTATAAATTTTATCGATAATTTCGATTTAAATTTTTATTTTAAAAATTTTTATTTTATTCGTATATATTTTTTTAAACGATTTTAAAAAATTCGTTTTAAATTTATAATATTATATGTACGGGTTATATATCGGTTATATATAATTATAATATCGATATAAAAATCGAACGAAATATAAATTACTATATAATTATATAATTATAACGATATTATATTTTAATTAATTAAAATAATAAATATTTCGAATTTCGAATTATTTATAATTTTAATTATATATATTATTTATATTATTTTATATTATTATTTTATATATATTAAATGTATTAATAAATACGTATATATAATATATGTATTTAAATAATAAAATAAAAATATATTTAAATATATTAAACTCGTTTTTTTAATTTTTAACTTTTTTTTTTTAAATATTTTATTATATTTTTATTATTTAAACATTAATTTAACATTATATATTTAAATTAATATAAATAATATAAACGTTAATTACGTTAAATAATTCGATTTATAATTTAATTTTAATTTTATAATATAATTTATAATTTTATTTAATAAAAAATTTTTTAAATTAAAAAATTTTTCGATTATTTAATAAAGTTAATAAATTTTATATATATTATAATAAATTTAAAATAATATAAATATTTTATTTATAAATTAATGTTAATACGTATAAAATACGTTTTAATTATATAAATATTCGTTTTAATATTTTAAATACACGTTTTAATAATATAAATACGCGTATAAATATTCGATTCGATATTTTTAACATTTATTTTAAAATTCGATTTTAAATATCGTAAATTATTTTTTTATATTTTATATTTAATTTTTTAAATGTTTTAATATTAATTAAAACTTTATTTTAAAAATTATAATTTTTTTATACGATTTATTAATAATTATATTACGACTTTTAAAGTTATATTCGAATTATTTAAATTTATCGAAAATAATATTATCATCGAAATATTACGAAATAAATCGATAAATAATATTTAGGGATTATTTAATAAATACTTATATAATTAAATTATAATTAATATATTTATTTTTAATAAATTTCGAATTAAATTAAATTTTAAAAGTTTTAAATATAAATTTTAATAAAATAAAGTCGATAAAATTTAAAAAGGTTTTTATAATTATTAAAATCGTAAACGAACGTTTATATTAATATTATAACGTCGTGATAATATATATATAAAAAAAGGGGGAAAAAAATATATATTAAAATTTAACGATTTTATAAATTATAATTTATATTTTATTTTTTATTTTATAATTAATAAAATATTAATAATGTAATTTTAATTAAATTTAAATTTTTATTCGTTTCGTTAATTAAATTAAATAAATAAATATAATGTTATAATTTTATTAAATAAATTTTATTATTAAATTATAATAAATAAATTTAAATAATCGATAATAAATATAATAATATTTTACCGCTTTTATATATAAATTATATTTACTTTTAAATATATAATAAATTTTATTTTTACGTGCGTTAATAAAAATAAATTTATATTCGAATTTAAATTTTTTTAACGTTTTTTTTTCGTTTTTTATAAAATAATATAAGTTTATTTAATATATTTTATATTATTTTTTATTAAACATTTTTATAACTGCGATTTTAATAATTAACATATTATATAATATTTATTTTAATTTTTTTTTAAAAAAAAATTAAAAGTTTATTCGTATATATATTAAATAAATTAATTATAACGACATTTATATAATTAATATAATTTTATAACTTTTATAACCGTATAAAAAACCATTTAAACCGTTTATTTTTATATAATTAATTTATTTATTTTTATTTACGATATTATTATATTTTTATTAATTTTACGTTTTAAATATACATTAATAAAAAATAATTAATATATCGATTATATTAAATTATTTTCGATAATAAATTAATAACGTAATCGTTAATTAAAATTTACATTTATTTATAATATATTATTAATATATTATTAAAAAATATTTTTATTTTATATATTTAAATTTATAATTTTTTATATATTAATAAATAACGATATAATTAATACGTAAACGGGTGTAATTTATAAAAAATATATATAATTACTTTTATATTTATAAATTAAAATACGAATTTAATAAATAACGTATATATTTATTATTATTATAATAATGGGAATTTACGTTATTTGTTTATAAATTTATATATTTAAAAAAAAAATTTAAAATAATTATATTAAAAATTAATATCCGTATTATTTATTTTTAATATCGAGCTTTTATCCGCATTATTAATATAAAAAATACATTTCTTATTTTTTATTCGACTTTATTAACGAATTTTTATATAAAAATATAATAAATTAGATAGTTTTTTCGAAAACGAGTACGTTTTTTAATTAAATTTTTTATACATATTAAATTATTAATTACTTTTTTTATCCCATCATACATCCCATTATATCCCACCTATTTTAAAAATGTAAAATATAAAAAATAAATCGTTAATTTCGTTTTAATTAAACTTTTTTAATAATATTAATTTCATATCGATGTATGTTTTATTTTAAAAGGTATTTAAATATATATTTAATTTAATAAAAATATTTAAAAATATAAATAATAGCTCGAAGTAGTTATATAATTTTTTTTATAGTTATATACTTTTTAAAATATATATAGACTTAACTTTATATTTAAATAACTTTTAAAATAATAAATACATCGATATAAAATTTATATCATTAAAAAAGTTTAATTAAAGCGAAATTAACGATTTATTTTTTATATTTTACATTTTTAAAATAAGTAAGATATAATAAAATATATAATAAAATATATAAAAGAAATTAAATTAATTAAAAAAACGTATAAAATATATATTATATATTAATACGATTATACGTAGATTTATATATAAAATTATTAAATAAAGTATGTATTTTAATGTATTAATAATGTAGATAAAACCCGATATTAAAAATAAATAATGCGAATATTAAAATTTATTATATTAATAATATATAATAATATTAACTTTAATATTAATTTTAATTTTTATTTTAAATTTTATATTTATATTAATAAATTTTATAATTTGTTTTATCGATTAAAAAATATATAATTATAAAAAAAATATAAAAAATAATATAAATATATAACGGTTTTCGAACGAATTAATATTCGAATAATTTTCGAAAATAAATTAACGATTTTACGTATATTAAAAAAAAAAAAGGAAATAACGCATTTAATATCGTTTATAAAGGAAAATAATAACGAAATTATTAATAAAAAATAAAAAATTTTATTAAATAAAATAATAAAATTTATTTAAAATATAATTATATAAATTTATATTATATATATATTATATAAAATAAAAAAACGATAATAAAAATACATTTAATTATTTTTAAATAATTTAATTATATAATATTTCTCATATTTAAAATTTATTTTTTAATTTATATTTATTATAATAAAAAATAATTAATTAATTTTTTTTATTTAAATAAAATTTAAATAAATTATAATATAATTTTATATTAATTATATTTATAATAATATATCGCGTTTTAATTTTAATCGTATTACGTATATAAATATTTATAAATTAAATAATATAAATTTTAAAACGTATTATCGATTTATTTTTATTAATTAATTTAATAAATTCGATTAATAATTAATTAAATTTTTATTTTTTACTTTATATATTAAACGAAAATAAGCGATTAATATTAAAAATAATATAACGAATTAAATTAATAAATATTTTAAAATAATTATTATTAATAAAGTTTAATACGATAATAAAACTTTTCGTAATATTATTTAATAAAAATGGTATTTTTTTAATTAATAATAAATTAAATTAATTATATTTAATGTTTTTTTATATTTTAAGTAATTTTAATCGTAAATAAACGTTAAATTACTTCGATAAAATTATTTTTTCGATAATTAATATATTTATAATTTATTCGTTTTATAATATAATTAATTTTAATTTTTTTTTTCGTATTATTTATTCGATTATTTCATTAACGTTTAAAAGTAAAATATTATTATCGATAAAATTTTTAATAAAATTAATTAAATTTTTAATAAAGTTAATAACGATATTTAAAATTTTAAATATTATAAAAATAAAATTTCGTTTAAAAATATCGACGTTAAAATTACTTTAATTCGATATTAATAATAATTATAAAAATTTTAATTAAATTTATATTTATATTATAAATTTTAAACTTTAATAATAATGTAAAATTTCGACCCGTTTTTATAGTTTTTTTTAATAACGAATTAAATAATTTTAAAGGTTATTTTTATTACGATTTTATTAACGAAGTTAAATTACGATTAATTTAAAAGTTAATAATTATATTAAACGTAAAAGTTTAATTTAACGAAAAATTTTAATTAAGCGGGTAAATATAATTTAACGAAAAAAAGTAATTAAATAAAAGGGAAGTTATTTAATTTAAAAAAAAAAGTTAATTAAACGAGGGGGTATTTTAATTTCCTTTATCGAAAAATAAATTTATAAACGTTCGAAACGATATTTTAATTTTTTTTCGTGAAATTAAAACTTCGTTTTTATATATAATTATATAAATTTTATATGTTTTATTTTTAATTATATTTTTTATAAAATTTTAAAATATATTATCTTTATTAAATAAATTATTTACCGTTATTTTTTTATAATCGATAATATTTATTATTTTTACTTTAAATGTTTACGTTATTTTAATATATTAAATAAATTTTATATATTTAATATATTTATAAATTATACATTTATTAATTTTATATAAACTTAAAACGTTTTATTTTAATTAATGTTACAATATAATTTTATTCGAATATAAAAAAATCGAAATATTAATCGTTTTTAATATAAACGTTTATTAAATAACTTTAAATTTCGTATCGATTAAATTTATAATTTCCCGTCGTTTCGATCGATATTAATTTTTTTTTTATTTTATTATTTTTATTAATACATATATAAAAATTATAAATATATATATATATTTTAAAACGAGTCGTATTATAAATTCGATTATAAATCGATCGAAGTTTTTATAATTTAATATTTTTTTTTATTACGTTAAATTTTAAATTTATTTAAATAAGAATTATTTTAAAATTATATTCGATAAACGATTTATATTTTAATTATTTTTTTTAATTATATTAATTTTCGATTATAAATTTTAAAACGATATATTTAAAAATAACTTATATAATAATAAAATATTTCGGTCGTAAAATATAACGTTTAAATTATTAAATTACGTAATAAATAAATTATTTTATAAAATAGAAAGTATTTCGTTAAAAAATATTATAATTATATCGTTAAATTAAATATTAAATAAAATAATTAAATTTTTATATAAAAGTTAATAATTATTTATAAAATTAACAATTAAAAAATAATAAAGTTTATAATAAAAATAATAAATTTTACGATTTATTTCGAAATAAAATTTAAAAATTATTTTATATATTATTATATAATTAAAATTATTTTTATAAAATTTAAAATATATAACGTTTTTCGACATTATTAAAAAATAAATAATAATATATAATATAAAATAATAATAAAATAAAAATTAAAATAAATAAAAAAATAATTTTTTTTAATATTTAATTTATTAAATTTATAAAGGGGATATTAAAATTATAATTTTTCGATAAATATATAAATAATATAATTAATAATTATAAAAGTTAAAATATATATTTTATTTTTTATATTTATAAAATTATTATTTCGCGCGTTTTTATAAATTAAATTAAAAAGTAATTTACGTTAATTAATTAATTTTATATTAAAATTTATCGATTTTAATTATAATATTAAAGTAAAAATACATCGTAAAAATTTTATATTAAAAATAATAAATAAATTTTTATAAAAAAATATATATAAATTTATTAAATATTTAATAATTTAATTATACTTAAATATATTTTAATATTATAATTAAACGCGAGTTTATTCGAAAAAATTAACGAAAAAAATTAAAATATTATTATATATATTAATAAATTAATTTTATAAAATATAATAATGTAAATTAAACGTAACGTTATAATTTAAAAAAAGTTTAAATTTTTTTTTTATTATAACGTTAAATATATAATTAATTAATTAAATATATTTAAATATAATAATAAAATTATAATAATAAAATCGTAAAATTATTTATAAATAAATACGTTTTAATATATATATATATAATAAATAAAAAATACGTAAATTTTATTTATAATTATATTAATAATGTTTATATAATTTAAAAAAAAAGTTCGAAAATTTATATATTATTATTTATATAATTTTATTTAAATATATATTAAATTTTATATAATTATTTTTTTATTATAATATCGTTTATAAAAATAGTTATAAATTAATAAAATACTTCGATAAATTAATATAATAATCGATTTATTATATCGAAATTAAATTAATAAAATTTTATATATTATATTTTTTATATATTAAATATATATTATAAAAAACTTTTATAAAAAGGTAATATTTTATAAAAATTATTATAAAATCGTTTATATTAAATATATTTTTAATGGATATATAAATCGACATATATTATTTTAAGCGACCGTTAATAAATATTTATTACCGGCCGTTTTAAAAAACTTTATATATTTTTAAAATCGGGGAATTTTTTTTACGTATTTCGATAAACGTTTTTTTTTCGATAATATCGAAAAACGTTATACGTTTTAACTTTAACTTCGGGTTTTTTATTAAAATAATAACGGTTTAAAAGTAAATATATTTTATTAAAGTCGGTTTATTATTATAATTAAATTAAAATTTAAAGTTTTATTATATTATATATATACGAAAAGTTTTAATTTTAAAAAAAAGTTAATTTTATATAATAATAAACGGTAAATATTTTATATATACCTCGTAAAATTTATATTATATTTAATATAAGTAATAATAATTATATTAATTAAATAAATCGATATTAATAATGCGAAAATTTATATTTTATAAATTTTAATATATTTATTTATTTATAAAATTATTTATATTTTAATATAATATTAAAATCGTTTTAAATTATTATACGTTAATTTAAAACTTAAATAATTATTTAAAAAAATTAAATTATTCGATGGTATTTAATAAATAAAAATTTTTAAAACGAAATATTATAAAAGTTTCGAAAGGAATATAATATTATTATTAACCGGTAATTTTTTTAATAATATTTTAATAAATGAAATATTTATAAAAATAAATTAAATATAAATAACGTTAAAAAAAAATTCTTAAAATTTTTAATATCGAATTTTTATATATTTAAATTATTAATTATTTAAAATTTAAAAAACTTAAAATTAATTTATTTTTATAATTTTTATAACGTAAATTATAATAATAAAAAAAATATCGATATAATTCGATGTTTTATATCGAAAAATTCGTTTAATTTATACGTTATTTTTTTTATAAAAAAAAATTTTACGATAATAAAATTTTATTTCGATTCGATTAATGGGATTTTAATATTAATAAAACGTTTTTTATTCGTATTAAAATCGAAAATAACATAAAAAAAAACTAATAATTTAATCGAATAAATATATACTGGAGGTCACCCCCGTGGGGTGACACAATAGCCCTCGGTTTTCTTCGAATTCTACGACTATTTCTATAGTCATACACCTTCTAATACAACTGTCAATACAGCTTCTAATACAGCTTCTAATACAACTTCTAATACAGCTTCTAATACAGCCTCTAATACAGCTTTCGTGGCACCCCTTAGCCTTTACGAGAAACCACCCGTGCCACCTTTCGAAGAGCCGTCGCGAGAAACCACCCCATACCACCTTTCGATGAAGCCGTCGCGAGAGGCCACCCCTACTACCTTTCGATAAAACCGTCGCGAGAGACCACCCCATACCACCTTTCGAAAGAGCCGTCGCGAGAGGCCACCCATACCACCTTTCGATGAAGCCGTCGCGAGAGACCACCCGTGCTACCTTTCTAAGAATCTTTCGAAAGAACCGTCGCGAGAAACCACCCCATACCACCTTTCGAAAGAGCCGTCGCGAGAGGCCACCCCTACTACCTTTCGATAAAGCCGTCGCGAGTGACCACCCGTATGACCCTTTTATACCTAGCTTTGAATATACAATTCGAAAGATTCTTCGAAAAGTGCCACGAAGGATACGTCGAATTAGAATTAGATCTATATAATCAAATCCATACAATTAAATCCATACCTACAATTAGATCCATACCTACAATTAAATCCATACCTACAATTAGATCCATACCTACAATTAGATCCATACAATTCGATTCTTTCAAACCGAATCATACGTTAAATTAGAATTAGATCTATACAATTAGATCTATTCAATTCGATTCATTCAATTCGATTCATTCAATTCGATTCATTCAATTCGATTTATTTAATTCGATTCATTTAATTCGATTCATTCAATTCGATTCATTCAATTCGATTCATTTAAGTCGAATCATACGTTAAATTAGAATTAGATCCATACAATTAGATCAATTCAATTAGATCAATTCAATTAAATCAATTCAATTAGATCAATTCAATTAGATCAATTCAATTAATAGAATCGTCCATTAGAATGCGAATAACTTCAAGTGTGGTAGTCGCGATATATATGGCGGCTCAATTGAGCGGCTCAATTGATTAGGTAAAAGCGTGGCACGGGCCGTTGCGCGGGGCGTGCGCGTGGCCCGTTGGCGTGGCGTGGCGTGGTGTGGTGTGGTGTGGTGTGGTGTGTGGCTGGTGTGGCGTGGGAGATGTGGCTCGTGAATTTTTACGTAATTAAATTTTTTTTTGCTGGGAAAAAAAATCGAGACAATATCCCGAGGAAACCTCGGGCAATATATTTAAAATACACGAGTTTTTTAAAAGTTATAAATAAGTTTTAAACGCTTTTAAAAATTTAAAAAAAAATAATATCTTCGGACGCATCCGTCGAAATATTTAATTTTTAGTTACGAAAAATATAATTTATATTATATATCGATAATTTTATTTAAAAGTTATACGATAACGAATTAATAATAAATTAAATATAAAGTAAAAAACACGTAAAAAGTTTATAATTTTAAAATTTAATTATATTTAATTTATAAATAAATATTATAAATTAAATTTCGTTAAATTCGAAATTTACGTATATATTAACGTATATTTTTATAAAATATTATAAATTAATATAAATAAATATAATTTTTAATTTTTAAATATATTAAATTAATTTTTTTTTATTATTTTCGAATTAAAAATTTAATTATAATATATACGAATAAATTATAAAATCGAAACCCCTTTTATAATTTAAACGTAATTTTAATTAATTATAATTTAAAAACCGTCGATAATTATATAAAATTTAAACGAAATTAAAAAAATTAAAATATAAAATTATCGAATTTTAAATTTATATAAATAAGGAATAAATAAATAAAATCGAAAAATCGAATAATAATAATTATAATTATTAATTAACGTAATTTTACATTAAATTATATGTATTAAAAAATGTAATTATTTTTATTTTTTTTTTTTATAATTAATAATTTCAAAATTATTTCGGCGAATTTTATAAAATTTAATTATTCGATAAAAGGAATTTAATTAATTAAATCGCGTTATATATTATATATAAAAATATAATAAAATAAAAAATTACCGACTTTATATATTAATAAAATAATTATTATATTAAATTTTAATTAAATAAAAATTATATTATTATTAATTATATAAATATAATATAATTAAATTTAAAAGAAATTAATGTAAAAAATTACGTTATAAACTTAAAATACGATTTTAAATTAATATAATTAATATAAAAAATAAAAAAATTATTAATCGAATATAATTTTAACGGTTTTTTAATATTAAAAACGTAACGATTATATAATAAATAATTTATAATTTATTCGTTAAAACTTATTAACGATGTAATATATTTTTATATATAAAATTATATAACTTTAAAAAAATACTTCGAATAATATATAATTAAAAATCGAAAATTAAAATTAAAATTTAATAAAATTTTAAATGGCGGGTTTTTATAATATAAATAATAATTAAAATTATATAAAAAAAATATAAATATCGTTTAAACGAACGTATTTAAAAACGGGGATATAAACGTAATATAATTTAATATAAATATTTATAAAATTTAATAAAAAATATATTAATTAACATTTAATTATTTTAAAATAAATTATATAAAAATAATTTAAAAAACTTTTTTTACGAAAAGTATAATTACTTCGTATTAAAAGGGTATAAAAAATAAAAAAATAAAATTTCATTTAAAAAATATAAAAATATAATATTTATATAATCGTATACATCGAAATAAATACGGTAATAAAATTAATAAAAATTATAAATATTATAAAATTATAATAAAAAATCGTAAAAAGTGTTATAAAAAAAGTTATAAAAAAAGTCGTAAAATAAAATCGCAATATTAAATCGTAAAAAAAACCGTAAAAAGAAATTATAATTATTTTATTATAAATATATATTAAATATTTTAATTAATAATTAACATATATATTAAAGTTAAAAGTTAAAAATAATTAAATAATTTATATAAAAACGTAATTATTTTTTTTATTATATAATTAATTTTATTATAATAATAAAAAATATAATAAAAAATTTTAATAAAAAGTTATATTATATTTTATTAAAATTATAATTAAAAATATTTCGATAAAAATACGTTATTTAATATTTTATATAAATTTATAATAAAAAAATTAAAATTAATAATAATTTAATTTTATTTTTATTAATTAAATATATATTAATTTAATATTTAATTAAATGTTTTTTATATAATAATATATAATTAAAATTAAACATTATTAATGTTTTATAAATATATATATATTTACGTATATAAAAAATCGTTTAATATATGTAAATATATATATATATATATTATTTTAAAAATTTAAATAAAAAATTTAATAACCGTTTTATTATTTTAATTATAATTTTATATATTTATTTTAAATATTTATATATATATAAAACGAAATAATAAAGTCGTATTTAAATTTATTATCGATTATTCGATTTTATTTAAAAAAATTTCGAGATATATTTTAATTTTTTTTTAAATAAAAAAAAATTTAATTACGTAAAAATTTACGAGTTATATTTTTTACGTTATATAAATTATATGTTACGTTAATAAATTACGCGTACGTTACGTTAAACGATTTATATTATACGTTTATTTAATTAATTAAATCGTTTTATTAAACGTTATATTATTACATTTAAAATTATTTACATTTTAATAAGCGATTTTATTAATTAAATTAATTTAATTAAATAAATCGAATTAAATAAATTTATACGAAAAATTCGAATTATATAAATTTAATTATATAAATTTAATTTTAATTTAACGTATAATTTTATTTAAAAAATTCGAATCGAATAAATTTAATTATATACATTTAATTATATAAATTTATATTAAATAAATAAAAAGTCGTTAATTAATAATCGAAAAATTATTATATAATCGTATAATAAAAAATACGAAAATAAATAAAATTAATTAAATTATATATATATAAAAGTTATAAATAAATTAATTTTATATTAATCGATATTTATATTATTTTTAAAAGTTTATATTTTAAATGTTTATTATATAAAACGATAAAATATTTAATAAAAATATATTTATTATTATTATTATTATAATAAATACTTTAATACGAAATTATATTATTATAATTTAATTATATAAATTTAATTTTAATTCGATATATTTTTCGTAATATTTTTCGAAGAATTTTTCGAATTATATATTTAAAATTAAATATAAAAAAATCATACGAGTAAATTTTCGCGACGATTTTTTCGAAAAATAATATAAAATAATATAAAGTAAATTTTCGCGACGATTTTTTTAAAGATAATATAGGGTGGATTTTTACGACGATTTTTTCGAAAAATAATATAAAATAATATAAAGTAAACTTTTACGACGATTTTTTTAAAGGTAATATAAAGTGGATTTTTATAACGGCTTTTTTAAAAGGTAATATAAAATAATATAAAATAAACTTTCGTAATAATTTTTTTAAAAGTAATATAAAATGGATTTTTACGATAATTTTTTCGAAAAGTAATATAAAATAATATAAAGTAAACTTTCGTAATAATTTTTTTAAAAGTAATATAAAATAAATTTTTACGACGATTTTTTCGAAAAATAATATAAAGTAATATAAAATAAATTTTTACGACGGTTTTTTTAAAAATAATATAAAATAAATTTTTATAAAAATTAAAAAATATTATAAAAATTATATTAAAAATTATATAATTATAAAAATAATCGTAAAATTCGTAAAAAATTAAAATTCGAAAAATCGTAATTTTATATAAATAAATAAATAACGAAATCGCCCTTTAATTTATTAACGGTTATTTAATAAAGCGAAAATTTATTTAATTATTCGAATATATAATTATATAATTTACATTTAAAGTTTAACTTTATTATTTAATCGATATTTATCATTTTAATTAAATAAATAAATATTTTATTTATTTTTTTTTATTTATTATTTCGTTATTTAAAAATGAAATTTTAAATTTTATTATTTTTTACGGTTAAATCGTTTATGCGATTTTATATTATTAATATCGAATCGATTAAATTTTTTTTATTATATGTTTTTATTTATTATTTCGAATATTTTAATATATATTAATTTTTTTTAAATTTTTTTACGTTAAATATTAATAATATTAATTACGATTTAATATATTATATTTATTATATAATAATTAATAATATTTAAATTATCGAAAACGATATAAATCGTTTTTATTTTAATATATTTAATAAAATAAATAATTTACGATTTATTCGATTTAATAATAATATTTTATTTAATGGGAAATATTAACTTTATATTTTTTAATTTTTTAACGATTTTATAAATATATTATAATTTATTAATGTTATTTTTATTATTATTATTATATATTAATTATCGAATATAAATTTTTATTCGATTACTTCGAATTTCGATTATTAAATATTCTTTTATAATAATTTACTTTTATTTTAATAAAACTTCGATATTTTATTTATTTTCGATTATAAAACTTTATATTTAAAAACAAAAAAACGGGAAAATACGGTAAATCGTAATAAATATTACCGAGTTACGTAAGTTTTTTACGGTTATAAATAAATTTATTTTATTTTTAAAAAATAAAAACTTTAATTTAATTATAATAAAATAAATATTTACGATTAAATAATAATACTTTTTATATAAAATATTAATAATAATATTTTTTTTTTATATTAATATTTATAATATATTCGACGCGAAAAAATTTATATTAATTTTTAAATTAAAAAATAATAATTACGTATTAATATTTTATATATTTTATACGTCGTAATTATTATACGAATAAAAAACTTTATTTTATAATAAAAAAATTTATTAAATTTATAATATTAATTTTAAATATTTATTTATTCGATTTATATAAATTATTTTTAATAATAAAATTACACGATTTTTTAAATCTTCGAAAACGAAACGATTCGTACTTTTTATTTTTTAAAATGTTAATAATAATAATAATTTAATTATAAAAATTATAGTTATATCTTTTATTATAAATATCCTTCGATTTTTTAAAAACGAATTTTTTACCTTTAAAAAATATTTTCGTTTTTAAATTAACGACCGTAATCGTAATAACGATAACGACTTTAATAACGTCGAAAATAAATTTTATTAACATTATTTTATTAATAAAAAAATTATAATTCGTTAAAATAATAAAAATTATAACTTTTTATTTAATAATAATAATAATAATAAATTTAAAAAAATCGTTTTATAATTAAAAATAAAATACCCCGGTTATTTAAATCGATTAATAATATTATAAATAATAATAATAATATAAATAATAAAAATAATAACGTTAATTTAAAAGTTTATAATATTAATTTAAAATAAATTATTTTTTTTAAATATATAAAATAATATTAAATTATCGATACGATATAAATAATATAAATGGTAAATATAAATACGTAAATAAATAATAATATATATAGTAAAAATAAATATAATAACGGTAATAATATAATAATAATAATAATAATAACGGTAATTATAATTATTAAACGAATAAAAAATCGTTAATAAATAATTAAAAGGTTATTATATAATTACATAATAAAAAATACGAAATAAAATAAATTAATTAAATTATATATATTTAAAAGTTATAAATAAATTAATTTTATATTAATCGATATTTATATTTATTTTAAAAATATATATTTTAAGTTTTTATTACGTAAAATAACGAAATATTTAATAAAAATATATTTATTATTATTATCGTTATAATAAATATTTTAATATAAAATTACATTATTATAATAATTTTAATATTTTATATTTATATTAATTTTTAAATCGTCGTTTATATCGTCGTTTATATTATTATTTATATTATTATTTTCGATATTTATTTTAATATATAAATATATTTTATATAAAATTATTTAAATTATATAACGGCGTGATAAACCCTCGTAAAATACCCTACTTTAATTTTATTAATTTTACGATGTTATAAAACGAAATTTAAACATTAAAAATTAATTATATTAATTTTATAAAAAATTAAAAAAAAAAATTAAAAAGTAATTCGAAAATTTACGGTTTAATATATATATAACGTAACGAATTACTTTATATTTTATTATTTTATAAAATTAAAATATAATAAAGTTAATAAATTCGATAAAATTTAATACGACGTATAATATTAAAAATTAAAAATTAAATTTTATTAATGTTATATATATATATAAAAAAAAAAAATTAAACCGCGGTTTTATATATAAGTTTTAACGACGTATTTAATCGAAATTTTAATATCGGTATAATAATATAATTTAATATTAAAGTATTTATTATAATAATAATAATAATAAATATGTTTTTATTAAATATTTCGTCGTTTTATACGACGGGAATTTAAAATATAAATTTTTAAAAAAAGTATAAATATCGATTAATACGAAATTAATTTATTTATAATTTTTATATATATATAATTTAATTAATTTTTTTTATTTTTGTATTTTTTATTATATAATTACATAATAATTTCCCGGTTATTAATTAATAATTTTTTATTTATTTAACATTAATTTATAATCGTATAATATTTTTTTAATTATTAATTAACGATTTATTATAATTCGATGTAATAAATTTAACTTTATTAAATAATCGATATTAAACCTTCGATTAAATACATCGTTAAAATTTAAATATAAAATTATAATTTTTCGAACTACGATTTAATTTTTTTTTTTTTTTTATAATATTAACGAAATTTTATTTTTAATTTTTAATATTTTACGCCGTATTATAATTTTTTATTTATTTAATAATCGATTATTTAATAAAATTAAATTAATCGCATCGAATTATAATATTTATTATTTATTAATTTAATTAACTTTTATAAAAAAAATATTAAAATATAATAAGTTAAATTTTATATTTTTAAATTTATAATATATATAATCGTAATAATAATTATTTTTAAAATATATTTCGAAATTATTAAAAATTTATTTCGAATTTAATTTTTTTTTTTAAAAAATTAAATAAATTTATTTAAATTTTAAAACGATTACGCCGCGAGTTTTAATTTTATAAATTATATTATACATTTAACGAAAAAACGTAAATTATATCGAATAAACGTTAATTAATTAATTAATTATTTAAATGCGTCGTTTATTTATTTTTTTTTAATTTATTTTTTTATAATAATATTTATTAATTTTTTATAAAAATATATTTAATAAATATTATTATATAATATTTAATTTTATAACCGTATATTTATATTATTTTAAAATATAATATATTAATTATTATATTTTAATATTTTTTTTTATAAAAAAACGATTCGATCGATAAATAACGTAAAAAATTATTTACGTTATAAATAATTTTTTTATTTAAAAAAATTTATTATTCGACTTTTAATTCGATTATATTATAATTACGTAATTTTATAAATTAATATTATTTTTTATAAATTAATTTTTATTAATTATAAAAATTTCGAATATAATATTATATTTTTTTTTAATTTAACGTTAATTAATTTAAACGAAAAAAAGTTTAATAATAAACGCGACGTTATTTATAATTAATTTTAATAATAAAAATATTTTTTTTTTAAAAAAACGTTATTAATTAAACTTATATTAAATAATGTAATTTTATTTTAATTTTATAAAAAAAATATATTTATTATTATTTTAAATTTAAATTTAACGACGCGGTATAAACCGCGATATTTCGGTTATAATGTTTAAAATAACGATAATATTTCCGTTTTTTTTTTTTTTTTTTCGAAATTTTTAATTTTATATTAAACGGAAATAATAAAACGAATAAACTTCGATAATTATTAATTAAATTAAATAATTATTTAATTTATTTATAATTTTAAATATATAAAAATACGATTAAATACGTATATTAATTTAAACTTAAATATTTTTTTTATAATTTTTACGTTTTTTATTAATAAACTTTAAAAATTATTAATAATAAATCGAAAAAAAAAAAACTATTAAATAATTTATAAATAATAATATTTTTTTTATTATTATAAATCGTTCGTTTAATTTTTAATATATAATTATTATAAAAACTTTTTATTAATTATATTTTATAATACGTAATTAATTAATATAATAAAATCGAACGTTTAAATTATTTTTCGAAGTTTAAAATTTAAATTCGAATATATATTTAATAAAATATTTATTATTTTTATAAATATCGATCGTATTTATATAATTATTTTTAATAATAAAAATAAATGTAAACGAATTCGATTTAAATAGTTATATTAAATTAATAAAATTATAAAATAATAGTTTTTTTATAAGTTTAATTTCGTTAATAAAAACGAAATTATTATTTTAAATACGTTTTTTTTTACGGTTATTATTAAAATTAATTAAATTTTTACATTTTTTAAATTTTAATTTATAATAAATTAAATTTATAAAAGTTTAATTTTTTTTTAAAAAGTAATTAATATCGAAATTATTATCGGTGTATTTATCATTATTAAAATCGAATCGATTTTTACATTTTTCGAATTTTAATTTATAATAAATTAAATTTATAAAAGTTCGATATTTTTTTAAGGTATTATTAATATCGAAGATATTTACGTTATTAATTTTATTATTAAATTAATTATCGTTTTTATTATTATTTTTATTATTTTTTATATTATTATTATTATTATTACTTTTATTATTATTTTTATTATTACTTTTATTATTTTTTTCGTCGTTTTTTTCATCGTTTTTTTCGTCGTTTTTTTCGTTATTATTTTATCGTTTATTAATATTATTTTTTAAATTATTTAATTTATATTTTTTATTAAACGGCGATTTAAATTACGATTTAAATTTAAACGGTTTAATATTTTTATTCGATTATATTTAATGTTTATTATTAATGGAAAATATTAATATTTTTTTAATTTTATAAATATACTCGTATTTTTTCGAAATAATATTATATATTTTAAAGGGTTTTAATATATTTTTATGTAAAATTAACATATAATAAATATTAAAAAAGTTTTAAATAAATCGAATTAAATAATACGTAAAAAAAATATTATAAAAAAAATTTAATTATCGATTATAATAATTAACGAAATATTTTTAATTAATATAATTATTATTAAATAATTTTTATATAATATAAATATAAAATATATATTAAAAATTATTATAATTTATAAATATTATACGTTTCGAAAATATAAAAAATGTTTTTAAATTATAAATATAATATAAATTATAATAAAAAAAAATCTTATTATATTATTTATTTCGATTAAAATCGTAGTTTATTTAATTTAATATATATAAATATATATCGTTTCGTACGAATTAACATTTAATTTTTTTTTACGAAAAAATACGTAATATTTATCGACGAAATAAACGTTTTCGATTAAATAATAATTTATAAATTTTTATTATTTATAAGAAAATTTAAACGTTTTAAAAAACTTAAATATTTTTAATAATTTATTTTTTTTCGAATATATTTAATTTTCGAAAAATATAATAATTAAATAATTATATTCGTTAAAATTTATTAAAATAATTATTAATAAAAGGAAATATAATAATAAAAAACATATATATACATTTGATATTTTTTTAAATTTATATTTTTAATTATATAAATAAAAATAATAAAAAAAATTTTTAAATTACTTTTCGAAATTTTTTCGATAATAAAAGTTTTTTTAACGGTTCGAACGATTTAAACATTTAAAAAAAATATTTTTTATTTCGTAAAATTAAGTTATTTTTAATCGAATTAATATAATTATTTTTTTTTCGATTTTTAAATAAATATAAATTATTCGAAAAAATATTTTTTTTTAATTTTTTATCGTTACGTTAATAATTTTTAATTACGATATAATAAATATAATATATTAAATAATATAAAATATTTTCGCCGTTTAAATCGTCGAAGTATAATAATAAACCGTAATTATATTTATAATTTAAATAAAAAATTTCGATTTTTAAAATAATTTAATTATATAAAAAATTTAATAATATAATTTTTTTAAAAACGTTTATATTTAAATATTTAAATTTATTAATTTCGACGTTATATATCGATAAAATCGACTCGTCGATTAAAAATATTAAATTAATAATTAAAAATAATATATTATCGATTAAATATAATAAATCGTTAATCGAAAACAATAAATTATTTAATAAAAAAAACGAATTTAATTTTTTTATAATCGTATTAAACGATAAAATATTTTTATTTTTTTTTTATTTTTTTTTTTTCGATAATATATCGCGTATATTAAATCGTAAAATTTAAATTTAATTACGTCGTAAATTTATAAAATATATAAAATTATTTTTAATAATAATTAATTAATAATTTTTATTATTTTATTTAAATATTTAAATAAATATTTAATTTAATTAATATTTTTTAACATTATATAATTAAATAAAAATATGCGTTAAACCATATATATAGCTTTAACAGTTAAAAGTACGGTGTGTCGCATTATATGTTAAATAGTACGGTAAAATAAAAATAAATGGCGGTTTGGCGGTTTCCAAGACTTCGTCCAGCCTAATAAGCTATTTCGGCAGCCACATGCGTGAAAAATGTTCATGCCGTACTACCGCCGAGGTCAGCAGTGTTGAAAATTGGCTCATTGCATCTCACTCCGGCCCGGGTAGGGATGGTTTTTTACTCCGCCGATAGAAGTAGACAGTCAAGCGTGGGTAGTAACGCCTCTCATGCGCCATAATCCTAAATCTTAATCCGAGATATCTCAATCCGTGATCTTCTGTCACCTTACAATTCATCTTGGTATGAATCAGCTAGACTGTTGGTAATATACTAGAATCGGGGAAGAAAAGGGGGCAGGTAATGGAATTCTAAGCAAAAGCCCCTATTTGAATCTCGTTCCTCACATACCTACATGAAGCCATGGCGGATAAGACGCAAAATAATATATATAATTGTAAACCGTCCTATGTCATTTCAACCAGGCATTAAATACTTGCTGTTACTCTATCAATCGATAAAAAAGCTCTAACTTCTATTTAATAACACCCATTGCACTGGAACTGTCCATGTTAAACCTTTTTAGCAGCGCGAAAGCTTCCACAAACCTTTCTACTATTGATTAAGCTTGTATTCGGCTCATTATAAATATTAATCATACTTTTAGAAGTTGTAGGCCCGTAATAGACGACCTACCGTGTACTCACCAGACCACGAAGGGAACCCTAGGTGTATGGATTTAACGCTAGGTTACTTGAAACCGCTATGTTCTATGTTGGGGACCTGACTATATTAACCATAAGATGCCATAGGATGGTAACGGTTAGTTAGTGAATGTTTTCTAACTAAGCGCTCTTTCGGCGTGATGCACGCAAGCCTCTCCAATATCAAACCACACAATAAATAGGGCAGTAATGGAAAAAACCTGTGAAATAGGATTTGCCCAGGGTAGCCATAGCGGTTGAAGTTTCCTGTGAATTTAAATGGTTTAGGTCAAGTTAAAGAAAGAAGTACGTGTTTCAACTTATGGGCTGCGAATGATTTACGATAGAGGCCGGAGTAGGGTGAGATCCATTAGCTGTAATGTTGGATTGCAAGAGAACGTCTGCAGTAACAGTGGCTCCATACGGCAGCCCCTTTATAGAACACATACTTAAGTCTCTAGATTATGTGGTAGCGATTCATGATATAGCGGGGTGAAACCGGTGCCCTTTGCGCACCGGTTGTCTCTAGGCTCTCGCGGCTATCTCTAGAGGCGGGCGTGGTGTAGTGTAGTAATCCTCCCCGTATTGTTCCTGGGTATTCCTACGAAGGTATCGAGGGCATGAAAAGTGCCATCGGATGCAAACCGTGATAGATGTAGTTATGCCCATTTTACTACTTATAAGAGCTTCGTGGCGGTGAAAATATGACAAAAAAGGGGCGCGAATTACCTGGATTCTGACATCAATTCCTGCAACGACTCAAGCGGAAGTTCAAGACTGGTATGCTCGATATCTCAACGGTACCAAAGATCTGTCGACCTAATTAATCGAAAGCTCCTATAGTATGAGACTTGCTTACACACCTTCAGATATTCCGTACGTCTAACCAACCTTACACCCCCTCTCGTAGCCTGTAAAGCACAGGATAAACGCACTATGACTGGGTTGGCCAAAGGAAAAGCGTGAACGGTCCCCTAGCTTACTGTTCGACTATGCATTCAAGCGACACACAACTAGCTGATATCCCCAGGGATTTCCCGCCAGAACACTCGACGGGCAACTCAGAGCAAGTACCTGAGAATTCTATATATCGGGTAGGTCAAAGGCCCCATGCATATGCGGTTTATGTTACAATGGGATAGTGTATATCGACCACGCGTACCTATTTTGACTCCGTGATGTTGTTACGAACTCGCTCTTCGGAAGTTCATTCCGGAGCTAGGAACCCTACGAGATCATGCTCCGTCGTTTATGTGATATTCATACGCCACCCAGCTATCCGCCAACAGTTAATCCTGCATGTCAGTCTGGGTTTTCGATTAGCAGCGGTGGAGACTAGCATACGAGTCCCGGGTCACCCAACGCGGTTGGCACACCGCTGTTGCTGGCTCTTCAGTAGATAGGGCGTCGTGGCAAACCTCTCCCCCCTATCCCACGGGCTTGTAGCCTCACAAGACAGCACCGAAGGCATGCAAGTATGAGAGGCTCAGGGCACCGAGCCATAGATGAGATATTCTGGCTGAAGCCGCCTGGGGTCTCGCCGGCCATAGGCTAGCAATTGGCACTTTTATCCTAATAGCAGGCAGGTTAGGCGACACTTTCGGGCATAAGGGCATCTTCCTCGCTAGGTTCGTTTGGTCAGCTGTATGGTCTGCCATTTCAGGGGCGGAGGTGTATTCGACTCATTGTCCTATCCATAACTTCTCGGACAGT
The DNA here is from genome assembly GCA_902806595.1 of Pyrenopolyporus hunteri. Classification (NCBI taxonomy): domain Eukaryota; kingdom Fungi; phylum Ascomycota; class Sordariomycetes; order Xylariales; family Hypoxylaceae; genus Pyrenopolyporus; species Pyrenopolyporus hunteri. Next base: position 867,221 of record CADCXC010000011.1, on the reverse strand, counting down.
CCATGGTTTAGGTGCTGCCCTTCCCCCTCCCAACAGCCTTGCACTTCTAGGAGTGACATACCCCCCATGGAAGCAGAAAGCCATGATCCTTACTCTTGTCGCAACTATGGCACCGGCAGATCTCGCCCCCCAGGGCAGAGAGCACGGGTCTATTTGCCCTAGCTTTGTAGTCGCTGGCGTACTAGTCCTTCGCCGGACACTGCTCATTATTGCTGAGGTTGGATATTTCACCATCCCCAAATTTGCTCGAAAGAACGAAATACCTACTAATCTTCGTACCAAAACGTCCGAGCTCGATATTTAAGGGGTCATAGCAGGCATTTTGACGCTTGTGCTGATCAGTTTGCTTGGAACTAGGCTCCTCTGGTCGGACGGCAAGAGCCATATCCCTCCTGAATTGCTGTCATTATTAGCTTTTACCTGCTATGATATTCGTATTGATCGGGATATATTATGCCCTTAAACAGCCCATATCGTTATACACACTCCCCTCTGGCGTGAACTTTGTCCTTCTCGGGAGTGCCTGCTTCTGGTCATGTTTTGGGATTTGGGCAGCCTATACTTGGGAATTTGTCGAGAACATTCGCGGCGTCCCTCCGCCTCTGGTACGTCTAAACACGTCTAATAGTGGTATGAGACGACCGACTAAGATTCAGCTCCAAGCTACAGCGTATGTGAGCCCGTGTTTTGTAGCCGGTTGTTTGGCTATGTTGTCGACGGGCTTTGTTCTTCAGCGGCTAGCAACCTCTCTGTCTTGGTATTCATCTCACTCTTAGGATTTAAACTGGAGCCTGTGTTTGTGCAATGATGGCGGCCGTGCATTATTAGGTTTAACTATTCTTTTCCATCCCAATGATGATATCGTGGGCCACGGATACATACTTCCCCGGCGCGAGATTAACCTTGTCCAACGCGGTTGACAGGAAGCGTCGAGGCACAGAAGCAAGTCTAGTCAGCACCGTAACGAACCGCGGCGTTTCGATCGGGGTAGGTATTGCCGGGATGGTAAGACTAGCCTGCTTGTGAGGACGTCGATATGTTGCGCGTATGGGCAACTGCGGAAAGGGAACGCTTGATGTTTGGACGGCTCAATGAACAATAATCCTGTTACACATTTTTCTACGACCCGCACTCTAGGAAAAGTACCTAAGTACTCAATTTTTCGCCTATCGTGAATTTAGCCTTCATAATATATTTAATGGTTCTCTCCCGTGGCTCGCGGCCGTCCAGCGTGTTTCCTCGCCTTGACCAGAGGTTGGACCGACTCTGGGATTTACCTTGGCAAAAATCACGCTGGCACGCGTCACCACTCGGGCGCAAACCTCTCTCTTATTGGATAACTAGAAAATAACACTCGCGATCCCTCTTTTGAAGGGATATATTTCGCGCTCATTATTCTTGCTGAACATATATACGCCGTATAAGTTGGAATGGTATATAATCGGAATGTTAATGCTGAAGGGTTTCGAGTTATAAGTGGAATACGTCTGTATTGTAGGCGACGTGGGCTGGTTTAGGGACCTACTGCCCCGCAGTCCAGCCACGTCCAGCTGTAGTACATGGGTACCGTGGTACCTATATGCCTATGCGTACCTGGGTACATGTAGGTATCCGCAGATGAGATCATGGACGCTGTAAGTAGTAGTACGTCCTCTTTCACCAGTACAACAGTCTTCAAAACCTGTGAATCAAAGCCATCAAGATACCTATCAGTCGCTACATTAAGGGATTCCACCTACCCCTAGGACTGGTATGTAGCTCTAAATGTAAAGGGTGGGATTTTCTGAACTTCAGAAGTCGCGCGTATCTTCTGGAAGATCTTCTTGGGAAGATTCGCATCTGCCCATGTAACTTTCTAGATATGTACCTAAGTACCTAGGTACCCTAGCAATTCGAGAGGTGCAATGGGTACCTATCCCCTACTCTGCCCACTAGGTAGGTACCAAGCTAGCTACTTTGGTAAGTCGCCGTTGGGTGCGCAGGTGTTGTACGCCGTGGGGTCATAGCCCAAATGACGTGAGGTACGTCTGTTGCCCCTCCGTTCATCCATTACCCCTCCACTTTACCTCATAAGAAATGAAGGAGGTACATACATGGATACAAGCTTGTGACCAGAAGAATCAGGTGTTAAAGAGAAATTAGGTTCAGAAGAGCAATATTAAGTGGAAGTCGCATTCGGACGAGAATTCCAAGTCAGGCCTCCCACAGCCACAGCCATTCGACCATTGCATCACTTTAATCATTTCAACTGCTCCAATATAACTCTCTTCAACTTCTCCTTTTGATACCTATCTACCTAGCTATTCATCTACCTACGTACATAGAACCAAAGTAATTCATCATTTATACGCACGTATCCTATCACTGCTAATTAGGCTCCCCTTTTTCTATCGCCATGGCTTCTAACCTTACTGTTCTGGTGAAAAACATCAACGCGGAGGCGGATGACAACGAGATCAGAGACTTCTTCAGCTTCTGGTAAAGACCACCGACGTTAGTCTTATCCTATCGCTTTCTACTAACTTTCGTCGAACAGCGGAAAGATTACTGAAATAAAGGTCACGCCGGGCGAAGGCAATACCAAAGAAGCCAGCGTCACATTCGAGAAAGAGACCGCTGCCAAAACCGCGCAACTTCTAAACAACACCCAACTGAAGGGCTCGCAGATTTCCGTAATCCCCGCCGACGGCAAGGCTGACGACGGCACCCCTCATACCACCAACGCCGACCGCGATACGGATGAAATCACGCAGGAAGAGAAGCCTAGAAGCCGCATCCTAGCCGAATATCTCGCTCACGGTTACGTCATTGGTGATGCGGCTTTGCAACGTGCCATCGAGCTTGACCATAAGCATGGCGTTACAAACCGTTTTATGAACACCCTGATGAGCCTCGACCAGAAGTACCACGCCACAGAACGTGCCAAGGCCACCGACCAATCGTACGGCATCACAAACCGGGCCAATAGCCTCTTCCACGGCATTAGCTCATACTTCGAGAAGGCGACGAACTCTCCCACCGGCAAGAAGCTGGTCAAGTTCTATACCGACAGCCAGCGCCAAGTGCAAGATATCCATGCCGAGGCGCGCCGTCTAGCCAATCTCAAGAAAGAGGAACACGGTGGCTCCGCATACAAAGCGTCGGGACTTGAGAGAGTGTTTGGCAAGGAGAAAGAGCATCCCGCCTCTGGCGAAACCAGCGACACGAAAGACTCCTGTAAGTTCGCGATTGAACACGAGCGGTGATTGTTATGTAAGAAACGCCACTGACCGGTATCAATTAGCTTCAGTTCCTGCCCCTGGACCTGGTGCTAGTACGGGCGAACCCACCCCTCTTAGCACCACGGAGGCCATTCCCGCCAAAGCCCCCGGAGACGAGAAGGCATAGGGAGAATAGTGTTGGGTTCACCTGATGTTTGTCATGGAAGTACCTCGATTCCCTTATTAATTTCGGTCTAGCCCTAGGAAATTAGTTGGTAATGGGATTGCCTTTGAATTACCCCCACAATGATCCTTACGAGATATATGACGATTATCAGTTTTATGATCCCATCTCTGAATTTGAATCTTATATACGATGGCTACATAATTACCTTTCTGCACTGTAGAACTTATTGAGATTGCTTGCTCTTAGTTTCGCTGTCCACATAAGTACCTAGGTTTGTTACGTCGCCCACCACATATTGTCAAATATAGATGTGGCTTCACCGAGCATAGTGGCAAACAGCTCTCTGCTCTGCCTACATCTTTTCGCATCAAATGTCAAGACATTTCGCGCCCGATGCACTTTGTATAGGAATGGGAAAAAGGAGATGTCATTTCAATATATCATCCATGATTGTTTCCAATCGTTCTAACCCAATTTAACACGTTTACTTAATTGCTCTCGAACCCAAGTCTTAACTGTGCCAACAAACATACTCATGATACCGATAGCGTCTCTCCGAACACAATATTGCTTGCCGTAGTTCAATTCATTACCCCCCTAGGGAGGCATCTCTTTTGCTCACGACGATGGCTTCGTAGTTTTGCTAAACTTGGCGTCAACCGCATCCTCAAGGGGTCCCTTGGGGTTTGAGGTCAAGTTCTAGATGCCACGTTAGTATGATAACTATTATATCTGGCCTTAGCAGTTTTTGACTAACCTTAAGTTGGTCTTGCATGGTCTCCTTCTTGTTAGGTGCCTCGTCCGTGCCTTGACCGGAGGCGGGCGCCTCGTTCATCTGACGGCCGGATTGGCGTTCAGGGGGAGGGGACTGACGACCTTCGTTCGAGTTCGATGCTGAGGACATTGTGTGGGAATTTGGGATTGTGCTTGTGCTTGTGTTATAATATGAGGCCTAAGTAGAACGAATCTAAGATTGGTTAGTTAGTTGAATTCTAGAGGAGGTTTGGGCCTTACTTCTTAGAGATCTATGTAATAGGAGGTAATTGTATTGTTTATGAGGCTGGAGGTTGAAGAGAAAGACTAGCTGCGTTTAAGGGTGGTTAAATATGACACTCGGAACTCATGAATGCGTAATACCAATGGGTTACATTAAGTAGGTACATAAGACAAGATTAGGAAGTAATCTCTAAAGATTATAAGACGGAAAAGCACTGAAATGCAGTTTGACATCAGATCAACTGTCAATGCCGTCATGTCCCCATTTCTCGAGATCGAATATCTACGTCATTGCTTCTCCTTATCCTATCCTTATCGATAGTTAGAGGTACGTGGGCCTGAGGGTGGGATGCATCATGTACATGTAGGTACCTAGGTAGGTGGTACATACCTAGGTACTTGGTAGCTTAGGTACGTTAGGTACCTCCTATGGGTGCATGGGCCTGCCTAAGCCATAATTGCTATGGAGGGTACCTATACGTGTATACAATAAGGCTGACGGACCTGGCGGACCCCGCAGAAGCTCGAAAGTTTAAGCACTAGGCGCTAGGCGACCACTAAACGCGACCAAAGTCTTTCTCAATAAACAGATTGATGATTTTGACAAACAGCTGTGTTAGCCTAAACAAATAAGAAAAATAAGATTGTCACCTTTCACATCTTACTACCATAGTACTTCCTCCTTGACATCTCCTGATAGTTTTTGTCTACCTACATGCAAAGGCAATGTAATCGCTGCTTGACGGAAATTCGTACAGATTTTTGTTGGCCTTAGATGCTGTTCTTCGGCGCGCCTCCGTAACCGAAAACCACGTTTGGTTTATTGGCTGAGTGGTTGAAGCACTGCACGACTCAACGGCCCGAGGATATAAAACCGCCTGACCGCATTGCAGCTTGAGTTGCTGGCCAATATGCCTGATCTAAACTCCGTCCCGCCTTCTCCCCATATTCTTGCGGCTGCTAGACACGCCTCTGCTAATCAGAACGGCCAACCGCAAGTGTCCTCCCCTGCGGCGGGCCCCGTCTCTCCTTCTTTAAATATCCTACCTTCGAATCAGCAGGCCGTGAACCGAGCATCTTCGCTTTCTCTCCCATCGCCGCCACTATCAGGAATTCCCACCATGCCTCCCCAGCATACTGCACCAGCACAGGATAACACCGGCGTTGGCGCCGGTCCGGGTCCTCTACGACACCCAAGGCCCTTGACCGCGGCCGAGCTCCATTCGCAGCTAGAACAGGAGCAGGAACTTTTGGTATAATATACTATTGCGAGCATCCCAATATCACGGTACTCATCCTAACTCTGTTATTCATCTAGGTGAACCGCTTGACTCGCGATCTACTCATGCTTCGAGCTGCGCAGAACTCGTCTGTAGCTTCTAATGCTTCGTCGACGAGCGCATCGACCTCTGCCGATCCGACCCACCCTTCCTCGTTCACCGACACCCATCTCCTATCGGGCCCAGGTTTCCCTCTTCCAACAACGAGCGCTGACCGCCGTCATCATCGGACGAACTCTACCGCTAGTTCACGCAGCCTAAGCCAATCTACCGCCGCTGCTACCCAAGGTTCAACGCCAGCGCCGATACCGATTCCCCAGCCCCATTCTGGAAGTGCTGCTTCTGTCCTGGAAGCAGCACGAAATCCCCGAGGGGCGACGGGAATGAGCCGACAGAATAGCACTGCTTCGCAAAGAAGCCGAAGTCGAAATGACTCGCCCCATCCATACCTTGCCAGCACCTCCCTCGGTTCCTCTTACACACAGTCCCATGGGGCGCCTCATGACTACGGATCGGGCTATTTCCCTCGTGGCTACGCGTCCTCTAGCACGAGCGTCGCGGCTACCCCTGGCTCGGAGCTTTCACCCGGCCTTCTACCTGCGACTTTGCGCTACGAGGAAACGGCGCACTACCGGCAAGAACTGGAGTCGGCTAAGCGCGAGAATGAAAATCTTAAGAGACGTATAAAGGAGTTGGAACGAGCCCTACGTGACCGCCGACCGAGCGACGCTAGCCGTACAGGCGGTGGAAGAGACCGGAGCGAGAGCGTTAGTACTACGGCAAGTGTCAGCGTCAGCGGCGCTACTGGAATTGGTGGTGTAATCGGAGGCGGCACTACCATAGCCGGGGATCGTCGAGGAGAACGTAGGGCCATTGAGCGAGGCATCAGTAACTTGAGCATTTCCGGGAGCGTCGGAGCCGGTGTCCCAGAGGATGAGGTGAAAGTGGGCGAAAGCGCTGCGAGCGCCGGCTTAGCTGCAGCCGGAGACCAGAGTCGGGAGGCGAAGTAAGGCGCTCGGAAGCTGGCTTAGGCTGGATACGTCGGCACTTGATGGCCTTGTCACGAAGGGATGCGGGCATGGTAGATGAATGGATGAGCTCATGACTGAATGAAGCCAAAATCCCAGGGCCTCAGCTAGTTTATTAGTATTTTCACGGTTTAGGGCCCTTTACAGCGGAATGGTTCCGTCTTCCTTACTATTTATTGGGTTGACCCGACTTCTGTAGTAAATGGACATGCAGAAAAAGAGAAAAAATTGCAGGGGGAATTGAGTTAGCTTCGTACAGCGGACCTTTAATATAGACGTGAATATTATTCGTGTCCGGCCTAGTTCTCGGTGCCCATCCCGAGTTTTACAGTAAGCTGTTCATTGTCTGGAGTATTTATTGTCTGCTGTTGTAACCAAGTCGAAGGTTGGACTCCCTTGCTACACCTGATATAAAGTTACATATTCTTAGGTAGGCTAACTTGTGTACCTACCTACCTACCTACCTATGTATATTGCAAGACAAATACCCCGGATTGTATACCTCCTGTTACTAGTACCTGTTTGGGGCTCCTCCCCCCTTTTCTGTCTAGCGTCGATGGCGTCATCCCCTAATACGTTTCGCGTACCTTATCTCACCGAGACTATGCCGCGCTATAGGGGGAACTCTGAGGGTTTACAGCGAATAACTCCTGGCTAGAGGCGGCTCCAGCAAGGGGCCGTTACTTCCTTAAGAGGTAATTTCTTCAGCGCGTTTATAGCGGACCTACCTATGTCATATAGGGTCTTCTTGGTACCCTTTATAGGTCCCTAGGCAGGCATATATCCGCTAACTTGGCCGACCTCTTCAACAAGCAGGTATCGCCACTTTTTTCAATCAGTTACACTTTGTGTATTTCAACTTGACTATTCAAAGACTTATCCAGAACTACCTACTTTTACCTACTTTTACCTACTGCTACGCGCACAAAAAGCCTCATAATAGGCCAAACTACTTAAACTAACGAAGATAAACGCTGAAAATGGCCACCAACCAGACCCGCGGCCCGACGCGGCGATTTCCCCTAGTCAGTCTACCGGCGTCTCCCAGACTTAATATTATATCACGCTATCGGCCGGAAAGTCTGGATCTAGACGATCACGCAATTTGCTCCACTCAGAAAATTTCAAGCTTCGTGGGTTCGCCCATCTCGAGGCCTGCCTCTGCGTATCATCTATATAATGTGCCCTCGTGAGCGCACCCGTAAGCTACGACGCTACGCTATGGAATAACCCCTCGAGCTTTGCCTTTCACCCAACATTTGTTTTTTTCCTAAACCGGGGCTCTACTTGCCTTCCGAAACGACATTGACGAAACCTAGGTGTACATACTCGCCATCGAGAAAAAGGGGATAGTCAAGGCAAGGAGAGATGGCGTCCACAAAATCAGATTCCGTCGAGTCCCCCGAGGGTGGCGTCGCGGTCGTGGAATCCAAGCCGCTCAAGCACTCGATCTTCCGGTCCGTCCCCTTCCAGATCGCCGTCGCATGCGGCGTCTCCTTTACTGCGCCGGGTATGTGGGATGCGCTCGGCGGATTGGGAGCCGGTGGTGCAGCCGAGCCGTATGCTGTGTCGGCAGCTAATGCCCTCGTATATGGGCTATTCTCCATCGTATGCGTGGCCGCCGGCGCCATTAACAACCGCATCGGTCTGCGATATGGTCTCGCTCTCGGCGCTCTCGGCTATCCTCTTTATGGCGCCGGCCTCTACACGAATAACGTGAATGCTACCACCTGGTTCATGCTCTTCGGCAGCGCCCTCTGCGGTATATCCGCCGGTTTCTTCTGGGCCGCCGAGGCCGCTATCATTATCGGCTACCCGAGCCCCAAGGACCGCGCCTTTTACCTAGCCATTTGGCAGACGGCTAAAGCCGCGGGCCCCATCGTCGGCGGCGCTATTAACCTTGGGCTGAACGCGCAGCGTTCCACGGCCGGTTCCGTCGGCTCAGCTACGTACATCGTCTTCATCGCCATCATGTGCTTGGGCCTGCCGATCGCCCTCTGCCTTAGCCCTGCGAGCAAGGTGTGGCGGCACGACGGCACCCGCGTCGTGGTGCGCAAGGAGGCTACGTGGCGCGCCGAGTTCCGGGCCGTGGGCACGCTGCTGGCATCGCGCCGCGTGCTCTTGCTATTACCAGCCTTCTTCATCAGTTACTTCTATAACGGATTCGTCAGCACCTGGCTGACCAAGTACTTCACGGTGCGCGCACGCGCCTTCTCGTCCTTCTTCACCAACTTCGCCGGCATCTTCAGCTCCTTCCTAGTCGCGGCCCTGCTCGACCGCCAGCGCATCCACATCCGGACGCGCGCGCGCGCAGCCTTCACGGCTATCGTTGCCGTCCTCATTGGTACCTGGATCTGGGCCACGATCCTGCAGAAGCGTTTCTACGACGCCCAGACCCCGCCCGTGTTCGATTGGTTCAAGGGCGGCTTCGGCTCCGCGTACGCTCTCGTTTTCTTCTGGACTTTCGCCGGCCAGGCTTTCCAGCAGTTCTTATACTGGCTCATTGGCCAGTACGCGACGGATCTGTCGTCGCTGTCGCATCATACGGGTATTTTGCGAGGTGTTGAGGCGCTTGGGCAGACGGTTGCTTGGGCGTAAGTTTTCTTTTCTTTCCTTTCCATCCATGTCCTATGCCTAAACCAGTACTAATTACGTCCCTGACTATAGTATGCAATCCGAAGGCAACGCCAATCACTTTGTCAGCATCGGTCTTAACTTCGGCATTACCATTCTCTGCGTTCCGTTCACCTGGATCGTGCTCTCCGAGCTTGACCGCAGCCATGAAATCAAAGTGACTGAGGTCCAGGTAATACCGGCTGATGGTTCAAGTCAGAAAGATGATACTGCTGACTCGGTGTAATTGCTTGTTTTATTAGCGTTGTTAAAATGAAAGCATAGAGGCGATTGAATAGGGCTTAATTGGGGTTTAGGAGAATTGTTCGAAGCATCTTATAGAAGAGCGAGCGGACAAGTCGGTCATAGATGTGGTTAGAAGCATTAGATGATACCCGATTTGATAGACGAATAAAGATATCTATCATTATTCTGATTCTCTTTCCTGAAGTTTTGGGTAGTTCCAAATGGACTTATAACAACTTTCCTACAAGAAAGGTGAATGTCTTGGTGGTGTAGGTGAGCCATCCTCAGCACCTCATCGACCCTTAGAAACACTCGAAGAGATAATCTGGCGAGCCCAAGCCCCTTAATCCGCCCGTGCGACATTTGAATCATAACAAGAACAAGATAAAGCTATGGATTTGTAATATATGAAGTTTCTGTCACTATACCAATGTAGAGAATTCGGAGTTAGGAGAACCGGGGATGTCAATTGCCTATTCGATAACTGTTAGGCCTTAGTGCGTGCGCCTCAGCGATGACCCTGGATATGATATCCGCAGCACCTGGAGCGATGTGGAGCTTATTCGTGATAAGCATATGTTAGGTAGCTCAGTCGTACACATAGCATGGTCTGGTACGAGGTAACGCGCAGAGATGTTTCAAAATCATAGTTAATCGCCGCGTCGTTCGCTGGATGTTTGATTTCATCCGTCCTTTCAGCCTACGCCGGCCTGGCCTGAGACTGAAGCATCAGTTCACCACATCCAGCCGGGTAGGTATTTAGACGGACTAAAACTTCACACAGACCTAGAAAATGATCGCTTAAAGAATATTGCAAGATATATCAGCCAATTGGAGCTACAAGCTACATCATAGATATGTAGTTAGGCCCTATAGCCTATGTTGATGATATATTCATTAATCACCTTGTCTGGTGGAAGGGTTCCCTTTAGGCCCCTGCTCGTTTGCAATCTAACAACGTTCTAACCTCACTTATTTCTGATTTTATTTAGTTCATTTTATTTCTGTCCACCCATTCTTGCTCCCTTTCCGGAGTTAGGGCGTAACCCGGCGTAGTTTAACGTTATCCCGCAGCAGATGGCGACGGTGGGCCATTTAACCCAAACCGCCAAACCGCTAAAACTTATGGTTTTATAATTTGATTACATAATAGGCCCGCATTATACGTTATATTATATTTTTAAACGCTAAGTTCATTATAATTACAAGGTATTTTAAAGCATTTAAGATATTATTTTATAATAAAATTATTATAATAAATTAATAAATTAATAAATTTAATTAAATAATTTATCGTTAATTAAAATAAATAATTTTAAATTTATTAAATATATAATTATATATATATAAATTTTTACGACGATAAATAATTTATAAAATAATATAATAATAAAAATTAAATATAAAAATAATTTTTTATATTATATATTATACTTCGTATTTATATACGTTTAAAAAATAAAATAAATATATTTTAATTAAAAATAAATGTAAAATTATAAAAAAAAAAACATAAATATTTATAATTAAAAAATAAAAAGTATTTAAAAAAATAAAATTAATTAAAAAATAAATTAATAAATTTACGAAATAAATTTATTAATTATTTTTTATTTAATTATTTTAATTATTACGTTTAAAAATAAATTTATTTTCGTTATAAAAATAAAAGTTTATTTTCGATATAAAAAATATCGAAATTTAAATTAACCCTATAAATATTTATTTTCGTAATTTTTTATTTTATAATATTTTAATTATTATTTTTTATATTAAAAATAAATAAAAATAATTTTAATTTTAAATTTTCTCGAATATTTTCGTTAATATCGTTATTTAATTAATTAATATATTATATAAATCGAAGTCGTTTAAATAATAAATTAATTAAAATGTTTTTATCGTCGTTTTATAAAATATATAAATTATATAAATTATTTTAATAAAATTTATAAAATTTAATATTAAACGAATTAATAAAACGTATATTATCGTTAATTTATTTTATATAATTTAAATTTTTACAATTAATATTTTTTTCGAATATAATTCGAAAACGTTTTTTATTATTTTACGACGTAATAAAAAATTCGACTCGTAATTTAAAGAATTTATTTTTTATATTTTTTTATATAAAACTTCGTTTATACCCATCGATAAATTTCGATAAAAAAATGAAAAATTTAACGTTTTTAACGTTACGAAAAAATAATAACGTAACGTTAAAAAATAAAAATTAAATAAATCGAATAAAAAAATATTTTATAAAAATATATTAAAAAAAAAAATAATATATATTATTATATTAATTTATTATTTATAAAATAATATTATATATTTTATTAAAATAACGTAATATATATATTTATAATTTAAATATATTTTTCGTTTTAAATTTCGATTTTAAAATTAAAAATAAATTATTATAATTAAAAAACCGATAAATATTATAACGAAATAAAATAAAATTATAAATTTTATATAAAATGTTATTTTTTTTAATTATAATTACGTTTTTTACGTATTTTCGTATATTATTTATTATAAACTATTTTTAATATTAAACGAAATTATATAAACGTAATTAAATTTAATTATATTTTTAATAATACGGTAAAATTTAATATAAGTTTTATAAATTAAAATAATAATCGAAAATATAAATAAAATTTTTTAATTATTTATAACGTAATTAAATATAAAAATAATATTTAAAATAAAATAATTATTTATATTTAATTAATAAAATATTTCGATTCGTAACATACGTTATAACCGTAAAATAAATTTTATTTTACTTTTAAAAAATATTTATTTTTCGAAATTTAAAACGATAAAATATTTTTAATTTATAAATAAAATTATTAATTAATTTTAATTATATTATAATTTATAAAAATATAATTTATTATTTAATCGTTTAAATATATAAAAATAATATTATTTATTATTATTTAAAATTAAAAAAATATTATCGTCGAATATTTTTATACGAAAACTACGATTAAATAATATAAATATCGAAAAAAAAAATTATTATCGTTTTTATTTTCGCGATTATTTTTTTTTTATTTTCGTGTTAAATATTTTTAACGACGATATAATATACGTAATATATTATTATATAATATAATTTTTTATTATCGAATATATATAAATTAAATAATAAGTAAAAATTAATAAAATATTTTAAATAATAAATATCGAAAATTCGAAAAAAATATTCGTTATTTTTATATAATAAAATTTTAAATAATTTAAAATATTAAAACGTTATATTAAAAATATATAAAATTTTCGAATTTAACGAAAAAAATTTAATAATTTATAATATTAATTTTTTATTATAATTTAACGTTATTAATAAAAAAATAAAATTAAAAATATAAAAATAAAAATATTATTTAATGTTTACGATTTACGTAACGTAAATATATAAAAAAATATAAATATATAACTCGTAAATAACTTACGAAAAAATATATATAATTTACGTTTTAATGTTAATTTCGTTAAATATTTAAATAACGTTTTTACATATTATTTACGTAAATATTTTTCTTTTTTTTTTTTTTTATCGTATATTAATATAAAATTTTAAACTTCGTTAATTTTAATAATTCGATCGTTTATATAATTTAAATTATTCGAAATAATATTCGTTTTTATTTATTATTTCGATTATTTTAAAATATATTAATTATTTTTAAAATTTTTTACGTTAAATAACGATAATATCGATTATAATTTAAATTATTACGTTTATTATATTTTAATCGATAACGTTTAAATTATTAAAAACAACGTAAATCGTTTTTACTTTAATTTTTTTAATTAATTTAATAATTCGTAACTTATACGATTAATTAATAATATTTTACATAATAAAAAATATTAATTTTACGTTTTTCAATTCTTCGAAAATTTTATAAATACGTTATAATTAAATTATTCGATTTAATATTAATTAATTATTAAATATTTTATTTTATAATTTTTAATTTCGATTATTAATTATTTTTTTATAATAATTTATCTTTATTTTAACGTAATTTCGATATTTTACGTATTTTCGACGATAAAATTAAATATTTAAAAATTAAAAAACGAAAATATACGATATTTCGTAATAAATATTATTAAATTATATAATTATATTACAATTATAAATAAATTTATATAATTTTTAAAAAATAAAAATTTTAATTTTTTTATAATAAAATAAATATTTACGGTTAAAAAACCTTTTTATTTATAAACGATATTAAAAACACTTTTTTTTTACGTGTTAACGTTTATAAAATGTTTAATCGAAAAAAATTTATATCGATATTTAAATTAAAAAATAATAATTACGTGTTAATTTTTCACGTATTTTACTCGCTTCGATCGTTATATAAATAAAAAACTTTATTTTATAATAAAAAATTTCATTAATTTTACGAGGTAAATCTTAAATATTTATTCGTTCGATTTATATAAATAATTTTCGATAATATAATTACGTGATTTTTCGAAACTTCGAAAGTAAATCGATTTATTTTTTTCGTTTTCGAAAATATTATTAATGGTAACATTACGGTATTTTTTAAAAGTATAACGATATCGTTCGTTTCGTAAATATTTTAATTATTTAAAAATAAATTATTTATTTTAAATAAACGTTTTTACTTTTAAATTTATAATAATAATAACGACGACGATTTTAACGACCGTAAAAATAAATTATATTAATATTATTTCGTTAATAAAAAAATTATAATATATTAAAACGATAAAAATAATAATTTATTTAACGATAATAATAACGAATTTAAAAAAAATCGTTTTATAATTAAAAATAAAATGCTTCGATTATTTAAATCGATTAATAACGTTTTAAATAATAATATATATAATAATATAAATAATAAAAATAACGTTAAATTAAACGTTTATAATATAAATTTAAAATAAATTATTTTTTTTAAATGTATAAAATAATATTAATATAATATTAATAAAAAAAATAAATATAATAACGATAATTATAATAATTTTTTAATGTATATTACGATTTAATACGATAACTTATCTTTATTAAATAATCGATATCGAAGTTTCGAACGATTTTATTACCGTCGACGTTTTTATATATATATTTTTTTTTTTTTTTTTTTTTATAATATTAACGAAATTTTATTTTAACTTTTAATATTACGCATCGTATTAATAAATATATATAATATATTTAAATTTTACCTCGTTTATTTTTATTTTTATAAATAATTTTAACGTTAAATAATATTTTATAATAATTTACTTTTTAAATAATTTTCGAAAATAACTTATATATTAAATATTATTTAATTAATTTTACGGTTTATTATAAATATTTATTATAATATTATACGGTTATTTAATGTTATTTATTAATCGATAATAAAATACGGGACGATTTTACCGTTCGTTACGCGTATATAAAATTACGATTTAAAAAACCGCAATTATTTAATAAAGTTAAATAATTAATAATAAAAAAAAAATATTTATAAATTATAATTTATTTATTTTTTATTTTCTTTATTAAATTAAAGTAAAATAAAATAATAATTATTTATAAATATTAATAATTCGATAAAAAAAAATTTTAATAAAAGTCGATTATTTTAAATATTATATATATTTATTTTAAATTACGACGCGTATTTATTTTCGTATAATTATACTTTTCGTTAAATAACTTTTAATTCGTTAATATTTTATTATAATTAATTCGAATTATATTTAATTTTATTTAATTTACTTTAATATTAAATTATTCCCTTATAAAATATTTTATTTAATATTAATAATAGTTATTTATTTTCGATAATATAATATTTTAAATAATCTTTTAAAATATAATAACTTTTTTTATATAGATTTAACGAATTATATTAAGTAAAGTTTAAAAAGTATCGTATAAATTATTCGTTATAAAATTATTACGTTTTTAAAATTAAAAAATTATCGAAATTATATTTTTTTAACGGTTTTTATAATTTTTATATTAATTACATTAAATCGAAATTCGTTTTATTAATTATATTTATAATAAAATTAATCGCATCGTTATTTACGTTAAATTATATATAATAAACGTAATTAATTTTTCGATAATTTTTTTTTAATGTAAATATAATACGATAATTATTTTATTATTCGATAAATTTAATATATTTTTATTTTAAAATATCGCCGTAAATAATATAAAACGTTATTTAATTAACGATATTATCGTAATTAAATATATTATTATTTATTAAAAATTTAAAATATATTTATAAATATTAAATTAACTTTTATATTATAATTATTAAAATATTTTATAAAAATTTATAATTTAATGTTTTATTACGTTTTTAAATAATTATATTTATTATTATTCGATTTTTTTATTTTATTTATTAAAACCTTATTTATAAAATTTAAAAATTTAATAATTTTATTATTAAATCGTTTTATTTTTATTTAAATTAATTATAATTATTTTTAATTTATTATATATAATTAATATAAATTATATAAATATTATAAAAAGTATTTTAACGTTTTAATTCGTTTAAATTAATTATAATCGAAACTTTAATTTAATTATAAAAAAAAATATTAATTTAATACGTTTATAAATAAAAAAATAAATTTATTAACGTTATATTATAATATTATATAAAAATATATATTAATATTAATATAAATTTTAAATTCGATAAAACGAAATTTTTAATATTTATTTATAAATTATATATAATTAAGGTTCGAAATCGTAAATATTCATTTTTTCGTTATTTTTTTAAATCGTTTTTTTTCGAAACGTTATCGTATAACTTTTAAATATTATTTTTTATAAATATTATAAATTAAATTACGAATAATATTTAATTTTAAATGTTTTCGAATAATTTTTTAAATTTAATTTTTATTTAAATTTTTAAATAAATTCGATATTTATTAATAATTATTAAAAAATTTATATAATCGATTTTTAATATATTATTATTTATTTAAATCGTTAATTTTTCGAATTATATTATACTCGAAGTTTTTTTAAAATATTATTTCGATTTTTTTTCTTAATAAAAAAAAATTTAATTACGTAAAAATTTACAAGTTATATTTTTTACGTTATATTAATTATATATTATATTATATTATATTATATTATATTACGTTACGTTACGTTAATAAATTACGCATATATCTCGCGTAACGACTTATGTTACGTTTTTACTTAATTAATTAAACCGTTTAATTAAACCGTTATATATATCGTAACTATTATATTTAAAATTATTCGTATTTTAATAAACGATTTTATTAATTAAATTAATTTAATTAAATTAATTTAATTAAATTAATTTAATTATAAATATAAATTTAATTTTAATTTAACGTATAATTCGATTTAAATAAATCGAATTAAATAAATTAAATTAAATAAATCGAATTAAATAAATCGAATTAAATAAATTAAATTAAATAAATTTAATTATATAAATTTAATTTTAATTTAATATATAATTCGATTTAAAAAAATCGAATTAAATAAATTTATACGAAAAATTCGAATTATATAAATTTAATTATATAAATTTAATTTTAATTTAATATATAATTTTATTTAAAAAATTCGAATTATATAAATTTAATTATAAATATAAATTTAATTATAGATATAAATTTAATTATATAAATTTAATTTTAATTCGACGTATTTTTTATAATATTTTTCGAAGAATTTTTCGAATTATATATTTAAAATTAGGTATAAAAAAGTTATACGAGTAGTTATTTACGACGGTTTTATCGAAAGATAATATAGGATAGCTTTTCGCGACGGTTTTATCGAAAGGTAATAGGGGTGGCTTTTCGCGACGGTTTTATCGAAAGGTGGTATGGGGTGGTTTTTTGCGACAGCTTTTCGAAAGGAAGTAGGGGTGGTTTCTCGCGATGATTTTATCGAAAAGTGGTATGGGGTAGCTTTTCGCGACGGTTTCATCGAAAGGTAGTAAGGGTGGCTTTTCGCGACGGCTTTTTCGAAAGGTAGGATAGTTATTTACGACGGCTTTTTCGAAAAATTTTTAAAAAAGTAGTAGGGATGGCTTTTCGCGACGGTTTTATCGAAAGGTAGTATAGGGTAGTTTTTCGCGACGGTTTTTTCGAAAGATTTTTAAAAAAATAATAAAGGTGGTTTTTTACGACGGTTTTTCGAAAGGTGGCACGGGTGGTTTCTCGTAAAAATTAAAGGGTATTACAAAAATTATATTAAAAATTATATTAAAAGTTATATTAAAAATTATATTAAAAGTTATATTAATAATTATATTAAAAATTATATTAAAAGTTGTATTAAAAATTATATTAATAGTTATATTAAAAGGTGTATAATTATAAAAATAATCGTAAAATTCGAAAAAAATCGAAGGTTATTATATTATCTTACGAAAGTAATTTTTAATTTTTAAAATAAATTTAAATTAAAAATAATAAATTAATTTTAACATTTTAAATATATTATAAATAATTTAAAATTTTTTTATTACGTATATTTCGATAATATATAAATTCGCGTATATATTTTATAAGTTTTTTAATATAAATAATTTATTTATAACGAAAATACCTTTATTATTATAATTTTCGTTCGAAAAATTATAACGATATATTAATTTTAAATCGTTTTTTTTTTAAATATTTAATAATTCGAAAATATAATAATTTTATTTAAAAAAGTCGAAATATTTTTATTTTAATATTATCGATATTATATTTTTTTTAATAAATATTTTATTTAAATAAATATTATTAAAATATTCGATAATTAATTTTAAAGTTATATTTATTTTAAAATTTATAAAAAATTTATATTTATAAAATTTTATTATTTAAATATTAATTAACGATTAAATTTTTATATGATTTTAAATTTACTTTAAATTATAATATATTAATTTTATTAACTTAAATATATAATTATCGAAAAAAAATAAAAATAAATAAAAAAAATAATTATAATAAAAAATTATAAATTAAAATATAAAGTTTTCCGTAATATTAATTAATATAAATAATATAAAATAATGCGATTTATATTAATAAAAAGTTAAAAAAAATTCGATAATCGATTATATAAAATTATTTATAAATCGCTCATTTAATTATAAAATTATATTCATTTAAACTCGTAATAATAAAACTTATATATAATATAAAAAAAAGCGTTTTTTACGGATATTATCTAAATTTATTACGAGATTTTAACGTAATTTTAATTTAAAAATTTAAAATTAAATTATTTTAATTTATACGTATTAATAATTAAATATCTTAAAATATAAGTTAAAATTATTATTAAAAAATTAAATTATTTACTTTTTATAAAAAAAATACCTTTAATATATATTAATTAAAATAAATATATTTAAAATATTTAATTTTTTATAAATTATTAACTTAAATATATAATAAAAAAAATATTTTCGTTTACGATTAAAAAATAATTATTAAAAATTATTAACGAAACGTTTTTATTAATATATAATAAAACGTATAATAAAGTTTTTTAATTTTTATTAACAAAATTCGATGTTTTTTTTTAACGCGTAATAAAATTTTCTTTAATAAATATTTCGATTTTAAATTAATATTTTACATTAATATTAATAATCGAACTTTAATTATTAATAATTAAACGAGATTTTAATTATTAATGGTAATTTTATTTAATTTTTAAAAACGTTATACGATATCGTAAAATTTTCGATAATAATAAATAAACTTTTATATTTAATCGAAATGTCGAAACGTTCGAAATAATCGCTATTATATATAATAATAATTAACTTAAAAAAAAAACCGAAAAAACGAAATTATTTACCGTCTTATTTTACGATAATATTATATTTAATATTAAAATAATTTATATAATATATTTAAATATTTAAATAATAATTAATATCGTAAATTAATTTATTTAACGTTCGATATTTTTAAATTTTTAATATAATTATTAAATCGATAAATATTATTTATATTTTAATAATAATTAATTTCGACGTATATAAAAAAAATATAAAATAGGTATTATTAAAAGTATATAATAAAAAAAAAATTTATTTTATAAAAAAATTATTCGATTTTTTAACGATAATTATCGTTAACGATATTTTATTTATTTTTTTCTTTTCCATTAATTTATTATTAACAAATAAAAAAAAAATACGAAAAATTTAAAAAATTATTAAATTTTTTAAATTTATTAAATTCGTTAAATTCGTTATTTTTTTATTAATTTATTACTTTTTTAAATTTAAATTTTATTATTATTTACACGCATCGATTTAAATTTAATATTAAATTTTATTATATATAACCTTAAATTAATTTTATTACGAGTAAAAAAATTAAATATAATTTAATTATATTAAATAATTTTTTTTTATTTAATATTAAAACGATTATTATAAATATATTAAGGGGGTATAATAATATATAAAAAAAAACGTTTATTATAAAACGAATAAAAAAATTTATTTTAAATAAAATAATATAATAATTAAATTACGAATTAAGTTATTTTTTTATTAATATTACGTTAATAATATCGAAGAAAAAATAACGTTTATTTTAATTTACGAAACGAAAATTTATATATTTATTAAAAACTTTATTTAATATTACGTTAATATTTATTAATATAAAGTAAATAGACGTTATAATTTTTTACTTTAAGTTTTTTCGTTTTTTATACGATTAATTTATAAATAATATAATTCGTAAATTTAACTTTAATAAACGGAAATTTTATAAATAAATTAAAAATATAAAGTTTATTTCGAAGGTAATTTTATTACGATTTAATAAAATTACTTTATTATAATTAAAAAATTATAAAAAATAGAAATAAATTATTTATTAAACTTAAAAACGAACTTTTAAAAAATTTTAAAAAACGTTATTATATATATATTATTTACGATTTATATAATTATATATCGAAATTATATAAAATTTTTTTTTTAAAAGTATAATATTAATAATTTATTATTTTCTTTTTATTCGTTTATATTTACGTAAAAAATCGTAGTTTAAAACGAAGATTCGAACGATAATTTATTTTTTAATAATTTAAAGTTTTTATTATTATAATTAAATTTTAATTCGTATTTTATTTCGTTATTATCGTTTAATAAATTACGAAAAACGATTTTTTCGAGTTAAAATAAAAGACCGTTTTAAACTCGTTTCTAAATATATAATAAAACGATAAAAATTAATTAATTTTTTAAAATTAATTAAAAAAATCGTTAATATTTAATAAAAAATAATTAAATTTATTATATGTATTAACATTTTGTTAACGTAAATTTTTATCGATTTTATATTCGACGATAACGACTTTTTAAATATTATAATCGTCGTTAAAAAAAAAAAAGGTGGTTTTTTTTATCGTAAAAATTAAAAAAATTAAAATAAAACGAAATAATTATATTAATATAACGAGTAAAATAAATTATAAATTTCGATGAAAATTTATTTATAACGATTAATATTATATTAATTAAAAAAATTCCCGTGTTTTATAGTTATTAAATTACCGTTAAACGAATTATTTAAACGAAAAAATCGAATATATCGTTTTTAAACGAAAAGTCGAAAGAATTTATATGAAATATTATAATTATCGTCGATAAAAAACGATTTAACAATTTTTCGTAAAATTTAAAATCGTTTATTATATTAAAAAAGTCGAATTTTTATATTAAATTATCGTTAATTAACGAAAAATCGTATTTATTTATCGACGTTAACGTAAGTTTTATTATTATTTTAAATTTTTATAATTATAATCGTTTTAATAAAATATTTATTAATAAATTTTTTATATTTTTATTTATATATTTTTTACGATAACGTAATACGTTTATTAAAAAACGTAAAGTTACGTAATTATTAATTAAATTTATTAAATTTATAAGTCGTAATTTTCGATTAATTAATATCGACGAAAGTTTTAATAATAATTTATAAAAAAATTAAAATTAATTAATTTCGTAATTTATTTAAAAAGTATTAAATAATAAATATAATATTTATCGACGGGTATTATTATTTAAATTTAAATATTATAAAAAATTTATATGTAAAAAATTTTTATAAATTCGTTAAAATTAAATAAATTAAATTAAAATAATTTATCGATATAATTATAATTATAATATATTATTTTAATCGATGTTTATAAATATATATTTATATTTTTTTAATTTTTTTTTCCCGTTTTTTTTTTAAAATATATAAGTTTATTAAATTAAATATTTAAATAAATATATAACTTTTATTTACGATTTTAATATTTAAATATTTATAAAAAGATACGACTTTAATATAATATAATTATTCGTTACTATTATCGTTATTATT
The DNA here is from genome assembly GCA_902806595.1 of Pyrenopolyporus hunteri. Lineage (NCBI taxonomy): Eukaryota > Fungi > Ascomycota > Sordariomycetes > Xylariales > Hypoxylaceae > Pyrenopolyporus > Pyrenopolyporus hunteri. The sequence continues at coordinate 845,227 of CADCXC010000011.1, read as the reverse complement.
ATTATTATTATTATTATTTTATACGTTTATTTTTTATTACGTCGTCGATTATTCGACGCCGTTAAAATATCGTATAACGTTACGATATAAATTTTATTTTCGTAATTAAATAAATATAAATGAAATTTTAAATCAAATTTATATAAATATTTATTTATTTAATAAATTTATTTAAATTTTAATCGAAATTTATTTTTTATTTTAAAATAAAAATTTAATATTTAAAATTAAAAAAAAAATAAAGTAATTAATAAAAACGAAAAACAATTAATAAAATCGATTTAAATTATAATTAATTTAAATTTTTTAATGTAATTTAACGTATTTTATTTTAAAGATTAAGGTGTATTTTTTAAAGTAAATTTAATTTTTATAATTATTATTTTAATTACGATTTTTATTACAATTTATATTACGATTTAACTTTTTATAATTTTTTTTATTTAATAATTTTTATTACGTATATTAATTATTATATTAATTATTATATTAATTATTATATCGATTATTATATTTATTATTATATTAATTACCGTTATATCGATTACTATTATATCGATTATTATTATATCGATTATTATTACATCGATTATTATTATATCGATTATTATTATATCGATTATTACTATATTTATTACTATTATATTAATTATTATATTTATTATTATATTTATTATTATATAAATATTTCGTATCTTTCGAACGAATTTTTATTTATTTTTTATAGTTTTTTTTTAACGATAAATTAAAAAATAAAAAATTAATTATTTAAAAATATATTATTTATAAATTAAACGATTATATAACGTTAATTATATAATATAATTATAATTAAAAAAATTTTTTCGCTCGTATATTTAAATAATTTTAATTTTATTAATATTATATTTATTTATTTAAATAATTAAAATAATTAATATTATTAATTAAAATAAATATATTTTTATTACGTTTAATTTATACGTTATCGAAAAATATTTATTAAAATTAAATTTATAATAATAACTTTTAATAATAATTTTATTAATTATATTTTATTATAAACGATTAATAAAATTAATTAAAAATCGAATTATTATAATAAATTTATTAACGTAAATAATAAAAATTAAAATAAATTAAAAAAATATCTTTTATTATTTTTAATTATAACGAATTTTAAAGTTAATTAATTCGTTAATTTATCGATTTTTTTTATTTTCGCGTTCGATTAAAATTTCGACGGCGTAAATAACAATTAACGATTAAGTTTAAAATTTAAAATAATAAAAAATAATAAAAATATAAACTTTTTTTTCGAAGTAAATAAATTAATAATATTAATAATAATCGTTATTTTCTTTAATTTAATATTCGAAGTATTTATATTATAAACTACTTCGAAAATTTATTATATCGATTATTTAAATAGTTTCGATGGCGGTGGAAATTTACGTATAAAAGTAAACGATAAAATTATATTATAATAACGATAAAACCGTATATATTTCGAGGAAAAATTATAAAAGTTAAAATTATTATTAAAATTTATCGCGAGTAATTTTATTATTAATCGCAACGATTTTTTATTATAAATATATAAAAACGATTATTTAACCTTTTTTAAATTTTTCGACTTATTTTTTATTTAAAAATATTAATAAAAATGCGGGTATATTTTTTATTATTATAATATATTTAAAACGAGGACGTTTAATCGTATAAACGTAAATGTAGATATTACGATAAAAGAACTCGTAATTATTAAAAAAATCCGCATTAAAATGTTTTATAATATAAAAGCCGTAAAAAAAAAATACCGCATTAACATATATTTATAATAAACGATTCGACGTTTTAAATAATTATAAAATCGAAGGAATTAATTATTTAAGGTTTAATAATAAATACGATATTATTTTTTATTATTTATTAACGTATAATATCGTTATATAAATATCGACTTATCGAAGTTTAATAACGTAATCGATGATTTTACGTTTATCGCGTCGTTAATTAAAAATAATATATATAATTTTTTAAAAAATAAAAAATATTTAAATAATAAAAAATAACGTAAATAATTTTTTTATAACGTAATTAAAAGTTTAAACTTTTTTTATAAAAATAACGTTATATATCATAATATTATAATTTTTAATATTTTTATAATTCGAAACGATAATGTTTTTTTTTTTTAAATAATATTAATCGGTGATTTTAATAAAATTATTATAAAAAAAAAAATAAATAAATCGAAATTAATTTTTATATTATTTTTACTTTTAAAATTATTAAATATAAAAATTTAAATTATATTAACGTAATTAACGTATAAGTTTTTATAATAACGTATATCGATATTTTTTCCCGAGATATTTTATCGATTAATTAAATAAATAAAAAGTCGTATAAAAAATTAATAAATGGTTTTAAACGTAAAAAAAACGAAAGGTTTATAATATCGATTAAATATCGTATATTATAAAAAATATTACGTTAAAATTTTATAAATAAACTTACGATAAAATAAATCGTAATCGATTTATTTTAAACGACCGATTTTTAATTTACGGGGAAAATAACGTAATTAAATTTACGGATTTTTAAATTAAAGTTTTATTTATAATATATTAAAAACTTAAATTTATTATTAAATGTACGCGGGTTTTTTAATATTTTAAAAAATAATCGTTTTAATATATTAATTTAATATTTTTTTAAAAATATTACGATTTAATAATCGTTCGCATAAAATAAATAATAAATATTAAACGTAATAATGTTAATTTAATTTATTTATATCGAAGCGTCGATTAATTTCGTTTTTAACATATTTATATAAAATCGCGATTTAAGTTTTTTTTTTTTTTTTAATATTAATAAAATTTAATCTTAATTTATCATATCGCACGTTTTATTATTATCGTAATATTTATTTAATATTAATTTATTATAAATATATTAAATTATAAAATTTATATTTTATAATAAATATTTTTATAATAATAAATAATTTTATATCGTAAACGTATTTTTTTATATTTATATTAATTACGACGTATTTATTAAATTTTATCGCGCGATATTAAAACGTTAATATAATTATAAAAAAAATTAATACATTTACGATAAAAAATTATTTATTATTATAAAAATAATTTTAAAAAATTTATATATTTATAAAATATATTTTACTACGAATTAAAAAATTAAATAAAAACGAAAAAAATAAAATATATTAATGTTATAAAAAAAAAAAAAAATTTAACCGTAACTCGAAAAAATATAAATTTTATATATGTTTATTATAACGTTACGAAGTCGATTATTTATTTAATATAATTTTATTTTAAAAACCTCCCGTAATAATAGTTTTTTTTTATATTTATATAATTTTTAATAATTAAAATAAACGTGTATTTATTAATTTAATTATTATAAAAACTTTTTATAATTTTATCGACGTTATTTTAAAAAAATCTACGTTTAAAATTAATAAAATTCGATTTAAATCGATAGTTATTAAAAGTAAATATAATTATATATTTAAATTAATTAAACTTTTATTAAATAATGCTCGAAAATCATTTATTAATTTATTTTCTAATTAATAAATAAAAATATTAATTTTTATAAATCGAAGTAATTTTAATTTAATATTTAAATTTATAATATAATTATTAATAAATTACGCGAAAATATTATACTTTTTATAATAAAATATTAATTAATATTTAAATATTTAAATAATCGAATGTAAAAAAAAAAATGAAAATTATTTACGATGTTTCGAATCGAACTTTAAAACAAATATCGAAAACGTCGAATCGAATATTTATTCGCGTGTTAAAATCGATAATACGCGTATTTATATAATTAAAACGCGTATTTATATAATTAAAATGTATATTAATATTAATAATGTTTTTTTACGCGTATTAATATAAATTTATAAGTAAAAATATTTATATTATTTTATATTTATTATAATACGTTTACGATTTATTAATTTTATTATATAACCGATATATTCGTTATTTTCGAGATTTTATTATTAAACGAAATTATAAATTATATTATAATAAAAAAATTAAATTATAAATTAAATTATTTTATAAAATCGAAGTTAATATTTTTTATTTTAATATTAATTATTTAAATTATATATAAAAATAATTATTTAAGTAAATAATAAAATAAAAAAAAATATAAAAAAAAATTTAAATGTAAAAAATAAATTCGACGCATTTTATTATAATTTTATTTTAATGTTTAAAAGTACGTATTATATTTATATATATTTTAATATATTTAATATATATAATATAATAATATAAATATAAAATAAATAGTATACGTAAATAAATTAAATAATTTTTTAAATTAAATAAATATATATAAAATTTAAAATAAATAAAATTTAAATTCGTAAAATATTTATTAATATAATTAATATATATAATATAATAATGTAAAAATAAAATAAATAAAATATAAAAATAAAAAAATATATATAAATTAAAATAAAAAAAAATTTTATATAATATTTAAAATATAATAAATTAATTAAAAAAAATAATAAAGTCGCGAGTAAAAATATCGTATTATATAATATAAAATTAAAAAAATACATATTAATTAAAAATAATATAATTTCGAATAAAAATACTCGAATTACTTTAAACATTATATATTATATAAAATTTAAAAAAATATAACTTTAATAAAAATAATATAACTTTAAATAAAAGTATTATTTAATATTATTAATTAATAAAATAAAATTTTATTTCGAGGAAAAAAAACGTTAAAAAATTAAAATATTAAAATATATTATTTTATATAAATTAATATATAATGATATTTAAATTATTTATTTTATTATTCGTTATTAATATAATCGATCGAAATTTAATATTTACTTCGAAAAAAAATTCGAAATAAAAATTATATTTACGTTTATTATTTTTCGTAACGTCGTAACTTTTTATTATAAAAGTTAATTAAAATAAATGTTAATAAATAAAAATATCATAAATATTTAATTAAAAAATCGAGTTAATAATTAATAATTAATAATTAATAATTAATTTAAAAAATTTAAATAAATTATATAAAAATTATAAGTTTTAAATAATAAATTATATACGTAATACGTTTCGAAAAAAACATTATCGTAACATTTATTCACTTATTTTTTATATATAATATTTTTTTTTTAATTATTAATTTAATTGATTTTATAACCGTAATTTTTTAACTTTTTATAACAAAATAATTTTATATTTATTTAATAAGCTTTTAACGCGTTAACGCATTCGATACTTATATATATTTATATAAAAAAAAATTATACGTATTTTTTCGACATTGAAAAATTATATATTTTATATAATTTTAATATTATATTATATACATTTAAATAAATAAATAAATAATTACCATTATTTTTTATATTAATTTTTATAACGTTAAATAATTTTATATATATACTCGTATAATAATTATATTAAAAATTCGCTACTTTTAAATTATAACGTTTTTTTTAAATTATTTACGTAATAAATTATAACGCGTTATTAATTTTTATTATTTAAGTTATTTTAATTTAAAGTCGTTATTTATTTTTAATGTTTTTAATAATAATAGTGTCGATTATATAATTACGTATTACGTTTTATATATAATAATTAAAAACGTTTAATTTTCGAACGAAATAAAATAAAATAATTAATTATATGTTTTTTTTTTCAAAGTTATAAACTTAATTTTTATTATTATACTTTTAAATAATATTTTACGAAAAAATTATTATTTTTTTTACGTTTTAAATTATAATAATAATAATTATAAGTAATATTTATAACTATTAAATATATTAAATATTCGATTATTAATAAAGAATATTTAAACCGTTATTTTATATATTTAAATTTTAATTATTAACGTTTTTTTATTAAATTATCGCTATTTTAATAAATTTTCGTAAATAATTACGAAGGAAATAATAACGATAACAATAAAAACAAAAATAATAAAGATAAAAGTTTTTTTATTCGATTATATTAATAAATACATTCGATAATTCGTTTACGATCGAATCGTTCGCGTACGAAATAATTATATTATCGTTTAAAATTATTTAAATCCGAACGAAATTAATTACAATTAAAATTTTTTCGAGAATTTTTCCGATAATTTTTTATTAAAATTTATCGTATTATCGAAATATTTATCGAATTTTATTTAAGTTACATCGTTTTTTTAATAATAAAAAATTAATTTAATTAAAATATAATACGTAAATACGTTAATAATATTAAATTAAAACGAAATAATTTTTTTAATATACCGGTAAATTTTTTATTTATTCGTTAAAATATTTATTATTTTTTAAATTAAAATTATTTTATTTTTATTTTTAAACGTATTAAACGTTATTTATTTATATTAATTATTTATATATTTTAACTTTCGTTAAATAAAAAAAAAGTAAATTTAAAAATAATTAATTTATATTATAATTTACGATATTTATTCGTTAATAAAATTTTCGTCGAATATTTTTTCGTTTATTTCGTATAATTTATTTTTAACGATTTTACCGTATTATTTTAAATTAATGCCGTTATTAAAAAAGAAAATTTTAATTTATTTTTTATTTTTATTTATCTTAAAAAAAAATTATAAACGAAAAACCAAATTATTAAAAATATCGATTATAAACTTCGAGTCGAAATTTATAAAACCTACACTTTTATAAATAATAAACGTAACGCGAATAAAATAAAAATCGATATTAATATATTTTATAATAAGTATTTTAACGTTAAATTTTATAATAACCCGTTTAAAAATTTAAAAATATTTTTTTAATCGTTTAATAATAACTTTAATTTAAATAAAATCACCGAAAATAAAACCATTATTATTAAAAATAATATATTTAATACTTTTAATTTTAACGATTTTAACTTTTATAATGTCGATAAATATTTCGAGAAAAAACTTTACGAAAATATATAATTTAATATATTTAAAAATAACCGTTTATTTAAAAGTTAAGGTTTAATAATATTATTTCGATTACTTAATTATAATAAATATAATTATTTATCGAAACGTTTAAAATTATTATTTCGATTATTTAATTATATTAATTTAAATAAGTGTTTAAATTTAAATTAAAATATTTAATTTAAATTAAATTTATCGTTATCGATAAAAAATATAAAAAATTTTAAAAGTAAAAAAAATATAAAAGTAAATAATATTAATTTTATTTAAAATAAAAATAAAAATAAGGGTAAAAATAAAAATGTTATAATTTAATATCGTAAAAATAATAAGTATCGAAGTAGATTTAATCGTAATTTTAAGAGTAATTTAACTTTAATTTATTTTTTTTAATTATAAATTATATTTAAAATATTTTTAAATTTTTATTTTGAAAGTTTTTTCCCGTAAAAAAAAATTAATTACGTTATAATTTATAAGTTATAATTATAAATTTTTAATTATAAAAATATATAATTTATAATAATAATTATAATAATAATAATAATAAAAATAATTTTATCGTTTTACGTAATAATAAATACGTACGAATTTAACCTTAATATATATAAATAATCGATTAAATTATTTTTTATTTTTTTTTTATATTTTTATTTAATTAAATAAATTAAATATATAAGGACGTAAATAAATTAATAAAAATTAAATATTTAATTTTTATTAAGTGTTATTTTTTTTTTATATTTTTTTTTTTATTTTTTTTTAATATTAAGTTTTTAATATCGATATTATATTTATTTTATATTTAATATTTTAATATTATATCGTATTTATTATATTAATAATAAAATAAATTTCGAGCTTTTTATTTAATATATTTCCCTTTTTAATAAAGTTTATCGTAATAAATTAAAACATTAAATTATTATTTATTATTTTAATTATAAAACGTCGATTTCGATGTTATTTTTTCGAATTTTTAATCGAAGTTTTATCGAAGTTTACGGCGTATATTATAACTTAATTTATTATATTTATTATATCGTTATTAATAATATATATAAAAACGATAAAAATTTAAATTTTAATTTAAAAGATTTATTTCTATTTTAATTTTTTAATTTTATAATTATTTACGTTATTTTTATCGATTATATTTTACCATCGAATCGATATTATTTTTATTATTTCGATTATAATAATAATAAGTTATATACGTGTTTTTAATACGTATTTTTATATTAATTAATTTATTAAATAATTTATATTTTATTATTTTAAATTTTATAAAATGAATATTTTTTTTTACTTTTTTTAAATCGTAGCGAAAAATATTTTCGTTTTAAATAAATCTTTTAACGAACTTTTCCGCGTACGATTTTAATCGAATATTTTATATTACTATATTATATTTTACGTATATTTAAAATAACTATATTATTTTTAAAAGTATAAACGTTTAAATAAAAAAAAACAATATACGGAAATTTTTCTTAACTTATAAAATTAATATTATATATATTTTTAATAATAATAAAATATATTTTCGTAACGATATTTATTATTTTTTCGATTATAACGCCTTTATAATTTTCCCGAAATTCGATAAAAACGTAAACAACCGCTATCGTTTATATATATACGTATTAAACCTTTTAAATAAATTTAACGATTTTAATATAAAAACGTTTATATATTATTATAATATTTTTTTAATGTCGATTTTTCGAATATTTATAAAATATTTATTTATTAAATTAATTTAAGGTTTTTATAATAAGTATATTTTCATTATATTTAACGATGTCGAAAAAAACGACGTGTTTTTTATTAATTTTATTAATATTAACGAAAGTTTAAAAAAAATTATTTAAATTTTTTTTTCGATTAAATTTAACGGATTAAATATTAAAATTATTAGTGTAAAAAAATCGAATTTTTTTATTATTAAATAACGACGTTGTTATAATTAAATTAATGTTAATTATAATTATATTAATTATAATTTTTACGACGATAAATATACGAAATTAAATAACGACGATAATTTTAAATCGAATTTCGAATTTAATAATTATAATTTCGAAGAAAAATCCGAAGATAATTTAAACGATTATTTTAATAAATTTAATCTTTTAAATAACTTATAAAATTTTAATAAAATTAATATTTATACGTTTTTTATAATCGATTAAATTTTAAATTTATTATTTTTCGTAATATTTTATAATAATAATAGTAAAAATTTTATTAACGAAAATTATTATATTTTTTTTAAATATAACGACGTTAAAATTCCTTCGAAATTTATTTTTCGACTTTTAAAGTATAAATTTTTCGAGGAAGATTAAATATATGTTTATTTTTTTAGGTTTACGTTATTAAGTTTACGTTTTTAAATATACGTATTATTAAATTTATTTTTTTAAATATATAAATTTATAAAATAGGTTTAAATAATTAAGTTTTTAAATATTATAAAAATATATATTATAGTTAATAAATTAATGTTAAAGTTATTTTATAATTTAATAAATTACGTAAGTATTTATAAAAGTTATAAATATAAAAAAAAATAAATAAAAATTATTTTTATTATATAACGTATTACGAAAAATATAAATAAAATAAAATTAAATAAAATTTTTAATTTTTTAATATAATAACTTTCGTAAAATTTAAATATAAATCGATTAATAAAAAATAATAACGTTAATAATAATTTTATTCGTATAATCGTACCTTTTTATATGTTTTTATATATGGATTTTATTTAATCGATATTAACGAAAAATTTAACGTAATAAATCTTTTAAAATTATTTAAAAAATATATAATAAACGATTATTAATTATAAAAAACTTTAAGATAAACTTTTTTAAAAAAATTTAAATTAACGTTAAATAATTATTAAATATAATTTTAACGATAACGACGTAATAAAACGATATACCTTTTAATATAAATTATATAATTAAAAAACATCGAATAATTAAATTTCGATTCGTACGTAAATTATTATCGAAACTTTAAAATAACGACGTATTTTATTTAAATAATTTAAACGATTTATTTAACGATATAAATTAAAATTATTAAAAAAATTAAAGTTAAAAAAAAATAAAAAATAATAACGACGCGAAAAAAACTATTAATAATATGTAAAATATAATAATATCGAGGTTTTTTTTAATTATTAAAATATAAATAACGGAGTTATATCTTTATTCGAATAAAATTATTTAAAAATTTTTATATTAATATTATTAATACGAAAATATATTAATTTATTTTATATATTTTATTTATTATTTTATAAATTTAATTAATATTATATTTAATATTAATTTTCATATTTTAAAAAAACGGTTTTTTTTATAAAAAAAGTTTTATAATTAAAAAAAAACTTTCGTTTTAATTTTCGTTTCTTTTATACGATCGTTATAATTATTATTATTAATAAATCTCGAAAACGACGATAAATTAAACGTTAAATCGTCGTTTAAAATATTTTAACGATAAAATTTTCGACTTTTATAATATTTTTTTTTCGTCGTTATTAATATTTTACGAATATATATTATCGTCGTTATTAAAATATATTATTCGTTTTTAAAAAACGAAGAAATATTTTCAAAACGTTTAATTTCGTGTAAATCGAAAGTATTTATTATTTCGAAAATCGTTCGATTTATTTCGAATATAAGTAACGAATATAAAAGGGATCGTAAATATTAATCGAATAAATTACGTAAAAATAATAAATATTTCCTCGACGTTTTTAATTTAACGGATAAAAATATTAACCGACTCGACGTTCGATTTAAATATATATAATGTCGAAATATTAAAAATAAATTAAACGAATCGTATAAAAAAAAATTAACGATTAAAACTATATAAAATTTAATATTTACAGTTATAATATAAGGATTTTTATTCGAAAATATATCGAAATTATAAATAAAGTATATGTATTATTAATATATATCGTTTTTTTTTAAATTTAAAGAAAAAAGTTAATTTTTTTTTATCGATTATTATATAAATATTAACACGAAAAAAAAATATATTATTTAATTTATCGATTTTCGAATATATCGTTAAGTTTTTTAAATAATAGTTTATTATATTATTAATAAATTAAATGTCGATAGTTTTAAATATAATATATATTTATTCGAAATCGTAATAAAACGAAGAAATTTTATAATATTTATTATAAATATAAACGATTTCGTTATTTTTTTTCGGTAAAATACGAAGTTTACGAAAAAATATATTATAAATTCGAAAAGCTTATTATAAATATAATAAATTATCGTAAAAAAATATTTAATAATTAAAAATTAAAACAATTAAATAAAGTTTTAAAATAATATTAATATTAAAATTATATTATAATTTGATGCGATTAATTCAATTTATTAAACAACCGAAACCTATGTATAAAACCGCGGTTTTTCGAATCGTAATTTAATTTTTTTTTTTTTTTTTATAATATTAACAAAATTTAATTTCTAATTTTCGATATTATACATTATATTAAATAATTAATAAAATGAAGTAAATTTACGTTTAAATTTTATTTAAATATAAAAATAATATATTTTAATTTAAAAAATACCGTTATTAAATTATAAAAAAAAAATTACGGTAATAAAATTTTTAAATATAATTAAAAAAACTTTAAGTTTATTATTCGAATTCGATTAATATATATTTAATTAAATGTTTTTAGTGATAATATAATAAATATAATAAACGAAATTAAAATCGATACTTTTATCGTTTAAAATAAAAAATTATAATAATGTTAAATATATATTAAAATATCTAAAATAATAAATTTCGACGAAAAATAATATATTTTTATCGATGAAATTTTTATTTAAATTATTTTAATCGAAATTAAAATTAAAAGGATTAATAAAAGGCGGTATAAATAATATAAAAACCGGTTTTAAATTTATAATAAAAATATATAATATCGAAATAATAATTATAAAATTAAAAAATTATAAAAATTAAATTATTTTAAAAAATAAAATTTAAATAAAATTAAATATTATTATAAGTTAATAATATCGCTTTAAATAATAAAGTCAATTATATAATTTTTTTTAAAATAAATTTAATTAATTCGAATAATAAAATAAACGATATTATAAAAGTTTTAATAAAATATAATTAATATTATTAAATTCGTATTTAAATAAATTTTAAAATTATATAAATAATAAATTAATGCGATTATTATAATTAAAATTATTAAAATAATTATAAAATTATCGAATAAAAAATAATACGTATATATATCGTTTATTATATATAATATACCGTTTATTTTTTATAAAATATTATAAATTTAAAATTAATTTATTATAAAATTAATTAAATCGTATTATAAATTTATTATTACTTTAATACGGCGCGTAATATTAAAAATTAATAATTAAATTTTATTAATATTATAAAAAAAAAAAAAAAAATTAAATTACGGTTCGAAAAATCGCGGTTTTATATATAGATTTCGGCGGCGTACCCGATCGAAGTTTCGATGTCGATTATTTAATAAAGTTAAATTTATTATATCGAATCGTAATATATTTAATATTAAATAAAATATAATTAAAATTATTAAATTTATATTAATAAATATTTTAAAACGATGTAAATTATTAATTAATGTAATATTTATAAAAATTATTAAAATAATTATAAAAATATTATAAAAGTAAAAGCGGAAATTTATAATACGTATCCCGTTTATATAAAAATAATTTATAAAAATAATTTCGTCGTTTTTTTTTATAAATCTTACCATTTTAAAAATTACGATTTAATTTTTATTTCTTTTTTCCCTATAATATTAACGTAAAATACACACTTATTAAATAAATAAATACTTAAATAAAAAAATAAATAATTACTTAAATAAATATTTATCCACTTAAATAATTTTTTAAAATTTAAATTTATAATAATTTAAAATTAAAATAAATTTCCTATTATTTAAATATTTAACGCATTTTTTTATTATTTTATTATTAAATTTACCGTTTAAATTACGTCTTTTATTTATATATTAAATATATATGTAATAAATATTAATAAATGTAATTATTAAAATTATTATAAAAAAAAGTTTAATTATTTTTATAATTATAATTAAATATTAATAGTTATTTTTAATATAATTATCTTTATTTACTTAATTAAAGTATTTAATTTTATTATTTATTATATATTAAATAGAAATATTTCGCGTAATAACGATATTATAGTAATTAATTAATTATTATAATTAATAATATTATTATTTATATTACGTTTACGTTATATATTTTATTATTAATACCTTATTTAAAATAACTTTTTTTACGTTAATTTTACGTATTTACCTTTTACGTATTATAAATCTCGAATGATTTTAATTTTATTTTTAAAGTTAAAAAATTTTAATTATTTTAATCGTAATTAACGCGTTTATATTTTATTATATTACTATTTAAATATATTTATTATAATATACGTTTTTTTAACGGATAAAAGTTTTAAAGTTTAAAAGTTTTTTCGTATTTAATTAATAAAAATCCGTTAATAATTAAAATAAAGTAAAGTATAATTATAAAATCGCGTTTAAGTTAATTATTTATTATTATTATTATTTTTTAAAACTTTTAAAAAAATTATTATTAAAATCGAAATAATAAAAAAATTTAACGGTTATATTTTTCCGACGTATTAATTATCGTATATATTAATTATATCTTCGATATTATCTTTTATATATTAAATAAATAATAAAATTAAAATTTTTATTAAAAAAAGTTAAAATATAAGAATAAATTTATCTCTAAAAAAATAATAATATAAATAAAAACCTACTTTAAAATAATATTTCGATAATATATTTATAAAATAATTTATAAAATAACGTTACGTTTTAAACGTAAAGTTAAATTTTCGTTTTCGAAATTAAAAACATATTTTATATAAAAATTTCCTTAAATAAACGTCCTTAAATTATTTTAATTAAACTTTTATTTTTTATTATCGTAAACGTCGATTATTTAAAAAACATTAACGTTACATTATATTAATTAATATCGCGTTGTTTTTTTATATTTAACGTTATTATTAAATATAAAATTATCGTTAATAATTAATTTTTTTAATAACTCGTTTTATAAAATATCGAATTATAAAATAAATACGTTAATTAAAAAAACGAAAAAATAAAAAATTAAACTTTTAAAAATTTAATTAAAATAATAAACTTCGATATATTTAATTAAATAGTAATAAATAATACGTTAATAGCGTTAAACTTATATAATCGTAAAGTAAAATCGAAGATAAAAATAAATACGAATAATCGAAACGAAGTCGATAAATTAAATACGAGTATATAATTAATAAATTTTTTTTTCTTTATTTTAATTTATTAAAAATCGAAAGTTAATTTTTTTAAAGTCGTTAAATTAATTTATATTTTATTAACGAAAATAATAAAGTATAATTTCGTATTATTTTTATCGTTAAAAATAATTCGAATATTAAATTTATTTTTATTATTTTCGCATAATAAAAATAATATAAATCGCGTTTAAAATTCGAAAAAATTATTAAATTTTATATTTCCGTTTAATTTATATCGTATATTTAAAATTATAAAGGTTTTTTTTATTAATTATATCGTAAATTAAATTTATTTTTTAAATTAAAAAAAATTTATTTACGAAAATATATATTTATTATTTATTAAATTAAATTAATTAAACGTTATATATTTATAACGTCGAATTTAATTTTATTATATAAGAAATTATAAGTTAATGGAAGCCGTTAAAAAAAGTTAACATTAATTAAATCGAATGTTATTATTTTAATTATAAAATAAATTTAAAAAGTAAACGCGATAATTTTTTAAATTATTTTTTTTTTTAATATTATATTTATTTTCGAAAAGTACGCTCGAATATATTTTCCGTTTATAATAAAATTAATAGTCGATTTTATTTTAAAATTAAATATTAATTAAAAAATATTTTATTCGTCGAATATTACGGTTTACGTATTTTTATTACGTATATAATAAACGTTAAATCGTTTTTTTAAAATAAAATAAACGGCGGTTATTATTTAAATATTCGTTAATATTAATTAAATATTTTAAAAATTACTTTTAACGTTAATTTACTCGGTCGTTTATTTTAATCGACGATTATTTAACGCGTTTTTATTAATTATTAATTTATTAAATATATAAAAAAAAAATATTTAACTTTAAAAGTAAATTTAAATGAAATATTTTAATATTATTTCGAAATCGTATTTCGTATTATATAAAATTTAAAAATAACGAAAAAATATAAAAAAACGAAATTTATTTTAATCGCGTCGAATTTTTAAACGTCGTCGTTTAATAAAACGTAAGTATTAAATATTAAATAAATATTAAACTATTTTTATAATACATTTATATAAAATCGAAAGTAATAAAAAATTTTTATCGTAATATTTATTAAAGTTTTTTTATAAAATATATATTCTATTAAAAATATATTTTATTTTTACGAAACGAATATTTTCGTTAAAAATTTTTCGTAAAAATTAATGTTTTTTATAAGTTTAAAACGTGTATAATTAACGTGTTAATTAACTTTTAAAATTCGAAAAAAACTTAATTATTACGTTAAAAAGATATTTAAATAATAAAAAACTTTCCTCGAAATATAAAGTATATATCGATTAATAAAAATAAAAAATTAAAATTATTTATAATAAAAAAAAATTTATTATTAAATTAAATTAAATGTTTTTATAAATAAATTAATTAAATAAAAGGTTTTTTAACCGTAAAGTTAAATTTTATAATTATAATATATTTTTTAATTTAATTATCGTATAAAAAATATAAAATTAAAAAAAAATTAATAATATAAAAAGTATTAAAGTTTAATAAAATTAACGTTAAATATTTTTAAGTAATAAAATAGTTATAAAAATGTTACGCGATACGCGGATAAAATAAAGTTTTTTTTTTTCTTTTTATTTCTTTTTTAAAATTAACTTTTTTTATATACATTTCCCTTTTATAAATTTATATATACGTTCGAATTATATATATAAAATACGGATATTTTTATTTAATAAATGTTATTTATATTATATAATAAATAATTAAAATTTTAATTAAATTTTATTAAAATATAATGTAAATTAATAAATATAATTTTTTTTAAAATTTATTTCTTATTAATATTTATATTTAAAATATAAGTTAATTTAAAAATAATTAATGTAAATATATTATTTTAAAAGTTATTACGTTTCGTTATTATTTAAAATACGATTCGAAGGTTTTATTAATTTATTTTTAAACTATTATACATTTATATATTCAAATCGTTTCCGTAACGCGTAACGTTAAAATTAAATAAAATTTATATAAAATTATAAAATAATATATTCGTAATATTTTATTTCTTTTAAATAATTTTATTTTTATTATTTTATTTTCTTTAATAATATAATAAAAATTTATTATTTAACGTATTTTTTTAAAAAAATATCGTTTATTAATTACGTTAACTTTAATAAAAAAATTAAAACGTATCGTTTTATACGTTTAAATATACGTATAAATAAATAAATTTAGTTTTTATAATTATATATAATTTTTATTAACATTAAATAATTATTATTTTAACCGTTAATATTTAATATATAATTATAAAAATTCGAATTTTTTATTTCGTCGATATCGTTTAAATATTATCAAATTAATAACATTTAAAATTTCATCATATTTTTTACTCGATTTTCCTTTAAAAAATTAATTTAAAGAAAAGTTAATTTATCGAAAAATATTCATCTTTAAATATAATATTATACTCGTTTTTAAAATCGAATTATCGATATTTTTAAACGAAAAAATAAATTTATTAATTATATAAAAGTTTTCGACTTTATTAATAATAAATTAAGTTTTAATTAAAATTAAATGGAAATTTTTAATTAAAATTTAACGAAAAATTATTTTTTTTTTCGATTTATATTATACGTTTTTTATTTATTTATTAACGACGATTATAAATAACTTAAAATAAAAAAAAATATCGATATATTTAATTATATTATTTAAATTTTAACGAAAATTTAAAAAATATTTATTAATAAAATTATTAATTATATAATTAACGATTTAAATATATAATTATTTTTATTAAATTTTATTAATATCGTTGGATTTATTAAATTAATTATATTTATTTATAATTAAAAGTTAAATGGATTTTATTTTTTAATAATTATATTTATAATCGAAGTTAAAAATATCGTAAGTTAAAATTTATATAATATTAATCGTTAATTAATAATTATAAAAATAAGTTTTAATTAAATTATTTTAATTAAATTAATTTTTAATAAATTTTAACCGTTTATATTATAATAGTTAATATTATTTTACCTTCGAAACGTATTTATACGAATTATAAAATAAAATAAAACTTTTTTTAACATTATATTATTATATTTAATTATTTTTATAACGTTTATATAAAATATTATTATAATAATAATAGAAGTAAATATTCGTATCGATTTAATATATATTAAATTCGATATCGATTTAATAAATTATTATTTTAATTATATTTAATAAACGTATTTAAGCGTATTAAATCGGTCGATACATTTAAAATAACCTTTATTTTATTATCGATATATATCGGCGACGAATAAATTATTTAATAATAATATACTTCGAATATTACGTTTAAAACGATTAAAAATTTTAAAATATAATTATTTATTATAATAAATTAAATTAAATAATTCAAACATTAAAATTTAATAATAATATCGTAAAATAACTTCGTAAATAAATTAATTAAATTATTAATTCGAATTATATTTTAATATTTAAAATTATAATAAAATAATTTTTAAACTTATTATAATTATAATGGAAAATAACGTTAAAGTATATTATAATTATAATAATAAATAACGTTAAAACTCATTAATTATTATAGTAGCGGCTAGCGCTGACTGTACAGTAGGGACGTAGTATATATTTTATATAGATTGTGTAATTAGATTATGGAACCATGAGTTTTGGCGGTTTGGCGGTTTCGGGCATTTGGACCAGGGTAATGGCATATTCTCGGTGTGACTCAGGGCTGGATGTCGTTCGTATATAATGAGTTGTCTGTGTCGCTTGCCTTCCTCGTGCATACCTAGTGTTAAAAGGGGTTGACAAACCTCTTGAACAAGCACGATGGCTAGCGAAAAGACGTCGACAACTTATTACCCGCAGCTCCCGAGGCTTGTCAACCGGCTCGTATGGACACCCCCTTGGGTCATATGGAATCCGGAGGCAAATCACGATCTTAACTGGGGAATGTGCATTCTCTTCGGACTGGTAAGTGTTACGTTCATCCCCTCGTCAGCGTTAGAACGCCGGGCTTGAAGTTGGGAATATTAGTATTTATCGTGTTAACTCTCGTTAGTCTGCTTCCTTTAGCGTCGCGAACCTCTATTATAGCCATCCTATTTTGAATATTCTTGCAGAAGAATTTGGCATCCCCGGTCAACGTTCCTCCTTGGTCCCGACAGTCACGCAGGCTGGGTATGCGGCCGGGCTTCTCTTTATTGTTCCCGTTGGCGATATTGTCCGACGGCGGCCCATGATCCTAAGTCTGATATTCTTGACGTGCTGGATAGTAAGCATAAGACTGTAACCAATGTTAGACTATGCTGACTTGTTCCAGTGGCTTGGCTGCACCCTCACTCGGTCCTTCTCTGTCTTCCTCGGACTCTCCTTTTTAGTTGGCCTGTTGACGGTGACTCCGCAGCTTATGTTTCCATTAGCCGTCCAATATGCGCCGCAACGACACAGAGCGACTATGATTTCTATAATTATGTCTGGTCTTGTGTTCGGGGTGCTCGTTGCGCGTCTCCTTAGCGGAATTGTTGCCCAATACACGTCGTGGAGAAATGTTTATTGGATCTCATTTGGCCTCCAGATACTCGTTTGGATCTTTCTATTCTTTACGATGCCGGACTATCCTATCTTGAGCCCCGATACATCTTATCCGAGTATTCTCTTGAAGATTGTCACCCTTCCTTTCCTTAAGCCGGACCTGACCCAGATGGCATTCATAGCCTTTTTGACGATGGGAACGTTTACCTCTTTCTGGACGACCTTGACATTTCAACTTGCCGACACTTTCCATCTATCAACATTGGCCATTGGCCTGTTCGCGCTAATCGGTATCTCACCCGTGTTTCTTAACCCTCTCATCTCTCGCTTATTAGTATCACGCCTACACCCTCATGGCACACTTGTCATCGCGCATATAATGACGCTTGGGGCGATCTGTGTCGGTACGTTCGTTGGAACATTTTCGCTTGCGGGCCCCGTCATCTGGGCGTTCCTTGGAGATCTTGGGATAACCATAATCGTCGTTGGGAACCGCGTGGCTATAGCACATGTGGATCCTAAAGCCCAGAATGTTGTGAATTCTATCTACATGGTACACACATTTTGCGGCCAACTCTTCGGGACAGCCGTTGGCAACGCACTTTATGCAAGGGGTGGATGGACATATTCCGGTGCCTTTTGTATTGCGGAGGTCGTTGCTGGATTTTTAATTCTTATCGCAAGGGGGCCTCACGAGAAACGTTGGATCGGATGGCGTGGTGGGTGGGACATGAGAAAACCTAAGATAGAGGAAAATACCCAGCCCTCTGGGGCCCAAGCCGACGTCGAGGCAAATAGTGAGAATGTGACTACGGGCGTACCCGTGGATATCCCTACAGAGGATGAGGGTCCTAAAGAGAACATAGAACACGGTGGCAAAGGCGAATAGAACTGGGTTATGAGAACTTAAATAGATACCTAGGAAGGAAGAGAATAGAGCGATATGAATGCAGTAAGACCGTCTCCATCAGTGATAATAGGAAGAAGCCGAAGCCCGTTACACGGCAGTTAGAATCCGACGTCTGATGTAGTGTTTCCATAGATCTTATGAGAATACTACCTACCTGGTAGGTAGGTACCTAAGCACACTAAACTCCCGTATCTTAATTTCTATCCTGGTAAAGGGTATCTAAACTTAAGATACAAGTCGCCCCTGACGACCGCAAGATGTGCCGCCGCTAAACCTAATTGTGTTCTCTAATCTTGAAGGTCTTTTACTTGCCTGGATAAGGTACTAATGATGGATATCATCCTCAGATTCTCCCCACCCGTTATCCGTTTGGTAGGCTTGACAATCAAAAGGCCTTGTAAAACTAGGAGATAATTTACCACCATGACGGATTTGGACTTCCAACTGAGGCGTCTCCAAGTCGACGTCAAGAGCGGGCGCCATAGTTGAACCATATCATGTGCCCGGATGACGTTTGCGTTAGATGTGTTTGAGAAGTGGCATTGGCCAACTCGACTAACTTAAAATACGCGTTCCATGGGAAACGCGCAGTGATACTGAATATAATACCTTCCGCCTCTTCTTAAAAATGTAACCAAATCGACACTTTTCAAGACCGCAACTTCTACTATCTATCCTTCTACCATTTATCTTTTACTTCAACGTTTGAGACATGCTCATAGTACTGTCTGCTTTTCTATCTTCCTATATATATTGGAGGCGGAAACCAAAACCTAAAATTCTCTTTTTATACTCGCTATTTAAGAATCACTGGGTAATACGGAAACTACACGCTGCTATCAACGCACACCAGCTCCTAGCGGGTATCATTGACACAACGCCCTAGGCTTTGATGAATCAATGCGAAGAACTCCGTGCCTACCGGGCAACATGGCGCCGCAGACACTAACCGCCGAGGTTTTCGACAACTTACTCTAAGCCTAAGTAAGGCCTGTTGACGAATTACAGCGGCAAAAATGGGAGGAGCGATGGAAGAGACTGGGTATTCCGGTGATGCGTCCGACGATAAGGCCAAGACGCCGAACACCCCTTGGGGATTCTGTTTCGACATCGACTACCCGGGCGCTGATTATTCTCCGCGAACGATGGAGAACGCAAGGGGGGCGACTAAATAGAGAAGGACAGCAGGAGAAAAACTAAGGAGGTCATTTAAATTAAAAAAGCGAAGGGATTAGGAATCCGTCCCGAGTAATGGCGGTTATCTATATTAGTTTACTCGGATTGAGTTAAACGTACGGATTATACCTACTCAGTTCGGATATCGTCATAGGATTCGCGTTGATGTTTTTGTCTCTAAGTTTAAGGGGTAGGTATTGTATATTGGCAACGGTATAAACTGAGGTGACATTAGTTAGCTGTCGCGAATGTGGAAAATATGTTTGGGTCGGTATCTGTAGTTCTAGGTATAATATTCGAAGTTGATATACTTGAGACTGGCGATAGTTAGAGGTAGCTAATGCTTAACACGTTTTTAAACCGATAAAAGCTAAATCCGCCGTTGAAGATTTTACCCTAATCGTAAGACTTCGGTTTGTTAACTCTGACCTGGTGATACCCTTACCCCTATTTAATCCCCTATTACACCAAGCCACTTTAAGCCACAAATATATACAGTTTATACACTGTACCGTTCATCCTATAGACATTCGAGAAACAATCTCTTTGGTCGTACGCGGGAAAACTTACGTCGCACACGATTCTCTTATCTACGGGGTCGATCTGCTGACAGATTCAAATGTCTGATACGTAACTGAAGTTCAGCTGCCCGGGTTCTTTAATCTATTGTGCTGTAGATAGGGTCGCCTGCCTGGGTTGGTATCGCATAGGATATTTGTTATAAAATATCCTATAGGCTCGTACCCTTTCTTCTATGCTTTATTTAACTGTTGTACCTCCTCTACTCAACGAGTGCCGACCGCGAAGGAAATCTATCTTTGTCCCACCTCTTAGCATAATGGACGAACGCGCCTCAATCCCGGTTACCCTACCGCGGGACAACCCCACTCAGAGCTACTGGCAGCTCGAACCCGACAATATCGCTGACCTACAGTCGACCGGATCGCTCCCGAATAAGGCGGAAGTTGTCATTATCGGGAGTGGAATCACTGGAGCGGCCGTGGCCTTTGAACTTCTAACTAATGGCAGCCCCGATATTTTAATGCTAGAAGCTCGACAGGCATGTTCAGGCGCAACAGGGAGGAACGGTAATGTTCAGCCTCTTAAACCCCTAGCGTGTTTTGCCGAGACTGAATATTGACCTCGTAGGTGGGCACACGAAGGCTGCATCCTATCACTCGTTTCTGCATAACCAGCGAGAGTACGGCACCGATATGGCTGTGAAGATTGCCCACCTAGAGCTGGCTAACATTCGTGCTGTGCACGCGTTTGCGAGGGGCCACGGGATCGAGTGCGATAGCAACCCTTGCGGCACTGTGGACGTGGTCTACGATGCAGGGGAATGGGAGATCCTTCAAAGCGCGGTGGAGGCTATGCAGGCTGCCATGCCCGGCGACGATGCCCCTGTTTATACCCTCCATAGTGCTGACGAAATGCGGGAAAAGTTCTTCTGCGGTAGTGGAGGGGATGAAGGGATTCGTGGTGGCGTATCGTATGAAGCGGGGAGCTTGAGCTCCTACAAGTTCACTATTGGCGTATTAAAGCTATGCCTAAGGAGAGGGCTGAACTTGCAAACTAACACTGCTGCGGTAAACCTGGAGAAACTCGAGAGCGGTGGCTGGAAGGTCGACACACCTAGAGGCTCAATCCAGGCGCAGAAAGTGATACTGGCGACAAATGGATATACTGCTAGGATCTGGAAGAAATTCCAGGGAATCATCGTTCCGTTACGCGGGCACGTCACTGCACAGCGACCGGGCTTGAATATGCCGAAAGAAGGCTTACCTGCGACATATAGCTTTGTCTATGGAGGGGGCTACGATTACATGATTCAGCGACCAAAGGGCTCACAGTTTGAAGGGGACATAGTCATTGGCGGGGCTCTCTCCAAAGCCAGCCAAGAGGGTCTCGAGGAGTATGGTACAACCGATGACACAACATTCGACCATACCATAGTGCAAGCTCTTGACGAGAGTCTCACAGCATACTTTGGCGATAACTGGGGTCAAGACGCTCCGGAGGGGCGGATTCGCAAAGCGTGGACTGGTATCATGGGTTATAGCTCCGACGGCCTCCCCTTCGTCGGTGAGATGCCGGGAGAGAAGGATCTTTGGGTTTCCTGCAGTTTTCAGGGTCACGGTATGGTCCTCTGTTGGATGTGCGCCCGCGCGCTTGTAGCCATGATGGAGAATCGTCCTGGGTTAAGTTCTTGGTTCCCCGACGTATATCGAATCACCGAGGAAAGGTTGCGCTCGCCTTTCCGGGGTCGGCTACATGCTTGACGATTGAAATGATATTATTTTGACACTGGTGCTATAGACGTCTTATTGCAACCGAGTTACTATCGGGATATGTAGGACATGCTACCTGTTAGGGAAGTACACCTACTAATGTTCCAGTACGTGTCTATTCGAAAGGGTTCAGTCCTTTAGTTTGCGTTTGGCACATTACTCTCAAGTTCTTTGGTATAATAAGCGTTCTGCGAGTAGTTATAAGTATGATCCTGACTTGGTTATATCGAATAGGTAGTTAAGAGCTTAGGAATTATGCAGAATGGGAAGGCTTAATCTTCTATACTTAGGCTAAATGAAGCCAACGTTGTAGGTTCGGATGTTATGTTATTGAGACCGCTAAAGAGCCATGAAACCTGCTAACTGAGGCTATGTTTCCCGGAACCTGTCTAAAGTGTCGAAAACTCGTAGATAATGACATTTACCAAAGTAAAAGCTGGCCTCACTCTAAATTCGGAATATGTTCAGGTAATGGATAGGGTTTTCGGTATTCGGGGATGTATATTAGGCCGGTGCTGGTATCCGTATGACTCATCAGGTGTCTTCATGGTGTTGTGCTGAGCCCTATCATCGAGTCGTCATCATCGATCTAGAAGTCATCCGGCCACCTGAAACTACCCTAGCATCGTTGCAGAAACTTGGCGCGAGGAGATGCATAGCGAGGAGTAAAAGGGGATCCAGGTTAGTAACCGGCGGTCGATTTTGTAACAATGCGCCTTTTATCTTCAGGTAGCTGCGAATGATCTTTCATATCGACGTCGGAGTCGTATTTCACGGTATGATATTATGCAACCATACTTATTATCGTCACATGGTTGCGGATCTTCGCTCTCGTTCTCGCGCTCGGCCTGCGTGCCGCGGAGAATACCGAGCCCGAATCGTTCTCGCAATCAGTAGCATCAATTTATTCGAGGCAACCGCCCGATCTACTGATAAATGGCTAAGACGGGAGTATTCTCTCCATTTATGAGTTGTGTATGATACGCTGTTCGCGGTACGGTTTGGCTGTTGGTTGGGACGGGGATAATGTTATGATAACTCGGGCGCTTTTGCGTACCTATGCACGGTACAGCAATTCGACCCCGAGTGGGTAACAGCACTGGATCTATACGTAGGATAGCTAGGTAACTACGTGAGTTATAAGTTGTGTGTCATATTATATATTACCTAATTGTGTAGCTCTTCCGGATTATCCTCCTAAAGTTTTCCCAGGATCTAGATTCAAATTTAACGTCTGCTACGATAATCTCGCGGTGTTCCTTCTCGTGTTGAAGTCATTCATTGGTAATTCCGCCGCCCCGGCTCGCTTGTGCTAGCCAACCCAACATCTGACTTGGTACGGAACCAATTCCTATCCCCCTTCAGATCTTGAACACGCAATATGGCCAGGGTCTTAATTGAAATCTTTGTAGACGTTGCATCAACACGGGAGAGTATCTGACTTTCACCGTTCGGTCGGGGAAAGTAGGAGGTGTGTCCGATTTCTCGGGGATATCTACTACCCCTTTTGCTGCTATTCTAGAGGATGGGTCATGCCCCTTCCAATCTAGGCCTGGGGCTGTATCCGCAAGCATTGCACTGTGCCCTGGTCCACCACGCCCTGACTACGAATCGCGCTACTCGGACCTACGTACGCCAGGACAACGGCCGAAACGGGTTTGCATGCGGAGCCGATAATCGTTACTGGAGTCCTACATATTGTCTACATGTACCGTGGCATCGCTGAGCACAATGACTGTATTTAAGAGCCGTTCCCGCAGGTTTCCCAATGATTTCATTTTACCATCGCTACTCTCTTGTTATTATCAGAGGTAACCCTCCTTCGTTCTAGCTTGCTTCGGTCTGCCATAAAACGGGTGAAGAAGACGTCCCACAGAGTGGAGAAACCGTTATAACCCTCTATTCAATATCCATACATCAGCACTAGGTATTCGTCGGTAACGATTCTCCTATCACTATGCCTCTCAAGGTCCTCATTATCGGGGCCGGCATCTGCGGGCCGGCCCTGGCAACGATGCTACGGCGGTCCGACCCGGAGAATGATATCACCGTCGTGGAACGATACCCCGGGATCCGACACAACGGGCTACAGATCGATCTTCGAGCTTGGGGCGTGCCGATCATGCAGCGGCTCGGCCTTCTCGACGCCGTGCGCAAGAAGTCGGTGCATGAGAACGGTATCACTTTCGTCGACAGTAAGGGAAGGCATTATGGTGTTTTCGGTACCGCCGGGACGGGCTCTGGTCGTATGTAACTTCCGTCTTCCCCCAAATCTTTACACTACGGTCGGATGGATTAGGGGCTCACTGCTTCGGAGATATGCTTGGGTGCCATTAAACTTCTAGGCAAAGGTCTTGTTACTGATCCACTACTGCAGAGCAATCTTTCACTAGCGACTTCGAGATCATGAGAGGCGACCTCGCCCAAATCCTCTACGAGGCAAGCCTAGAAGGGGGCGCCGCACAAAGTGAAGAAGGCCCCGGCGTCAGGTATATATTCAACACGACGGTCAAGTCACTATCGCAAGACGAGAAGGGTGTGGACGCCACCCTTTCGAATGGTACGACGCGGCGGTACGACTTAGTAGTCGGAGCCGACGGACAGTGGTCTCGGACGCGTCGCATGATGTTCGGGGACGAGGCCGGACTAGCCGTGTTTAGGCCCCTGAACGTGTACGTGGCCTACTTCACGATTCCGAAGGCGCCCGGGGACAGCGACTTGGCGCGAATGTACCACGCGGGCGAAGGCCGGTCCGTGGCGTTGCGCACGGGAGACCGCGCCGAGACGCAAGTCTACCTAATGGTGCGGACGATGTCGGAAGAGGTACGACAAGCGATCGAGCGGCAGCCCGCCGAAAGGCAGAAAGATATGTTCGAGAAATTGTACCGCGGCGCCGGGTGGGAGTTGGAACGGATCATGGACGGTATGCGTAAGTCGACCGACTTCTACGCCGACTCGCTGGGCCAGATCAAGGCGCCGCACGTGGTCAAGGGTCGCATCGCACTGATAGGCGACGCGGGGTACTGCTCGGCGCCGGTGACGGGGATGGGCACGACGGTGTCACTTATGGGCGCGTGGGTTCTGGCGGGCGAGCTGGCGCGGCAAAAGGGCGACGTACCCACTGCCCTCGAAGCTTACGACGTTGGGGTGAAGCCCTATATCCAAGAGGCGCAGAAACTGCTACCTGGCATACCCCTCTTCATGACTTTGGAGTCCGCTTGGGCCATCGTGCTCTTACGCCTCATTGCGTCGTTCCTCGCTCTCATCAAGTTCGATAAAATACTCATGCGTCTCATGCCAGAGGACAAGGGGGGCATGGCGGTTCCGGAGTATCCCGAGTTGAAGGATGTGTGCCGTCAGTATAATTAGTTGGAAGAATGAAAAGCGACGGAGAATGGCGAGGTCTGATGGCCGCATCCAAACCTTATACCTGCTTTTGGTTGTGTATTATAGCGACAATGTCTAGGGAAGACCGGAGGCGTTCTACTTGTATTTAGTATCAGCTGCTCATTTGGTCTATCTGTGGGGGACATATGTATATATAGGTATAGAATGAATGTCCAACTCCCCTTACGGTGAGGTTTATCGTTTTCGGTGTATTAATATGCGCTATGTATTGGTATTCGATGAGCTTTTCAGAACCTGGCTCCCAATACAGTTATTGGGCTCTGTTTTGTATGTATCTTAAATGCGATAGAAGAGTGTGATGGTTTGGCTGATCTGGGTATAGCCCGCGGTTAGGCACCACTACGCAGGGCCCATCACAGCATACATGAAAGGGCGGCAAGAAAGTCTTATTGAAAAGGAACAGATATAATTGCCCATATTTATTTACTATCAGCCTACGGGTTGGGCCGCTCCATCCACGATATATAACCATCATCTCATCCGCTATGGATTATAATATATCAAGAAGTATATCTCCCTGAGTAGACATATAGGTGTGTGAGGTACTTACATTGCATAGGGAGATTTCAATTTAAAGAGTCAATTACCGACTGCTTTACTTCAGTAAATGACTGTTGGCGTTTACGCCTTCGGGCCTCTTCCAATGCGTTTGAACGCCGCCCCAACTCTCTTCGCTATAACCTTCTTGCACCTTTTTACACATCTTCAGGCCCCATTCGGTCACGCCGACCATCAAACAGCTCTCGAACATGAAAGCACAACTGCCTTTGCCCACAAAGGCGGGTTTAAGCTCGGCGTTGCTGGCGCCCTCGAAGCTCTGGGCGTCCGGTCCGTGCCCGCTCATAACATTATGCAAGCTAGCGCCGCCGGGCATAAAACCGCCCTGTCCGCCTTTCTTCGCATCGTACTCGCCGATAATGAGGCCCATGAATTCCGACATGGTATTGCGATGATACCAAGGGGGCCTGAAGGTATTCTCAGCCACCAACCAGCGTGGAGGGAAGATAACGAAGTCGGCAATCGCTGTACCGGGGTGGTCCGAGGGGGCTGAGAGCACGGTGAAGATGGACGGGTCGGGGTGATCATACGAAATGCTCCCGATGGTATTAAAGCGGCCGAGGTCGTATTTATATGGGTAGTAGTTCCCATGCCAAGCCACGACGTCGAAGGGCGTATGAGCTTGCTTGGTCTGGAAGAGCGAATTGTTGAATTTCACGGTAACCACGTAAGTATTAGGGCCTTGGGACGCGGTGGCGCCAAAATCTTCGCTGAAGCAAGCGACGGGAGCCTGGAAGTCCCGAGCATTGGCAAGGCAATTCGACCCGATTGGCCCTAGTTCTGGGAGGGCGAAATGGCCTTGGTAAAGCTCAAGCGCATATCCACGAACCGGACCAGAAGGTAGATGGACTTGGTACTTGATCCCACGGGGGATGACGCAGATCTCCATGGGTCGGACTAGAAGCCACCCTAGCTCCGTCCTGATGTCCAAGACTCCATCCTGGGCTACAATTAGAAGGTCACCGTCTGCGGAGTAGAAGGCCGATCGCTCGTCCATTGATCTACCAGCTGCGTACACGTACATGCCGATGCCTTGTTTCAACGTTGGATCACCGGCGCCGGCAACTAAATGCAAACCCGAGACGAAATCAGTCTGATCATCGTGGTCGAAGGGGTCCCAACGTAGTTGATTGGGTATGTACTTGAGGTCGGCGGGGTCCGTGGGTTTGACGGATTTGAAGGGTCCATCAGCAGCGGGAGCAAACGGAGGGTGGGCACATGACGGGAGTATGCGGTATAGCCACGACTGTTTGTTCTCGTGCCGTGGAGCTGTGAATGCGGTGCCAGATAGCTTCTCGGCGTATAAACCGTAGGGAGGCTTCTGCGGGGAATTTTGACCGATGGGTAAAGCGCCTGGGATTGCTTCGGTTCTACGTAACGTTAGCAACGTAGGCGAGGGCTTGTTGGCGGGATAGACGAGACGGAGAACGATAGATAATGGGTTGGATGGGCGAGATGGGCACGTGGATATATATATACGGACTCACTCTAAGTAGGAACCGAAGCCGTTTTGATATTTATACTTCTCGCCGAATGCAAATTCAGTGACAGGCATTTTGGGAAATCTAGCAATTCTATTCAAGATAACTTTATATCGTTAATACCGTCGTGCGCTCGACTTGGTGTAGGATGGGCGGCGTGTTGAATCTGGTAGTGGTAACATGGTCTTAGTTGGGGAAGATTGGAGTATTCGTAGGGAATTCATATGGAGGATCGACGGCAAGTGAAGGTAAAACACAGCGGAAGCGGAATAAGGGGAATAATTGTAAGGTTCACCGAGAACCTCGAATTCCGATGCATTCACGTACCTAGAGACTACCTAAAGGCCCTATAACGGCGGAATGCGCAGGGTGAAAGCAACGGAGAATAAGGGGAATAAGCCCAAGAATTGGAGAAATGCGGAGAATAAGAGCCGAGGGTATCCAGCTATACCCGCTCGCGCCCCGCAGCGTTAGTCTTACAGAATGTACGTCAGAGCCGGGTCTGAGCACTATAGAATTCCTAAAAGGGGATACCCCTAACCCCGAGATTGTGGGGAAGCACAATCACCGCTAATCCCGAGCATTAGTCCTTTCAAAGGCTTTTACATCTAAGACGACATAAAGGAGAAGAGAAAAGAAAAGAAAAGGAACAATATTCCTTTGACCCAGAATCAAGCTTCTTGTATTAGGCCCAGCAGTAATGTCATTGTTTTCTTGGGAATTCTGATGGTGTGTTTCTTTTCGGTCTATTTGAGAATCTTAAAACCTCCTTTCGGGCTCACCCCATCCCCTGGGCCCTACCGTCCTTACCTCAGCGATAATTAGAAAAAGGCAAGTTACCAGGTGGTCTCCCGATATAGGCTCCCATACACGGAAGACGAAAAAAAGGGAGTTGAATCCAGACGCACCTGCTGTTTGAATTTAACGAATCACCGGTCACTCGCAGTTTAGCAAGGGGTACTACAGTCCGAGTGCCCATACGATTACGACAACTCGACGAATATAAAATAACCGAAAGTAAGCAATAGAGTGAGAAGGGTCTAGGTAATAGTAATCGCTTAAGTTCTGGGGGTTAAGCCATGTACTCGTACCGCTTTTTTGACTTCCCTCCGTCTCGCTGAGTCGACTCCCCTTCGCCTCACCTTATTGACCTCCTTTCGTCTCACTTTCCCGACTCTCCTCTGTAGTCTCACTCTCTTGACTCTCTTCTGTCTCGCTTTGTTGACTTCCATCTGTCTTGCTTTGCTGGGTTCCCTCCGCCTCGTTTGTCGACTTCTCTCTGTCTCGGGGTTGGAATCAACTTCGTCAACTAGTCCGTGGCC
Source organism: Pyrenopolyporus hunteri (assembly GCA_902806595.1). Lineage (NCBI taxonomy): Eukaryota > Fungi > Ascomycota > Sordariomycetes > Xylariales > Hypoxylaceae > Pyrenopolyporus > Pyrenopolyporus hunteri. The sequence continues at coordinate 815,084 of CADCXC010000011.1, read as the reverse complement.
GTCGACTCCCCCTAGGATCGCTTCCATTCTACTCTCATCTATAACTATGGCATCAGGTTCAATATCCTGGAGCTCCCGGATACTATGAGAACTCTCTCCTGTACCCGATTTACGGAGCATGAATCCCCGCCAAGTGAACCCCCCTACCGCTAAGAAAAGGACGAAGTAGAGTACGCCACAGAATAGACTCACCCCGAGGTACCCTGCGGATGACTCCATGATTGCTCCTGCGATGGGAGGGCCTATTAAGAAACCGACTCCTTGAAACCCCTCAATCAACCCAAGCCTAATTCCAAGAACATCCGGCTCTGGGCAGATTTCCCGGACAGAGGGGGGTATCAGTGACATTAAGCCACCCACCAAGAATCCATAAAAGATTACGAAGATTATTATTCCTGCCAGTGTTGCCACCTTCCACCAACAGAATAGCAAAACGCATGACCCAAGGATCGAGAGTTGCCATACGTTCATGGGCTGAAATAGCTCTGCCAGCCAGTTTAGGAAAAGGCGGCCAACAAAAGATGAGCCGTTCATCCCCGCAAGAAGAGAATCGCCAACCTCGGGCGGGAGATTTAGCTTCTTCTGAATGAAAGCGAGGACGAAATAGAAAGGGACATCAACCCCCATGTTTAAAACTAGGGCACAGAAGCCAAGCGCCAACAGTTTCCAGCTTCGTAAGGCACGCCACTCGAAGTACTGTGCCTTCGGCTGTCCTTCTATCGCCCGTGGTTTGATCAGCAGGCATGATGTCAGTAAAAAGATACCGTTAAGGAGGGCTAAAAAGCGGCAAGTCCACGAAAAGCCGATTCTGTCCAGTAGTCGACGGAATATAAGTGGATAGATGATGCCTCCGATGCTCGATCCAGCCATGGTGATCCCCGTTGCGAGAGGTGCTCTCGTCGAGAAATAGGTCTGTATTATGGCCAAAGCTGGCACGTATGAAATGCCAGACCCCAAACCATTAACGATGCCGTAGGAGATAAATATCCATTGATATTTCTTGGCGAAGCTAGCGCAGAGGAGACCGGCAACATTCAACGCGGCACCAACATACGATAGAGATCGAACATAGCCTTTGTCATAAAGGGGGCCACTGACGATGCCGACAAGACTCAGTAAGAATCCCTGTGTAGTACCGATCCACGCGATGTTGGATGATGAGTACGTCTTAAGAAGGTTTTGTTCGAAGTGAGCTTGGAAGATACCATAGCAATTACTTAGACCCAACGTACATAACAGCGTGAAGAAGCCTGCAACGACTTGGGACCAAGCTACCAATCCACCGTTAGGAGGTCCATTTTCTGATGTAATCGGAGACATAGCTTCATGAATTATGTGTTTAACAATAAGGTACACTATTTCTTTGTGATGGAGCAAACGAGAATACATACGAACTAAATTTTCTATATATATAAAATCCAACAACCAGAACTCAAACCTCATGTCACGGGTGGGCAAACCTATCTAATAACAGAAAACATGTGTGTTCTCCTGAATATGCATATAATACTACGTACAATATCCTGACGCACGGCCCTTGTTAGATCTCAACTTATTGTTCTAGGACTATAATAGGGTTCTTAGATATTTCTCTGGCCATTTCTGTATCGTGAATTCTAGGTTTATGCATCCAGAAGAGAGATAGGATAGATGATAGGCGATCGTTTGTAATAGCTCCTATCCCCGCCTAAGGACTCTTACTTCTTTAGTAACCAAAGAGCCTCAGCCACGAAATTCATTATTATAGGCCCATTGATATTCCCCTCCTTGGAGCACCACGAGTGAATACATACATAGGATGTCTTTGGCTTAAAGCGTACGGTTTCGTTTGGACGCGGTCTACTTGTCCTCTCGTACGAGCCAGCGTTAACGAGTTTGATTCAGTCTCTTACGGTAAGGCAGCGCTAAAACGAATAATAGGGAGCACATATGAGCTGCTAGGGGAAGGTTTACTAGAAACTTACGCCCGCTTAGGAAAAGGGTGGTAATGGGATTGTATGTTGATGAGTGACAGTTTAGGGCATCGTTCGAAGAACTTGTATCGGCTCTACGTTGGCTTAGGTCTTGCAGAATGTCGTACTTACGAATCTCTCTTATATTATATCGAAGGCACATATGCCCCTTCCGCTTACTGTACATAAAAGGACCTATACAACCTGAATATATTGAATGGACTAAGTGTTATATGGGATATCACCCCCTTTTTTAACTATCACCATGTTTTTCATAGGCTTAATACATATATTACAAGTTCGTTTTTCAAAGGAAAAAGAGAAAAAAATACTTCGTCCCTTCGTAATGAATGCGTGGAGTTGCTTCCGATGTGTGATAGGTACATGTAGAATAGGTAGGTATGCTACAATAATTCCGCTTAAGCTCAGTCAACGGTGACGCTTCCCCGTCATCTTCCCTCATTACAAAGCTGCGATAACGCCGACGAAGCCAGCCGCTGCCGCCGCCGCAGCCACCGCGTAGCCAGTCTCTAGAGGGGATGCCGCCTTCGCGTCAGACACAGATGACGATGGAGTGGAGGACGTTTCAGACGAGCTGGAAGTCTCGGTCACGGAGGATAGAGCGTTGGAATCTGAAGCAATGGGTGAGGCCGTGCTATCGTCGTCCCCGGTCACGGTGTCTGTTTGAATGGAGAGGGTGACGGAGGTATCGGTCTGGATGGACATAACGCCGGTGGTGCCTTCGTCCGTCACGGAGCTAGGTGCGGACACAGATTGGATGGGACCTCCGGGATTCGATGTCTGGCGTGGTTCTACTTCCCGTCGTACCACCCCCACGGGCTCGGAGTCGTAGGCGGCGAACGCTAGACGGCTGCTCGTCAAGGCGAGGAGGAAGGCAAGTTTTGCATGCATGGTGATTTAAGTCTTGTCTATATCTAGGTAGCTTAGAGCGCGGTTTTTGAACTATTAGAATCGGTTTTGTTGGGAGTTGAAACATTCAAGCATGTTCGACGGACCGAGTTGCGTCGTCCTCCCAATATATAACATGATCCTATTACGTATACGAAGGGGCGCCGGGGTTAGATGGAGCTCAAGGGGTTCGGAGTTGGCCTCTGGCGATATTAATTGGTTCACGTAGCGGGCAGACCACGGCATGACGTAGACGGTCGGTGTTAGGTTAGGGGTAGTTTAGGCATGTTTTAGGGGTACCTTACGTACTAGGCAGCTGCTAGGTCACTGCGGGGTAGGACGAAAGGCCTAGAAGCTGAAAAGTAGGCGGAGATTCATATTTAAAATGCCTATGGCAAGGTACCTTAAGTGGTACTGTGGTATCCTATAGTCGGGCACCTAAGCCGTTTAAGGGCCCGATTGCACGTAGCTGTAACACCCTGCCCATCCATAGGTGCTACTCGGTCCCGGGGGATGTGCCTAGCGATTCCCTGAATGGAACTTTAGTGCTAGTTGGTGTCTGTACTCAAAGCGAGAATTTCAAGTCACACGAATTGTAGCACACTTACGGAATCCCAGCACTATTGCTGGGACTATAACTCACTTTTGGAGCGCTGGGATAACCTAGGTACCTACCTATGTATAAGATCACCGCCGGTTCGGTATCTTTGCGTCTTCGTATTTCCTCAGTACGCGTCTGTAACTATAACCCGTGGTATTTAATGTTGATGGCTTGAACTAGCTCTAATCATGAAGTTACAGTTGAATGTTACCACGAAAGACAATTCTAATCACGTATTACCGAGATTTACGTCAATATTAATGCACTTCCTAAGCAGATATTATTATTATAGGTAGGTACCTAGGCTCATCGAGGTGGTGAAAACTGCCCAGGGCCCTAGCACCCGTTCAACCCCGCAGTTAGGGACCTACCGCTTCCCCGCAGTCTTTTTCTAGCGCCCGACATACCTCTCAAGTAGGTACCTACCAACCTTAGTTAGTATCTAAACTGAGGATCTTATACTACATGTGGACGACTCACGTAGTAGCTGTTCGACGATGACGTTAAGTGACATAATTCTATTATATCTAGGTACCTATCTAGAAAAATCACCAGATCGTATAAAGAGCTACTTGTAACTTTATAGCTGCTTCAACCGTTTTAGATTGGCCAAACGATTTACTTTCCTAAGCTCAGACTTTATTAGCGTTGACAGCTTTAGTGCTCCATGTTCTAGCTTATATCTATAGTTGAGAAACCCTAAACCCGTTCCTTATAATACCTGTTAATCAGGGGTAAGTTAGGTGCGAGCTAAATGCAATGGTGTTATGGTTGGCTAGGTACAAATCGTATCCAGGAAGTCTTCGTACACCTAACCTTTTTAAATATAAAAATTCATAACTCCACTCTTTTAAACGTTATAAATCTGGAATGAAATTTATTAAATAGAGTAAAATTAATTGATTTTAACGGTATGGTTTTTATAAAGATAATTATATTTTTAAAAAGGATAAAAATAAAAATACGTTGTTTTATTTTTATTAATAAAACTTTAATCGTAAATAACTTTTTATTTAATACGTTATATATAAAACTATAATTATTATAAAATTATATAAAATCTAAAGTTTTTATTAATATAGTTTTTATTATTTAAAAGTTAATAATAAATGTTTAAAAATAAATTTAAAAAAACTTTTATAAATATTATAATATCGTATAAATTGAAGTTAATTATTTTTGAAATTTTATTATTAAACGTAAAATTAAATCTTAAATATAATATAAAAGTTTCCCGGCGAAAAATAAAAAATTCGTTAAAATAAAAATAAAAAATAAAAAATAATATTAAAATATAATATATATTTAACATTTTATTAAAAATATAAATCGTTAATAAAAATCTTCGAAATTTTATATTTAAACTTTTCAATAATTAAATTAAATTACAAATATTTTTAATCTTTTAAAAATTGTTTATTACGGTTATTATTTACGGTATAAACTATTAAAAATTTTATTATTAAAAATAAAACGTTAATTATTTTATAACATTATAAATATACGTTTTAAAAATTCGAAAAACATAAATCTATATTTAAAACACTCATAATTATTTATATATAAATTTTCATTTTATTTAATGTAGAAGTGGTTGAGTTATAAATGTTTAAATGTAAAGTGTATAATATTAAAGTGTACGAAGACTTCCTGGACACGATTTGTACCTGTTTAGGCTGACTGGGGCATAATTGGGCAACTAATTGTATGTATGTGCACGCTATGGGTCAGATTTTCAGCGTCCCCCCAGCCCTAACCTAGCGATCTTGCATCCCTATCTGGATCCTTCGCATGTGATCGTGGGGTAAATATTATATATATACCTATATAGGGTGGAATACGAACGAGAGGCCTCGGATGTCGCTCGATTATTACATCGGCATCCGGTATATCGCAGCTAGGTCCTGTAATATAGTATGGCTGCTCCGTTGGCATTACTTTAACTTTGAGGAGTATGAAGACACTCGTAGGGGAAAACATTGATGGGCTTTAGCATACGTTTGCAAATCCAATATCAGTAATTTATCTAGGTAACGTATTACTTCGTCGTGCTGTCTGTCATTCTAAATGCCTTGACTACATCCACCGAGGATAACTTCATTCATCTAGGGCAGAGTGTAGCCCCCGTCAATGATCAAGTCCGCTCCTAGTATAAACCATTAGCTTTAATTTCACATGAGCATACCGTGGTGCCTCACCTGTCATATAGCTGCTGGCGTCGCTGGCTAAGAAGACGTACGCCCCTTTGAGTTCGGCCGGGTCACAGAATCGATGACCAGGAATCATCTCATGCCACTGGCTCCTCCATTCTTTAGGGTGGACATCCAACACTATTGATTTGTTAGCGATGGCATGGCATATTTTCTATTACGTCGCTCTACTTACTTTCGGTATCGATGAATCCCTTTTCGTGGCGCCCAATTAGTGCTGACCAAGCCTCGACATGCACAATATTTAACTAGGAATAACATACCGGCGAAATAGTATTAACCCTTGCAAAGTCCACCCACTCCACAGCTAGAGACTTCGCTAGATGGACAAGCGCAGCTTTGCTTGCGTTGTAGGCAGCCTGCTTCTGGGGGATATTGACGAGCGTCGCCGAGACGGATGCTGTGAAGATTATAGTGCCCCTGTGCGGTTGCCCGTCCGCCTTTAATTGTTTTTCAAAAATGCGCCCTGCGGCCTGCGCTGCCCAAAACGCGCCGTTGACGTTGACATCGAACATGGTGCGGAACTTATCCTCGGGATAGTCCAGCGCCGCGATATTCTCGGCGATCCCCGCGTTCGCCACCAGGATGTCCAACCGGCCACCGCCTACTTCTTGAGCGACGGCGTTCACGACGGCTTCGACGTCGGCTCGCGAGCGCACGTTGCACTTGTACGCCTTGACTAGTCGGCCCTCGTTGGCGGAGGATATCTGCGCAGCGATATCATCTGCCTCTTTCGGCGGCGTGCTCGAGTACGTTATGGCGACCTTTGCGCCGGCTTCGCATAGCCCCCGCGCGACTTCGAGCCCGATGCCTCGACACCCCCCAGTGACGAGAGCGGTCTTGCCAGCGAGGTTAAAGTGCGAGAGCACGGCGGCGCTCGGATTGGGGTGAGGCGCGAGTACCATGTTGGAAGATCAGGTAATTAAGTGCCCTTTTCGAAATGATGCGCTATTTGGAATTGGGAGACTTTTATAGGATAAACGTAAACGTCAAATTAGATGCATGCCTACTTGCTTTTTATACAGGACTCGAAGTCTGGCGCAGGCGTGCTCGGCAAGTGGGAGGCGCTCGCATTTTCGTGCGGAGACTGGAATACATCATACCGAACTTTAGACTACATCTACTGGATTAGGGAGATTACAAGTAGGGTGTGCATCGGTTCCCGTAGCTTCTATCCTCTCCAATTAGAATTTATATACTCGCGGGCGGCTGTCGGTAGCGAGCGGAGTGGGACTCCAGAGCCCTCTCTGACTGAGTCCTCTCCTCATCAAAGTGGGCTTTAGAAGGAGATACTACCACCCTCATACCATACCTCGGGTGTAACTTACGCCGGAATCGTCTTAGTAGAATTAAGCGGTCGTATAGGTTCAAAGTGACGGTGATATAAGCTAATATCGTCGTTCGTACGTACTTATACATGTACCTGAGATCAGATAAAAGACAGTTATATTATGGATAAGACCATATGCTATAGCGACGGCTAGGTAAGGTCGGTTGGTTTGGGTGTAGGCATGGTCCGTTTTGTGAATGTACAGTGAGTATGCAAAAGCTCTATTACCGAGTCCGAATGCGACAATCTGGTTTTCCCGCCCGCCCTCTATCGTATTGCGTTGAAATCACATTCTATATGCCTTGTAACTATTGTCACTTGGCTTGTGATACTCCGATAAACCCTTGTTCCAACGAACAAGCTTCTCCGTTGACTCTGCAGCCGTAGGCTTGCCTGCTTCATACATAGAGTCAATCCGCTCTAGCGCTTCGTCGTTCCCGTTGCGCCTATTTCGCCATACCCGTCGGAGGATGAAAAGGATAGCAACAATAAGAATTAGACCGCCAACGCCACCAGCGATACCAGCAACGGCGGCAACCGGTAACTTGCCAATCATCCCATTTCCATCATTCACCGCCTGCGCTTGAGCAAGGGCAGTTCCGTTTGGGTCAGCTGCCGTGCCTTGGGTAGCCGTTGTGTCTTCCTGGGGAGCCTGCGTCGCTTCAACTCCTGCGGCCGACGAGAGTGTGGTTGGCGTCTCTAGGATACTACTAGTCGGCTTCGGGAGGTTCAGGCTCGTGGCCACGCTTTCAATGATAGAGCTAGACGGCTCAAAAGAGCTCGATGGCTTAATAGAACTTGATTGAACGGTAGAACTCGATTGGCTGGTGGAGCTCGATTGATCAGTGGAACTTGGCTGTTCGGTGGAACTTGATGTCTTGGTGGAGGTTACGAGAGTCGTTGGCGCTGTCGTAGACGGAGTCGATGCGCTCTCGACAGATGATGTGGTCGATCCGCGTGCAGTTGTTTTGGATGCATCGGGAGTCGCAGCATCCGTGCTCTCGGTATCCTCGGGAGTGCCAGGGTTTAGCGCAATCGCCGAAGTCTGAGACGGGAGGTCGGGCAGCTCTGTCGTGGGAAACTTCAGAGTCTCCGTGGGCTGTAGTGGTGCCTCTGCATTGTCATTGTCGTTATTGCCTTTATCGGCATCGTCGTCGTCCTTCAGATTTTCCGGCTCGGACGTCGCGTTCGTTTCCCCATCCGAAGTCGCGGTAGCCTCGGGCGTGGTATTCGAGTTCGTCGTCGCAGGGCTTTCTATCGACTGTGTGCTTCCGTCATCGTTTCCGCCGTTGCCCCCACCCAAGAGGCCTCCGCCCAATCCGCCCAGAGTGTCGCCCAAAGTATTTCCCAACCCATCCAGAAGGCCAGCCATCTTAGAATGAAAACGTTGAAAAGAACACCAGGTCCAAAGGAAAGAAGAGAACAAAGGAAGGGTACGATGCTATCTCCAGGATACTCGCATCGAAAATTGTTGCTTAGAGTCTGGAATGAAACTTGGGAATGCCTGGGGAGGTGTCTCTCCAGGAGCTATGGAAGAGGGACTTCATCCCGTAAATATGAAAGAAAACACACACCACCATTTCTACCCAACGTGCTGCCGACAAACCGTCAGAGGAGGGCTTGGCCGAGGTCATGATCCGGATTTGTCGCACGGTCACGGTTTCATGTCCCCTGACAAAACTTATCCTGGCTCGATGTTTTACTCTGGGAAGCGATTGATCTTCGCTTGATCCGCAAATTCTCAGCCACCCACATCCCAGTCTGGGCAGTCCCTGCGTCAAATACCCCCTGATCGATCACACCCTACCACGCTATTTATGGGTTTAGCCCGCAGTTCCGTTTCCATCACAGCGGCTTCAGCGACCATACCGATCATTCTTGGTCTCTCATTGTGAAGAGGAACCCCTGTTCGACCATGGGTTTGCAACAAGAATCGCTTTCAGAAGTCGAATGTTGTTCTCGATCTTTTCGCCACGAGCACTAGTTTCTCAATCGGGCGCGATTATCGTGGGTCAGAACAACAATCATAGCCAAAGCCCTCTATTATCTACATAATTACCTGCCTAGATAGGTAGGTAGTTACCAGGTATTTTACCTTACCCGAATTTTGGCATTTTCCCCATCCGGGGTTCCCATATCCCCACGGAGCCAGCTCCATGTCAATTCTACTAAGCTTCTTCGACAATGCTCAACTAGAACGTCCATCGAACTATGATATGATGAGGCTAATATGCGAGTAAATCACGTGCCATAAGTTAGTCTCGCCAACCTATATCGCACTGATAAGTATGCGGCCCTTAGAGCATGCTCGTTGAATTAAGACATCTCCGGAGAGTCATATATTAAATTCGGCACGTATCGTAGCAGCGAAGTCTACTTCCTCGACTTCGCACTGCACTCCTCGTCAAGAATTGCCGACTTTCACATAAGCTATACGGCAATTCCGAGTTTAGAAGCAATAATAGGCTATCATCTGTTGAGGCTGTATCAACACTCGTTGTATCGAAATTTGTAGGATCCTAATAACGCACATACCGTCGAGCTTCATTAGTTAGGTAGGTGTCTATTATGACAGCGCCACTCCCACAAGGTAAGGAGGAGCTCAGGTGTTGGAAAGCTGCCTAGTTCGGAACTTTCATCTATTTTTTTTCTTCAGCCGGAAGGACCCGACGCAGGGGTCGTTACAGTACCCGTTCACGAAGAGGCTCTCATCCCACTTAGCATCGTTTTACGACTCCCGGTATTATCCCACTCTCACATCACAGACTTTGAACCTACCAAATCTAGAACGTAGCCGCAGGAGCTAAATATATCTTAGCCGCGGATCCTCCCGGCATCCAACCCCATGTACATCTTCAAAGAGTTATAGGTATGAATTTATTCGAATGAGCGATCTCTTTCTTAAAGCCTAGCATGTAGGCTAGACGTTGCGAACGAAACCCGGCACGATGCGACGTTAGAGCATAGCCAGAATAAAACCAAGTATTGGTCTATTTTCGGATATAGAGTGGTGGTGCGCCTGCTAGAAGATTGACAATCTCGGAACGTCTCTCAAAGGGGGTTCACACATGGCTTAATTATTAAAGGAATAGAGTTTAGTAGAACTGTAACACTAATACTAATACTGCGAAATATGAGATTTGTCGTGCTTTTCTCAACCAAGTTAGAGAGTGTTAACAATGTTAGAACCTTGGGAATGGGTCCAGGGGGACTCAGTAAGGAGAGTCGCGATCAAATTACGCTTATGGTTCAGTTGTGGTGTAAGATGTTTTGCCCAGGTAATTTTTAGAGCTCAGTGTAAACAAAGTCTCAAAGATCAGAAGTGTGACCTGAAATACTTGAGAGCCTGATCCTAATGGTAAGGGCTACCATTTCGAATTAGCAATATAGAATAGATTTATTGAAGCCACATGGAGCTATGTTCTATTAGCGCATGATATCGACACGTAGGATATACACTACTTTGTTGCCGTCTTCTATACAAGGTCCCTAACCCTTCAACCTAGCCCCTTAAAGCACGGGGTAGTTTAACAACTCATGTAATGGCGGAGTTGTCCTCTCCATAACATTAACTTCGAACATACTTACGCACATTTTAGGCACTATAGTACTTAAGAGAACAGGCAGGGCACACACGTTAAGAAATATCAAGAAATGCTTCGTGTTAACTGTCCTTAAAATATTTGAATAACATTAAACTAACATGAATAATAATTTTTTCTTTCTAACAATTTATAGCCCTAGTCACGGTTCGGTGCGGTGGGCCCAACCCTGCTGAGCAACCGGCACCGAGGCTCCGGCCGGATGCGCCGCCGGAGCCTAGATATAAAACCGCGGTTCGAAGAACCGCGATTTAGTTTTCTCTCTTTTCTTCTTTATAGCATCAACAAGATTCAGTCCCTAGTCCTTAATACCACGCGCCGTGCCACCCTAAGTCTATAGCCTTAGATTAAAATATTATATCTTACGTTTTCTTTTATTATAACTCTTTTACTATGTAGGCGGTAACTATATATACAATTAATTTTATGTACATGTTAAATCTATGGCTAAAGTATTAAGTACCCGTGACGTAAGAGGACTCTTGCCATCATCTACTAAGCAGGCCACTGCCTAAACGGGTATCAAAATACAACCGTAACATTTAAAAGACTCTAAAGCACCTATATTGCTATCATTTTCGACATATCACCTACAGTAGTTTCTTTCTCTTCTTATGTCAATAATATTGGTGTGGGTGCTGACTTCTTGAAGATCACACGAAGAAGGTCATCTCAAACCAGTAAATTTATGAAAGTGAACGTCATTAAAAGTGGATCAGGCGCTCGACAGCTACGTGCCTAGGTATGCCATCATATAGAATAGATGATCCTTAAGTTTGCAACCGAATACTTAGGTAGTCAACGCGCGGTAAGGCGCCCCGACAAAAGCTGAACAACTACATCTTAATGAGGTGGATACTATGACTGGATCGACCTTAGAGCTTAATAGCCTTGACAAAGAAAGACAGAACAAATCTCAAAGCGCCCCAGAGGACGCCCCCGCAAAAAAGTAGTAAGCCGGACACGAGCTCACCCGGAGGAGCTAGCGAGAACGGTTAAAATATCATCATATGTGCCATCGGGTTTGATTTGCAGGATACGCAATATATAATAGACTAGATATAGCTCTGCACGCCGCATACCCTTAGGGAAGTCTCACGAGGGTTTGGAACTTTCCCCCTCTGCCACGGCGTTAAATATACCAACTAACCAACCAATCAACCGAGTACTTAGTCAATCTAAGCCCATTCAAGACACATTCTGAGCAACTACGCCTTACCTTTCTTTCATGACCACACACTAACAATTGGCCAACACTAAGAAATATCATACCAATAATGATATATCATATATTCTCCCCAGTAGCAGTTAGCACACTTGCAACCCTCGTACAGCCGTGGCGTTTAATAGCTTAATCGATGTTCAGCTACCACGCTATCTACCAATAGGATTTGAATCTTTGCGGGATCCACGACATCATGACTTGGCCTATCTGTGGTTTCACGATCGATGGGGACGGGGAAGGGCGGGTATTTAAATTCTCACAAGATCCTTGTCTTGCGTAACGGACTTAATTTCTCAACTCGGTTTTTCAACAGATAAAGGTATTCATCTGTATTCAGCATACCGGTTGGTTGTCTAACTTCTCTACTCGTATCCATCATCATGTTCTCCGCGAAGGTACTGGCATGTGCGGGAGCAATAGCCGTCGCCATATACGCAGCGACCCTTATTGTCTACCGCCTGTTTTTCCACCCTCTTGCCGCATTCCCTGGGCCGAAGCTTGCCGCGGCTACGCTATGGTACGAGTTCTATTACGATTGTGTTAAAAGGGGCCAGTACACCTTCAAAATAGGGGACATGCACAAGAAGTATGGCCCAATTGTGCGCATCTCTCCAGATGAACTCCATTGCAACGACCCGTCCTTCATTGATACACTATACGCTGGCGGCTCTACCCCTCGTGATAAGTACAAATTCATTACAAGCCAGTTTGGGTGAGTCTCTTGGTCCTCCTTTACCCCCGATGACGAGGATGTGCTACTAAACGCTACAATAGTATACCCGAAGTAAGTGATTCGGAATCTACGGTTTGAAGGATATTTACTTACAAATATCGTAGAGCGGCATCCATACGGCGAGCCACGACCTCCATCGTATCCGTCGGGGTGCATTAAACCGATTCTTTTCCAAGGCGTCCGTGACGAAGCTCGAACCCCTTATCCATAATAAAATCGACAAGTTATGCAGTCAACTGAACACCTATATAGGGAAACACAAACCTGTACGGCTCGATATGGCGTTCACATGTTTTACCACAGAGTAAGCATTACGCTTTACATACTAGTCGTATAATCTACCCGAAGGGTAACATGATCTATATATGCCTGTATCGTAAAATAACTAACCCCTCATGCTCAGTGTAGTGAGTGTATACGCGTTCGGGAAATGCTATGATTTCTTGGACGATGCCTCGTTCCAACGTAATTTCCATGTTGCGGTGGTGGGTGGAAGCGAGATGGGAATGTATCATAGACACCTCCCCTTTATACTGCCTCTCATGGGCTCTCTTCCTAAGTATGCCCCAAGGTAAGCGCCAGAAGGTGAACAGAGTAGCTAACTTGTGCGCCAGGTCATGGATTACGGCTCTATATCCGGCCATGGGTATTTTTGTTCAATTTCAGAAAGTCAGTTACCTCTCCAGGAATGAAAATACCTTTACTGACGCAAGAAAATAGGATATTAGAGCTCAGGTACAGGAAGTCAAAGAACAGCACTCAACTCACCTGGAGAATTCTAAGGAGCCGAATATCCACACTACAATCTTCCACGCATTGATGGATAGCAACTTGACCGACCAAGAGAAGTCCGTCAGCCGTCTTTGGCAAGAAGGCCAGGCCGTGATCGGCGCGGGCAGCGCAACAGTTGCTTGGGGTAAGCGACAGATCTTCCCTTTTCTCCTAACGTTAAATAGAGACATAGTATCTAACGTGAGAAAAGCTCTGACAGTGATCTTTTGCTATACTCTGAACGACCGCAGAATCTATGAGAGATTGATGGCTGAACTTGAGGAAGCTATCCCAGACCCCGATGCACGACCGTCCTGGAATGACTTGGAGAAGCTTCCCTATCTGATAAGTTAATGCCTCTCTTCTACTAGAAGTATATGCTGATTTATGCGCTACAGCGCCTGTATTTCTGAGGGCCTGCGGCTCTCGTATGGCGTTAGCACACGCCTGCAGCGAATATCACCAGATGGGCCTATGATTTACCGCCCCGCCGATACTACTGGAAAGGTCGCTCCGGAATATGTTATCCCCCAAGGGACGCCGGTGGGAATGACATCTGTACTGGTTCACCACAATCCGGATTTGTTTCCTCGTCCCGAAGAGTTCGATCCAGAAAGATGGCTGGACTCCAAGGGTAAGAGGGATAGAACGCTAGAGAAATACATAATAGCGTTTTCCCGTGGTAGTAGGCAATGTCTAGGCATAAAGTAAGCTACCCAAACCCTCCCCAGACGTTTACCCTACGGATATGCTTAAGAGTGAATATTGATGCTGGTAATAGTCTTGCATATGCGGAGCTCTTTATGGCGACTGGACTTGTTTTCCGCCGTTTAGGCTCGCGCTTAAAACTTTATGAAACGGGACTGGACGACGTTGAGATTGTGTACGACTGTTTTGTGCCGATGCCGAAGGCGGATTCGAAGGGGGTTAGGGTCGTTCTGAATTAATGCTGGATGGAAACTGGTACGCCAACAGGACTCATTTGTATTTCTTTTTTTTTTCTTTGGCTCATGGTCATGTCTGATATCCCCAGTCTGTTATGGGAACCTACCGTATTGGTGGAAAATAGTGGTGCTTTTTGCAGGAGGCGCTGTTAACCTAGTCGTTGAAGAGCGAAGATACATAAGTATATATACGGGTGGCTCTGTCCGGGACTTTAGTTAGGGTGCTCGGCACCGGGTGGAGGCTCCTAACCGTGACGTTCCTTTCAAGTGCTACAGTTTCCTGAAATATAGCTAGCTTTCGTGATTTCCCCTGACTAAGAAATGTAGTGCTTTTGAATTTGAAGCTTTGAGCAGACGCTGAGGCTGGATCTGATTAGGGGAAGCTTGAAATAAAAATAGGGGCTTTGTGGCTGGCTAGTAGGGGCCGGTATGCGGGGATATATAGTGGAAATACAGCGCTATTATCGGCTACGTGCCCCGCATTTCAGGAATTGTCCGTACTTCACAGTTACATAAATCCTCAGTTACGACGTTGAAGTCGAAGTTGAAGGTGGAATTGAAATTGATCTGAATGAATAAAAAAACTATTTTTAAGTATAAACCAAAGTGGTGTAGAGCTGAAAGATACCTAGGTAGATATGGAAGCCGTTAACTTCTCGATTCTCGGATCAATCGTCAACGCGACAATTGACGATGCCGACGGAGTGTTATGGACGCGAATCAACCAAGAGTTGCATCAACATCCGGAGACGGCATATCAAGAAGTGTTCGCTCATGAGACAATAACCGGATTTCTCAAGGATCGTGGGTTCACCTTGAGCGAGTATTTTGGTCTGGCGACCAGTTTCGAAGCTGAGGTCGGCTCATCCGGACGTCTCGTAGTCATATGCGCCGAGTATGACGCTCTGCCTCAAATTGGTCATGCCTGTGGCCATAACTTAATTGCGACCTCGTCAATCGCAGCCTTTCTCGGTGCTACGGAAGCTTTAAAATACACCGGCGCTGCTGGAAGACTCCGCCTACTCGGCACCCCGGCCGAAGAGGGCGGAGGGGGTAAGGTGAAGTTGATCGATGCGGGAGCGTTCAACGATGACATAGCGGCCGCCATCATGGCCCATCCCATGCCAGGGCATCAATTATCTGATGACCCCTCTACTTATACCGGTCTGGCTGCGTTGAAAATGATCGCAAGTCACAAGTTCCGCACCGAGTTTCATGGGAAGACGGCGCATGCTGCTGGTGAGCCGTGGAATGGTGTCAACGCGCTGGATGCCGCAGTCGCAGCGTACTCTAGCGTCGGACTCCTCCGCCAGCAAATCAAGCCGGACGAACGAGTCCATGCCGTCATCGAAGTCGGAGGAACGGTGCCGAACGTAATCCCAGACTACACGCGCATGAATTGGAACGTCCGAAGTCCGACTATCGCCGGCGCCGACGAATTGCTCTCTCGCGTCAAGGCGTGCATAGGAGCCGCGGCGACCGCCACTGGGTGCGAGCTCAATTATATCGTGTACGTCGCCTAGGCAGTAGTATGATCACAACTAACACAGAAAGCGCCCCGACCTACGCTAACATGACCGCCAACAAAGCTCTTTGCGAAGCATACGTGAGGGAAATGGCGAATATCGGGGAGAATGTCTTCTTAAAACAGGAGAAACCTGTTACAGCATCTACAGACATGGGTAACATTTCTCACATAGTCCCCAGTTTCCACGGTGCGTTCTCGATACCAGCGCCCTCGGACGTCTCCCTACATAGCCCCGGTTTTGCTAGCGCAGCCGGCACCGACGAGGCTCATGAAGCCGCTCTGAAGTGTGCGGAGGGTTTGGCGATGTTAGCTGTTCGGGTACTTTTAGACGACGAGTTTGCGGCAGAGGTTCAGCACGATTTTAAATACAACCATGAATGGTGAAGGTGTATTTTAATCTAGCTATCTACTGACAATGCCAAGGATACCCGACAAAATATCAAGTAGTCAGCCCACGCACCATTCCGTTTCTTCATTTCCTCTAGTCTTCCCTTTGCTTTTCTATTTCTATGTCCAGGCTATAAGATTCCTACTTCTCCTGAATGACCATATCATATGTACACGCGTACGGATCTATTTACGTTAAAGACCATAGGCCTTTAGTAAAGGATCTTGAAGGAACCGCTGCATCGTTCCCTTCTCGAGACACACGCTGATATCAAAGTCCCCCGTATCAGCAATATCTATCACTTGCACGAGCCCATCCATTCGTGGCATCACCCCTTGCACATATCGAGCTAGTCCTCCCGTCGCGCAAAAGTCGACCTCGTAGGCGTGCGCTCGCACCCACGACGTGACAAGAGTGTGCCTCGAACCGAGAAAAGCCTGCCATAGACGTTGTGGGCTAACTTCGTGGGCCGCGTCGTAGATGTATGCAGAGACAGCATCGGGTGTAAACAAGGACATCGTCTGCCTTATCGATCCAGCTATGGAGCCTATTGTCGCTTTGCCCGCTCCAGACCCCGTCTTGGCCACGTAACCCAACAGAATCGGCGATCCAACAAACGTATCTGGCAGCGGCGGGTCGACCCGACCACGGACCCCGAGAGTGATGTCAATATACACCTGGTCCTGACTATCCTCGAGCTGCCGCGCACGGTTGATAAGTATCCATACGTGCGCTAACGCAGCGTCGAGTCGCGAGACGCGCTGATCTTTTAGGGTGTCGGGGAGGCTGGCCTCAGCGGCTTTCTTCATTTTGGCAATAGCTTCCGCTCTGAAGCGTATTTGTATATGCTCCACAGGGGCGGCCAAGTCCCAAGTTGGCCAAGGCGGAAATGTGGAAGGGCTCAATTCCGTTTGAGTCAATTCCTCTGGTGGTGGCCTCGTGCCCATTGTCGATGCTTCAGCCCAAGAAGGATAGCCAGGAGCGTCACTAGCCCACCAGTCGTATCGATGCATAGGCAATGCCCTTGCTTTGCTAATCTTCTCGGGGTCTGGTTTATCCCCTCGAGTTAGGCCGGCGTATTCATCCAGCTTCGAGGGGTCGAATAGGGGTGTATCATGCTTTTCCTCGAGTTTATCAGGCCCGAAAAGCACCCGTGATCTTGTTGCCCAGGCATGGGCGAATTGCATAAGACACATAGCATCGGAGAGGCAATGCGTAAACTTGATGCTAACCGCAAATCCACCACATCTGAAAGCAGTCAATTGGATAGCAGCGGCTGGTAGGCCCTCGAAGTCTGACAAGCTTGAGAAAGCGAGGCGCGTCTTGGCGAGAAGATCGCTCTGGGGGAAGTCCGTTGCGTTCCACACCTGTTTTACGGTCAACCGCTCTTCTTGGCTCGGCACTACAGCGCTGAGATCCCGGCTGTCCTCCGCAATGATCAATTCCACTCCGGGGTCGTCCGGGCTCCCGTACACAGCCACCGGCCGGCCGATGTAACGGGGATTGACGTCCTCTTCCACAAGCTCCTTCGACGCCCATCGGAGCTGGCCCGCGAAGTGCGGGTAGTCGTCCAAGGTCTGCCCGAGAGCTTCTTCTAAGCGTTCAAATACGATAGGCTCACGAGCATCAGCCTTATCAGCTCGGTCGTAAAGCCAGATGGCACCGCATGGTGCGAACCGCGCGACTGATGCATCGAGAATAGATAATTTAGTCGTCGTGATCTGTTTCCGACCGTTCACTGGGAAGACCCTTTTCGTACGTTGCACCCGACACATTGGCTCGTCTGGGGTGCTCATGACCTTCTTTGAGTTTTTGCTCCACGCTCCTTAATTTGTCATGGGGATTAGGTTTTAATCCTCTCTTTGTTGTTCCTTAATACCAGATGTTCCTTCGACTCCCTTCTTCTTTATAGGCCACTGCTGATTAAGAACTCCAAACACTAGATAATCAGATAGTCCAAGCGGATAGGATGTGCTATATATTGAGCTCCATCTTGTATCGCCATGGTGGAGGCCGCTTTAAAATATAGAAAAAGATTATATCACGAGCCGGAGAATAAACGGTCGCTTAGTAACGCACAGCCGACAACTAGCCTCCTTTTGGGAGTCATAGCCACCCTAGGTGCCTTATTGGATCACTCTAGAATTCAAATAGGATGTCTAAGGTGACAGCCAAGCTATGAATCATAATGATATCCCTGCAATAGTGTTTAGGTTTCATTGTTATAGTTCATCTCATATAATATGGTTCTACGCGATATTATACGTGATTATTAGTTATTTATATAGTAAATAATTATGTAAAGCTAAATGATTCGAAGAATGGCCTTTGTGGGCCTAGTAAGTGATAACAGGTTAAAATCAGAGTTTAGGTGGCCAGCCTTCGTATTTCCATATTTGGTTTGTAGTCTTACCACTAGGACTAGGTCCCATGCTGCCCATAATCCAGTATACCGTGTATGTATGATAGGTATTAGGTACGAATGCGAGGGTGAAAAAATATGGCATCCTCCTTTAGTTGACCTATATAATCCAATACCTGTTTAAGGTGGTTGTGAGGTTCTTCGTAGAGGCTTGGAATATATTCTCATTCCTATTTCCATAAATCCGTGTCTCATTATTGCACTTTAGCATACACTAGGCCCTACTTGTAGGGCGTCCGCTACCTGCTTAGCCACTACTTCGTGAATAGGGTATGTAGGGTGTAGGTTGTTAAGCCAGAAATACTCGTTCACTGCTACTCCACAGCTAGGCGTAAACGTATTCTCATTCGGCGTGC
This sequence comes from Pyrenopolyporus hunteri, assembly GCA_902806595.1. Lineage (NCBI taxonomy): Eukaryota > Fungi > Ascomycota > Sordariomycetes > Xylariales > Hypoxylaceae > Pyrenopolyporus > Pyrenopolyporus hunteri. The sequence continues at coordinate 796,113 of CADCXC010000011.1, read as the reverse complement.
CACTGTAATTGTTAGTACCTTCTTCGGGAGCCGTTTAAGATAATATTTATTTTTTTCGGAAAGGAGGTTGACTTACTTCTGGTAGGCACTGCAGTAGCTAGTGGTGTTCTTGAGCCCTGCTGTTTGTTCATACACGCTTGGATCGTCTAAGACTTCACCGAAGCTTTTATTCGAATCGTAAAGCCAGACATTAGCCTCGTCGGGATGATTAGTCTTCAGTGCTGCAGCTAGATCTGATACCCGACTATTCCAATCGGCGATGGCTGCTTTTTCTGTATCCACGGACTGTCGTCCCTGACCCACGGTTAAGGGGCTACGATCCACCGGAGGGACGTTGATGAAAACGAAATTCCTTGCGCCATTACTGTATAGTGTATCAACCAGGTCAGAGTAGACATCGAATATTTTAGTATATAGAGGTCCTGAGGAAGCTGGTCCCGAACCGTACGAATTGCCGATGTCATTGATGCCGATCCAAAAAGCAAAGACGGAGTCTGCCCCCGTCCACTTCGGCGCGGATGGGGCTTTAGGAGAGCTACCAGTATAGCCAGGTATGAACTCTTCCCGAACTTGCTGTTTGACCGATAATACGGTTGGCATGTATGGCTTAACCAGGGCCGAGTCGACAGTAGCGCCTCCATACGCTAGATTGTAAGTCTGCAATAGCGAGGCGTTATATTTGATAGTAAGATATCCAACCCAATTTGGACCATTTGACGAGGTCCACCCAGGGTATTGAGGGTTCCCAAATGGATTTGATGGAGAAGGCGGTGTTTGCGTGTAATTGAAGCCTATGTTCTTATGTTAGAGCTATTGATATGGCCGTTTACGTAGTCTCTTCTTTATCGTAGTACCTGTCTGTGTATAGCTATCCCCACTGGGAATAAGGTGGGAATAGGTCAGCAAACGCTACGAATGGCTTGGTTAGAAACACTAACAAGATAAAGGCATGCTTGATGTTCTCCCACCCCGTCCATTCCGCTGTCGCTGTGCAAGCCCCTTTTTTTGTGTAGGACAGCGCGTGGGCTCCGGCCACAAGGCATATCAATGCAGCAATGATTAAACGGGCCATACTTCCACAGAAACTACACTTATAAACTAGACTTAGAGATTGGAGTAATACGGATTCTCGAATTTGAAACCGCTTTACGAGGAAAGTGGCTGAATTCCTCACCCGGCTGCTGGTGGCGGACTAGGAATGGACTCCAACAAGAAGTCAAGAAGGGGGAATTGAGTTTTGGGGGGAAACAACATCAGCGTGTAGGCGATTATATATCGATAAATCTATTTTAAGATTCCTGCCAGACACATCTATTCCGAAAGATTGTACCTTGAATTGAGACGGCCCCCATGGTAGGTACATGATATAAACCTATGCTGTAGAGGCGAGGAATGATTTCGTACTACGTTCCTAGGAGGTACCTGTCCATCGGGGTCCAGCCAGCCCTTACCCAAGAAAGCCCTCCCACCTAGATCTCAAAGCGGCGCGACTAATATGTGCACCATTGCTCCTTAATGGAATATCTCCCGGACTGCCTCACCATCTCTAAACAACTCAAGGGCAAATAGTTGGAGAAGACGGGGCATCAATCGCCGTCCCCTTGAATCTAGTATTTTATCTCCAACATAAATCTCCACCTTCAGGTCCAATTAAGCATCAAAAGGTAGCAATTCAAAGTCGCCTCTCGACCCTTCGCGGAGGTGGAAGCTCCGGACCACAAGAGGACTGATAAGTTGGGCGCGCACAACGAAGTTAAGTTGCTACGCCGGGCAGAACTTTATCCGAACTTTGGACAATTTAGTTCCACACCAATGCTCTGATTATTCATAGAAACGTCCTTTTCGAAAGTATGGGATGCGAAATTCCGGTTCGCGGAGAGAGATTTTAAAACGATAAGCTCTTCTTTCTTAAACGAACCTTACCGAGTTGCTACTTACCCTATGAGTACCTACCTATCCAACCTACGGCCTTTGCCGAGCAGCAACGACTTGACATACATAGGCACCGCGCCAATGGACGAGAAGGTAAATATGGAAGGTGGTAGGTGAAAGGTATGGCTGTTAAGAGAAAGATGAGGGGTTTGGGAGTCGAATATAATATAGGGGAGACGTTGTGGCTGCGTGGCGGTGCCATGCCGGGGGGCTAGGACCCTTTCTATGTAGTCTGCTTTTCCATGCGTTTAAGCACATCGTCAAGTAGAAAAGAAAAAGGGAAAAATAATAATAATAATAATAATAATAATAATAATAATAATAATAATAATAATAATAATAATAATAATAATAATAATAATAATAATAATAATAATAATAATAATAATAATAATAATAATAATAATAATAATAATAATAATAATAATAATAATAATAATAATAATAATAATAATAAAGAAAAAGAAAAAGAAATCAGGAAAAAAAAAAAGAAGCCCAAACAGAGTTCTATTCCCGGGGGCTGGTCGAGGTCTGGTTCATTACTCCCATATAACCGTCTCAAATTTTGTTAGGCTTTCACTTGGTTAGCAAAACTGGGTGATTCAGGAGAACCCGCGCTTATACGCTCGGGCAGCAAGATGGGGAACAACATCGACCCATCGCTGCTAACAACTTCTTCTATAACTGGTACGATTGCTCTCATAACCGACTCCCGACATGAACCCCGATACCGCAGACGGTTAACGCGTCGTGCCCGCGTCCAATCCGCGTCCGTATTCAAGCCCCGAGACCCTGACGAAACACCCGAGCAACATTTCCCCCTCCAAACTGTCTCTTCGCGGTCCACCCAGCCTCGATTCATCAACCGGTACGATAGCCGAGAGATACTGATTTTCGTCGACGGGAGCTGTATAAATAACGGGAGCAAGGATCAGATCGCTTATCCCTCTTCCGGCGGCTGCAGCTTTACATACAAGGGGCTAGGGCAAGCCGGTTCTGGCATAGCGTTCCCATTTAGAGGCGGCAGCAATAACGATGGTGGCATGGTGGGGTTTCCGCTAGAGGAATCCGGGCCGGGGGGCGAGAGCTGCATTGCGACAAGCAACAGGGCCAAACTCAGAGCTGTGATTGCGGCGCTTGAGTTCCGTGCTTGGCAGGAAGAAGGCTGGCGGCGTATTGTCATCGCGACCGACCTTGAATACATCGTCTACGGCGCAACGAGGTACCTGCCACAGTGGGTGAGACGTCGCTGGCGAGGATCCAAATCGAAGAGAGTCGCCAATAGAGACCTGTGGGAGGAATTGAACGGCATTGTCGACAGTCTTCAGAGATTGGGTACGTCGGTCGCCTTTTGGTTGCTTCGGTCTGGCAGTACAGCCAAATCCGGCTCGGAACTGGTACGCGCGACCAAAGTTGCAGCAAAAGACGTTGCTATCTCACACACAGACTCAACCATGGCTGAGTTCACACGGTTGTGCGGCATCGAGGTGTAGGCTATGGTATTTGTTTTGGGGGAATCCGCCGGTGCTATATGTTTACTTGGCTCATAATAATCCGGGCGTTGGTCAGACGTAGCACTGTGACCTGGTCCCGAGTTTTCTAGCGCTGACGGTAATTACTTGATGATGGCTTGAGAATCCCAACCCGACGTCGGAATCAATAATGTTAGGTCAGTCACATACATATTTCGCACCCGCATGCAGATATCTAATAAGAAAGTCGATTATAATCTTGATGGGCCGCAGATGTGTTCATTAGCTACGCGCTTTTATTTCTCCGTTTCCAAGAGGGCGTTCCATCCCGCCAACTAAGGTTAGTGGTTCAGTATAGAATCGGCTTCAACAGGTTAACATCAGCTCGGGATACGCTACGCTCAGCATCGTAACGCTATACCTATCAAATGGTTTCACCCATACGACGATATATACCTTCACCTTCGAATAGTTCCGTTGATGGGTCTGTATTGAAGCTGTCGACTTCTTGAGCGACGTCTATAAATTAAACCTCTTTGATAGGCCCCTTGAAGTAATGCCTTGCCCTAAGATAATACCACAAGACCGAAAATAATATGACTACACTGAATGGTAAAACGCTCCAATTAGCCGTCTCTGGCGTCGGGGAATTCGTTTGAGGCCAAAATGACCAAAACAAAGTTACCACGATATACACGCAAGCGAATGCATTGTTAATAGTACCGAGCGGTTCAGGAATCCTCCACGGTCCCCAGCCAATCTTTTTGTTCGGGTCTTCCGAATCAGCTATAAAAGGCTGCATCTTTCCCGTAGATCGTCGCCATAGAAGGAGGACGCAGGGAATTAGGTAAGAGGCAAATAATGCCGCCACCGATAGCGAGCACAAGGCCTGCAGGGCGACGGCGGATCCGAATGCGATCAACGATAGAAGGACGGTGACGGCGAAGGTGGTGAAGATGGCGTTTGTCGGAAGAGAGTTCTTCGTGAGCTATGTATTGTTAGTAAGTAAATACCAATCGGTTATATTCATGTCTTGTTTCGTCTTACCTTTTTCAGATACCTCGAGAACGGTACCCCCTTATCCCGGGAAAAAGACCAAAGCATCCGAGCCGTAGAGGCGTATATACCAATTCCACCCGCGATCGACAAGACGAAAACGATACCCGCCATGAGACAGGCACCCGTAGTTGACTTGACGGCGGAATAGGCGATTTGTAGAAACGGGTAAAACATGGTTTCCACAGCTGCCACTGTGCGTGCGTCATCGTTAGTTATTATATACGAGTTATGTCTTCAGGCCTTGGGACACATCCGCGAAATCTCCTTCGCCTAGCCAAAGAGCTGTGGTAGCATAAGGCTCAGGGGTTATAATTTGGAAAAGAGACAATGTTACCGAAAGACTTACCCGCCGCATCCAGGTCACTGATACAAAACACCATGGCGATAGCGATGCCCAACGCAAGCGCTCCATTGATAAGGACTGTATACATCAACGCTCGCGGGACGATGAGGGAGGCAGATTGTATTTCCTCGGACATATGAACGGCGCAATCTGCCCCAACGATGGCCGTAGCAAGAGTCGGAAATCCGACGAAGAAGGCCATCGTTTGTGTAGCCCAATTCCCATTATTGAGAAACGTTGTGAAAACCTCACTTGGGTCATTGTGAGGGGCAAAATAGACCACTTTACTCAATTCGTTAGTAAACGTCGAAGGGGCTCTAAATAATAATTTGGAGCCGAAATTCAATACGCGGTAAAAGGGAGGGATGATGATTCGCTGGAACAACGTACTTGGGACCAAGACACCAAAGAATCCCGCCAAGTGGAGTACGAGAATGAAGGCTTCAAGCTTCGCAAGTATACGGCTCGTGGTAGAATTGAGCAAGGTGTTGAAAAGGGCGAAAGCCCATATGAGCAACACTGTATGCCATGCCAGAGGTACATATGTCGGATGAGATAAGACGATGATGCCCTGGAGAAGAGTCGCAACGAGGTAGCTGACCATAACCGAAATAGCCTGCCATGCTAAGGTCGTAAGCCAGGCTGTCATGTAAGACAGGAATATCGAGCATGACTTTGGACCTAACATAGAGACCCAATAATCTACGCCGCAGAAGAGATTAGTTCCATACTAAAACATCTTGCACCTCGTCTTACATTGTCCTCCAGCGGTTGGTGCTATCGAAGCCAATTCAGCCAATGTCGCGTACATAGAAATAACGCCAACCCAATTGACTACCAATCCCCATATCAGACCTGACGGCCCGCTAATCAGAAGGCCCGGGACAGACGTCAACAAGATACTTTCCCAGGAACATAATGCTGAGCATGAGAATCCGAGAATCGACATAAATCCGAAACTTCGGGTCAGCATAGGACGTTTTCCGAGCCGTCGCAGGACCGCATCGTCGTCATAGTGGCGACGGTCGCGGAAATGTGACGAAGCTTCCTCACGGAGAATATTCCCAACATTAAGCTCAACCTCGTCCTTTGACATAGCGATAAGCACGAAAACGCCTGGCTAAGGACTAGCCGGACAGTAAGCGGTAGACAATCTAGGACGATGGGTAACAGTTACGAGAGCGACCCGGGAATATCAATACCCGGGCGAACAATTGTAGGTCGGATTGAAAATCGTCCCTTCGGTTGCGGATAAGAAAAAAACGCGGGGAGGGTGAGACAGAAACGCAACGCGACGTCGACTACACTCTATCTACCAGGTCGGCCGAACACCAACCGGGGGATTTCCCCTTAACAGCAACTGGCGGCCGATAAGGTTCTAAAGCTACTACAGCGAGACATACCAGCATGGTGCTGAAAGCTGAGAGAGTGATAAACGAAAAGCACGTAAGGGCAAGGGAACATCTGAATCCTTCCTGCAAACACACGGCGCAGCTTACCTCTTTGGGCGCTGCATTGTATCTCCGCACTAGGTGTATTCCTAATACTAACGGAGGAAGCAATCATCCTATTTGATGAGCTTCAACGACCCAAGAACTGTTCTTTCGCCGCGTGGGATTCATCAATTAGGGATGTCACGGTTACCCTCGAAGCCAGAGTTTAATTCCATCTTCACTGCTCTAACGCTTACGTCGGCTCGTAGATGTGTCCCATAAATGATCGACGCAGTAACCGGGACTAGATCGGTAGGGCTCATTTAGGATCCAATATAAAAGCGCTTTGTCTTAAGTGGTTTATTGGCCGCGGTCCAATAATGGAAACGCGAACCCCTGTGATACCAACCCCTCTTCCAATTTCGATATTTTCTTACGGCAAGGAATGGCTTCGAAAGTTATATTCATATTCTTTCCTAACCCATACCCACCACGCCTAGATGCGACATCCACGTAGTATATCTGTTTTCGTTGCGAATAATATACCGAGTTCATTACCTAGCTCTTTAGGTACTACTTAGGTAGTATAAAGGCTTCGCCGGTTAGGAACACCAACGCGATTGTAAGACAAATATATTCAAAGGCATAGCAAACTGATAGAACAAATAGGACCTCGAGTTATAATATACCCTATGACTTGGATAAACTTTATTGCTTCGCAGCAACTTGACGTAAAATTCTCGATCCAGCCATATCCGACATATGAACCCATCTCCTTCCTTCTCGTAACATACTAATTTCGTCGCTCGTGTTCCGCGTCCACCACCTCTCCGGGCGTGATAATGACATCTGACGTGAATCCTCCACGGACCTCCTTGACGCCGCGCGCTCCTATTCGACGTTAATTATAAAGAGAATTATACAATAAGCTACGAAGAGACGAATACACCTACCTAAGGGAGTCGAAGACGCGACGGTGCTGAGTCCCAGCAGTGCCATGATAACGGCCTTGTAGAGCATTTTGAAGCCGGTAGACGAGAATGTATGAGTGGCTCTTTTGATTGGGGGTTGATTCCTGGAGTTGGAACTGTTGCTGCCCTCGCGAGTTGGACCAACTGCTGGTAATATATACGACATGCACTCTTCTATCACAAGGAAAAGAGGGCACCCCACATATATTGGGCGGATGCGACATCTCAGGAATTGGTCACATCGTAGATCTTGAATATACGATATGATTGGCTTAACCGCATCTATCACAGTCCTACGCAAGAGCTTGGATTTTCGCATCAGATCCGCCTTTTCACAAGGAGTCTCACATTGCCGGCGGCTACATCGAGCGGTGAATGGCGTGGTTTCGAGGGCGGGGTCTCGAAAAGTCTCGGAGCCACCTTCATGGGAATCTGCAACAGGAAGTGGCATGATGATCCTACACATACACATCCAGACATGAGCTGCATATGCAGACGGCGCAGATATAGGTTGATTAGACCCTATCTGACACCCGCATACCCGAGTCCTGCATACCTATTGTTGGTCATAAGGCTGATGGGCATTCCACTCCCTCAGATAGATCGTCGAACTTAACTCAATTCTCTTTACTTACATCTTGCAGCCGAACCTTCATTGCCTATCGCCATGGAGAAAGACTCTATCGAGTCGCGAGATCGCCTCCTCGGCGAAAGCACCGAGTATCCTGATGTACAGCCCAGAAATCCGACGAACGGATTCAAGATATCACTGCGTCGATGGACACGCAAGAACGTCCTCCTCCTTATAATCCTTTCACTCCTCCTATACAATGCCGTTCTTCTTACTATTGATTCTGCGGTGAGAATCGGAGCGCAGAGACAATGCCATAAAGGGGACAAGCACTTCAGTACGTTGTTCACCTAAATCATAGTGGGATCATACTTACGTCCAAAAGGATTACCCGGAGAGGCTGTACGGTATGAAGAGAAGCAAGAATGGTACACGCTTCGAGAACCCTGGAACATGGAGCCATCAGACGAACTTGACGACCTATGGGAAGACTTGCTATATGGTTAGTGCCTTTCTGCCCTAGAGCCTCGTTGAGTTACCCGAGAACTTACTCTTTCTAGCCTTAAACATTAGAGTCTCTCCCCACGAGATGGAGCTTCTCGGCTCAAACCTCACGAATCGCATCCAAGTTGACGGTGGAGACTATCTCGGTGTTATGGGCGTATATCACCATCTGCACTGTCTGAACAATCTACGAAGGATAGTCCATTGGGACTATTACGAGTCTCGGGTGTCGGATGTCGGGTTAACAGGCCCCTTCGGCAAAGGGCACTCCGGTAGGTTCTTCGGAGTTTTCAACATCGTGGCTGATGGAGGCTTACGCTTGTCTTAGATCACTGCATCAACGCAATCCGCCAAGCCCTGATGTGCCATGCAAACACAGAGATACATACCGGGCAGTGGGTTTACGACCCCGACAGGCCCCAAGCCTCTAAGCTGGGGTCGCACGCGGTCACAACATGCGTGAAATGGGATAGCTTGAATAACTGGGCTCGTAGTAGGGCACTGAGACCTGGTCATTATACTTACAGGCCGGTGCCTATCGACGAGACTGAGTCCTAAGGGGGATCGATAACGGTAGGTATAAGCCGCGTCAGTTCGTCACTCGCATCCCGGCGATATCACATCTATAGCGATTAAGTGAAGATGGGGGTTCAATGTAGAGGCTGTAGGTATAATTTCAATGTATTTATATCCGTAGGTAGACATAACGGTTAGTGATATACCCCAGAAGCTTTATATTCATTCCATGATATCCCTACACGTACTCTACTATACTTCTCAGACGCCTGAGGTATCTGTAGTCAATCCGAGAATAGTACGTAGGTATCGATAATGGATATCTTATCAAGTGCCTCAGTAGACGGTAAGCTTCAAGGTCAATCCTTTCCTTTCCCCGCACCATGAAAGCCGCATTAGATACGGGTATGTATGCAAGGAGTTCGCAAGTGCTTACTTATTTCGTAATCATACGGCGAGGGAGGGGAGGCGTAACTGTATCAACAAACACGCGCCATTGCACTTCGCATTGTCTGCAGGGCACGATAAATCGGACCGAGGATGGAAGCTGTGCCTCTAGCGGTTCCCTTGGCTTAATTCCTAACCTAAAAGGAGCTGCATGTTCTAGATCTCCTCTTCGTCCACCAAGGAGGTTATTCCGGGCTTTCTGTTTATTGCAATATCGAAAAATCGACGACACAGATCAAGATACTATCATCTGACCAGATTATCTACCTAGGTATTCGAGATGGCAGGTATACCCGTCAAAGAGAGTGAAGTGGCGTTTGATGCGCCCAATGCGGGAAAGCCCTGTACCACTTGGTATAAGGTTGTTGGCGATCTTGAGAAGTCTTCAACGCCGGTCTTATTCGCCCTTCACGGCGGACCCGGCGCAGGCCATGATTACCTAGAACCGTTTATAGACCTCTACAAGCAATATGGCATTCCTCTAGTTTTTTACGACCAGATCGGATGTGGAAAATCCACCCACTTGCGGGAGAAGGTGAAAGACGACTCGTTCTGGACCGTCGACCTCTTCATCTCCGAGCTCGACAATCTCATTGACCACTTAGGAGTTCGTGAAAGGGGTTTCTATATCGCCGGCCAGAGCTGGGGCGGCATGCTTGCTGGCGCATATGCATCCCGACGCCCTCGTGGTTTGAAGAAGCTTGTTATAGCAGGATCGCCTGCTAGTTTCCCCCTTTTCGTGGAGTACGGCAAGCGACTGCGTGCTGCGTTACCAGCAGACATCCGCGAGATACTAGAAGCCGGTGATAAGGATGGAAACTACGAATCGCCAGAGTACGAGAGGGCTAGCGCAGGTGAGCGATACCTGGGGTTATCAGTGATTACGCCTTGTGTCCTACCTTCAGCGCAGTGATAACCTATTAGAGTACCCACGGGCGTTGCAGCCACCTACACTAGAACCCCCCCATCTTTTGAGGGTGAACCAATGGGGAATACTAACTCCGAATTGTGCAGTCTTCTACAAGCGACACGTTTGCTCACTTGATCCGATGCCTGAGTCCTTGCAGAGGACCTTTGGGAACTTGAAGGACGATCCAACTGCATACAATACCATGTATGTGCCCCGCGAGTTGGTACCACATCGGCTTTTGATTTCCTAACACAATGATCACAGGCAGGGGCCTTCGGAGATTGTGGTTGACGGCAACCTTAAAGACTGGGAGGGGTGGAAAGACGCCCACAACATTGAGGTCGACACTTTACTCCTGAACGGGAGATATGATGAAGTTGGGGAACTCTGCGTAGAGCCATGGGTAAGTGTATTATTTTGCGATATCGCTTCGCTGTCATTCCTCACACCCCCCAGTCCGATCTTGGAAATACTCTCACCCACCTAGAGGAGTATGTACTGGATGCTAATACAATCTACCTCGAAACAATAGTTTAGGGCGATACCCAGAATTAAATGGGTGATATTCGAGAAGTCGACCCATATGGCGCATTGGGAGGAGCGCGAAAGGTTCATGGAGGTGGTCGGCAGGTTCCTTACCGTCTACTAAGACAACCATTGCCGCCTTACAAGGAGCGCATGATGCGGGCTTACACGCCACCTTTTAGGGGAGGGGGGGTACGTGCTTTGTTTCTATCTTCAAATGATTATGGTGGGCGAGCGTGATTACCTCAGTGCCGAAATACGGACATCCCGTTAACTTATCTCCTAAATGAGGAACTAACACACAGGACTCGACCACTTAAAGTAGCAGAAGAGTTTAATGAATGAAGAAGCAATGGTTTCACTCATCCCAAACACTACTGTCAATGTCTTGGTTCTTCCGGAGATCGAACGAATCGCGAAAGGATTTAGGAACACAATGAATTTGGGAGCCGGCCGACTCCATGGGTGCAGCTTACTTACATGTAAGACAGACTCCGTAACCATCGTCAACCAACACCAAGCACCCCGCGAGTGCCTAACGTAAGATGTATTGACTAGCTCCCCATTCTCTCTCTTGAATTCGATTGGACCAGATGAATGCTTACGTTGGTGGCCGTGGACACTCATAGGGCTGCATTAAATCTTACGCGGCATGGGTAAGACTTTAAAGGACCTAGGTGCCTGTATAGGTACCAATTCCGATTCTAAACTTGGAAAACCAACCCAATAACCTGATATACTTATACCTGTCTTATATACAAAGGATATAAGAAACACAGCTTTATACGGGAGCTCAGGAGGGCCATCAACTTAATTATCTTTTTTGAGCTAAACCTACCAAATAGGTCGTAATACTTAAAATGTTGCCGTCTGCATCTCCTCGTCGAACTTATACCAATCTTTCACCTCTTCAACATAAGTCTTACTCTTATAAATGAACGACCCCCTCTTAACCATAGCCATGTCAAGGCATTTATCCGTCTTAAGGACCATAGCATCGGCGCTCCGACTGCCCCTGCGTAAGAGCCTCTCGAAAGAAGGCGGAGACCACGCCGCCTCCTTGGAGGTACCGATCGTCTTCGAGATAGACTCTACAACCCCGAGGCTAGGCTTCTTACGATCCTCTATTTCTTTGAATCTCCTTGCTTCTAATAATTGCTCGGAAAGCACAGCGGCCTTCTCACCGGCAATTCCTCTGCTCGTCCACGTCATTATTGGTTGATTTTTCGTTCATGTAAAGTCCCGCGAAGATGCAGAGCCTCCTCTAACTCTAAACCCCTCTTAGTTTATGTACTGTTCGTCTATACCGGAGTCTAGAGACACTTCAATTTTAAAGCATGTGTATACCGACACAGATCCCAATATCCTTTTTTCGACGAGAATAATTTGCGTATGCCTATAGAGCGTTATAGCACGAGCATTATTTATACCTACCATATTACACTGGGATAATAGTAAGCATTTCTCAAATATTTGAAAGGAGGCATTGTCGTAACCTATGCTAATCTTGAACAATCCTTTGTTGAGTTCTTCTAGACAATGGGCTGCCCATTTGAATAAGCGTTAATATTGAGAACAACGAAAGTTATATACATTGAAAGGTCCGCAAACTGTTCATTGACTAGGTCTACATTGAACCTATCTCTAGTATGCTCATCCTGTTCTAGTATGCTGGGTGTGGGTGTGTATTTGGTAGGTAAGTGACTGAAAATGTTCAGCTATGGAAAGGTTATTATTCCACATAATTTCACGAAATAGACAAGTAGAAAACAATCACGGTAAATCTCATAGATTATGTAGTTTACCTGAAAAATAAATACTCCTCAAATAGGTCATTATATCATCAATTCCCTCTACCGCGAGGTCATTCATTTGGAACATAGATGAACGTCCAACCCAGTGACGAGTATCCGTGTCATCACCAGCGTCGGAAAATAAAATAAAATAAGTTAAGACCAAGCCATCAGGCCAATGTGTCCAATATACCTTATAACGCCCTACCTGGCCTTCCTGTTCGTAAAATTCGTGCGACGGGTAAGTATAACGCCATATGCCAATCTATAATAAGAAACTCGTGAACGGCATACTCCGAGCCTGGGCTTTTGAGAGGCCCAGCGGGAATTTGTGGTGCCTAATTTTCTTAAAACCATCGTCGATATTAACCCCGGATTGATACTCGGTAATTCGACGCCTCCTTCGCCTCAAGAAGTTGAAGTAATGAGACTGGTCAAACGACTAGGTAAGGGTTGCGAGCATAGCTCTCATCAAACCAGGCGGAGGTCCTAATAGAGGAAGAATGTTAGCAAAGTCTCCCCCAGACCCAAATGACAAAGAACGAGGTGAGAACGAGTAGAAGCGCACCTTCACCTATCGATACTTGGGCACGCTAATGGACATCCTACCTTTCTTGTCCTTCTCGATGCGCACACCGCGCCGCGGCTCTTCAATCTTTTCGACTTGCTCTTCGTACAGAACGAGTTCGCCTGTCGGCAATCGCTCGGCTGCCACCAGTTCTCGGTCAGTGCTGTGGCTATGGGACCGGTGACGAGAGTGCGAGTGGTGGTGGCGGTGCCGTCGTTCTGCCTTCAGAAGGTCGCGCTCCGCCTCGAGTCGCGCAATCTCCATCTTGATTTCCCTTTCGGATCGCCGCCGGTCACCGACTAAAGCTAGGGGTCCGACCGCAACCTCTTCACTATACTCTCGTGGTTCTATAATGACGGGAGTACGAGTAGTGGAGGTGGAATGGCTGCGACGGCTACGAGTGCTGCGGGTAGGCGAAGATTCGCGAATGAACGTCTCCTTTACCACCTCGACTGGAGCCGCCGGAACAGCAGGAGCCGGTGTGTGTACGATCGCCGGGGGAGGCGCAGCAACCGGCGGTGGCGGAAGAGCGAATACCTCTTCTTTCCTCTCCTCGACGAGGCCTCCGGGGACAGATCGAGCCGAGGCAACCTCTCGCTCGGATTTCTTGTACTCCTCACTCAGCCTAAGCAGGTCATCGATATTTTGTTGGCCGAGGGCTTTTTGTACAACGATGACATTACCCTAGTACTGTTAGACGGGCGGCGGCATGGGAGCATGATACAGTATCGAAACATACCTCTTCGACGAACGGATAACCGAGATCAATAAGCGCCAGCTTAGAAACGAGCCGGACTGGAATTCTCGTCTTCCCCTTTTTAGGGTATTCGTTCTTAGCAGCAATACTCGTACCTCCACTGCTGCTCGAATCATCCGATGAGACGGAAGCGCGTGAAATGCTCCTGCTTCTAACGCTACCCCCTCGGCGTTTATCTCTTGATGCGCTGCTATCGCGCCGTCTCCTTGACTTAACAAACTCCCTTTCTCGGATGCGTTCGGGATACGCATGGTATTCCTCGTCGCCGTATCGATCCGGCTCGGAAATTTTGATTTCTTCGAAATCTCGCTCAGCATAAATTCTTGGTGGAGGCAGAGCTCTAGATCGGGGAAGAGGGATTGGCTTGTATGGTTCTGGGCGGTAATCGCCGCGACGGACGGGGGGTTCGTATTCATCCCTATCGAAATATCGCGGCGGTGGGCGTCTGTCAAACGTATCCAGCGACGACTGCCGTCGGAGCAGCTGCCCAGGTCGCCGCGGAGGGGATGCATTGCGAAGTTCTCGTTCGCGGTCCCGCTCGCGTTCTCGTTCGCGATCGATGACCAGACGACGCTCTAACTCGGGAGGGGGAGAGCGGCGGAAACGTGGGCCATCGTCGTAATACCTTTTCTCGCGTGGAGGGTCTTCTTCCCACGGGCGTGGTACTCTTCGCTCGAATCTCGCATCAGCTGAGGCCTCGCGAATCCGAGCCCCGGGACCACGGGTGTAGAGCCGGTCATGTTCCTCAAAACGGTCCCTCTCGGCGATTTGCCGAGTACGGTCGGTTTCGACGGCGAAGCGATTCTTGTCCCATCTTTCGCCGCCATATGACTCGCCGTACGCTAGGTCCTCGTCCAACCGTCTAGTTGCCATCGTGGATTGGTTGGAATGGGAGGGTTGTGTTTAGAAGGAATAGTCGGGGAATGCTCCGCGATAACTTCGAATTGGTTGAGCGGGTAAATGGAGAAAAATGATGTTAGGTGTTAACAGCTTGGCAATATCAGGTAGCGGTTAGCGTCGTCGCAGGCTTCAATTATGACGCCAGCGATGGTAGCGGGGAGCAAGCAGCACGGGAATCGCCGACGTATTATCTCGACTGTTCCTCAAAATCTGCGGAGAGGCTTTTCGTGAAGAGGACTAATAGCTGCACTGCGCTCAGCAATAGCAAAATTAATCGCGCTTTTGTTTTCGTCCTCAGTTTTCGCACGCTCTTGTCACGCGTGACCTTAATGCGACTTTGCTTGTCGTGTCGCGGACTGGCCGATGAACCTGATCAGCAGCCCAAGAGCGACGTGATCCCCGCCCAAGCGGAAGTGTATGTGTGGTATGTATGTGGTACACGCCTTAGGTAAGGTAATAAGACTCGACAGGGATGCGTAGGTATCGCCAGTTGAGAACGGACACGATCCTGGCGAAAGGAAAATGAAGAATAGCAAATTTAGCTCTAAGAAAAGACTCGAGGGAGATGAAGGGGGAAAAAAGGTTGAAGAAGTTAAGGTCGAGAGTGACGACAAGTACCTGAAACCTGGAATTGAGTTCGAAGATATGGAGGGGCAACCCGGGTTCTTAAGAGTGATCATTACATCAGTGAACTGGTGATGGCATAGCCCGCCCACCTGCTAGCGCTACGTGAAACCCCGTACCTTTTGAACAGCCACTAAGTGGTAACCCAAAGGACCCCACCTGTTAAAGAACGCCGAGAGGAAATCCCGGGGCCCATCATATGACCGAGGGTTAGAAGGCGTGACTGCTAGAGTGTGTTAGTGCGATATCGAAGCTTCTATCATATATATTCCCCATCCGTAAAATAGGGAGGTACGCACTATGTTACATACCCCTTTCAATTTTAGACTATTAAGGTTGAGAAATATTTGTAGGCCCACGTGAGATTGGTGGTTACCTTAGTCTCTTATTATTTTCTTTTCATTTTTTTCCCTGTATGTCGCTTTAAATTCAGTCATAGGTAGGTCGGTAGGTACCTACCTATATAGGTACGTACCTAGGTAGGTATATAACATGTATCGTACCTATATTCCTCTTATCTGGGCTCGAGCACATACTACCAACCATTGACGTCGTTGTCTTAAAATGCTTCATGATAGCTCACTAACAGCAACAAACAAAACTCAATACATTTCCAGAGCCCATGATCTTGTACCGAGCCCTGTACCTTTCTTCAACCCTTGGCAGCAACTACATACGTGTATATAGGAATTGGGCAGCTTTCGGTTACGCGTTTATCAAAATGGAGGGTCTCAATCATCCACCGCCCATGGATTCACTTGCGGGTCTATCAGCTGTGCAACGACAAACTTCATCAAAGTTGCATTTTATCAACGTCAACTATGGTCGGTCTATCCAAAGCAACACCAATGAAGGGCCGTTCATCGTAGGTGCATATGTACAATGGTGCATTAACAGCCTATCTACCGCAGGGACCCGCCAATGCGACACATGCCGAATATCCCTGGTGACTAAGCCAAATACCCAGTGAATTTCGAAGATATCAAAGATATCAAATAAAAAATTACAAAGGTCGGAAAAGTAGGGGAGCAATGATGTATGTATTCCCAATAGTGTACTCTTACCGCTGGCAGCTTTTCGATGGGACTGGGAAGGGAACTGTAACAAGATCTAGAATTTTATGTCGCAAGGGATGTGGGGCATCTTAAAACTTCGACTTTTACGGCGTTGAAGCTGAGCCGTGATGCATAATGACGTCGCCTAACTCATCAAGCTTTCGAAGGGGCCTCCCGCCCTCGTTTTCGAAGACCGAATGTGGTCAGTGCTTCCAGCGAATTTCCATTTAGGTACTTAGGTACCTAGCAGCCCCTAGTGCCTGGGTACCTAAGTACCGCTCAGGCCTCGTCAATCTCGACTTCGCAATTTCTGCCCATTTGATTCTTCCCTTCTCTTTTCAACTACCTTTCAACGTTCGTTATTATCTTGGTACAGTTTTACAATCCCCCCCTTCGCAACCTGAGATCAACTATATGCGAATAGCTGAGTTATGATCCATCACTTTTCGCTTAACTCTGCAACTCTAGCCGCTGGGTCGTATTTTGTGGACAAACACGTAATTTCTGCTGCCCAACCAAGGCCCTACTTCGTTCTAGTCAGGGGTTTTCTATGCCCCGTATTCCGTTTCTGTCATGGCATGCAGAGTCTACTGATTCGCTGATAGGCCTTCCAATTCTCAGTCGTGAACCCTCGGCACTATCTCGAAACCCAACATAACGGCCGTGGTCTATTTAGGTGGCCATATAGCCTGTCGGGTTTGATTCTATTCATATTATGTACATCTAATGCTGCTACCGGTGGCCATTTCTGTTTCCCTATCAGGCCGAAATTCGTATCCTGAATACCAAAGCCTGGCTATCGAGGTTGTAGCCGCTTTTATCGGAATAAGGAAACTGGCCTCCATTCATGTGCCCCTTCTGAGTAATGAAGTCGTTATCGCTGAGGCTGAAGAGATAGAATTCTCCGTTCGAGACGTTAGGATCGACCGGGACCCTCCCGATAGACTCCCATTTCTCATTCTGCGCATCGGCATGTTAGTTAACCGCATCTGGCGTCCAAATCGGGATCTACAAGTAATAGGATATGACTAACCAGCAGATATTGATCCTGATCACCACCATTATGGACTCCGAAACGGTTCAATTGCGCATTGACATTGAAGTCAAGAAAGCTGCAGTATATCGCCGGCGTGATCTTCTTCTTGAGTTCTCCGCTCTTAGACTTTGCGACATTGCAGTCCTCGCAGTCATAATCCCCAGCGGCCTTAATATCCGTCGCGCCCGAAATATCGAAGATGTCGATCTGACGGTAGACGGAGAGTGAGGTTTCGGTGCCGTGGCCGGCGCTAGAGTCCCTAGACAGGACGAAGAATTGCCCATTCTCAAGAGCATGTATCTCAGACTGCGCTGCGACCTTGGGGTTCTTCGACTTCTTCGCCGTGGGATCGTTGTAGAGTGGCAAGGGCACGACCCACTCCCCTACGTAGATGGGATTGAGACGATTCGACACGGAGTACCTAAGAAAGCGAGTATATCGCTGAGTTTGCTTCTTCAATCCCTAAAAGTAGCCTTTAGCTTCCACCACCACGTGCCCCCAGGATGCCATTTCGGGTCATTCATTTCCTAGGCTTAGACCTAACGAAACGTTGTACTCACACCCTCTTGGACAGCAGCAGCTTGCAGAAGTACCCATAGTGACTTTCCTTCATCTGAAACAGTAAGACCCTCGAACCCTAGATTCCGGGGTACTTAATCAGATATTCTAAATCAGGTTGATTATGAATGAGCTCACCATGGTTATTGTCTCGGCCACTATCCGGATCCGCGGGATCCACGTCGTCGCCTTCGCCGTCATTGATATAATGCGGTGGGCTATTGGCAGAGAACGACGTTTCCCCGTTACGCCTGGGCACAATTGCGTCGTTAGGACGAATCGCACTGAGCATCTTGCCGTCAGGGCCGAAGAGGTCTACCCTCTCTCATTAGCGGACCATCCCCTCGTTCTCACCTCATGCTATGGCCAACGTCACTTACAAATATAAGGACCATATTCATCAGACACCCAAAAGCTTAGGTCCTCGTTCACGTAGAGTCCTTCAGCATCAACAGGAATACGCTTACCACCCGGTCCTTCTCCGCCAAACCCGTCGCCCGCGTACGTGGCTACAGGAAGATCGGGAAAGCCGGTGAACGAGAGACTCCCTGTTGCGTCGGCGTCTAGTCCCGTACAAGGTGTCCCATCAGGTCCGGAGAAGAGTATCGTGTCCAGATATGTGAAGTATAAGTTTGGGCCGGAGGGATCATCCACCGTTGCCTCAGGTCTTGGAGTGAAGATGATACTGAATTTGTGGACGCGGGGGTTGAAATTAAGCGTCCCTTGCGTGTTCCTAGATGCAGTAATTAGAATTCATGTCTAATGTCGGCGCAGGTACGAGGAAGCAGTCCACTGCCAAAAAAAAGGAAATACCAGATATTTAGGAGCGTCCTTACCATCCTCGATCAGGTAACGACCATAGCACGCCTGAATAGCTCCCATTATCGAGCTTCTTCCATGCGCCCGCTTCTAGGTGTATGGACGAGCCTAATCCGCCAAGCGTGTCCCCGAACTTATCAACCACATCGGAGACAACGTATCCATAACCAGCCAATTCCTGATATTCATAACGTATACCATTACAAGTCGTCTTGTTTACTACCGACGGCTCGCCAGCGTATGGTCGGCGCTGTACGGTGGCGCCATAGGCGTCGGTAGCCAACAAAACTGCTACGAAGAGTACATTCATGTCAGAGAGTTGAAATCTGAGGATATGGACCACGGCAGTTCAAAGATAGGGATCGAGTAATTAGCACGAACATATAAATTGATAGATATTTATATAAGGCCTACAACTAAATCTCAGCTGCCATTTGTAGCTAGGATGCGATTAAGGCTTGCAACCTATACGGCAGGCTGCTAGGGCTGCAGCTTAGCCATCGGCCCACGGCGCGAGACCCACGAGGTTGATTTTATATGTAAATAAGCAAGACGAACTCCGAACTAGGGAGGTCGCGATGTTGTGCTCTGCGTACTACTCAGCTACCCCGGTACGGCGCCGCTAAGTCAGAGAGCACGTTGTCGCGAGCCGAGATCCTATTCGCCGAGACCCCAGTCGGCCTACCACGCCGAGATACTGGACTACGAATTGAGTGATAGGAAATCATAAATTACGCATTTAATTTCCAACTGTATTACACTGCATTTATAGAGATGTCAAGAAGGCACGTGGGGGTTTCTCTGTCCGACGTGGAGGCGCGCTCGTGACCAAGCCAAGCGGACCGCAGGCTGCTGAAGGGCGCTTGAGGATGCGATAAGAATCCAGACATCGCGTATCACAGACACTGGTTTATAAGACTGACTTAAAGACTATTACCTACTTAAGATATTCCGTCCTGAATCTCCCGACAACCCATCAACTGTCGTCTACTGTTAATTCGCCCTATAGACCGCCCTAAAGCGGCGCCCGGCCGCTTATTATCACCATTCTTATTCATTCAAGGCTCGTATTCCGGCGATTTCACCAATTCTATATAATTAGGCTTGAAGTCAGTTAAGAGCTGTCTCAATAGTTAGACTGGTATTTTTACTTCGTTCAAATTTCCTACTTGTTGTGGAAGATTCGGATACGTCCGAGGTCTTCAGGTAGGTGCCTAGACGCCAAGTTACGCCACATGCTTATGTATCTATGGAGGAAATCAAATTAAAAAAAGAGAATTTTCGTTTCTGTTTATGAACTATTATGTTGTGTTGAAAACGTGTTCGAAATCGTCCGTGGAGGGCTTCGGAAATTTCGTACTTACCTAGGTAAGTAGATATGAGGCATGATGGTAAGCTATCGCATCACGAGGTGAGTAACGTTAGAGAGTGAGCGTTAAAAGTGGCGGATGATTTTCTGAATGAATGGTAACACGACTTAGCTCACCGCTATACTGTGGTTACACTTCTCGGGTGGGAGGAGTTATGCTCGGCAACTTCATCCGAGGAATACGGTGCTTCTCATATAAATCGGAGTACGGTTCAATGTAAGCATATATAAACAAGTAGCCATAGTCTTTATAAAGACCTCGCGTCAGGGTACCGATAGACGGAAAAGCGGGATAGGGTAAGGGCTATTACCTATTATACATTGTTCATGTAATTGAACTTTTGAAGAAACTCGCGACTCGATCGCGAGTTATACCTCCCCCCTTTTCCTTCATCTAGGGTTAAACCCTGCCTTTCTATATTCTTGGGTCGAGCTCTCCGTCTAACTATTATATTTATACTTTAGGCTCTTTTAATCCTCTAGGTAAAGTCCAGTTCCCTTCAATATATGTATTATTGACGTATGGTTTTAATTAGCAAACCGACCTTCTATCTTCTAGAGGAGTAGTCATGTTGGTAGTTGTCTATGGCTGACTATATGCCACGCTTCGTCACTACGCCTCTAATCCCCTTAGTTGTTAGACTCTGAGGTTAATTCCGTCCAATTAGGTTTATTAACTTGGGTCCCTTCGGCACCGGGTGTGGGCCTAAAGGCTATTAATTTCCTTATAGTCGTAGCTACGTTCGGATCGTATAGGAATACATAGGCAGGTACCAGATTGACAGGGAGCAGATATATCCCTCGTGTAAGTATATGGGTCTTCAATGAATGATCAGTGCTGTCTGCTAGGGTCTGTCTGTTAGCATTCGAACTGCATTGATCGACGTTCATCTGTTATACAACTCCATTTCATGGGTTTAGTACTTACCGCCTAAGATCGTACTTCCTCAGTCTGCCCCGTATTTCACCGTGTTGTAGATCGCTTCTAGACGCGCTTAAGCCACATCAAGTAATAAAAAATACTTCAGATACAATATTGAAGCTATTTTAATTATCTATCCTTCCTCTTAGCAAACCTCATATTCTGAGGCTTCTCTTGAATCCGTAATCAGTCTTGATTACATAGAAATTTACTACGAATTAGGGGGGAGGACAATCTCTAAAACTCCACTTTTAAGCACTAACACGTGGACGGAGGGGCCGCCCCTTTAGATTTATCTCTGGCGCCTTATAACTCGCCATCATTGAGGCTGAGCTTCGCTATGCCATAACTCTAGGTGGCGCTTTGCAGCCTGTTATGCATTACAGCCATAGATATTAATAGAGAAGTAAGTTGGTTGCTTGAACTTCGTCTTGCCGGGTATTGTAACGTACCCCGGGCTATTGGGAAGCCAAATTTGGGAGGATATGCGGTTCCGTCCTACCGGTGTAGGGCAGAGGAAGATTACCTATAACATGTGAAATAATGTCAACTCTCCGATCATGGAACCAACATGCTTCCATGGTCGATACCAGCGTGTGGGAAACTATCGAAACAAGCTCCCCCAGGGGCCCCAGTGTAAATCCGAGCTGAAAATGACCCATGTTGAAGTCCCTCGCTATGTGCGAACTCGGCTGACTGAGTTGGTATCCATCCCCCTTCACAATTTGCACTTCACCTGGAGGAAATTAATATTGAAAAGGATGCAGTCCTCAGCTTTGGCCGTGTTTTCTGAATAACAAGTATTATTATGGATGGAATGTGCCGGGGCCCGCTGTTATCCCAAAATCTCGTACTTAGTAAATATCAACATTTTCGTGAATACATGCCGCTTGCTTTTGGCGTCACAGCCAAAGGGTTTTGCTTCGAAGTATCCTACTTTCTGGCTTGACCTACACGAATGTATAAAATAAGAACACGCTTGCGCATTTATCTTAGTAGTTTAATTATTTTCCAAGTTTCATTGGGCGTGTTGGTTTTGGTCACTTAAGCAGTTGTTCGAGACCCATCTGAACTCTGACCACTGTAGTGGGTCAATCCCCCTAATGCCGGAATTCCTGATGTTCTTCATAAAGTTCTTTTTTGGCCAATAAAATAACTGGTAAATAGTAATTATCTGGAAAAAATCTCTCGAGAAATCCTTGTCGCTTAATTGGAATGTGTCCATCATCTGCTCCTTGCCATAAGGCGTATGTTAGGTTGGTTAGGTGGCTATTGCGCTTTACTTCTGGTTCTCGATGCGTGGTGGGGTTTCAAGAAACATGGGAAGGGCTCTACAGTACCGCGAAGTTGGTTCAGCCTGGACTCATGACAATGGCTGAAAGACGAAAGGTCCAACTTGACACGAAGCAACTCACACACACAGACCAAGATAATCTGCCCACTTCAAGCAAGCGAGAGAGGTTCAGATCCAATTCCAAAAATAACTTGGTCACTATAGCTACTATATAAAAGGTTCGAATGTCTCCGGCGCGAGGATTATTGGTGGTTCATGTCTATAACTGCCACCACTGGCTCAATACTTTTAGTTCATATAGTACAGAGCGTAACACTCTGATGCAATGAACTCTTCATTGGATATAACCCTGGATTCCAGGGACCTACCTCTAGTAAACACCATCGCGGACGAAACCTGGCGGCGAGCAGGCAAGTGGTGTCTGATCGCCTTCGCCCTCATCCTTGCCAACAGAATCGCAACCACGCTGTTTCGCAACTATATGTTCAGTCGTTTCGAGAAGAACAATGGGTGTTTATCGGTTCCTAAAGCCGCAAATCCTTTCCCCTTGCCCTGGAGTATTGGGCGTAAGTACGAGGTCTACAAGGCGGTAAGTAGGATGATCATAAGCCCCTCCCGAACCCACTGTCTATCATTCACGGATTCTCGCTCGAGTTATATCGAAAAGTCCCGATATTTGTCCTTGAATCGGGTCCCACTGCTCCCAGTCATTCCCTAAAACAGGAGGCTGACGATATCTCTTAGTCTATGGCTGGTGACCTATTCGAGGGCCACTTTCAGCGGAAGTATGCTAAATATGGCAACACACACGCTATCGTGTCAGGTTTCTTCAAGACCCAGAAGGGAATAAACACGGTGGAGCCCGAGAACTTCAAGGCTGTCCTTGCTACCCGCTTCAACGATTACAAGCGCCCCGATATCCGAACCCTGGCTGCAGAGCCGTTGCTCGGGCCCGGGATCTTCACCACGGATGGGTAAGCCGAGATATGTAGATACGACATACCGGAAGTATCTTGCTAACGGGAATCACTATTCTAGACCAGTATGGGCTCATTGGCGAAATATTCTCAAACCGCAGTTTACACGAAAGAACATTGATGACAATATTGCTAACAGCGAAAGACATATGGAACTGGTCTTCAAGGCACTAGGTGAACCAAAAACAAATGGCTGGACGGATGACATTGATCTTATGGTCAGTATTTACCGAATTATCGTTTAGAAATAAGGCTCACAGCGGAACAGGACCATGTTTACCGACTAACGATGGACACCGCGACGCAATTCCTCTTCGGCTCATCTGCGGAGACGCAGACGGCGGCACTGGTACGCGCTGGAAAGATCCCCGCCGAAACGCACACCAAGTCGTTACTCGATGGATTCGACGAGAAGTTCCTTGTGGCGGGGAATTACGTAGGACACCGGATGAAACTGTCTAATATGTATTGGATGGTCGACAGTCTTGAGTACCGAAGAGTATGCCGAGAGCTTCATGGCACGGTCGATGCGTACATCACCGAAATTCTTAGTCAATCAGCAGGGCGGGACGCGGCTGAGAAAAGAGACTCGGTACACTCAAATCTAATCGAAGAAATGAAGGCCCAAGGGGTGTCGCAAAGCGGCATGGTCGACCAGACGATGCACCTCCTCATCGCGGGGATGGACACCTCGGCAGCCGCCCTGGGTTGGACATTCAGCATGCTCGGCGCGAACCCCGACATATACCGAAAACTCCGAGAAGCAGTCATCGAGAAATTCGGCACCGAAGAGAACAGGCTCGAGCCGTTCACACTGGAGGCGCTGAAGAGCTGCGAGTATCTCCAGTGGGTCATCCAGGAAACCCTGCGCCTCTTCCCAGCCGGGCCCCTGAATCTCCGCGTGGCTGTCAGGGATACCGTTCTCCCTGTGGGAGGTGGACCCGATGGCAAGGGCCCTGTTGCGGTCCGGAAAGGAGCCAGAGTACAGCTTGGGACGTACTACACGCACCGGAGGAAGGACATCTGGGGGGAAGACGCTGACGAATACCGCCCAGAGCGGTGGGGAGGGAGGAGGAAGGGCTGGGATTTCACACCTTTTAGTGGAGGACCTCAAGTTTGTATTGGCCGTGAGTACTACACCCTATACTATGGAGCATTTGATTCTCCCCCCCTTCAAAGATGAGAAACTAATATATTTCTGTATAGAGGGTTACTCGATGGGCCAAGTTTCGTACGCTATCGCAAGGTTTGTCATGCACTACGACGGGATAGAACCATCCCCTGGAAACAACAATGCAAAACGGGCGTGGATGACGGTGCTGACTCCGGGCAACGGTGTCAAGGTCCGGATGCATCTGGCGTCGAACACTGCCGCGTGAACAGGTTACTTGTGTTTGAAACTATCTCTGCCGTTGCTCTTAGGTTGGTTGTATTGTCATGGCGAGGCTAGGCGTGCGGTATACGATACCCATAGACACTAGAAGGCTCTTGAAGGTTATACCTATGGTACTTGATAGAATTCGTGAGGATAGGCGTCGGTTAGACGACATGGGCGATAATAGTTCATCAATATGACAAACTTGGATGTTCTGGTATGGAGCCCCACTAAGAGCATTGGTAAAATACCTACATGGACTGTAAGATTAGGGGACCCATACGAGTTATGGTGTGGAAAAAAGGAGTAAGTGATCCGACCATTCGGAACTTGGGCGGTCGTGAAGGTGCAAGCAGATATATTACGTTGACCCTGCCGTGAGCCGAGGATGGAGATTAAAAGTGGTTGACTCTTGAATTCTCACCCGAGTTCAATTCCTTATTTCCACACAGAATCTCGTAACCATTCACCCACAATTTTCTGGTAGGCCGCCTGCTTCAATCTTGCATCTTTTAGACACTCTTCCCCAACCCACCTCTTCGGTAAATGATCAAATCCGTGTAGCTGGTCGGGTATTAACAGCCATCGCACGCTGCCCTTCCCTCCCTCGTCGACCTGTTCGAACGCGAATCTCTCGTCGTCTAAGATCAACTGTCCCTTCTCCGGCGCTGGCTTCTCTTGACCCACGATATCCGACCACGACGGCTCCGGCCGTCCCGCTAATTTGTTCGCCATGCACCACTATAAGAGCAAGTTAGTTATCACTTAAGAAATCTATCTGGGGTTAAGGCGTGTCCCAGAACGTCACTCCGGCGGTAAGATGGGAGGGGGCTAAAGAACCAGTCACGTACGCTTTCGTGAGCGAGTTGGTCTAGTTCTGCTCCGATAACGAATATATGCGGCGGCAAAGCGTCTCGGGGAGCGAAGTAAGGCGAGAGCAGTGGTTGCTTTAGGTTGAGGCCCGGGATTATATAACTCCACGTGAATATCGGAGATAATTTCGCGAGGAAATCGATGGGATCAGAGCGCATGTCGCCGAACCCAGGCTTGTAGTATCGTGTTCTGACCTTGATTTCCACAGGTATACTCTTGTCTACGACGGCGTAAATCGATATGGCCGCCGAGGGCTTCACCTTCTCTCGAATTGAAGGCAATTGACATACGCTGAGGGTCAGGTTGCCTCCCGCCGAGAAGCCACCGATCGCTA
This sequence comes from Pyrenopolyporus hunteri, assembly GCA_902806595.1. Taxonomy (NCBI): domain Eukaryota; kingdom Fungi; phylum Ascomycota; class Sordariomycetes; order Xylariales; family Hypoxylaceae; genus Pyrenopolyporus; species Pyrenopolyporus hunteri. The sequence goes on along the minus strand of CADCXC010000011.1, from coordinate 770,176 downwards.
CGCGGGTCTTGTCTATCGGGAGGCTCTCGTCGTCGAAAGCGGCTAGAATCAGGGCTTCGAGGTCATAAGTCGCGGTCGGAAAAGGGTGGAACGGAGCTTTGCGATAGTTGAGAGCGATCACAAGCACGTTGTGCATGTTAGCGAAGCGGCCGTTCCAGTCATCGTCGTCGACCGGAGATCCTATGCAAAACCCGCCGCCGTGGATGGTAAACAGGGTCGGAAGAGCCGTCTCAGAGGCCTTGGGGTCGTATGACTTAGGGGAAAAGACCCTACGTTGGAGGGGAATAACCCCGTCAGATCTGGCTAGGTACTATTGCGACGCGGCCAGCGCGCTGAGTTATTTAGGACGGCCCGTACCTGATTGGCAAAGATGGCCGGCATTGGTACGTCTTGACATAGTTTGGAGGAATTTCTGGTGGATAGGCCCAGAGCCTACACCATCTGACCAAATTGCCTAGGACTTGGACGGCGTAGATGGCGGTTCCGTGAGAAAGCCGCGACAAAAGGGGGAGACGCGGTTGTGTCTCAAGGCGACCGTCTAGCCTACTGGCTTCGTCCGCCATGGCCTGGAAGAATCGGTTTTTCTACGACCACTGATGAGCAGTCGAGTCTCCGTTCTACTCTTTGAATCTGATTCTATACGATCGAGGCTCGCATCGCAAATGGTGTTTGTTATAGAGTAAGTGGATAGGTACCACCTACCAGGTACCTATTTACCGATAGGGAGGGCGTGGCCGTTCGTACCCGTATATAGGTAGGTAGGTACCTATCTATACAGCTGATACCTTACCCTTGCGCTGCTAGCGGCCCTGTAACACCCTCGGCTTCACCTTCGGCTGCTACGTTATCGACGGTTGCCTATTTCAATTTGGGGTTCGGAGTCCGGCTTGGTATCGATAAGGTGTCTTCGTATACAGGTCTAGCCAGGGCACCTTCTTAGGCTCTTCCTTACCATGATGTAATGATAGCTTCGATGCGAGGCAAAGGTAAGCGCTAGTGTATGGTGGGCCTAACCCTGGGTAGTACAGGTAGGTGCCGCTACCACTTTCGTGCAGGTGCAAGCTTGGGTAGGCACTAACAAAACGGAGTCGGAGTTCGGTGTTCTACTCTATTCGGCAAGAATCCCACGAGCTTGGTTTTCTGTTGGTCGCCGTCCCTCAAACCTGTTATAAACCCATTGATTCCCATATCAATTATGTCCTCTATTCCATATGCTCGCCATGCAATGCAGCCTCTATATAGGCTAGGAATTGCCTGAGACTGCATCTCGGACTAACCCTCCTCGCCTTCTATAACCCCTATGCTATATGTAGCCGGCTAGGTTACAGATAACACAGGATGTTGTTTTCCAATTGCGTAAGCGCCAACGACCAATCTCTCGGGCCTACAATTATCGGCTGCCGAGGTGACTTCGATTTCACAATCAAGTTCGAGCAGCTAGTCTTCTCAATTATACCTTCGCTCGTCTTCGTCGTCTTGTCATTATGGCGGATTTTCTTACTCGCCAAGAAGCCAACCATAGTTGGCGCGCCATTGCTGAGGCTCGCAAAACTTGTGAGAGAACACCTATACCCAGGCCTTATCCTGCTGCCAAAGTAAATTAACCCGTCGAGTTGCGTAGGGCGCCCTCATTTCATATGCTTCCCTTGAGCTTTCGCTCCTTATACTTGTAGCCGTAGACTTGTTCGGCGTTGACAGCCTTGACATCGCCTCCTCTGTGATTCGCCTTGTTGCCGCTCTTTGCATGATAGGCCTTTCTTACTTCGATCACAGCAAGTCTCCAAGGCCTCCTATCTTCTTCAGCGCATATCTCTTCCTGACATTTTTGTTCGATATCGCACAGGTCCGGACGTTCTGGCTTGCTTCCTCCACTCGACCTGAAGTAGCTTTTTCAGCTATATTTTCGAGTACACTAGCCCTCAAGGTCATCATACTCTTCCTTGAAGCTCAGCGGAAAACGAAATGGGTCACCTGGGACGTCAAAAATCACAGCCCAGAGGAAACGAGCGGCCTGTATAGTCTTGGCGTCTACTTCTGGCTCAACCAGCTCTTCCTGGAAGGTTATCGTAAGATATTGGAGATAAAGGATCTCTATCCTCTAGACCAAACCATGGCTGCAGAACGTGTCTCCGAACACTTCGCGCGACATGTAAACGATGCGAAGCTTAAAGGCCATAAGCTCAATCTTGTTAAAGTATTAGCTCGGACGCTCCTGATACCTCTCGTCCTCCCAGTACCGGCAAGGCTGGCTAAGATCGCGTTCTACTTCTGCCAACCTTTATTTATTAACAGTCTTACCAAACGCCTGTCACAACCCGAAGGCTCTCTACCAGCCAACGTTGGCTACGGGTTCATTGGTGCTAGTGTTTGCATATATTTATCCATCGCTGTTTCGACAGCACTCTACTGGTATTTTCATCAGCGAACGATCTATATGGCACGCGCTTGTCTTGTTACGGCTGTCTACGCCAAGGTTACAGAGGCTCGTGGAGACAATCATGCATCACTTACGTTAATGAGCTCCGACATAGAGCGCATCATGTATGGCTTTAGGACCATACACGAACTTGTATGTGACTTTCTTGATCACCCATCCGCCTCTGTCCCCTGCCTATCCTCCCCCATCCTTCCCTATCATAATCACAAAACCACACCTCTTCCTACACCTTATTCCATCTACGACTGATAAATCTAAACTGTGATAACGCCAACTTCTCGCCCCCTAAAATACGGCTATGAGTCACTAATTTCTCCCTTGTGGTAGTGGGCGAATCTCATCGAAGTAGGGCTTGCTTGCTGGTTCCTTTACAGATTGCTTGGCGCGGCGTTAGCAGCACCCATCGTACTTGTCCTGATGTGTGCCGGTGGAGCGTCCCTCATTATACGTTCCATAAACAAGGGGCAAATAGCATGGATGGAGGAAGTTCAAAAGCGTGTTGGCCTCACATCCAAAGTGATCGCAGCCATGAAGAATATCAAGCTATCAGGTCTCGCTGGTCCCATCACCCGCGCCGTCGAGAAGCTCCGCGTTGATGAGCTGCAGGCGGGTTCAAACTACCGGAAGCAGATGATAATTTCCGCGTTGTTTGCCTTCGTGCCTCCTCTCGGTGCCCCGCCCATTACATTTGCGGTAGCCCGACGGAGTCTGGATGCCGCAAGCTTATTCACATCTTTGTCTTACCTTCTGCTCATGATGGTCCCTCTCAACCAAATAATCCAGACATTACCCCAGATGGTCGGAGGATTCGCTTGCTTACGTCGCATACAACAGTTTCTAGAGAGCGAGCCGAGGGTCGATTTTCGTAACCTATCTATGGAGCCAAGCGGCTCCACGGAGAAGTCATCTGTCGACGAGGTCTCTACCTTACCAGCCGCGGTAATCAAAAACGGCAGCTTTGGCTGGGAAGTGGGAAAGACGGTTCTTAATGACATCAACATCGAAATTCCCAGAGGTTCGCTTACAATGGTAGTGGGGCCAATCGCATCAGGAAAATCATCGCTGTGCAGAGCGCTTTTAGGGGAAATACCGTACCATAGAGGGACAGTGACGATGGCCACCAAGCTTCCACGTGTGGGATATTGCGACCAAACGCCGTTCCTATTTAACAGCAGTATTAAGGAAAACATCGTTGGGCATTCGCCGTTCGATGCCGAGCGATACGCCGAAGTTGTCGATGCGACGATGCTGAATATTGATTTCGAGACGCTACCCCAAGGTGATAACACCAAGGTTGGAAGCAATGGGATAACTCTATCCGGAGGCCAGAAACAACGCGTATCGCTGGCAAGGTGCATCTATTTACAATCTGATTTCTTAATCATGGACGACATTTTTAGTGGTCTAGACGCCGACACCGAAGATCAAGTGTTTCAGCGTGTGTTTGGCGCCAATGGAATCCTTAAACGGAGGCGAACAACGGTTGTCCTATGCACTCACTCCGTTCGCCATCTTCCAGCCTCCACGCATGTAGTTGCTCTTGGGACGGATGGATCCGTCGTTGAGCAAGGGACTTTCTATGATCTCATCGCTAATGAGAGCTACGTCCATAGTCTCGGAATAAAGTCCTCGTCCGCAAGTCAGAGCACTGAAGATAAGATCGCGCCGGCTGAGGAGGTAACTGAATTTTCGCCAAACATGTTGAAGGAGGTTCCGGAACCGTTGCCTCCGGTATCAGAGACCGATGAAAAGGCTCGGCTGACGGGCGACATAGCAGCCTATAAAATATACATGAAAAGTATGGGAATGCTAATTGTCACGATCGTACTATTTAGCGGTGTACTCTACGGCTTCTTCTATAACTTTCCAGTTATATGGCTGAAATATTGGTCGGATGACGCCGTCGCTCTGAACCACTCTCATTCCTTTGGGTACTACGCAGGAATATATGGATTACTTGAGGCATGCGCCTTTTTTTCGTTGATGTGCCTTGGTGTTCTAATTTACATCACGGTCATTAACCGAGCCGGCGCCTCTCTTCACCACGATGCTTTGCGAACGCTCATCCATGCGCCGCTTAGCTTTTTCACCGTAACAGATCAGGGGGTCATCACGAACTTGTTTTCTCAAGATCTTGGTCTTATTGATAATGAGCTACCTGCCGCCCTCTTTAATACCATTTACTCGGTGGTTATTTCTATTGGACAGGCCGCTATTCTCGTTACTTCGTCGCCGTACCTCGCAATTAGCTACCCGTTTTTAATGTTTCTCTTATATGGGATTCAAAAGTTTTATCTTCGCACGTCAAGACAACTGAGACTGTTGGATTTAGAGGCGAAGAGCCCACTATAGTAAGTCAGATAATCGTTTACGGTAGACTCTCAGCCTCACATCACGTTGGCCTTGGCCAATGGTTGGACGCTTTGAGAGCATTCGTGGATATTTATTAGCTGACCTCTCTATAGCACTCACTTCCTCGACACATCAAACGGAATTGTTACACTTCGCGCCTTTGGATTCATGGCTGAAGACCGCGCAAAGAACTACTGTCTCTTGGATACATCTCAGAGACCCGCATATCTTCTTGCCATGATTCAACAGTCAGTTATACCTTCTCTTAAAAACTTCTTCCCCAGACTTAGCCTCAACTGAGTAACTATTTGTAATGTTCACCCATCCTCACACACATTCCACTTGCTATTATATTGTTACTTTAATAGCTGACACTGCCTCGTAGATGGCTCGCATTGGTGCTCAATATTGTTGTTGGTGTAATTGCCGTCGTACTTACAACGATTGCTGTTCGACTCCGATCCAACTCTGGCTTCACTGGTGCATCTTTAGTAACTCTAATGGACTTTGGGGTGACACTCTCCGAGGTTGTTATGTTTTACACCCTACTTGAAACATCCCTAGGAGCCATCAGTAGACTTAAAGCATTTGACAAGGCCGCGAAGTCAGAAGACAAGGATTGTGAGGATATTATCCCTCCGGAAGAGTGGCCACAGCGCGGGGAGATTTCTCTCAACGGCGTCTCGGCTAGTTATGGGTATGTGCCGCTTTCGATTATTGAGTTGTGCGGAAACTGACGGATTCTCCAGTACCGAAGGCCCAACCGAAACACCGAGTCTGGCACTAAAGAATATCCAACTTCAGATTTCCTCCGGCGAGAAAGTTGCTATTTGCGGTAGAACCGGTAGTGGGAAATCATCCCTCATCGCTCTCCTCCTGAAGCTTCTCGACCCCGTGAATGACACGCCCGACAGCGTTCATATAGACAATACACCGCTTTACCGGGTCGATAGGGTCACCCTTCGCCAGCGTATTATAGCAATACCTCAGGATATCGTCTTCCTACCGGATGGCTCGACCTTCCGCGATAATCTAGATCCCTCCAACGCTTCGACGGCTGAAGAGGCACAGGCCGTTCTTGAGGTGGTGGGCTTATGGACGTTCGTCCGCGACCGGGGTGGCTTAGAGGCAGGTATGACAGCTAGTACGCTGAGCCAAGGGCAGAGGCAGCTTTTCTCGCTTGCCCGGGCGGTCCTTCGTAGACGCGTCCGTGCTCGAAGCCTCGGGCTTGGGGGTGGGGGGTCCGAGGGTGGCATCCTGCTCCTCGACGAAGTGAGCTCGAGTGTCGACCGCGAGACTGAGAAGGTGATGCAAGAAGTGATCCGTGACGAGTTCAGGGAGTATACGGTGGTGGCTGTGAGCCATCGCTTGGATATGATCATGGACTATGACCGTGTTGTCGTCATGGATAAAGGAGGGATCGTAGAAGTGGGTAATCCAGCCCAGTTGGTGAAAGAGACTGGAACTAAATTCGGCGAGCTATGGAGCGCGAGCGGGAAATAAGCGGATTTTCATTTAATGAGGTGTCTGGCATGACGATAGAGAAATTTTGAGGAGATGAAATTAGTACGAAATCTCTAGGGGTGCGGTATATAGAGGTGAAGTGGTTATCTATATTTAGGTAGACTCCATTTGGCGTAAGCTGGTGTGAGGTATCTAACATCACCCCGCATTTAAGACTTAGAATAGTAATATAAACAGCGGCGATATAGTGGATAGTTGCCTAGGTAATCAGCAGGTCCAGAATAAAGTTGGGTAGACAGCCACCTTGGTAAACAAAATTCAGGATGGCCGACGCGTGTGGCGGAAGTAAACAAAGCCATTGAATACAGCACGGTTTCTTCTTCACGTCCTCGGCTAGCCAGGGACTATGATGAAAAAATAGGTATGATGCTCGTATTTATGACCTTGGAGGCAGTGTAATACCAAGGTCAAAGGCCGCGAGCAGCCTAAAGGAACAAAAGTAGAAAACCAATCCAGAGTCGGGGCAGTTAGACATCACAAGGAATAACCACGAGGAGCGGCGCCTCAAACGACAAAGTCGTTCATTACACAGGCATATCCGGCCAACCAGCGCTCTCTCACCCTCGGACACCGAGTATCATGGTGCTGGGAGGATATCCAACGATGCATGAGAATTTCAGCGCTACTAGACCAGAGGTCTAAAGCCCGGAGGGGGGCGATGTAAACTCCCGGAAGGGTTACCCCCTAGATAGCCCGACAGGGAGAGTACTAGACTTGAGTAGACGCTGGGGAGTCCCCTGACCAACCGAACCGAGCGACTGCACAGTGGGCCGGCTGACTCTGGGGGAGAGACCAAAACCTGTCGCGCATCGGTGCCACTTGTATGCGCCGGGGGGCACACGTCAAAGGTGAGGGGATGCAACCCTCGGATGAACGTGCGTCCCCCAAGGGAATGAAACCCTTCATGTAGGGGATGGAGCACCCTACATTCGGACGCGTGGGATACAAAGATTGGTCCCATAAAAGTCCCTCCCGAGGAGGTGACGATCCCATGATGGTCTCGGGCCGGACGACTCCCAGGTGGCCCGACGGGCTCACGGGGATGGTCGGGGCGAAGGTGTACCAAGTTCATGTGTCTAGGGCCGACTCATTTGGATTGGTGATGAAGAGAGAATGGGAGAAAAGTTGGAAAGTTGACGGGGTCAAAAAGTTGTTTAAATACTCGCAGGCAGCATTATCAGATGGAAATTCGGTTGCACAATCACCATGGGGAGAGCTGTTAATCTAAGCCTAATCCGGAAACATGTTTACCGCTGGAAATTTTCCGATTGGATTACCCCGGATTTTTTTCGATCGTACAGGTAGGTACCTAGGTACCTAGTAATATATTTCTACGCAAACACCCCGCGCAGCCGCCAGTACGTAGCTACATGCCGGGCATGAGCCAATACCCGCGGTAATAGGTACCATGTACCAGTTCCTAATAGAGGTACGTCCAGTCCTGATATGTGTCGATACGTATACACCTACATGTACGGGTATCTAGGTACCTAGGTACCGCGGTGGGCGCACGCGACCGAGCACGGGCCGCGGGGTCGAGCACGGACCTGAGGGGTTGATAAAACACCCACAGCCGGAGGGGTAGTCCTTTACAATGAGAACAAATCATCTCCTACGGTACCTACCTACCTACCTATGGACCTACGTAATAATTATGAAGATGGGGACGTATCTACGTACCAAGCTGTACAGGGCGCGTACCAAATGGAGATTCAGGTATCTACCTAAGGTACGTAGGTATCCGATGCTTGGCCAGCAGTCAGATATAAAAGCATTAACCCTAACCCTAACCCTAACCCCAACTCTTAAACCAGCTACCCTATACATCTTACATCTTACTCGATATAATAGGTATGTGTCTAAAATCTTACCAGACCTAACCATAGACCGGCATCGCATGTTAGATCACTTACATCTTGAGTTAAATAGGTATGTATAAGGGGTTCGGCCATTCTATAAGTACCTACTCTCTTTGACTAGTTTCTCCCTCTTTGGAATTAAGTAGCAAACTAAACCTACGATCGAACGACCCAATCGCCCGCTTAAGCCTATCAATCTTCACAAGGTCGTCTATAACCGCCTCTAAATATCCAGGACTCGGTATGAAGACGCTAAAGTCGTACGCACTGGCTCTAGTAAACGGCTGCCCTTTAATGGCTGGCAACGGGAGGCAACATCTTAGCGTCCTCGAGCTCCTTAAACGTGTCCAGGAATCCATCCCAGTTGTCCACATATCCCGTCCAGCCCATCCTGCGCGCCTTGCTCATGCTCGCCACGCTGCTGTAGTTACGGCCGAGCAAGAATACGACGAACCCCCAAGTCGCGCCGTCCCACGCCTTCTGGTCGAGGCTGTGCCGATCACGTAGCGTTTCCCAGGCCTTCAGCACGTCCGGACGCTTAGCCCACTTCACCAGGTCGATCTGGCAGAAGAGCTCCGAGGGCTGCTTGAATTCGTCCTTGAGCCCGATCTTGGCTGCGACCTCGCCTATCGGCGGCCTCGGGTGCATCTTGGTGTGGCTGCTCTCGTACCCGGGGTACGCTTTGAACTCGTCGCCTCCCGGGAACATGTTCTCGGGGATTTTACACCCGAAGCGAGCCGCGAGCCGCGGCCATAGGTCCTGCCAGCTCGACGTGTCGCCGTTGGTCACGTTGAACCGCTGGTTGGCGGCTTTGGGCTCCTTGCTTGCCCAGAGGCAGAAGTCGGCGTGCAGTTTGGACGTGGTCCAGCCGTTGAAGCCTAGGTAGTTGATCTTGTTCCCGGGGAATATGAGCTGCGAGCCCTCGAGTTCTTTGCTCACGGCGCAATACTACATTAACTTGAGTCAGCCTATGGGGCCTTCGAAACTCCCATGCCATTTTGATAATTCCGGTAAGAGATATTCTCCCTATTAAGGGTATTCCAATAAAACCCCCGCCCTGTAGACTGGGTATCTAGGTACTTACCAAGCCAAGAGTGGTAGCCAGATTCATGAAATTAGTCTTCGCGAAGCCGACCACCTCCTGAGGGTATGTCACAACCCAAGTCCACTTGTTGTTGTGATCTGCGGCGTGCTTCTCCAGAATGCGCTGCTGGGCGTAATAGAAATTTGGTGGGCGGTCTGGTTGCGCAAGCCAGAATAGGGCCTCATCGTCGTCTTCACGCATCGGGTTCTTGGGCTGCCCTTGGTGAACGCCGTACTGCTTCAGGCCGCATGTTAAGCTGAAGTGCTTGAGCTCACGAGTGAGGCCTAGCCGAGTCAGCGCTTCGAGGAAATTAGACAGCAAAGCACCGTTGATGCGGGTGGCCTCTGCTTCGTCTGAGCCCTCAAGATAGGCGCAGAAGTAGACGTGTGTCACTGTCCCGATGTGCGCCAGGGACTTGCTCATCTCCTCCGCTGAAGACTGAAGGTCCAGGGTGGCATGCTTGACCTTAGGATGTTCCGTGGCCTTTTGTGACCTAGATAACGTATAGATCTCCGTGTACTCAGGGCTGTCAATCAAGGCGTTGACTATAGCCGTTCCCGTGATGCCTATGTGATGACAGCCGTTAGCACGACGTGACAGATGGATAATACAGATGGGAGTCAACACTATGTATGCTTAATAGGCAAGACATACCAGTGGCGCCAGTTACTATCGCTGACGGCATCTTGTAAACTCGAGATGTCCTGAGTACTATTCCAAGACAACGGTTCGTTCCCGCTGTCGAATATAGAGATTAAAGACAAGGCAAGCTTGACGAAGCTTTCCGTTTTTTTTTTATATGCTACGCAGCTCAACTTCTATTCCTACCCCGCCGCTACTAGCAATCATTGAGTTAGTGCTTTCATACGAATGACGTCGTGGAGTAGAAATGATTTGCATACTCATCCACCCTGAGATAGACCATTTCATATTCCATCAATAGGGAGCATTGAAGTGGGGGGGGGGGGGGAGCGGATATCTCTCGGATGTGTTTGGTACCACGGGTTAGGCACGAGCCACTTAAAATTCGGCAGACCATCCTACATTCATCCACATTTAGGTAGGGGAGGTTCGCACGTTCTATTAGATGATATCTCCCCGCGTCTCTGAGAGGAAAGGCACCTCTCTGTCCACACCAATCAGACTTTCTGTGTGGAAAGGGGGCGAAGGTTGTACTTACGCTGTGCTGCCAGAGGAGGTAAGATAAAGATATTGAACATTGGTGGGTACTACAAGAGACTATACAGCGAAGCTGAGATGAACTTGGGATATTATAGGTAATAGAATATAGTACTATATGCATGACTTCAGTCCTGAACGCTATTTCGTGGACATACGAGACATATGTCCTCATTCGGTATATGTACCCGGGCCCTTTGGCCGGATGGCTAGGTACCTAGTTTGTACAACAACGAAGTCTTTTCCTTCACTATATGGTTGGCGCCGTGACACTAAGAAGTGGTGGCTTGGGGTTACCAAAAAGTAGATTCGGCGATACATGATTCTATAAGTCGTCTGAGAGCTATCTCTACGCAACGCTCACAGTTTTGGGCTATCGTCGGAATGGGATCCCACAAGAACTTATACCTTCACCCCTCTACGAGGAATCTCGGACGCTATTGATGCGTATGATTATCGGCCCGTATTACTATAAGCCCGGCCTTGTGCTTCTATCAGAGGAGAGACAGTATATCTCATTTCATTTATCGTTGGTATTATGTGTCTAGCAACGATGATGGCCCACCTTCAAAGATGGTATTCCCATCAACGTGCCATTTGATCGTAGCTACCATTACATTATTTTGTTGATGTTTGTAGAAGGTAAAACTACCTTATTACCAATTGTCATAATGCTGAGAGCGCGATTGGGGACGCCAAGAGCCATCTTCGTTTCCATGGTGGATAGGTGAGAAACGGCCTGCGTCGTACGGCTCTCCGTGGTCGCCTCGGTATTTCTTGGTTTTCTTTTTGGCTGGTAGAGGGGCGATAATGCGATGTTGGGCTGGATAATGTGCGAAGCGACAAGTTGACTCGGTCTTGGTGCATCGGCCACCGTCAGCCCAGAAATGACAAATAAGGGGGTCTCTTAGTCCGTCTGGGATATCCTCGTGGTACATGGAGCACCTCCCCTTTTCGTGCTCGCGGCAGCTATAGCCGTTGGTAGACCACCAAGGGCAGATGACCTTGGCCTGGCCCCCGGACTTCGTGCTAATAGAGGCTGAGGAAACGTCGAAAGCCGACTTTCTTGGGCCTCGGGGGCCCCTGTCCGTAATCGAGACCTCACTATGATCGTAGTTAGTAAGAGTTCGTTGACTGCTAATATCGGTGATAAAAGAGGCTTACGCCAACTCGCTCCCTAGTCCGAGGAGATCGTGAGAGTTTATGGAAATAGGCGTCTCCTTGCCTGGACGCGGAAAATCTTGTGATATTTCTTTGGCGTTTATGTTTTCGGCCTCGGTGGAGGGCTCTTGTCCTTCATTAATGAGAGCCAATATCTTCTCGTGCGTCGCGTTTGTAATGCGACCAGCGCCGAGTAAAATGCCAAGTCCCTGTGATACCTCTTAACATTTCCCCTATAATATAGAGCCAGAACAATTGATAGGAGGTTTAACTTACTGTTAATACTTGGGTCATGCCCTGGTTAACCACTCCGTTATGGGCCATATTGAAAGAAGTTGAGAGCCCTTGATCGAAAGTAAAGAGGGCTTTGTTCTTTCGTAGATGGGGCCCGGTTGGTAACCCTAGTTTTCCCGGGACTTAGGTATTCGTCAGATTGATAGCTACAAGTCGGTCGGATCAGATAGGTGGAAATTGCGGTAAAACAATTAAAGAGGGCAGAGGAAATAATTCGTCGGTGCCTATGTTAGGATGTCGAGAAAGTCAATTGCAGTAGAATTTCTGAGGAAAGGTTGGGTTATATAATAATCGGGGGCTCACCGCTGAGGGTTGGCGAAGCGGTGATTACCTAGGCCCTGTTTCAACAACACAGTCAAGTAACCCGAGACATAATTATATGATCCTTAGGTAGGTAGGTACCTAACCCATAACTCACTATCACTGAGCGAGTTACCATAGATACCCAGGTACCTACTGTATATCTCTGTTTGTAGGGCTGCTACCTAGGCGACGCAGCGAGTTCTTTGTAGCCAGTGTTTGTTCATGACATAATACCATGATTGTAAGGACATTGGGTACCTACCTAGGTACCAGGTAGGTACCTAGGTATCTTGGATTATCATGGAGCCTTTTTCCCCTTAGGCATCGAAGCTTGGGCCGCTGTAGGACCAACGTGCATGCGTAGCAGCGCGTGTGCCCATACCAGTATCTGTTCGCCATGACTAAGCCGACCACGTCTTGGGGCTATGCGGTTACTCCCTATGCGTCAACTCAGCATAGTGACACTGGAGAGCGGCAGATATGGATAGGATCAGAGTTTGAATTAAAGCCTACATCTCCTTATATGACTTTCCTATATTATTGCTCTATATGCGTCGGTTCCTAACCCTAACCCTAACCCTTACTAGATTCTCTTACCCCTTTCTCATTATCCCTTTCCTCGATGATTCATAGGTAGATATGATATTTAGAAGGTTTTCATGCAACCATATACCAGGTAGATAATTCTGAATTTGAAGGCACATTAAGAATCAATTAAACACATAATGTCACAACTCACTACCAACTAGACTCAAGCATCACCTGTGTTGCTTGTGACTACTTTCTCTGTGACCTTGCCATCTGCTTGAACGATGACTTTATCAACCTTAAGCGAGGCCTTTACTGGATTGGGCTGGTTATACACCCATTCAAGCTGCTCGAGGGTTCGACCTTGGGATTCAACACTGCGACACGAATTAGTACTTATTATGAGTGTGTGCTATGATTCGGTCTACGAACCCGAACAGATACCAGAGTATCGCTTCAACAACGTCCCACCCAACGAATACCTATGCATTTACGTTAACGCTCTCCTTTTTCAACTAGGGTACTGGGAAGCTTACATAAATATACCTGTACTGAATGTTTCCTAGAGCGATAGGGCCAGCAAACTGGTTGATAAAACCCACAGCGTAGACGATGACGCTGGAAAGGGCAAGACCCTTGGCTCGCGTAGTGGTCTCCAAAGCTTCGGTAGGAATCACACCTTGGAGGGGCGTATAAGTAAAGGAGAATATTATGTTGAATAAGAAGTAGGATGCCAGTGCGCCCCTAGCATAGGAGTCTTGGATGTTGTCTCCCTGAGCATCGAGGGCGGCAGAGAGGCCAGAATTAGTGGCCAGAGCTGCGGCGCAAGCTGCGTAGAGACGTACGGCGTTAGTCAAATTGGACGATACTCAAGCAAGGCATAGGCTACGAACCCAATGTTCCTATAACCAGGACTTTTCGTCGAGGCATAGTGTCCGTCAAAGCGACGGCAGTCAAAGCGCCGACGGCGGAGAGTACGGAGTTGAGTAAGTTATAGGCTAGCTGTTGTTCGACAGACGAGACTCCGATGATCTCGAAGATAGTCGTGTTGAAGTAACCCAAACCATTACCGGAGAATTGCCCGAAGATGGAGATCATCAGGACCTGAGCGATCCGCCAGCGTCCACTATGGGAATAAACGAAGGGACGGTCTATCGATAATTAGTCGCGTCCTCGCGGAAATCCCGGGTTATGGGAAGAAGAAAGGGCCAGACATACAATCCCAGGGCCTCTTATCAATACCATCCTGACGAATATTTTCCTTCATCTCGTTGATTTCGAGCACTACGAGCCTAGAAGTCCGATCTCCGTTCCCGTGATACTTGGCTAGGAAGTTAATGGCCTCCTCCTCGCGACCGTTGGCAATGAGGAATCGAGGAGACTCGGGGATAAACCAAACAGCGAAGATGACGAATACACAAGCAACCGCCTGTGCGATCAACGGGATCCTCCAGGAGTAATCGTTGTCGATCTTGTTGCAGCCGTAGACGACCGCGGCGGCCGGGATAGAACCTCCGAACCAGCCACAATTATAAAAGCCTATCGTGAGAGTGTTAGCATGAGAGATACCAGCCGAATAATTTGGAATAAGGACTTATCGTACCAGTGGCGCGGCCTCGCCAATGGGGAGGCGAGATCTCGACTGCATATGAAGGGGCGGCAACAGTCACGATTGCGATTCCAAACCCAAGGACAAAGCGACCAACGACGAATTGCGCAAGTACGGATGCAGTTGATACAATGATCATACCGACGATAATGACGATAGCACCGCTGAACATGCCAATCCGGCGGCCAAATTTATCGGAGATAATGGCACCGAATGGAGAACCGACCATCGCACCACTATGGCCAAGTCAGTCTATAAGCGACGATATACGATGTTGCTTATAGGGAACCAACACGGTATATAAGGAGAACATAATGGCAACGAGGGTACCGGTTTTTCCGCTGTGGAAAGTGTTCTGGAAGTGGTCCATGGCGACGACGCCAGTAAGGAGAGATCCTATATTCCAGCACCCATCAGCACGTATCGGTAGTCAGGAACTCGCGTATTCGCGCTTACCATCGTATCCATTGGCACAGGCGCAGCAAAACGCAGTGAAGACGGAAACTACAAGAAATTAGTAACTTAATAAAGGATAAGGCACCCATCTAGAGACATACAATAAAGATGTATCGAATTTCTACTCTTGTAATCGATCTTGGTTTCTTGAATAGCTGCGTAGAGGTCGGCCTGGCACCTGGTTAGACACATCTACTGTCGCACGCAACGAGCGAATGGGCATCGCGCTCTTCGTAAGACGAGATAAGAGCTTACGTTGTGGACGGTCTTGGCCTTAGCCCCCGTGGCGTTTGCCGTCACGCCGGTGCCCTCCTCGACGGCGACATGTTCGTGAGACACCAGGACGCCTCCGACGTTGGTTTCTTTTTCTTCCATGGCTTTCGACCTTCGGCTGCGAAGAGTCGGTTTTCACGTGTCGGAGAATAGGAGCTAGGTGAAGGGGTTCGACGCGATTACCTGCCACGACCCGGACATGGTGATGATTTTATTCCTCTTCGCGGAGGACCCTGGTTCCCCAATTTCAACCCCAGCATCCCCAAAGCAGCAAGTACCGAAAGGGATGGCGGACCGAATGCCTCCGTCACCCCCAAAAGCGATATGCTGTGCCACTTTCAGAGAGCGTCCTCTCCTGTTAGCGACACCACTGAATGGGTTAGGTAGGGGTAACACTCTGAGAATAAGATCGGGTTCTAGACGCCAAGGCACCCCGGGAGTGGTTCGCTTCCATTGCCTTGGCGAACATCTCGGCCATACATTCGTCTTCGTGAGTGGGTGCGGGTCTGCGATACTCGTGTAGCGATAATCGCCTCTTACCAGATGCAGATACATATAAGCACTTATGTAGAGGAGCGAGCAGGGGACAATGGGAACCGGCACGCGTTTCTGTGTTCTATAGCATTCCCATACTGATGCGCGGGACTTGAAGGGTGGTATCGAAAACACATATGTACCTAGATATGTAAGATGTCCCTGGGTCGTGATCAAAAATACGCTGTATAATAGGTATGGGAATTGGTGCTAGGATTGCGATGAGCCCCGGGCTCTCATACTTGGGCCAGGACCGAGCGCCATGCGCGCGGTGCCACAGCTGAAAGCCTAACCCGCCTCGACTTTGATATCCCTTAGTATGCTAGCTCGAACCTGATTTAATGCCATCCCAGCGGGATTTAGATTAAGGCCATGCTCTGTAGCGGCAAAGTTCCAAGGTGAACCTCGCCCGTGGGCTGTCAGCCGCATATAGCTCCGGAATATCGGCTCGTGGGTTTTCCATTCTGCGGGCCATTCATTCTCTCAGGACTAAGGACCTACCTAACCGCATATACCTCCTAGACGGTCAAGGGAGAAGACAACGCGGATTAGAGCCAAAGGCGAAACCAACATATCCCTCGTTAACTATTCAATCTCAATACCACTATCCCGTCTCATCAATGCGAGTCTGTAGGCCCGAAGACTTCGGTCCGAGGTCGTTGATTGGCTTAGGTGGGACTCGTTAAGGCTCGGCTCTTGGGTTTTCGGGGCTGACCCCCGACGCCATGCTGCAACGCATGACGGGAGTTCTGCGAGATTGATAGATGTGCCCACAGTATTCCGAGCGACGCGCGGATATCCTCCCCGGTCTATAAAGTGCCGCGGCTGCACCATGGGATCGTCGCACTTAAGGCGGTACCTAACGGCACGCATTAATCGTCATGCTAAGTGCGGGATATCGTGTGCGCGCTCCAGTTAGTCGATGTAGATCTATTATATAGTGAGTAACGGATAGCCAGAGTAATATCGTCCCGTAACATAAAGATTCCGCGACAGCTAGGTTTCCCAGAGTCGCTTGCGGTTTTGTGGCCCCTAGACATGTTAAACCGAAACTCAAGATCGTGTGATGTGCGGGTAACCGACACCAGCGCCTGTATTCAAAGCATTAACTATGTCAACTATAGTTGCATTCGGTTGGATTCGGAGTCGCGTTTTCCTTAAGTGGATATTGCCTTATATGCTCTATAAATCCGAGAGAGGTTATTCATACGGCATATATATTTTTTCTCTAATATATGTAGCGTGTAGTTTCATGATTTCAATGTGTGGACTTTCCAATATTACAACGGCCTCTCGCATAGTGGAATGCATGATTGTGACCTAGGTCCACGAGCCAATCAACAACGGGGTGAGCAAACGCGGCCGCAATAAACGTCATTAAAATTGCGGCGCCGCACATATTGGGTGGCTGAAATCTTCTCCATATCATATAATAATCAGCGTCTATTTTCAATGTACTAGAGCGTCTTCGAAAAGTCTCCTTAACTGATCCCTCTCCTGTTCGAGTTCTTTAGCAAGGCCGGGCGCTAACATTAACACCCTGGCTTGGGGTATTGTGCCCTCTACAAGAGCGTCAATATGGCTCGAGTCAAAGCCGAGCTCTTTTAATCCCTTGGGTTGATCTCCTAGACCAGCTAGGAACTCCGTAATGGCGTCGGCTAGGACCTGCCCCGCATCCTCGCGCTTCACGCCCGTTATATCCACGCCGAATGCTTCTGCGGCCGCGAGATGACGCTCGGGGTTTGATGGCCCGGTGAACCGGAAGACTGCGGGTGCGGACACGGCGACTGAAACGCCATGAGGAATGATTGGCGTCGTAACCTCGTATCCTGCGTGTTTGTATCCGGGATTTTGTCCGGAAATGGGATATGACATTCCTAAGGCGCTTCGTTAGTCCGCGTCTTACCCTCGACTTCTGAGGAGACGATTATATTTCATACCGTGACAGAGGTGGACCCCAGCATTCCCAAAACCAACACCAGCGAGCGTAGCTGCGAGGAGCATCTCACTCTGGGCTTCGTAATCTTCGGGATCTTTAACTGCCCTTGGCAAGTACTTGACAGTACTGCGAAGTGCGTTCAGAGAAAATATATCACTAATAGGATTCGCACCTTGGTAGGCGGGTCTTAAAATCGGATTCGATGGCCGCGGTATCCTCTCGTTGAATGGAATAGCTGTCCATGACTCTAGAGAGTGGCAGAGGACGTCTAGCCCGGAGCTTGCCTTCACTGCCGAAGGCATCGTTCTTGTGTTAAGCGGATCACATATTCCGAGAGTCGGCTTTAGGTTACGGTGCGCAATTCCAGTTTTAGCTTTTTTCTCCACAAGGTCGAAAATTGCCGTTCCCGTTGTTTCGCTACCCGTGCCAGCTGTGGTGGGAATGGCGATAAGAGGCCTCAGTTTCTTCTCAATAGGCCGCCCTTTACCCAGCGGCGCATTCACAAAATCAAGAAAATCGGCTTCGGGATACTCGGTGTAGAGGTTCATCAACTTGGCTGTGTCGATCACCGAGCCGCCACCCACAGCAAGATAGGCATCGGGTTGATATGGTTTAGCAAAGGCAATGGCCTCCTTTACACTACATTCGAGTAAGTTAAGCCCAATATTAGAGGCGAGATTTAGCGGCGACGTACGAACTATCCTTCGGCTCCACCCGCACCTTGTCAAATATCTCATACTTGATTCCTTCCCGTGAGAGAGCTTCCTCTACCTGCTTGACAGCAGTGAGTTTTCGTACGGTCGAATCGGTCACAACACAGACGCGTTTAGCGCCCATATTCTTGAAATCCATGCCGACTTCCTGGGTAACGCCGGGGCCAAATCGGATCGACGACGCGGCCATCTCAAATGCATACTCTTTCTGCTGAGAAGGATCTATCGGAGTAGCGAAGCCGCGTTTCCCAATGCGCCGGTGAGCATGCTGGGCGTACGCATCGATTTGGGGTCTTGCATGGTGATGGTGGTGGCCCGGGTTCGAATGACATGGGCAATTGGGTGGATGAGCATATTGGACAGTCCGCAGTAGGCTGACTGCTCTCGAAGCAGCCTTATTCGACTCATCAGCACACACGTCCGGCTCGGGGTTGGAACTCTAGAACTCACGCTCGGCGCTACTCGAACTGCGGCAACCATATTCCAAGTACGTGAACTCCTAATGGCCCGGGATTTAGGTGTTCTAGAACGCGAGCTACTGCTAATTGGCCAGCAAGATGATGCGCGGTGTCAAGTCGTAGCTGGGTACGCTGTTGTCGCTGATCCTGGGATGAAGTAGCTCCCTATTTAACGTCGAGGGATCGGATAAGATCTACTGGAGAGCTGCATGACGAGCGCCTCCAACCAAGGGACAAAGGTAGAGAACGGTGTGGGGTAGGGCTCGTTGCAGAGTGTCCCGCTGTGGGGGAACTGGCCTTGTGACCGATTCAAGAGCCGGTAATAATAAATTGTCTCCGCATCGTGGGGAGAGGGAGAGGCTCGGTTCAATGTTAACTGAGTTCATCTAGGTTAGTTCCTGGCTTAGCTACCTACCTAGGCACCTAAAGGTAGAGATCTGTTGTGTGTAATTAGGCTTCATCTTTATCAACCGTCCGAGTGAAACTAGACTTACGGTTCTCATTCTTGGTGAAGTTAGTTCACTGCACCTCTTGGGTCGTGGTGTGCGTAGTGTGCATGGCATTTCCACCGATCCCACCCTAGAAAGCAAAGGCTGCTGGGATCTTGAATCTGTCCAGGATTCAACCCGACATTGGCCTTCCGCATCGAGGAAGAACTAGCTTGTATTTATTGATCATCTATAATTCGTTGACCACCGGCGTGAGTCACCGGAGAAGATAGAAAAGAATATGAGCTATCAACGTCAAGGGGAGAGGTATACCTCTATTATAAAAGGGGCTCGTTGATTGAACCCAGCGTTAATTATGTAGAAAGGCCGGGAGCCGGAAGAAACAATAATATCAATAAAAACGATCGAAATAGATCCCGCTGACATTCACCTACTATGTCGTCGACTTCGGAAACAACAGCTGGAAGTGAGCCTCGAATGCGACTCCGGGATCTCGTACCCGATTTGCACCTCGGATACTGGAAACCAGGCCCCCTCAATTCGCTGACTGATGTCCCCGGGGTCAAGGTCCACACTCAGGAGATCTTTGCCGACAACGGCGCTGTGAACACTGGTGTTACAAGTATTCTGCCTCGAGATAATTGGTTCTACAAAGCCTGTTATGCGGGAATATTCAGTTTTAACGGTTCTGGCGAAATGACCGGGAGCCATTGGATCAACGAGACAGGCCTGCTACATTCTCCTATTGTCATCACGAACTCGTTCGCTGTAGGCGCTGCATACCAGGGTATCTACGAATATACCATCAAATCCCAAGAGGTAGCCAAGGGAAATGCCGACTGGTTTCTCCTACCTGTAGTTGCGGAGACTTTTGATGGATATTTGAACGACCTTACTCAATTTGTGGTGAAGCCCGAGCATATTGTGAAGGGCCTCGAAAATGCATCGAGCGATCGCGTGAGGGAAGGTAATGTCGGCGGAGGGACGGGAAGTAAGTAACCTTCGAACTATCTTCAAACGCCTTCGAGTTTCTAAGAAGAGAATTGTCACAGTGATCTGCCATTACTTCAAGGGTGGCACTGGTAGCAGCAGCAGGGTTGTTGAAGGGCTCGATAGCCAAGGTCAGCCGAAGACGTATACTGTTGGTGTGTTAGTGCAGGCTAACTATGGCCGGCCACAACATTTCCGCATCGCGGGCGTGCCGGTGGGGAGAGTCCTGGCCCGGGAGGCTGACGAGGCCGCCAAGGAGAACCCGGCAATAAAAATGGCGTGGGAAGCGCTGGAAAAGGAGAAGAATAGGAAGGATGGAAGCATCATCGTTATCATCGCGACGGATGCACCACTACACCCCGTTCAGCTCCAGAGGCTTGCTAAAAGAGCGACTGTGGGACTGTCGAGAGTGGGGGGTTATGGCCATAACCCATCCGGCGATATCTTCTTGGCTTTCTCGACGGGCAACGAGATCCCAGTTCAGTCGATATCGATGGAGCGGAGGGATGTCGACCCATTCAAACCAACACCGCTCCCAGTCGAGATTGTTGACGATACCTCGATTAATGGGCTATTCGAGGCTGCTGCAGACGCCACCGAAGAGTCGATATACAACGCTCTGTGTATGGCTGAGACAATGGTAGGAAACAAGGGACATAAGATTGACGCACTGCCTCTTCAAAAGGTCAAAGAGATCATGGAAAAGTATAATTAAAAGGCGTCATTTTTCGTAAGCACATAGATAGCACACCCACTCGCGGCGGCTATCGTACTGCCTACTTGATAATTATATCAGAGTCTTCAAAGTTATGCCGGTTCAAGACAATGTGTGGAAGTCAGTAGTGGGCTGGTACCTATGTATGATATTTCTTCGTGAACGTTTTGTAATACTGGAGTTTTATGAAACCGGCTTTGAATATACCGTCTTCTTATGAGTTGGGAAGTTGTGGAAGAGAAACAGAGTCAAACAAACTTGAATTGAAATTGAGAACTTGGATAAAGATGGAGTGGGGCCTGCAGGTGTCTGTCTGCTTATCGATAATACGATGTACCTGATAGTTGTACATGGTACCTACCAGGTAGGTATTCTGCTGATTAAGGGCCCGTAACTTACCTAAGGTCAGGTACTCTTGTCGGGACCGGGATCAATGGTATGGGGGGACTGGAGTTGAAAAAGGGAGATAGGTACGTACCTCCGTACACCAGTAAGGTTAGCTTATCAAACGCTAAATTGCCAAGGAAGCAACCAGCCCAAAAGACGCTTTGGCCTCAAACTCCTTGAGACACGAATTTGTACAAGTACATGACCAAAACGTTCCCTCATTCAAGCAACCCTCACTCATCCCGCCCATCACCAACTACCTTTCGCGCTTCCTAGGTTAGCTTTCGTAGCTGCGGACCCGATCAATTGACTAGGCATATCACGGGCTTGGTCGCGTAACCCGTGTGGGACACCTATCGAGATATATTGAACGGAGACGAAGATGATCCCTGATCCTCCGCGACTCCCCCTCGACCGTCTACATTCATGAACTCGTCACACGATATACTCCCTTAACGATGGATCACCCGCGCCAGAACGGCGGGCCCGGCTATAGCCGTGATACTAACAGATCCGAGAGGTTCGAGGAGGAGAAGAGGCGCATTGTCGACAGCTGCTTCAACAAGAAGGATGTTGACGGATCCAGTAAGAATCGGATCTCCGCCGCCTGTGCTTTACCACCCGTACCGGGCGCTGACGTATACTGTGCTCCCGTGTAGTACTCGAAACCTACATCACCCACATTAGAATCACAGAGTATTCCTCTCACCCGTCCTCCCCGCCGCCACCTGAAGCGAGAGCACAGGCCGAGAAACCCCGAGTCATCATCGTGGCAGTGCGAAAGTCGGGCCGGGTGCGCATGCACAAGTCCAAGGAGAACGCAAACGGATCCTTCTCCATCGGCAAGACCTGGGACCTGAACGACCTGAGCGCGATCGAGTCTTTTACGGGACCAACCTGCGATCCCCAGAAACGAGAATGGGCTGGCGAGACCGGATTCGTCGTCAATATCGGGAAGCCATACTACTGGCAGGCCCAGGCTGACAAGGAGAAGAAGTTCTTTATTGCCAGCTTGATCAAGATCTACGGGAAGTATACCGGTGGGAGCATACCTGAACTGAGAGGCTTCGATGCTCGGGAGTTGGAACAAGTCCTAGGATCCCGAAGGTTGCCGCCAGGTCGACCACCCGCTTCCGAATCTAACCTCTCTTTCCGAGCCGGACCTACGCCTACTCCTACGCCTCCTCCTCCTTTAAGACCTGTCGCTACTCCCCCACGATTGGAGCCTAAGACCTCCCGACCTAACATACAGTCTCAACCTGACACGGCCCCTCCACCGAACAAAATCAACCCTGGGAATATTATTGGCGGAATCCAACCCTTCCGCCCCAGCCAACCCCCTGGATCACCGGCGCGCAACCTAGTTCCCCCAAATAGAACTGCCTCGCCGGCACCACAATCCGGTGCGGATTCTGCCCGCGCGGGAAGCCAGGCCGCCGCTTTACGTAGGTTAGCAGGCAATAATAAGAGCCAGGACTCCGTAGCAGCTTCAATTTCCACAACGAGGAGCGATGATTCCGCGAGTATACCTCCGCGGTCGAGGGGTGGTATGCCGGGGCCCGGCGCGCTAGGTAGATTTGGCGATCCATCTGAATCATCTTCCCAAATGGATTTACCGGATAGGAAACGGCCCCCGATGGATCCAACAAGACCGAACGAAATCACGGACAACGATCTGGTACCGGCTCCGTTGATGAGTCAGGCCATACGAAGGGAGCCGCCACCGAGAAATACTGACCGCATGTCCCCCCGAAAGAATTCCGTTACCAGCCGAATGGATGCTAGCCCAACCGCGGGGAAACCAGCGCCTGCTCAAGTGCCTACTCAGCCTGCTCAGCCTGTTCAGCCTGTTCAACCCCCTCCTGACCCCCCATCTAGCCCAATAGCCAACGCCAGTAGCACGCCATCCGCGTCGATTACGGGAACGTCGGCACCGGAAACGCCCACGGCCGGTTCGCCAGTAGAAGAGGACACGCGCCCGGGATTGGGACCTATGATCAAACAAAAATCCCATCGTGATCTAGCTGGAGCTCTATGGAAAGCAGCTTCGGCCGCGTCCGCCTTCAAGCCGCGCCCCGGCGGGGCGGGCGAACGATTACGAGAAGCGCAAAATAAGAGTAACGTCGATGGTCCAGATGGAATAACAGGCGTTGTTCCGGCGCCACCCCGTCCAGAACCCAAGCCTGAAACGCTCAAACCTCCAGAGCTTGAGAAGAAACCTCTTGATAAAGGTTCTGCTGTCCCCGAAGTGAAGGTCACAGTACCTGGCTCCAGTCGGCCGCCTAGTTTACACGCTCCTGCTAAAGAAAATGGGAGGAAGAGCGCAGAGGCGGGTCGAAAGGAAGACCCCCCTCGGCGCCTCACTGCAATCAGTAATGATACAAAATACTTATCTGCTTTAGGCGTCGACACTGCCGTGTTCATTGATAGGACCTCGGAATTCGCGAGGTGGCTGGATCATTTCGGATGGGTACCGGGTGAACAGATGCGCAGTCGTAACTTTGAAGAGATGAAACTCGATATTGATCGTGAACTCAATAAGGCGCAGGCCGGGGGCTGGGTCGTACGATTCCAAGAGGAAGACGACAGAGTCGAAGCGATAAAAAAAGGGCTTGATGTTGCTATAGCAGAATGCGACGAACTTGATAACCTTCTGACTCTCTATAGCGTGGAGTTATCTGTAAGTGTGGCCTAAACGCCCCAGTTTTATGTTACTAACTGTCGTTCAGACTCTGTCTGATGATATTGCATACATCGAAGCTCAGGGACAGGGCCTACAGGTACAGGCAGCGAACCAGAAACTCCTTAGGAAAGAGTTGGAATCGCTACTAGACACGTGCGCCATTACATCCGAGGATTTGCGGGCCCTTACGGTAGCACCCCTCGAGACCACCTCGGGTCTGGAAGAAATAGAGACCGCGCTCGTGACCCTATACAAAGCGATGATGAAAATTGACTCCTCCGCTGCCGGGTCGGAGCTCCGGAAGAGCGAGGATGCTAGCGGTCAACTTTCTACGCTGAACACCGACTACGGTAAAATGCGGATTGTACAGGAGAAAAAGGAGATGTATCGCTCGGAGAGCATAACATTCCTACAACGATTCATTGCTTTCATGTCTCGACAATTCGACAAAGCATCCCAGGAAATCAGAGATGCCGCCGATGGAGCTTTATCGAAGAAAGTTGATCCCGGACATCATGACGTCGGGCGAGACTTGCTATGGCGCTATAGCCCCTTGGTTCTTTATGCCAGGGAAGTAGACCTCGAAGGTTGGAATCGCTGCCTACAAGTTTATCAGGAGAAAAACCTACCACTATACAAATCAAGGTTTAAAGATATCATCGAATCCTGGAAGCGGAACGCCAGGAAGCCTTCTGGAGATGAAGCCGAGCTTCTCTTCACTGCTGAGGTGGAGAGGCGGCAGGAGGGCACGATGACCGCGGCCAGGAAGCTCACCGTAAAAAGAAGTCAGAATTTGGCTAGAAGTTTACGGGGCCCTCTTGGTGAGGGTAGTAAGACGAGCCTCGACAAGATATCGGATGGTCGTAATCTTCCGTACGAGGTATTCGCCGGTATGATGGACGACCTCATACCCCTTATAGAGATTGAGCAAAATTTTATCGTCGACTTTTTCCACGCCACTACTCTGGAAACAGCCGACTTCCCGGATCTTGTGGCGGCAACCAAACCACGGGATCGGCGGGGCGGTGATTTGAAGCGGCACAGGCTCATGGAGCCCGACCGTGAATTAGCTAGAAGAGTTACTCGGGCTATGGAGGCAATATTCTCGTTCCTGGAACAGGATTTGCAGAACACTATCGATTGGGTACTATCACAAGATCCCTTGTAAGTGTTGAATCCAAATCAATCCAGATATAACGCGACCCGGCTAATCCAAAAACAGACAAGGGGTTGGTATCCTTGCGACGCTTGAACGCAAGCACGCGGATATAGCACAGTCCAATCAAGACTTCCTGAATAACGTGTTACAGAAACTTCATGGTAACCTCGAGTCTCGCTTCACGAAGTTTGTCGAGAGTCAAATCCGTGCAATCGAGGAAACGAAGGTTAAGATAAACAAGCGCAAGGGCGTTATTTCTTTCATGCGAGTCTTCCCGCACTTCTCAGGCGCCGTGGAGAATATGCTATCTGCAGTTGATACAAACTCTTCTGTCAGGCGAACCGTAGACAGGGAATACGACCGCATTATTAAGACGATGTTCGATTCCCTCAAGGTCATCGCCCGCGAGAACCCGGCTACCCTCACAAGTAGTGGTGCCGACCCGGAGGACAAGGAAGCGCTCAACTACCACATTCTGCTTATTGAGAATATGAACCACTTCCTCGAGGAGCTTGATACTCACGGGCTCGAAATATTGGAAGATTGGAAAGAGGCCGCGGCGAGTGAAATGGCTGAACATATGGGCCTGTATATCAATGCGATTATGCGCCGACCTCTGGGCAAATTGCTTGAATACCTCGAAAATATCGAGACGCAGCTTGCTACAGGAAAAAGCCCCACGATCGTCGCCGCACAACCTAGTAACGCGAAGGGTATGTTCAACAAAGTGCTTAGCGGCTACGATGGCCGCGAAGTGCGCAAGGGTATCGAATCACTGCGGAAACGAGTCGAGAAACATTTTGGCGACGCAGACGATCCAAGCCTGAGTCGTGGCTTAGTCAACAGGGTCCTCCGCGATTGCGAGAAGTTCTATGGAGATGTCGAGGTCCGAATTTCCACAATTACGACGACTGTTTATAGCGGCGACGTACTGTTTGAGTGGCCTCGCGCCGACGTGAAGAGCGCCTTCTCCAACACCGGTCGGTAGGTCGGACCGAGCGATTGGAAGCACGCATCTTCCCTCGGGCGAAAGTCGACTAGCAGTATGCGGTCCCGTGTCGTAACGTCAATGGATGGGGGACACGAGGGGAGTTCGGGTTACAGTACATATTCACGATAATTGTAGGTATAAGAAGACGGATTCCACGCGTGGCCCTATGGGAGGCCAAGTGTATGAGTAGTGATACCTGGATTCAAAAAGAATTAGCTTCATTTAGGTCGTTAAATTATATCCATTTCCGTATATTCCTATCCCGACTTTCACCCACCGTCCGTAGAGCCCGCACCATTCGAAGCAGACCCTGTCCCTCGCATGGATACTGGCTAGTTATGACCGTCTATTCAACATGGATGAGACCGAGGCGACCCCTCACTCGCCGGTACCAATTATCATGATCGAATGGAACCCTCTCCATGAGTACGTACACAGGTACCTTTTAAGATGGCCTCGATACGCAGAACATTAGGAAATACTAGAGATATATTAACTGTGCCGGTACCTTGAGTTCCCCATGATTGGATTCTGAATCCCGCATATAAAGCATGCTGCTCCCCCGCTCGAGTGAGGTTATGTTATCTAACAGTCTATTCTCTTGTTCGAGTAAACCAACGAAAGACGGTTTATCTAGTAGGTCAATTACCATATCTAAGTAGCCACGGATGGCGCTTTTCACCAGGAGAATACCACGGAGCTTTGGCTTCCTCAACTCGCATATCCTCGGTGATAGCTCTCCACATGGAAAACGCGTGCTTCGGTCTGGATACTCCTCGCTTTCTCGCCAAAGTAGTCTCGGAAAGAGTGTTATCGTGACGGGTTCCGCTAGGGGCATCGGTAAGGCCATAGCGTTGCGCCTCGCGGAGGATGGTTACAACGTCTGCGTCAACGACATAAGCGCAAACAAGGCCATTTGCGACAATGTCGTAAAGGAGATACAAGGAATCGGGAGGAAGGCGTGTACGGGGGTTGCTGATGTGTCGAAACGGGATCAGGTGAAGAAGATGATTGAAAAGAGTGTCGATGTACTGGGGCCGTTGAATACTATGTAAGTCTTACATTCCTAATCCGCATGCTTTCGATCCAGGATTGCATTCGTCGTATCTTTCCTCCTGCAGAGGCGTCTCGTCACGATTCAATTTCTCATAATAATTAAAATTCAGGGTGGCAAACGCTGGGATCGCTCAGGTAAAACCTCTCCTCGAAGTCAGTGAGGAAGACTGCAGACACATGTTCGACGTCAACGTGATTGGAGTGCACAACTGCTTCGTCGAGGCGGCATCGCAAATGATTCGCCAAGGAACCTGCAAGCCAGACAGCCCTGGTAAACTTATAGCTGCTGCATCCATCGTGGCTTTCACGCCATTCAGCATGCTGTCGAACTATAATGCCAGTAAATGGGCCGTTAGTGGCCTCGGGCAGATTTTCGCCAAGGACCTCGCTAAACACCATATCACAGCAAATTGTTACGCCCCCGGCATCGTAGATACGAAAATGTGGGAGTATATCGATGCTGAGGTGTGTAAGGATAAGGGTTGGCCAAAGGGTCAGGCGATGAGAAAGGCGGTCGAAGATAACACCGCTCTGGGGCGAACCTGTAAATCAGAGGACGTCGCAAAGCTGGTTAGCTTCCTAGCTAGCAGCGATAGTGATTTCATTACCGGCCAAACGCAGGTTGTTGACGGAGGTATTGTTTATACCTGATATAGTTCAGGGCGGACGTGCGTTCCCGAGGGATAACATATGATCTTACATGCTGAGATTGTATATTATTAGCTTTACGTTTTAATAACGTTCATAGTCCGTTAATGTTTATACGAAGTCAAATTATAGACAAAACATAAATATTATAAGTTATTTAATTTTTTTAAACTTTAATAATCGGTAAATATCGTTTTTATATTTTATATAATAAAATTTAAATTATATAATTAAATATTTATATTATTTTTTTTCGTTTAATAATAATTTTTTAATTATTAAAATAAATTTATTTAAAATATAAAATAATATTAAAATAATATTAAAAATTATATATATTAAAAATTATATTAAAATTTTATATTTATATTTTTTTTCGTTTCGTTATACGTTAATAATTATATTTTAATAATATTAAATTAACGTATTATATATTTCGTATAAAATAATTATCGTTTATATATATTAAAAATAAATTAATATCGTTATATTTATTAAATAATAAAATACTTTCGAAATTTTATAAATAATATATATTATTAACGTAATAATTTATAATAATTTAAAAATCGTTATAATATAATTTATATTTAACGATACGTTATTATATTCGAAAAATTTAATCGTTAAACGCGTAAATTTAAATAAAATTTTTTCGTTTTTATAAATATATTTTAATTTATTTTCGAAAAATTTTTAAATTATTAAAATAATTTTTTATTATCGGCGTTTTATATTACGTCGTTAATTATTTAATAAATTTATTTTTTTTTTCGTCGATTTTCGAACGTATTTAATATAATTTAATTATTAATTTTAAAAAAATTAAATTTTAAATATAAAAAAAAAATTATTATAATTATTAAATTTAAAAATACGGTTATAAATATTTACCGTTTATTTTAATAATTTTAAAAAATTTCGTACGATTAAATTAATTTAATATTTTTTAAATATAATACGTTTTAAATTATCGTTAATTTTTTTAATTTTTTTATTATTTCGAAAACGTAATAAAATAATAAATTTCATTATTAAATCGTATTTTTAATATTATTATTTAATTTTTTTATTAATAAACGCGTTAATATTATTCGATATTTATTTACGAAAATAATTAAAAGTTTTTTTAATTTTAATAAATATCGAAATAATATCGATAAAAAATATCGTCGATATAATTTTAATAATTATTTAATTTATTACGTATTTAATAATAATTAAAATATAAGTAATAATTATAAAAATATAATCGATTATTTATTATATTAACGAAATTAATAAATAAATAAATTATAAATTAAAAAAAATCGAATTCGATTTTTTTATTAATTAATATATTAAATATTTTATAATAATTTATTAAATAATTAATATTATTTCGAAATATTAATATCGTCGAATTATATTTTTTTATATAATATTAATTATAATATAATTTAAATTTTAATAAATTTTTTTTATAATTATAAATAATTTATTATATTTAAAAATTACTTTTAAAATAATCGTTTTTATCGATATATTCGTAATATAAAATAAATTTTCGAGGTTTTTTTAATATTAAATAATTTTACATAAATAATTATCGTATATTATAAAATAATATTTTATTTATTCGATTTTTTTAAAAAAAATAACGTCATTTTTTAATTAAAATATTCGAAAATAACTTATAAATTTATTTTAATAAATTTATATAATTTCGTTATTAAAAAATTTAACATTAATTTTTTTAATAAATAAAATTATTTCGAATTAAAATAAATAATTAATTAAAACATTCGTTTTATTTATTTTATAAATAATATAAATATCGTAATATTTTATAACGTTTAAAAAATATAAAATTTTTATAAATTAATTAAATTTCGTATTTAAAATTTTAAATAATTTATAATTAATAATTATAATTATATCGTTATTTTCGATTTAATATTTTTAATATTAAAATATTAATATAATTATTAATAACTTTTTTTTTTAAATAATATATTTTTATTAAATATTAATTAATTTTTTTAAAAAATATATTATTATTAGATAATAAGAGGTTATTAATTAATAAATCGAAGGGAAAATATTAAGCGATTATTTAGTGTGAAAATTACGAAAAAAAGTTATATTTATTATGTTTATTTATATAAAAATATAATTAATTAATTTTATATTAATTAATATTTATATATTTTTTTAAAGTGTATATTTTAAATCTTTATTATTTAAAGCGACGAGGTATTTAATAAAGGTATATTTATCGTTATTGTCGTTACGGTGGATTTTTTAATATAAAATTACATAATTATATTAATAATTTTTTTTTTTCGTAGTTTTCTTTTTTTTTTTAATTATTAATAATAATAAATTTCTTTTTTTTCATTTTTTTATTTATTTTTATAATTTTATCGTAATATTATTTATATTAATAAACGTTTTTAATGTTTTATTAACATTATTTTTTATTATAATGTCGATAAAGTTATTTTTTTTATAAATTTATTTAATTTTCGTTATTTTTTATTTTTCGTACGATTATCGAAGTAATATAATATCAATTATAAGTTTTTTTTTTTTCGTAATATTTAATTTAATTAAATATTTATAAAGTAAATAAAAATTAATATAAATAATAATAAAAAGATTTAAATAATTTAATTTTTTATTAATTAATGAAATTATTGTTTTAAAAATTATTATTATATTTACGTTATATATTATAATGTAAATTTCGTTTATTAAAACGTTTTATATAACGTATTTTAATTTAATCGAATTTTAATAAATGATATTATTTTTAATATTAAAAAATAATTTCGAAAACGTTTTATTTACGATAAATATAATATATTTAATTTAAGAATTTAAATTTTTATTATTTATAAATAATTTATCGATAAAAACGAATAATTTGATAGTTTTTAAATTTAAAAGTATAGATTATAATTTTCGATCGATATTTATTTTTTATTAATTAAATCGTTTATTAAATTTTATAATTTCGATAATTTCGAATTTACGATATTAAATTATTTCGAATATATTATACGTAATTTTAAATTAATAAATCGATGTAATATATATTTTACGGGTACGTTATTATACGTATTAATGTATTATATTATTAATATTAATTTTAATAAAGGTAATTTTTTTTTAATTTTTTTAACGTAAATAAATTATTTCGTTAATTTTTATAATAATAATATATTCGTTAAAAATAATTGAGTAATTTATAGTTAAATATTTTTTTAATTTAATTAAAAATCCTATTTTTTTTTATTTTTAATTTTTTATTTAATCGAATATTTTATCGAATAATTCGAAGGTATTATTAATTTATATATTTATTAATTCGAAATAATTAATCGATTTTAATATTAATAAATATAGATTATATATAAATGTAATTATTTAAAGTTTTTTTTTATAATATTTAAAATATATAATTTATTAATGTATGTTAATTTTTATTATATTATATAAAAGTTTTATAATTATTATAATTATATTAAAAAGGTATTTAAATATAAAGGTAAAAAATAATCGAATTAAGATAATACGATTTAACTTTAATTTTAATTATATATAAATTTATATCATATCGCGTAATTAAATTTTTATTTTTTTTTATAAAAGTAGGTGTTAATATTATAATTATTTATTAATTTAATCGTTGTATGGTCGATAATTATATTAATATTATTTTTTTACTTTCGTCGTTATAATTTTAAATAATAAATTTAAATTTTTCGAAAAGATATAAAGTGTTTTTTTTTTTTAATTTTTTAAATGATATAAGAGTTAAATAATTAAATATCGTAAAATTTAACGGGATTATATTTTTTAAATAAAAATATATTTTTATCGATAAATTTTTTAATTTTTTTCGTATTTAATTTTTTAAAAGGTTTTTTAAAAGTTATAATTTTCTTTTTTTTACGTAATTAAACGATTAAAAATTAATTTTTACGTTTTTTTATAATTATATAAATAACGGTAATTTTTAATTTATTTTTATTATTAAATAATTTTTTATATTTTTATTTTTAAATTTTAAATGAGTTTTTCGATGATACGTATATTTTATTATCGTCGTTTTTTTATTAATCGAAATTAAAATCGAATTTTATAATCGAAGTAAACTTTAATACGTTAATTATTATATTACGATTATACGATTTAACGATTATTATACGAAAATTAATAAATTTATTATTTATTTTAATTATATACGTTTCGCCGTTTTTAACGATTAACGTATATAAGTTTTTTTAATCGTTTTTTTCGTAGTAAACACGTATTTTTAATTATAATGGTAAATTTAACGTATCGAAAATATTCGAATTATTTTTTATATTAAAAATATTAACTATTTATTATTTCGTTTTAATTTTATTTATTTTAATTATAATTTTTTTAATTATTATTTTTTTAATTTTTAAAGATAATATTATAAGTAAATTATCGATTAATTATAAATACGCGTTAAATATTAATAATATAAGTATTAATTCGTTAAATTTTATAATATTATTAATGGTTTTTATAATTATTTATAATATATATTCGGGTTTTATATTAAATAAATTTTTAAATATAACTTTAAAAATTTATCGTAACGATTTATAATATTATTTTAATTTATTTATCGAATTATAAAATTTAACGGGTATTTTTTTAATTATAATACTTAAAGTTTTAATATTAGTCGTAAATATATTAATAATAAAATTTTTTTCGATATTATAAATAATATTATCGAATAGACTTAAATAAATATTAATTTATATTATTCGTAATATATTTTAAGTGTATTTTATTATTATATTTTTTAAAAATTTCGTAGTTTAATATATCGTAATTTAATTAATAATATAAAATATTAATTTTATATTAATATATATTATATCGACGAATATATTATAATTAAAATTAACGTTATTTTTAATAATAAATTTAAATTATTTTAATCGATTATTATACATTTAATATTAATGGTAATATTTATTAATTTTATCGATTAAAATTTTATCGAAATTATTATATTTTATTTTAATAAATAAACGGTATAATTTATTTATTATAAAATAATTAAATCGTCGATAAATTTAATAAAATTCGATTTTTATAAAGTAATAATAAGTAATTATAAAATTACGATTATTAAATAAAAATTATAAGTATTTTTATTTATAAACGATAGGGTATTTTTTATTTTTATATATAAATACGTTTTTAATATTATTAAAATATATATTAAAACGGTTTATATTTTTAAAATATAATAAAAACGATATATTTAACGATATAATTTAAAACGTAATAAATTTAAACGATATAAATACGTAAATAATATTTAAATTTCGTTATTTTATATTATTATTAAATCGAATAATATAACGTTTTATTATTTCGATATTTAAAAGTATATATAAATATAATTATTATAAAACTTTAAATTAAAGTTCGCCGTTAAATAAAATTTCGATTATTTTTATATTCGATATAATATTTTAAAATATATTAACGTATTAATCGTTAAAATAAAACGTAATATTATATAAAATATCGTAAGTCGTAAAATTAAAAACATCGATTACGATTATTATATAAAACGCCGTTTAATTTATAAATATATTTATTATATTTTAACTGTTAATTTCGTTATAAATAATAAAATAATAATTTAAAGTAACGATTAATAATTTTTCGTTATTTTTATTATTTTTTTAAATATATTAAATATCGTAATTTTATTTATTATTATTATCGTTATTTTTTTATACGTCGATTTTTTTATAATCGAATAAAAATTAGTTATAATTTTCGTTAATATTTTTAAAATCGAAATTTTATTTTTATATGTAACGTCGTTAATTTATACGTTTATTTTATTGTTTTAAAATAAAATATTTTATAAATTAATATTTTATTTTACCGTATATAAAATATTTTTTTTAACGTTACGATTTTTTAATACGTTATAAAATTCCATTATATAATCGAAATTAACTTTTATTATTACGATAAATTCGATTAATTTAATATTAATTCGATATTTTTTAATTATAATTTATATTATATAATTTAATACGATATATTATATCGATAATAATTCGAAAATTTAAATAAATATTATTAAATATATTTAATTATCGAAAAATTATAACGTAAAAAGTAAAATATTTTTATACGATAATTACGATATTTTTTTTAAAGTTATAATCGGTTACGTAATTAATTATTAATTTTTTTTAAATACGTTAAATTTTTTCGATTAATAATTTTATTTAAATAAATAAAATTTTATTAAAGTTTTTTTTTATAATTAAAAATATTATCGTTTAATGTTATTTAATTATATATATTTATTAATTTTTTAGTAAATAAAAATACGTTTTCGTATATTTAATTATATTTTAAAAAGTATAATTTATACCGATTAATTAATCGTAATAATATTATTATATTTATTCTTTTAACATTATTAAATACGTATTAATATATATATATTTTTTAACTTTAATTTTATAATATAAATTTTTAAAAATTTTAATCTTTTCGTTTATAATATTATATTTATTACTTTTAAATTTATAATCGTTATTATTATACATTTTAATAAAATCGATAAAAGTACGTAATAAATTAAAATTTATCGAATATTAATATATTTATTAAATTAATTATAAACGATATAACGATTATAAATTTTATTATTATTATAAAATAATATAACGTTATTAATCGAATTAATATTATAATTATTATAATATTAATTATTATATTAATTATTATTAAAAAATAATATAATGTTATTAATCGATTTATTATTAAAAAATAATAGAAATAATAAATTATTATTAATCGAGTTATTATTAAATTAATTATTATATTATAAAGTTTTAAAATTATTTCGATAACTATATTATAATATCTTTTATATTATTAAATATTATAAATATTATTACGATAATTTTAAAAGTTATTAATTATTTTAATTACGATTAATTTAAAGGTTTTTAATCGATTAAAAAGGTATATTTTTATTAAAATTTTCGTAAAAAAATAAAGTTATTTTTATTAATAAATTCGTTAAATTATTTTTTAATTATTTTTTTAACGGTATTTTTTAAAAATAATAAAAATTTAATAACTTTAATTATTTTCGTTAATTTTTTAATATAAATGCGAATATTTTTAATGTATACACTATATTTTCGTAAATAATCGATTTTTTTAATACGTAATTATTTAATTATATATTAAAATTATTTTTCGTTTTAATTATCGAAGTTTTTTTTAAATCGTCGTTATAATCGAATGTTAAAAAAATTATCATTATATATTTAAAAATATTTTACGAAGTAAATATTTAAAATTTTTAATTTTATTTTATCGAAGTTAAATTTTTTAAAATTTAAATTCGTATAATTTAAATTAACGAAATCTTTTTAAATTTTATTTATTTTCGATATTATGTAAGTAAATTTTAATTAATTAATAAATTTAATATTATAACATTTCGTCGAAAATAAAAAAATTTTTTTTTTATTTATATAGAAAGAAAATTTTTAATTATAATTATTTAATAACGATAATCGATATAAAAAAAATAAAATAAAATAAAAAAAAATAATAAGTAAATCGATTTAAAAATTTTTTCGTAAATAATCGAATTATTAACATATATACGCTTTAAGTTTAATTAATTAAAAATAAAAATTTATAAAAATTAAAATAACCGTTTTTATATTCGATTAATTATTATTAACGTAAAACGTCTCGAATAATTAATTAAATATAATAATAAAGTTTTTTATATATAATAAACGTAAATTTATTAACGTTTTTTTATATATTATATGCGAATATCATTTAATATATTACGTATAATATATTACGCTTCGAAATTTTTAAAATAACACGGTTAATTTTACGTTTTTAAAAGTTATTAACATAAAACGCCTCGAATTTTTAAAAGTAATTTAATAATTAATCGCTTTTTTTTATTAAAACTTATTTATTCGATCGAATTTTAATGTTTTTTCGAATTAAATTATAATAAAATAAATAATCCCTTCGTATTTTAAACTTTTTTAAATTCGTAAATTTTTTTTTAATAAAGATTTTATTATTTATATTTAATTTATTAATTAAACATTAATTAATATTAAATAATAAAAAGTTATTAATTAATAAATCGAAAAAAAAATATTAAACAATCGTTTAACGTAAAAATTATAAAAAAAAATTATATTTATTATATTTATTTATATAAAAGTATAATTAATTAATTTTACATTAATTAATATTTATATATTTTTTTAAAATATATGCCTTAAATTTTCGTTATTTAAAGTAATAAGGCATTTAATAAAAATATATCTACCGTTATCGTCGTTACGGTAAATTTTTTAATATAAAGTTATATAGTTATAATTACGAAATAAAAAATAAAATTTAATTTATATATATAAAATTATAAAAATATAACTTTTATATATTTTTAATTAATATCGATTTTAATAATTAATTAACGATATTAATCGAACGCTTTAATTAAAAATATAATAATAATAACGTTTTAAATATTTTTTTAAATATTTTCGATAATTTAATTTAAAATAATAAATTTATTTTTAAATTTTTTTATTAATTTTAAAAAAAATATTATTATTAATAAATAATTTTTTATTAAATATTTAAAATAATTTATTACGTTTATAAATACTCGTATTTTTATTATAATAAATAATTTAAAACGATTTTTAACCGCGATAATTTTCATCGAATTAATTTTTATATTATTTTTTAAAATTAAAAAACTTAAAAATACGTTTTTTTATATAAATAATAATATTTTTTAAAAATTAAATAATAAATTATATTCGATAAAACGATAAAATATTATAATAATACATTCGTAAAAATATTTTATAATATCGATTTATATATATATATTATTTAATAATTCGTCGACGAAATTTTAATATAATTTTAAAATTTTTTTTATTATAAATTAAAACGTTATTAAAATATTATAAAAATAAAAAAACATTACTTTTTATTAATATAATTTAAATAATATTACGAATATTATTTTTTTCTAAAAAAAAATAAATAAAAATATATTAAAAATTATTTTTAAAATTTAAAAAAATATATTATTTATAATTCGTAATTTTTTAAATTTAATTTATAACATTAAATAAAAAATAAATATTTTTAATAATAACATTATTTAAACGACGATAATCGATATAAAATCGTTAAATTACGTTTTTATCGATTATTTAAAATTTTATAATTTCGTCGAAAACTTTTTTCGAAATTAATAAAAATAATAAATTTTAAAAATTAATATTATTTTTTATATATAATCTTTTATATTTAAATAAAAAATCTTTTATAATTTTAATTTACGATAAATTATACCGTCGAAATAATAATTTTATTAAATTATAATCGTTCGTATTTATTCGATATTAAATTTTTATTTTATTTTTTCGTTTAAATTTAATATCGAAAAATTTAAACATTTTTTTTTCGTAAAATTTAAAATAAAATAATACTTTAAAATCTTTAAATATTAATTTATATTATTTAATAAAAAAAGTTTCGATTATCGAATAAATAATTTTATAAGTAATATAAGCCGTCGTACGTTAATTCGAAATTAAAAAACGTAACGTCGATTTATTTACGAAATTACTTAAAATTGATTTTTCGTTAACGATATAAAATACTTTTCATTTATAAAAAATATTTTTATTTAAAATAAAATTCCTTAAAAAAATATTATTTAAAATAACGTTTATTAAAATAATAAATTAAAAAATTAATCCGTTAATTATTTCGAATTTAATTATAATTAAAATATTATAATTAATCGAAAAATTTTAATTTTTTATACTTTTTATTTTAAAAAATTAATTTATTTAATATCGTTAATAAAATTTAATTAAAATTTCGAATATATAATAAATAATATAACCGTAATTAAAAAATATTATAAAAATTTTACTTTCGAATAATTTTATTCGAAATAAATTATAAAAATCCCTTTAATTTTTTTCGTATTAATTTATTTTTTATACGTAATAAAGATTATTCGAATACGTTTATTTATACGAAATAAACGCCGTTATTTTACTTTTATATTATATTATCGAAAAGTTTTTTAAGTTTTTTATCGAAGTCGAAATTTGATTCGACGGTTAAAGTTTCGAAGGAATTACATTTAATTTTATTATTTTTATTATTTTAAATAACTTCGACATTAAATCGAACGTTATTTTTTTATTTACGAAAAAAATCTTTTACGTAATTATCGAAATAAACTTTTTAATTATTTTTAAATAAAATTTTTTTAAAAATAATTTTATTATTTTTAAATTTTCTATATTTATTTAAAAATTATCGATTTTATCGAAAAAAATATTAACGATAATTTTTTATTTAATAATTTTTTTTATCGTAATTAAAATATTTATTATTAATCGCTTTAATAATATTTATAATATAACTTTTATCGTTTATAACCGTAATATAATAATTATTAAATTAAAAATTCGATATTATTATTATTTTAAATATAATTTTTATTATATTTAAAAATTTAATTTATATTTTTTTAAATTTAATAAAAATTATTTTCGAAACGTTAACATTATAAAAAAAAACGAAAATACTTTATAATTAAAACGTAATTATTAAAATATTATAAATCTTCGATTTAATTATCGTTATAATAATTAATTTAATATAACGAACGGTTTTTTTTACGATTTATACCGTATTTTAAAACGTAATATAATTATAAAAAAAAATTAAATATTTAATATATAAATATATAAAATATTAATTAAAATTTTATAATTTTAATATAAATTATAATTTTAATAAAATAATCGATAAAATATTTTTTTAAAATATCGTATAAAATTAATTATATTTTTATTTTAATAAAATAATAATATAATAAATAATATTATAAAGTTAAATAATATATAATATTTAAAAAATATTTAAAATATTACTTTTAAAAATATTATTTAAAAAGACTTTTAATTATATAAATATATTACGATTTATTAAAAATTATTAATTATTTTTATAAATATTCGATTAATTTATAATTTATAAAATATTAACGTTATTTTTAAACGATTTTAAATTTTAAAAAATTTATTTATTATTATATAATTTATTTAAATTAATTTAAAATAAAAAAAAATTATTTTATTTTTTTTTTCGTAACGGTCGAAATTTATTATTTTAAAAAAAAATTATTTTAAATTAAATTATTTTAATTTATTTTTTTTAATTAAAATTAATTAAATTTTTTTAATATATTTATTATAAATTTAATTTTTTATTAAAAAAATATTTTATATTAATAACGTTTATAAATTATTATATAAATAATAATAACGATAATTTATATTTTTTTAATAAATAAAAGCGTTATTAATAATAAAAAAAAAATTTTTTCGAAGGTAAAAATTAATAAAAAAAAAGTTAAAAATTAAGCGAAAATTTTATATTAACGATACGAATCGTTATTTTTCGAATTTTATAAATATTTTAAATTTATTAAAAAATTAATCGAATCGAATTTAAATATTAAATATTTTATTATTAAAACGATTTAAAATTTCGTTTCGTTTTTCGAATTTTTTAATAATATCGATAGTTAATTTATTAAAACGTTTATATATTTTTTTAATTATATTTAAATAATTTTTATTATTTTTATTTTAAATATTTTATAAAAGATTATTATTAATATCGATAACGATAGATTTTTTATAAAAAGTTATTATCGATTATTATAATATTAATAAAAAAAAATTAAAAAAAATTTAAAAAAAATATAAAAAATCGAATAAATTTATATCTAAACTCGATATATATAAAATAAGTCGATATTTAAGTTTTTAAAGACGGAAATAAAAAATGTCGATCGATTAAAGGATAGGTAGTTAAGTGAATATATACTTTATTATATTAGACGGTTTACCGATATAAATAGCATAAGTTAGTCGAACTTCGTGTTCAGGGTTTTAAATGACTTATGATCAGTGATCACAGTCACGTCGTCGCCCTCGACCCAGTGCTTCCAGTGTTGGAGTGCTAGCATAATCGCTAGCAATTCAGCTATTTGTGTATTATTGGCTTTGCGTTTTAACAACGTTCACAGCCCGTCAATGTCTATACGAAGTCAGACTATAGACAGGACATGAATGTTATAGGTTACTTAATTTTTCTAAACTCTAATAATCGGCGAATATCGCTTTTATACTCTATACAATAAGGTCTAAGTCATGTGATTAAGTATCCACAAGATACGCAATGTTTTCCAGTATTGAAGTAGAAAAGTTAATATAGTTCCGTCAATAATTCTAAACCCCCTCAAGCTGGCCGAGGCCTACCCTGACCCGACAAACTTATATTGCTCTGCGACGAGCCTTTAACCGCGTTAGCCCTCTCCACCATGGACATCAAGCATCAGCAGCTTCTAGTTCCGGTGTCGTACCAATCAACCTTGAAACTTGTCCGCGTCAGTCTTATCAGTTAAACTAAATCTCTCGCTCCATTCAAACAACTGTTTGAAATCACGACATTGGTGTACACTTCCAAAGCCATCCGGGCTATCGCCTTTCGTACCGCCGCCGTCAAACGGGGAGCGGAACGGTTCAAGTGCGCTATCCGCCGCACAGATGATGCTTTCCCGAAGATAATCAAAGCAGTGCAACACGTGCGCGTCGTGCAATGAGTGCGCATCCGCGTATGAGAGTTCACCACTCAGGGCGCGGCGGAAATCAGTATACATAGAGAACTAGCTGCCACTTAGAATAAGGGGTTGCTGGTGAGGTGAGCTGAGGCGGCAGTGTGGCTTACAAGGCAATGAAGTTGGTGGAACGCAGCAACACCAAAGCGTCCCGAACCATCCGTGCTCATGTCTTGAAAGATGCGAGGTATGTCTCCCACGTCTTTGATCTTGTCTATAGAAACGTAGCCCATTCCCGCTGTGGTTTGATTAACAATCGCCGTGAAGAGTCGGGGACCAACTTACCGGGAAATAGTGACATCCACGCTTCGCCACTGACATTCATATCCTTAGCATAATAGGCCGGTTCGCCCATGTAAGTTCGAAGGACACTTCCGAGTGGTGGGAGGTCCAATGAGGGAAGCAACTCTTGTCTTAGAGGGCTTATACTCGAAGCGATAGGGGACGTAGGAAGAAGAGCATGGATGAGAATGGTGCCTACGGTTGAAACCAAAGCACTTATTAAGGCGACAGCGATCAACATGAACCGAGTTGTTTGGCCTCTCTGGTCCTCACGACGTGGTGCATATACGGTCTCCTTTTCCTTTGGTAGAAAAGGCACTTCATTTTCAGGGACGAGCTCCAGCATTGTTCTTGGCTGAGCAGTATAAAATCTGTCGTTGAGAAGAGAGTAAGAAGGGACTGAGCCATCTTGCGGACATGGGCACCATAGGGGTATTGGTAAACAGTCTCCATCTCCATCTCGGCCTCTCTTCTCATCGCGGGGTATCTGGGATATGTCAGCGTGCGCTTCCCGCGGCTTACGAGGTGTTTCCGTGATCCTATATTAGTTTCGGAATGGTAGGTTGACTAGGCCACATACACTTCATAATGCACGTCGACCACCCGCTATACACGAATCCCTGGTCAATACGAGGATGGGGGATCAACCCATGCACCGCGTCAAGTCATAGGAGAAGGTTTTAAGCTAGAAGCAAGCTGCCTGAGATAGCCTTATCACTTCACTCCTCGACTACCGTCTGTCTCGCTACCTCCTCCTGCTTACCTTCGTGCTTCACCTCTCGGAATGGCATGTTCAACTACAGCTCGCACAGGTATCATCGCCTGCTTATCCTCGGCTATGACTGCCATCGTTCTTCTTCTCCTTATCCAGCCAGGTCACGATAATGTAATCGCCTCCTTCGTCGACGGCGTACGGACTGGATTCCCTACTTCCGCAGCCAGCACCGATCACCACAAGTCTAAGGGATATGCGGTTCCCGAAGCATCACATGAGTTCTCCCCTACGAGGTTTATCAGAGATCCATGGAGGGTTCCGGCCTTTGGTAGGAACGAATCGTCTGTGACTACGGACTGGTGGGACTCGCTACTCACACCAAACGGAGGCTTCCTAATGGTAAAGGAGCAGGGCCACGAGATTAGCAAGTATGGGGTATCGATGTTTCATCAGCTCCATTGCTTGAGTATGATGTGAGTGCTCCATACTGCAGGTCAGATTATAGCAACGAGGCATCTAATCCATTGCAGTCGAGCCATGGTCTTAAGCAATAAGACGCACATAGAGCATGAGGTCGAGAGTCCCGCTATGGGGGAGAGTGCGAAAGACCGGGGACACTTTCTGCACTGCTTCGACTACATAGTTCAGGTGCCTCCTTACTTGACTTCGAAGTCGTTCATCCCGTGAGCAACGCTGACAAGGTGCATAGGCTATTCTCTGCACCGCAGATGATGCGTTGGAAAGATCGGGCAAGGTATCAGTCCCCGGGGGCGGGGAGGTGGATGGGATTAACGGCGTGGGGCAGATACACCAATGCCGCAATGCTACGAAGCTATATGACTACGTGCTGCGGTCCGAACAGGTGCCGGTTGGGATAGCTTCGGTTGGCGATAATTCGGTATTCTCGTAAGCGCTACAACTGCCAAGAAGACAAGGTTATTACACATAGCCTACATGGACGGAAATAGACGCGAGACTCGGTTTCGTATGAGCAGGTTATGGGCCTAACCCATTATGAATATTATATTACGTGCCTTGCAGATAATATCATCGTCTCCCCACAACGCGCAGGAGCAAGCATCTGACATGGTGGAACCTTGGATCTAGCATGGTACGCAATTAAGCTTATATTGATGTGCTTAACTATACGCCAATAAGTTCGTCCTTAGCCTTAGCCCTAGCTTTAGCATTGACCCTACATAAATGTAACACATTTCTGAGACCTAGTTATCGTCGTCCGTATCTTCACTACCTACGTCATCCTGTCATCCTCGCTAGTCTTTTCCCCTTATTTTTTAAGGGGGCCTTGGCCAAACCTTGGAGCCCGCAGGCATGGGATACCCGGTCTCGGGCGGAGGAGGCACTTCGTGCCTCTCAATCCACTTCGCTACACTATCTAGGTCGCGGCATTTATGCACCGTGTTAAAATTGGCGTAAGGGTCTTGAATGTCCTTCACCCAGTGATGGGGGATGACGCCCAAGTCAGCATTGCACATGATAAGTTGCCGAAGCATCTCGAAGCAGTGGTCTGGCGCATGAAGTCAACGAGTCTATCCATTGTATGGATTTCTCCACAAACTCAACGGGGGATGTAGGGCTTACTTATATGCACTTTGATGGTGATGGGATAATCGTCTATCCACGACGCCCAGTGCCGATGTTCTGGTTGTTCATAGTACTCCCAGTGATACGCTTGCCGAATCACGTTTAAGCACTGAATATCGTCGATTAGCTTCCAAGACGGTCTAAACAACGATCATACAGGAAGCCACTTACATGCATCTGATGGCTGATTTCGAGGAACCCGATATATCCTCCTCCATATTCTTCAGTGAACTTCGCGGAACCTTCCAAGTCCATACCCATCGCCTCGAATTCCTCGCGAGAGAAGCTGGCGTATTTTACTTCAGTGTTGTCAGACAAGAAATTACGAGGAGCGGCCAGGAGAGCTCTACGAACCAAACTTACCAAACCCCCACTTATTCCAATTCCGATCCATGGTTTCGTCTGGGTCCCCCCAATGGCCAGTGAACTCTGAGTTCTTTCCGAGAGTGCCTGTTGGGATGATAAGCTCTACTGTACTGGAGAATGATTTCTCAGGGTCATACCATTAAATCTAACGTCACGGAGCCCGTTATCGACCTCTTCCATTACGGTGGCTAGAGAATATCAGAGCTAGTTAGGATAGGGGCATATAAGGGGACGAACAATATGTCGAGCTATGTCTCATACACTGCTTGTCGATATGAGGCTGCCATGATCTTCCAACTATAAAGGCCCCTATTGTGGAAAGAACGAAGGCGCATATGGTAGAAATGATAGCAAGGACATCGATGCGGTGGCGCTGGTGCCGAATCCGGTACCGTGCTTCGTCTCCCATAAGAGCCTGCTCATCTTCCTGGCCATCCAGAGTATCCTCATCGGAAGTCCGTGATGGCTTCTCAAGACTTGCAGATGGTACCGCCAAGTATTTCTGAGGACGGCGTAGAAAGCCTTTGATGATTTCCGTTAAAGACCTCATAGTACCTAAACCTAGGATTGTTGGAGTATAAACATGAGAGGATAGATGAGTGACTCAGTGTGAATTTGTGTGGGGAGAGAGGGAGAGGTCAGAAGAGACGTTCGTAGGATAAAGTAGGATGATGAGCTGGGCGAAAAGAATCTAACCCACGCCCTCGAACACACCAT
This sequence comes from Pyrenopolyporus hunteri, assembly GCA_902806595.1. NCBI lineage: Eukaryota > Fungi > Ascomycota > Sordariomycetes > Xylariales > Hypoxylaceae > Pyrenopolyporus > Pyrenopolyporus hunteri. The sequence goes on along the minus strand of CADCXC010000011.1, from coordinate 725,914 downwards.
GTATAACTGGTATAGGCTATTGCCTGCAGTATACTGCAGTATTATGCCACTTATATATCCCTGCCTCAATATCATTATTCAAATTTCCAATCAGCATTTAGGAGGCTAAAGTGATCCTGGATAATTCAACCATGTAACATAGAAACATTATTAATCTCTATCCAAAGTACTTTGCATTACATGCTATCCCATGTAAACTTGCCTACGTGCTTGAGCTATTTCCGCGGTAGTACTACCTCCTACCGAGTGCTCACACCCCCTTGTTCTACTTCATATTATTCAGAGCACAAGACCAACCCCATAATGTGGAGGATGATCCCAAGCTCTATATGCAGAGCCAGATCAAAGTCTGATGTAAGACCGTATCCAATATCCTAGGTGTGATTAGCTTTACATTCGGAAACCGAACGGCAACTATTCTCTCTTAGGGGTATTTTCAAAGGTAGGTATAAGTCGCGAGTCTAGCTGAGCCCATCAAACATAAAAACCTGGGGAGAACTATCTTAAAGATCGACAAGTGTATCATATCGAGCTTTAAGATATTACGCTACGAGGTACTCTTGCTCTCATTCACATCAGTCTATCAGCAGTATGTCTTCACCTCTACAACTCCACGATCTCCTATAGTTGGCTAATATACTATAGCCTTAGCTACCCAGTCACCATGGTTAAATTCATCACTGCCATTGTCGTTGCCTGCGCCGGACTTGCCGCCGCGGCACCTGTCGCGCATAGCGTCGATGAAGCTCAGACGGGGAAGCGCACCAACGCGTACATCGGCTACGGCTCAGAGGGAGAGTACGAGGCAGTCAACAACGAGAAACGCACCAACGCGTACATTGGCTACGGATCGGAGGGCGAGTATGAATCCGTCAATAACGAGAAGCGCACGAACGCATATATCGGATACGGATCCGAGGGGGAGTACGAAGCCGTCAATAATGAAAAGCGTACTAACGCCTACATTGGATATGGCTCGGAGGGAGAGTATGAGGCCGTGAACAACGAGAAGCGTACCAACGCGTACATTGGGTACGGTTCTGAGGGCGAATATGAGGCTGTCAACCAAGAGCACTAGCGTCATGATACAGATAGCTCATGTGTATTCCTTCCGCGAATGTATGGTCTAGTGCAAACGCGGTCAAAGAGAACTACCGGGGAGCTTAGGTGCATAGTAGCGTCCCCTACCTAGGTACACACAACAGATTCACAGAATCAGTCATTCTTCCCCGCGATAATTTTGTCTTCTCGTCTGTGCTTAGTGAGAGTCGATATAGCTAAAGGAGTGTGCCAATAGGTTCTAAAGCACCCACCCGTTCACACATCCATGCATGTCATCCCAGTGACGATCCATCGGCAAGGGCTCTGGCTCCATGATCTTCACTTTGAACTTTAGCCATTCCCGTTGCTTCGAAGGTAGCTAGTTCACGGCTTGCGGATACGATAGACTAGTTGATTACAAAGTCTTCTTTTGAGTAGCGGTGAGGCAAAGCCATCTATGCTTGGCGTATATGAAGATGTTATACGAGCGGGCGTATCAATCTAAAGCTTGGTATTGGAATGATCTATACAGAGACAAGAGATGTGAGTAAGATGGTCCCTGGTCCAGCATATGCGGCGGCGTGGGCATGAACAGGGGGTTTTAGAGTTGCATATCCTATCTGCAGTTGCCAACCAATCATCGGCGCCGTCCACTTACTAAAGGGGTAATCTAGACAATTAGGGGGAGTAAGCGAATACTCACGCTGTCCTGCCTATAGCATCTTTCTCGTCGACATCTGACCTATGCATCTGCTACTATATGAATACGGAAGCTTATTTGGAGGCTATATTGACGTGGCAGTTATTGCGAATTAGTATTAAAAATTTCGCCTTCAACATTTGGGTTCCAAATCGCCTCGAGGGTCCGTCCTCCTCCATGCCCCTCCTCCTCGCCCTTCCCTCTCCTCCCACTTACTTGGTCTCAACCCCTCCGTGGCTTTGATAGCGAGTCTCTATGGACCAAATCGCCAACGTTCACCATGCTCTCTTACTTTAGACACGCGACTACACAAGCACAGAGGTTAACAGGCAAACATAGTCTCCCTTCGTCTGCTGCTTCAGTGCCGTTTGTCGATAAGCATGACGAAGATGAGTATTCGGAGGTTAGAATGAGTGATGAAGATGGTCCCGACGTTTCGATCTCTGGAGCTCGACCGAGAAGCCGTCTTTTTACCATGCTTTCACGGATTTCCAAAATCGTCATAATTGCGCTAGCTCTCCACAGCCTATTCACCCTCAGTGTATCGGCCGCGGTCTACATTCGGAGGGCGGCAGCGCCACCATGCTACTGCGGGACATCTATAGCAGAGGCGCTCTCTCTAAATTGCAAATACGATTCTATCGCCACTTCCTGGCTGCCCCCACATTGTCGAGACGACGAGCTCACGGGGCTCTTCGAACACGCCGGTCCCGGGCCGAACGGCAAATGGCTGTACCATGCCTCCAACACCAGCACATCTCGTCTGTACACGCTCGAGGAGGTGGCGTACCTAGCGGATAAGCCTGATACGGAGCGGCAGGCGTGGTCGACGATAGACTGGCATAACGCGCACTGCTTTTACACGCTGGTGAAGCAGATGCGGGGAAAGGCTAAGATGGAGTACACTGGATTCCCGGACGCGACGGCGCATGGGGAGCATTGCGCGGAGGCTATGACGAAAGGGATTCCGGGGAATAAAATCGTCATCGGCATGTCCCCGGGTTTCGGGGATCCGAGGCCTGGCGAGTTGCCGACGATGGAGTAATAGATATATATTTTAGCCACGTACGCAACTGACTTATTGAATGGTCATTACTGGTGTCTGGTATCTGAAAGAGGGTTTTTTTTTAGTATGTTCCTACTCCTGATTGGCGTGCTTCAATAAAGGTTGTGCTAGACATATACTTCTGGACATAGGTACGATGACGTCCTGTAAACGCCTCAAAACTGTGTTATTATCACCCATATCTGTATAGCGTCAGACAGCACCATTTAAACATTAACACTGTGACATTCTAGAGACCTTACATGTAATTTAATATATTCTTATGCTTAAAAATGAAAGATTTATAGTCTTATACGCCCGCTAGCTTACCCCGTATCCAGCGCTTAAGTTAGCTAAATATAACTCTGGTAGGCTATAGGTATAATAGGAACCTTGTATGCATCTATACCCGTTGTCCGCGGGGTAGTCCCCTGTATCGCGGGGTGTGAGCTGGCTTACGTGTGATGCTTCACCGGGCAGCGGTTACTGCTACGCTCTGCAGTCAGCGGATTCCCAGGGGTCATTATTTACCTGTTGCAGTTATTAAGCGTCTCACCTTTAGCGACTCAGGAGGCTCTTTATGCGTACCCGAATTAAAAGCCGCTTTAAGACTTTCTTGAGAAGTTCAACTCTTTTAGCATACCCACTACCGATAATAATACCACCGCCCAAGCCGCCCATAATACTTCGGTAGAATACCTAGGTCATAGTACAATGGCTTCCGAAGGACGGATCCCGATCTCCATCCAACCCCTCAACTACGCCGATGTCTCTGTTTGCGCACGCATCACCGAGTCCGTTTTCTCCGTTGACCCGCACACCATCGTAAAGCAGTTAGGCCGAGACCCCTATGATATGTACACCATATCGCAGTCTAACTTCCTGGATACCCTTCATAGGAAAAACTACATCTACGTCAAAGCCGTCAACGACAAAACCGGTGAGATTCTAGGGCATGCCGGCTGGGCATTCAGGAGCCTAGATCACGGGTTAGTTCCGCGGACCGGACCCGGAGACACGACACCGACGAATAATGAGGTATCGCAGCTGGGGCAAGGGAAGCCTGACGCGGTAAAGAATGAGAATAAGAAGGACGACGCGGAGGGAAAAGCGGGGAATTCCATCGATCGCCTTCACGCTCTAGAAAGCGCCGACATGCAACACTGGCTAACCAACATAATTCCCACTGATACGCCCTGTATGTTTATTGTAGGCCTCATCGTCTCGCCCGCGCACCAGTCCCGAGGCGTCGGCGGCGCTCTATTGCGATACGGCATCGCTATCGCCGACGAACTCGGCCTCCCCGTATGGGTGCACTCGTCGCATCAGGCATACGAAGCGTATAAGAAATTCGGGTTTGAGGCCATAAGGGAATTAGATATAGACTTAGATGAATATGCGCCGAGAGGACCCCGGGCGGAAGACGAGGTCATGGGCGAAAAGGGGAGCGGAAAGTGGGGGAGGTATGTTATTAGATATATGAAAAAAACACCGACGAAACCAGGCTATTCAGCTGGTTGAATCTGTCAAATCTCTTCTTAGATTTAGAATATATATGAGGTTGTAGCGTATTCGCTTCTCCCAGGAAATAGAAACCCGATGTTCGAAGCATAACTCCCCTCGAGTTATCCAAGGTGAATATTATAATAGATCATGATGAAGGCGGGACGCGCTGAAGTCTGCCAAAATTACAGTGGTTCCCAGCGCTGTAAGTCCCGTACTTAAACTGGCTCAGCCACCCAAAGACCGCTCCTCAGGTAGGTGTAGGTATCTTGGTGCGAACCCCCGGCCTTTGTCCGGGCCGTTATCAGAGTCAGTCCACTATCACGCCTATTGTTCAAACCCCAACAGCGACCTAAATGCCCTAATTTAGTGGACGCTAAGGTAATATTGCCGTTTGAATCCACCACCCAGTGCACACTCAACCAGGACTAGATACCAGCCAGTTGAGGCGAAAGTTAACGAGAATTCTAGGACTTCGTCCAGCCTCAGATGAGTGTAATTGAGGCCATTGCCAGACATATTCAACAACTTTGATTCTTTAGAGCGCTCGGTAAACTCCCTATGGCGGTGGCCCAAGCAGGGATAATAAGGGAAGCCACCACGTTAATTCATCGCGAATAAAGATGACTTCTGCGCATCACGCGTCAAGCCACTATCGTCAACTTGCTCAGAATAACCACACCCGGGTCCAGGTGATAACAATCCACCAACCCGCCAAATCAGAAATGGACAGGCCCTTTACCGAAGTAGGAGGTAGGTATACGCTTTGACCTAATGTAGTTAGCTAGTAGATATGTTGATGGGCACTGGAGAAGCCATTGGGCTTTTAACGTAAGGTCTCGGCGGAAACCGGACAGGATGGAAGGTAGCCGGTTTTGGTTCAGACATCTACTTCTATCAAAGCCAAATATATAGCGACGGGGTTATTTTCGATGCCATATATTGCTTCCATTGATGGGAGGTCGATTCCAAATACGCAAGCAACCCTAAATAATAGCTTAATGATGAATGTTAAGATGAACATGGGCTCCGTCCGACACATTACTTATAAAACCGATCATAGCATGCATATATACGTGCTCTAGTGGTATTTTACGCCCGTATTGCGGGTTGGGCTGAAGACTTTAGGCAGATCACGCTCCTGGATCGGAAGGGCTTCCAAGCTGATCTACGCTAATAGTGGATCGCCCGGGGCGCATCGGGGGCGTATATCGTCTAAGTGTCTTCCAGAAAGGGTGACCTACGCCGATAGGAACCGGTAGAATGATATTCTGATTCGTAATTTATTTGTCCCTGATAAGTCAAGCTGTCTTCTTCGAGAGAAACATTCTAAAGAACAGGATATTATCATTTATATGGCACAATCTGCGACTCATCTCTTTGTTGGCGGGAAGGTTCTTCTGCATGCCGAGAAACCAGGCCTCGAGACGGAGCCTCGATTTGGAGATGCAATCTGCATTCGCAATGGGATAATCGAGCATGTTGGCTTTGAAGATGATACTGCAATTTCTCAATGCCGAGTTGATGGTGCGATCGTCCACGATCTTAACGGCCGGACCGTCCTACCAGGCTTCATCGATGGCCACATCCACTTGCTGAGGCTAGGGCAATCTTTAAGCAAAGTCGGGTTGGATCACTGTGAGAATCTAGAGGATATTCGCAAGTCAATCAAGGATTACGCTATCAAAAATCCGAGCGAACCCCGTATTCTGTGTAAGGGATGGATGAGGTACATGTCGAGGCCCCTGGCAAGTCTAATTGACGACCTGGACCCTCGACCTATCTACGTAGATTCCAAGGATCTTCATACTACCTGGTGTAGTACCGCGGCTCTCAAGGAGCTTGATGCGGAGAACCTAGCAGACCCGGAAGGGGGCAGTATTGAGCGGGACTCTACGGGGAAGCCTACAGGTGCCTTCGAAGAAGCAGCCGTCTTTACGATCATATGGCCTTTCCTCGCCAATGTCGCGACTAAGAAGGATCGTGAGGACTGGATACGAGCTGCTGCCGATACATACAATCGAGCCGGGTACACTGGAGCTATAGACATGGCTATGGAAGAGCAAGCATGGACGACTCTCCTCGATATGCGTAAGGAGCAGCCAGAAAGACCGCTAACATTCCGACTCGCGGCGTACTGGCTTATGACACCGTCGAGTTCCGAAGCTGACTGCCTGTCTCAGGTGGACCGGGTTATCGAGGTCCGTAAACAGCTCAGCGCGGAAGAGTCGCCCGACCTACACGTCGTCGGGATCAAGGTTATCTGCGACGGAATCATCGATGCCTGTACGGCCTACTTATCAGAGCCTTATCTAAAAGGAAATGATGCCGTGAAGCATGCTACTGGTGAGCCTTTCTGGGAGGCGGAAATACTCAAGGCAGTTGTACGCAAGGCCGACGCCGCGGGTCTCCAGATTGCGCTTCATGCCATTGGAGACGCAGCTATCACCATGGCCGTCGATGCTCTTTCCACATGTTCTCCCCTAAATCGCCACCGAATTGAACATCTTGAACTCGCGTCTTCTCGAGATGCTAGGCGTTTGGGCGAATTAGGCATGTAAGTGTTTATCCTTCCTAAGTCAGCCCATGCTATCCCCATAGTCGTATTATCCACTTACTCTATTCGCAGTACTGCTTCCATACAACCCGTCCACGCCGATCCTTGGATTCTCCGGGCATGGCCAGGTCTGCTAGGCCACCGCTGTGAGCGTGCCTTCCCCTATCGCGAATTCTCCGACGGGGATGCACCGCTCGCTCTCGGTAGCGATAGTCCGACGTCGCCGTGGGATATCATGGGTAATATTTACGTTGCGACTACTAGAAAGTCATACAGGAATACACAGTATGACGAAGTGGTTAATTACAACTTTCGACTCGGCATCTGCGAGTCAGTAGTCGCAGCGAGTTATGGTTCGGCAAGAAGCGTATTCTGGGACAAACGACTAGGCAGCTTGGAGCCCGGGAAGGTTGCGGATCTCACGATATGGGATATGGAGTGGGAGGAAAATAAACTCCTTAGCGCTGCTATAAAGGAGACTTGGTTTAATGGTAAGAAAGTCTGGAGCGAATAGCTATGGCTTGGGAATCTGGGTAGTGGGACTGTAAAATAGGGGGTTTGACCTTCAAACTATGAGTCTAACCTACCACCATATCGATCTATAGCATGTTACTTCACTCATCATTAATATGCGCAAATTGTTCGTTCAAGAAGTAAGTACCAACTTCGCATAGGTGGAGAAGTGTAAGTACGATAACTACCTATATTCTCTTCTAATCAAGTCCCATATTATCCATAACAGTCTGGAAACTCTAGCCCAATTCTCAACCCCGAAGCTCGAGAAATACCCATATTCGTACTATGATCGCAGAGCATAGCAATCAATGACTATCCTAGCGCATTCTGCCTCCACTAAAGATTCAAGTTGCTCTTCACCTCCGGCGAAGCATCCCAGTCATAAACCCTCAGCATTAAGTCGGCGTAAGCTGTGCTTGGAAGTGAAAGCGGCGCGCCGGCGGCGGTGTTCTGCGCCTGGGTGATCTGGGCGATCTGTGCGGGAGTAAGATACTGGAACAGATATTTTGCCAGCCCGATTACGCGGAACCCCTGACGGTCCAGCTCGTGGCTGAACTCTAGATGGAGCCTAGGGAAGGTGGCTATAGCGACGGTTCTCGCGTTTCGAGCCAGCTCGGTCGCCTTCTTGATAAGCAGAGCTAGGGCCGCGGCGCGGTGCTCCGATTCCGAGAGGATGATGTCTCGTATCTCTATTAATGGAAGATTAGCGTTCCTGTGAGGAGAAAGTATCTACCACTTAATGGAGTGACTTACGAACGACGTTCCCCTCTAATCGGGCAAGTCGCCTATTTCTTAGAGATCGTGCTACTTCCTTGTAGTATTCATGACGATACTGTGCGAGATAGAAGGGCTCGTAACGCAAAGTATGGTCAATTACGACGTTGTGGTCTCGGCTCATATCGGTGAAGTCTTCGTTCACCGATTCATGAACGAGCGTGCGGTTCCATAGGCTTATCCACGCGAAGCCTAACGTGGTTTCCTTCCCTTTTAATGTCACTACGAATAGGCGCTGCCCTGGTTTACCCTTCTCGCTTATCAAGACTCTCTTGACCTGAGCGATATCGAGGTATAGGCTTCCACTGACGTTTTGCGGAGTTCCAAGCGTGGGGGCGGACATGGGGAGCAGTGATCTATTCATTTGGTCATACGGACTAAATCGGTGGTTATGCGCCATCCAGGTCGCAAGATGGGTGAGCTGCGGCTCTCCCATCCTGTCAAGGGTTACTTCTTTCATGGAGTAAAGGTCGGACGCTGCCATTCTGTATCTACTTCTTTGGTTCCCCGATTTTAGTGTAAATTATTTTGGGTGGAAAAAGTGAGTTTCTGACTTGACCCTCGGTGCCGGAAGCCCTCGTTATGTATTAGACCCGGACTTCCTATTCAACTTGACCTTCGATTGTTTTTCGTCACGGACCTCGTCACGGTAGTATAGTTTCCTAGTCATTGTAATAGCCCCGTCGTAAAAGGTCATGTATAGTCAGTTCATACATATCAGGACGCCAACCCCTTTTGTTCCTTTAGGTATCCTGACTGGAGACTACCTACTTACGTTCCATATTGCTCATATTAAGTTGTATGGCTTTAAATTAAGCATATTTAGGTAGTTATTTTGTAATGAATCAGAAATACATAGGTGAGACAGCCGAATCCCTAGCTAATTAAGAGTGATAGGCCCTACGGTTAGGTACGGGGCCTTCCGTGTCGCGATCATACAGAATATCGAGCAAACGGAGAAGAGTCACCACCGACAAAGTATTATGCTCCACGTGTAATTGCGATGAAGGAAATACGCGCTGTAGCGCCCGGATTCCTTACTTACCCGGTCAATAAAAATTCTTCAGTATTTCAAGTGTATCGAACGTGTCAGGAATCATAATAAGGGTTGTACGTTTCTGTAGGAGCGCATCAGGAATCATCTCGTCAATGTTCTAGTGTAGAGCCCCCTGAACCACATACCTAAGATCCCCGCGTAAGCACCTAAGAATGGTGATCAGTGCTCCTCATTAGGGCGCAGTGCTGCGTACAATACGGTATTTTCCCGACCCCCTATAAAAAGCATCTCTTTATTCCCGACCGAGGAATGCGGGCGCCCATCTACGTCACGATCCCAAGTCAAACAATGCTTTTTAGATTCTATAACTGGACATGGGCATGGTGCGGCCCCGACGCTGGGACGTAAGGTATATAACACGTAGCTCGCCAACTCTCATTCTGTAATACATTCACACATAATCATTCGCCGCACATACCCCTCCCTGAATTCCAACCACCACGATGGCAACAACTCTCCTACACAAACTCCTCCACCTCACTAACTTCCGGAGTCCCCTGCTCCGTGCGACCGTTCCCTGTGTCGCCGCGTCCTTCGCGCTGCAGACGGCCGTAGCCGTGCCCTCGATCGTCGCGCAGACCGAGCGCTTCTATGACGTGTCGGGCTCCGCAACCTTCCTGACCGTCACTCTGTTAAGTCTCTACCTACCTAGCCTCCGGGCCCGCGCCACCGCCTCGCTAGCCGGCATTCCGAAACCGCCGTTCCCGAGCCTACTAAGCGCGTTCACGGCGACGCCCGGTTTCCATTGGAGACAGGTCGTGCTGAGCGCTGCTGTGGTCTTTTGGTCCGTGAGATGTGCGCGACCCCTTCTTTCCTTTCCTTTCCTTGCCGGGCTCGCCCTTGCGTAATCCTAACTATGTCCCACTCTCCCATTCCACTATTACGGTTATTCACCGTGCTACCGTAAAATAAAGTGAACGAAGACATATACCTCTCACACAAGAGTTAAATGATTAACACGCTTCCGCACAGTGGGCACATACCTCTTCCGCCGAGTCCTCCACCAGGGCCACGACTCGCGCTTCGATGCGCTGCGAAAGTCACCAGCCAAATTCGCAGCCGCCTGGGCCGCCCAAGCGACGTGGGTATCGCTATGTCTGGCGCCCGTGCTAGCCGTGAACGCTGCCCCGCCCGTCGCCCTGGCAGCCGTGCCGCTAGGTGTTCTCGACGTTCTGGGCCTAGCGCTGTTCGCCGGCGGTTTCGCGGTCGAGGTCGTGGCTGATCGGCAGAAGGGGAGCTGGTTGCGCCGGCGGGAGGATAAGTTGCACGATGAGCCGTTCATGACGGAGGGGTTGTGGAGGAGGAGGTAAGTTATGCGCATAATTATATGAGTTGATGTGGAAAAACTGATAGATGTGCTACGAGTAGCCAGTACCCGAACTATTTTGGCGAGTGCACGCTGTGGACGGGCATAGCGACTACGGCGGCTGGTGTGCTAGTGTCGCGTCCGGTTCAGCTTGGACTCGGGCTATCGGGTGGCTTCTGGGGAAGGCTTTTGGCGCTCATAGTACCGTTCGTAAGCCCGGCGTTCGTGAGCTTTTTGCTATTGAAAGTCACGGGGGTGCCATTAAGTGAGAAGAAGTACGATAAGAAATATGGCCATCGGAAGGATTATCAAGAATGGAAGCGGAATACTCCCAAGTTCTTCCCCAAGTTATTCTGAAGTACGAGCATGCAAATACCTAGTAAGCGTATAGGGACGGGTCAAGTAGCACGTATCGACGTAGATGTAGATAATACACACTCGGTGAGACACGTTCCTTGGTATATTATATCAATTCGCTTTTGATCTCATTTAAGATGCAACCATTGCTCCCCGTGCCTATTGCCAGCGCCAAAGTAAACCCCAAGGCCCGATTATCCAACAGCCATATAATTCAAGCTATCTTATTTATAGAAACTCTTGACCTTTTCGACTTCGTCATAGCTGCCCATGAAGATACCCGACCGATCATGAATAGATTCTGGGACAACCTCAAGCATTCGCTTCATCTTGCTATCCACAGCTTGACCACCGGCTAAACAGCTGTTAGCTACCTATACGTAAAAGAGTGGATTCCCAAGATAATCACTTACCATTTTCAAAAACAAGAGCCATCGGGGCGCATTCATACAGAATCCGCAGCTTACCCTTGGGACTCTTCTTGTCCGCCGGATAGGCGAAGATACCGCCGTACAACAACGTCCGATACGCATCGGCAACCATGCTACCGATATATCGCGCGCTGTATGGCTTGCTGTTGTCCTGTGGGAATTTGAGAGAATTGAAGTACGCCTTGGTGTGCTCTTCCCAGTATAGCGAGTTACCCTCGTTGACGGAGTAGATGGCGCGCTTCTTGGGAATTCGCATGTTCGGGTGAGTGAGGATGAACTCGCCGAACGAGTTATCTAACGTAAAACCGTTGACGCTTCCACCCTTCATTGTGATGACAAGTTGGGCCGATGCGCCGTACATCGTGAAACCGGCTGCAAGGAGCTCGGTACCGGGCTTCAGAATATCCTCCTTTGTGCCGTTTGACCCCTCCGCTAGCTTGTGCACACCGAAAATGGTCCCGACAGATACACCGGCATCCAAGTTGGAGCTACCGTCGATAGGGTCGCAAGCTACGGCATACCGCGCTCCAGTCTGATCCTTGAAGTATATTACCTCCTCTTCCTCTTCCGAGACTAGCAATGCGCACTTCCCCGATGACCTCATGGCCGATATGAAAAGGTCATTTCCGATGACGTCAAGCTTCTTCTGATCGTCGCCCGTTGCGTTGGATTGTCCAGCAAGGCCCGTTAAGTTTACTAGAGTAGCTCGGCGAATGTAGTGGGAGATGGCCTTGAAGGAGAATTGAAGAGCGTGGCACAATAATCTGCGGTTTGGTAGTATTAGTTACGGCGTATCCATGGTTCACGGGTACGTTGGGGCATACGTGAAGTCTCCAGTCGCCTCCTTGTGTTTTGACTGCTCTTCCGTAAGGAAGCGGGTCAATGTGACGATGTTGGTGTTTACGGCGGCCGTCTCGGCCGGGGGTACTTCGCTATTGCCGTTTGTAGCCATTTTACCCAGAAGTAGTATGGATCGCTTAGAATTTAGCTAGAGCAAAGGGAGGTAAGTAGCTAAGAAGGGGGAAAAAAAAGCACAATAGAGGCCTTGTTGGTATAGTTTAACGTTGGTCGCGGAGAAATGGAGAGTGGAGGGAGGAATTGGGAGTAATGGGCGGAAGCAACTTGATAAGGGTATATAAGGTATTAAATAGACTGGGCTCCGGCCAGTTATCGTATGAGTTATCGTGAGATATGCTTAAAGAGAATTTGGTGTTGCTAAGAAATATATGCCGAGGGGGTAGCTTTGGAAGTTTATAAAGCATCCCTCAGGTGTCTCTTTGTTAACCCCTTCTCCACACCCCTGACTGCTACTCTTCCAGCTCCTCCAACTGGCTTGTCAGGCGTTGCGGGTAACGAATAAGCATGATGACATACGGCATCCATACCGAACAGGCCCGCCAGCAGTCAGCCTAGATCCAGGCCCCAGAAGCCCCATCGCCGGTCAAGGGGAAATGTGGGTTGGGGAATAGTGTAGCCGGGTGGGTTTCTGAAAAAGAGGATTTCTCGGGTGATGACATTTAAGCCGCCATCGATTATACCGAGGCGGGAGCTGCGGAAGATGCCGGCGAGCTCGGGTATAAAACGTCACCTGGCAGCGCCTCGACTTCGGGTCTTGTGAGCTACGCGTGAAAGACTGAGGACGCATTCTGATTCGTTTGTCACAACACGCCATGTGACAGATATTTAGGTACCGATTATACCCTTAGGCGGGTACCATTACAATGTTTCAGTTCCATTTGACAAGATCGTAAAAGTACTCTAGACAGAAGCTATGAAGTAATCCATATGAATGATTGGAGCAAGAAGATAGCTAGAGAATTATTGGGTAGTTGACATCGTTATGATGCAGATGAGGGGCAAGTGGACAAGGGGGAAAAAGCTCCAAGGGCTAAGGCCGAAGAGGGGTAAGTCCTTGTGATTTATGTGGAGCTCCAGTATGTAATCGGTGCCCACGGCTTCAATTGCCCATGTTACGTAAGGCAGGGACTTTGATTGATCCAAAACTCCCATGGGCATAGTGGTCCAAGCTCCGAGCTGTGACGCTTATATAATAAGATACCTAGGTGCCTAGGTACCCAATGGGCCTGCTTTCTCCCCGGATTATCAACTCTCCTTTTTCCGGCGCATCAACCAAAGGGCAACGCCCCACTTCGGCCTTTAGCGCGGGTGAAGTTTGGAGACTAGAAATATTTTTTTTTCGTGTCAATTTTTTCCCTTCCCTTCTTCTTAACATCAACCACCCCGACGCGGGCCGCAACATAAACGTAAGTTCACAGCTATCCTCTTTCCCTTCTCCTTCGTTGATGACAGTATGTAAACCGCAAACTAGAGTCTTTGACCAATTGGAATGAAACTGTTTTTACACGTCAGTCTGAGCATAGAACGGCATCGTGAATTTTCAACCGACTTGATCTCGGATTCCATTTTGCTAACTGGAACTTAGGTGACGCGCGCCCACCATCTCTTTGGGTATGAACGCGGTCTTCAGTCATGGAACCGCCTAAGTATTCTGCTTGATATGTAAAATAGGTAAGCTCACCCGCTCTCTTGTCGACGCCGCCCATCCCTACCTGATGATTCTTTCTATGCATCTGCATAGCTGGAAATTACCGTCTGAGGCATCTGCCCTTGACGAAAAAAACTGGCTGTTTTCTGACACTTTGTCTCCTTCCGACATTCACGAACCTCAACTGGTATCCGGTTGCTAACGCTGCACCCAGATAGCTGCCGCGATAAATGTCAAATGGTATGCGAATTTTTCCAGGTTACAACCTCTATCGAATCCATATGATGAAGCGGCACTGGGCTCCGAAACATTACCACATGAGTCGATATGCCATTTTGTGGCAGGCCTAGAAAACCTCGCCCACTGATCAAAATCTCTCGATTCCAAGCCCTTATCTATCGGGTCTCGACGCCCTCGCTAATACGGAACGTCGGAATTAGCTCTATGATATCGATGCCCGAACTGTAGTATACCCTCTCGGTCGGGCGCCGAATAACTAGAATATTGGATGTGCTGGCGCATTCCGATTATCTCCAGGATGTCTAGCACTCAAAGCCAAGGTCAGTGGACATATTCTATTTCATTACACAATCTGTTCCTGATGAACACAGATGACGAGTCTGATTCGGGATTCCCGTTGTAGACAACCTTTTTACTACCATTCATGCATTTCTGAAATCCTTCGTTCGCCATTATTTTTTCATCAGTCATAAATGAGCTTATTCTGACCTGTTACAGATACCTTTCGGTTAGTCTACACTAAAAGATCTCGAGGCGGAGGTGCGGCTGCAGTATGATGATTTGACAAAAAAAATTGACAAGCATATGTCAGAGCTTTACGGCGTTGATGACTCCGGTCATGTCTGACTGCAGTCACCTAAGAGCCTTACGATTCTATCGAAGTATCGTTCTGAGCTAACCAGCTCGAACAGTGATCACTCTTCGAACCAGGGTATAGCCACATACCTTCTAGACCTATAAGATAAGGTAAGACACATCCACAATTTCCTACCATCTCTCACACCCTACAATGATGAACCATAATTCACGACGGTCAACATAGCTCGACAGCTTTGATGATACTGCCTTTGACAAGGCTTCGGATCTGATATAGGGTTATTGGAGATGTTTTCTTTTTTTTAAATCTGAGAACCAAGCTGACTGATTCTATAGAATTCGATTCAAAGCCCCGCCTCGCTGGCTATTTAGACGGAATATCTATTGGGCCTAGTACGCTTGAGGTAAGTTGACCGTAAGTAATTATGTTTGGTATATTCTTTACCCTACCTAAATTTCTCGGATATCGGTGACCTCTAGTACGTATTATTCCTCAGGCCTGCATATAAATGACTATAAACTTTACACGTATGCTTTAGATATCTTAGAATACTTGTATAGTTTCAATATAAATACTACACATCGTTATATTGGGTTTGTTATGATATATGTAAGAACACAGCATGTCTACGCGATATCCATTGTCACTTGTATAGTTTGATTTGACCTAACGACACAATCCAAGCCAGACGTGATGAATAGTGTTGAAATTTCGGGTACGGGTATCTACCTGAGTTAACAAATCCAAGCCAAAGCCATGAATCACTATCGATTATGCATAGATATATACAACATCAAAAGATTGAAGTACTCGATTATGACGTTATAAAGCAGCGAGCATCGCAAGAACGGCGCTGCCACCGACTGCAAAGCCCAAATTGACGCTAGATACCCGCTTAAAGGGAACAGCTCCGCTCGACGGCGTAGCAGTAGCCGTGAACAGGCCCGTAAGCTCCATTGGCGTCATCCCACCACCAGCCGTGGCCGTAGGTGGTGGCGTCGTAATCGTCGGGCCAGTCTGCAAAGCACCATTAACAACGAAGCCATCGCCGTCCAGGATCGCGCTTTGCTGATCCTCTGTGCAAGAGCCAGGGATATCGCGCAGCCAGCACGTCTGCTCGGGAGCATGCGGCAGCTCCATCGAACTAGCGGCGGCGGCGGGGCCCGTGGTGTTGTACACGGAGAGGTCGATGTCCTCGCCGGTGGACACGCTGTCGCCGCGGATGACGCGCGCGAAGATCTGGAAGGCGGTCGCGGGCTGGTACGCGGGCACGAAGTGGCCGGCCTGGTAGACGCGGCTGAAGGACAGGTTGCCGAACTGCCGCACCGCGCCGCCGACGTAGCTATCGTTGACGATGATGGGCGCGTACCCGGCCGCGGGGAAAGCTCGGGCGTAGCCCGCCGCGGTCTCGGCCAGCGCGAGGGACACGGCCTCCCCGCCCAGCCAGTTGCAGATGTAATCGCGGTCGCCGTAGATCAGGCCGACGCGGATGCCGGCGTCGAGGAGCGCGGCGAGCTTGGGTACCATGGCTTCGCGCTCGTAGTCCCCGGTAGACGTGAAGGCCGCTACGACCTGGCTATTCGACTCGGTGTAATTGAGACGTGTACCGATGGCGGTCTGGAACGCTGCTGTGTTCAGGTATTCGAGGTACCGTCGTGGTGGAAAGGAGTCAGGTACGGGGGCCGCGATGTCGTAGACGCTGCGGCCTGCGTCCAGATAGGGTAGCATGACATTATTAGTGCAGTTGCTATATGCGGATTCGCAGATTTGGTTCACTTCCGAGACCGAGCCCGTATTGTTTGGGTCTTGACTGGTGACCGCGTTTCGGCATTCGTTGATCTGGTCGCGACACCCGCCTTCCTTGTAGAAGCTAGCGTTGGCCATATTTGCTCTGACCGAGTTGATGGCTTGGAAACCATAAGGGTTATTAACCGCCATGACAGGGTAATATGGTGCTTGGATCAGATCGTCTACGCAACCGTTCACAATACCAAGTGACACGAGACGGATGTCTACCGTGGTGGCGTTGGATACGGAGCCGTTCCCTCGAGCAGCATTCATCTCCTCCCACTTCTGCGCGAACGCGGGACCGTATTTCCCTCCATAACTTTCTGAAAATAGATTCACACCCAAGATGTTGTCCTTCGGTGGGTTCAACTCCGGGAAAACCCCTAAGAAGCCTTGCAACATGTGCCATATAGCAACGGCCGCCGTCTCGGTCGTGTTGGCTGTGTGGCTAGAATTCATTGAACTAAAAGTGCCGTTTAGATAGGCGTCATGTGGAAGCGAACTCGGCCTTTTGTCGGGCGGTATGTAGATCTCGTTGGTGAGTAGATCGATAGAACCGTTCGTAGGGACGTCGTAGGAGAATCCGACTTGGTTCGGCTGATCAATGAACAACATATTTGACGCCCTATCCCAACCCCACTCCCGCGCTATGGTGGTGAATTTGTTCGTGCCATTATCGACTACCTCGCAAGGACCGGTCTCGGTAAAGAAGCCGAACATAGAACTCGACCCGGGGCCGCCATTGAGCCAGATGGTCAGGCTCGAATTCGCCTGCTGATCCCGCGCGCCGACGAACCAGAAAAACGTATTGGTGGGGAAATCCCCTGGGACGTTTACCCAGCCGGTATACTGGGTCTGCGACTCGAAGGCGGTATTACAAGCTCCATGGGGTATTTTGTAGCTAATTTTTATATTTGAGTCGATTGGCGAGGCGATTGTGGTCAGGTTCAGGTACTCGGGCGTGGGATTCGGGTACTGTGCGCTGGAGAAGGATGTCAGCGTCGTGGCAGCAACCAGAACTGCATTGGCGCAATTCAGTCGCATTATCGCCGTCCGTTAGTCGTCATTCTTGGTCGCGATTGGCTCCCGAACCAAAACGAATCAGGAAAGGAGCTTGCCAGAACCAAAGGGGTAATTATGAATTAGAAGAGGGACAATAAGGACGTGATTAATGTGTATAAAATGACCTGTGGTGGCAAGCTACCTTAGCTACATCGTCAGGAAATATGGATGTAGTAGAGGAGTTCGCGACGGCAGCTTCAGCTCCGGTGGGGTTGAAGTCAGTCCATCGGAATCGGTCTAGCGCTAGCGCCGGGTACCTTGCATTAATGTCATTCCGCATATGCACATAAATGCACATATCGCGATTAAGGGGGGAAACCGGAGTAATGAAAAGAAAAATATAAGGAAAATCGAGAAAGCGAAGATACCCTACCAATAATTTACCTAAATTCCCGAAAGCTATCGACTTCCGTACAAAGAAGTATGGACTTACTTATCAGTAACTACCTGATAATAGAGAACTAGATTTTCTCACGATATTCTATTGGCGTAAGAGACACGACAGGTCAGATGCCACGTAACTTGCAGTTCGGCGAGGCTCCAGCTCGATACGATGGTGTGGCTAACCTTATTCCTGATTTCCCTTTCGTGGGGTCATCGCGAGTATTGCCCTCCGGACCATTAAGTCTACCTAGATACAGGTATAAGAAAGGCGCAAGATGCCTTCGACAGATTCGGGCTATTCAGCCACCGATATCATCACTTATATCAGCGTGCCCCTGGCCGTCCTTGGCGTGTTACCCATTTTATATAACACCATTACTACGCTAATAGCCCTATCTAAGATCAAGAGTATGCTTCGGCATAGCCGATTGACGGTCGTGACGCGTATCGATGTGATGAATCGAGTCATCAATGTAGAACTACCGCGGCACGCCGTCGCGCCATATAATCGCCTCGCAGACACGGAGCTCTACTAAAGGCCCGCACGCAAACCGAGCTGTATCCCCGGCGGGTCGTGGACCAACTTCAATTGGAAGACTCAAATGATCGGTATTAAAACTCAACGCATTCGATATGCCGATCAGCTCCGACAGCCACAAGTCGACGCAGCGTTCTATAAGCTTGTCATCTATCTACTTGGCCTGGGCGCAGTCCTCGATCCGCAGGGCTAGAAACTGTTGCGTTCGGCCGGATTACGGACTACGATAGGCCGCTCGTTGATGAAGTCACCGGATGGGTAGTACGGAGCGTTGACCATCGCCCCTTTAGATGATCCTGTCGCTGGATTTGCAGGAATGCCTACGGATGTGGAAAACGGTGAGGTTAGGCTAGTATACCATTCCATTTTTTCGCGTATATCATCATTTGCCTTGGTACCCATGTGCTACTTACCTACGGCCCAATATGATATTTTACTACAAGAGCATGTTTAAAAGTTTTACGTCGAGCTAGGTACGAAGTTGAAATATTCGGATAACTCTGGATTAATATCAGATCCAGTTTAGCTACGTTCCTGGTGTTCGGGGTCTTCGCAGTAAAAAGGGGTGTTGGGCTTCTATATTCGTAATCTAGCAACAGGCCTTCCCTCTGCGTCTTGATAATTAGGACCCCTTTTTCGGAATGTGAGTCCAAATATATTAATATCCTTCTCCATGTATTACAATAATATAGATCTCTCATGATTCTACCAATATATCGCCGCAACGAGTTTCAAATCGCGTCCAACCGCAGTAAAACCAACAGTAAACTCCCTTAAAACAAGTATAACAGCCCTGAGAAGACCCCTTGACAAGAAGTTACCAGTATGTCTTACAAATGAGCCTCCGGGGTTGGCTTAGAGTTATACATAGGTAGGCACCCATACCGGACTGAGACAAGTATTGTACCTCCGTACGTAAGCGTAACCATTCACAGATCCGGTGATATGGCCCTGTACTAGGTCACCTTGTCGAAATGACGTCGCCGATCATCCGGGGATACAACAATGTCTCGGCTCCTGGCGTAGGGCTCGGTTGGTGGTAGGGTTGAATGCTTCAGTTACCGCCTGACAGACGTGGGCGTCGAGGCAGATTCGTCAGCTGAGTGTGTATTCGAGTTAGATCCATGGAAAGGGGGGGAGAGGGGGGCAATTTTTACTTGGTATTTCCCGGTCCGTGGTAGAACCCTGCGTACCAATTTGACGGATCGGATGCAGTCGAGCTAGGGTAGTATAGCCGTCAACAGGTAATATCAGGTGTAGCGGATCGTGGTAGGACGACCTTGAACAAGTGTAATTTACGACTGGACAGCGGGTTTAAACATAAATATAAAATATATTACCCAATTAATATATGGCTATGGGTAACAGGTCATATATAGCTATATACAGAATAGAGAACTTAACGCCATCCCAATGCAAGATTAGCCACCCCGTTTCTCATCGCTAGATAGATAATCAAGAGATTCG
The DNA here is from genome assembly GCA_902806595.1 of Pyrenopolyporus hunteri. Classification (NCBI taxonomy): domain Eukaryota; kingdom Fungi; phylum Ascomycota; class Sordariomycetes; order Xylariales; family Hypoxylaceae; genus Pyrenopolyporus; species Pyrenopolyporus hunteri. The sequence goes on along the minus strand of CADCXC010000011.1, from coordinate 706,044 downwards.
CACATCTCTAGCCTGTGCCTCTCTATTATATGTACATCTAGATCGGCTTGCCCTTGACAAGGAAGGGGTGAGCCTCCGTGTTAAAGACCCACGTGTTGTCGTGCGCGGCGTTAATCTGCCACGGCGCGTCCTCAGCTTGAATAAGGTAGCTGTACTTGAGCACCTCGGCGAACCAGAAGCTCTCCTGGAAATCGTCGAAGCCACCACCACCAGGGGCGTTGACGTTCTGGATGGAGCTGAAGCCCACGCCAGCGCTGCACGTCTTGTTGATGTTCTGGAATGCCTCCCACGCCCAGTCCTGGTATTTGGTGTCTCCGGTCGCGCGGTATGCGTAGTAGAAGCTCTCGATGACCTCGGGTCGCAGCACGTAGCTCCCGCCGCCGGAAGGGATCCAGAACCCGGCATTCTCGTAGAAGTCGGCGGCGTCCGAGGGCGGTGGGCGGTTGTTGCTTGCGTTGGCAGATACCTTGTTGTCCTGCCAGTAGAAAACTTCTGGCCCAATGCCAGTAACGGTCGCGAGATAGGTTTCGTGGCACGCCTCTACTAGGTCTATACCGAACTGCGTGTATTTTTCGTTATTAAGGGTGAGGCCTCCAAGGATGAAGTTACCGCCATCGAAACAGGCAAGATGAGTTGAAACGAACGAGAGCCTGTCGCGTCCGTTGTATGCCGCAAGAAACGTCAATTCGGGTCGGCTGGTGGGGTGGGACGCCAGGTACTCGATGCTCGAATCCACGGCAGCGATCCATCGGTCCTTGTAAGCACCGAAACGATCCTGATCGTAGACGTACATCTTGATGAGATACTCGTAGAACGAGTCTGTACCGCCGTTCCAGCCGCCGCTGGAATCGGCGAAGGTGCCATCGCCAATGTTCACATTGGTTCCAATTAATCCAGGGTACGGCTCGCCCACATCCGGATTCCGCACATTGAGGAGGTAGTCTTCGGCCTTTTGCGTTACTTTGGCATATCTATCGTCTCCTGTAATATCGCTCAAGTGAGTCCACTCGAGGACCAGGGTTCCAATCGTGGCAATACCGTTCGTAGTGTCACCACCGACATGATACCCATCTGAACGATAAACAAGAGTGTTTATGGGGACTCCACTAGGGGTGTCAAAAGCAATACTGAGAATATCGGCTAAGTTGATTGCCTGCTCAAGTATCTTGTCTACGGATGCTTGATCCTTTGCATATTGCTTCAGAGGGCCATTCAAGAAATCATACGCTAGATATATGTAAGTTAATGCGTCTAATAAAAATCGTTGAGAACTTACCCGAAAGGAGGCCGCCCAAGTAACGAATTGTCGTTTCAAATAGAGAGACTGTTTCGGAGCCGGGGGCGGTGGCGTTAAAATTGATGCTTCCGATATGATCTACAATCTCGTTGATGACGTCTCCATTCCCCATGACAAGGGCTGTAGAGATGGCGTCGACCGCGCTCGCTCCCCATCCGTTACTTTCTTCTAGTTAGTACATGTTCCAAGGGCCATTTAAAAAGTAATTCAACACACCGGTCGTTTGAATAACCTTTTGAGATAGGCCTTAGCGTGTCGTTGGGAAATGCGTATTGGTAGTAGCCATCCCAAGAACGCTGGAATGCTTCCTTAACAGCATCGAGCCTGTCGGGATGGGATACGTAGGGGGGCTGAGCCAGAACCTGCCAGGCGCCGCCTAGGGCGGCGAGAGCCCATCTAGAATTCACCATGGTTTAGGGGATGTGTAGTTGTTCAACTACTTTGAGCCACCATGAGAACGTGAGGAAATGAACTTTGTGGGTCGACCGCGAGAGGTTCAAATGGCTGAGAGATAAGAATGAAGAAAAGAGATAGCAAGGGGAAATAGGGCCGAGTCTTATAGACCGAGTCTAGATGTTGCGGTATGTAGAATGCTGGGCATGAATGTCAAGGGTTGTAATAATCTACGACGAAGACGGGTTATTACATGTCACCTGCATGGCCTACTAACCCTCAGACAAGCCCTCGGGAGCGAAAGCTTGTGTCGAAAGCAGCTCATTGTTCGGGCGATATGGGCAGGGATCTTATGCTAGTAACTTCGGGTGTGAGTGGGCGTGTGCGTATGGTGCCTCGTAGCTTAAAACCAACAGAGCGAAGGGCTAATGTTGGCCTGTAGTGCTCATCAAAATGGCAAATGTTGTTGTTGCGGCTCGCGACTTTATTGGGGGGAGCGTGGATCAATCTCCAGCGATCGTCCAAGCAGACAGGGAGGTCCGGCGCGCTCGGTATGCGAGCTAAGGGTCTCTGTAATGTAACTTTGATGATCACAGAGCATAAGCACGAGGATTCCAAGTCTCACCCGCGATAGACCATGTGGCACAGCTTGTCCATCACGAATATGTTGCCCCGAATAGCTCATATGATGAAATGTCTGGGCCATGGCTTAACCGGTACCTAGGTAGGGTTAGAAGCCCGGCCGGTGAAGAAAAGGGGGGAACGTTACCAGACCACAATTCCAAGAGAACGACCACATACCTACTAGTGTCGTCTCCCCAGCCGTACATACCTAGATGATTTAGCGGATACTAGATAATTAGAATGTATGACCTTCCGAAAGGAGTAACGGATCTGCAGGACCAAGAAGACGTTTAAGGCATTTATTAAGAAGCAGGATTACAAGAACAGAAATAACGGGCCGTGACAATATGGCAAAGCAATAGAGCTTCCAAGATCGAGACGTCTTGTGATCAAAACACAAGAAAAGATAGCGATTGTGGATTGGACGGGGAATATTGGAATGGTTTGTCTTGGACTTGGAAACTTGGAGTACTGGCGCAGCAGTTGATAGGGGAAGATCAATCAAAACTTGGCAAGGCCTTACACCTAGGCCGGCCTAGAGTGGTACATAGGTAGGTACCTAGGTAGGTATTGATTTTTCCTCCCTGCCCTTCACCTATATTAGGTGTCTGGGGGTGTATATAGATGTAGGTGAACCGTAGGTACCCAGGTATGTAGGTAGATATATAGTATAGATGGGTGATAGTAACGAAAAAGAAAGAGAAGTCAGTCAGGGCCGCTGGCTAGGGCCGCTGGTGCAATGGCACGTCTTAACCTCACAGTTACAGAAGGCGCCGTAGGTAAATCTAATATTGGCAAGCCCGTCGAGTTGGGGGTTAAGCCCGGAGCCTTCCTTGGAATCAAACGTTACTGGGTAAGGCACTGGACAAGTTCCTGAGCCTGATCCTTCCCCCGCGCTATTTCATGCCTGCTAGCGCTGCCCGACCCCAACTTTTTAAATTAAGCTCCGGTACCTTACCCCAAACCAAGGTTGGGCTCGGCACTATCTCATAGGTAGCTCGGCTTCGAGGTGGGAATTAACTCAGGTCTTATCTAAGCTGACCGCTGTGGTTGTCGGTGCGGGGAAACCATGTGAAAAGGGAAAACTTGGGTACCCGTTACCTTACTTACTGGTGGAATCGACAAACCGCGGAGATTACGTGCGGCACTCGAATCCTCACAGGTACCGAAGAAGACTTTCTTCAGGTATTCTACATTCCGAAGTCTATGATTCCGTACCGGCACCGAGCATAAGTTAGGTAGGTAGATATCTACTCACATATTTAATCCGCAAAAGTTAACAAACATAGAAGAGCATACGAAGTGTCGTATATGCAGTACAGCAGGTGAAAAAGCATGCGTTAAGCGCTTTGCCTGGGTGCTTAAAGGTCGGGCCTTTCCTAGGGTTGACCCAGGCGGCCCAGGTACATGTTATCGCTAGATAGGTACCTACAGCGAGTATATAGGTACTAGGTACCTGTGCACAGACGAGTTAACCCCTGAACTGCCGCTATAAGGGGTCACCTACGACGTCATATTCTAGGGCCAGACCTATATAGAATAAGCACCTACTTAGCATATTCCCGAATAATATCCAAGGAACTTCTAAGAGATGTCTCCGGAATAGCTACGCGCACAGGTTCTACCGGCACTCCTTTGGTCAATGGCGAATGCCTTAATACCTAGGTAGGTAGCTAGCCAGCCACAACTATCCCACCACAAGATTTTATGAGGGAAATTCGCCATCTACCCCAAAAGATAGCGCCCCTTGCGTTATTGTAGGGCCAGGCTTAGGTGCTGCACCCCCCCAAAAAAGATCGGTGGTACCGCGGATACGACGGCTTGTGCGCGATCATATGGGAACATGCATCGCGGACCATATGGGTAGGTACCTATGCTCATTGTTGTGACACTTGCGCAAAAAAACCCATTAGTTACCCGGTAGGCTACTCGGGTTCCACGCTTGCATTGCGCAGGGTATCCGGTAAGTAGCACCTCTCGGGATGCTCCAGAGATTTGGCCGAGCTCGCACGAACTAGGCAGGTATCATCATCATCCCTTATGCTTCTAGCCCTTATCCCTGAGCTTGGCCAATGCCGCGGCTATCCCCTCGCTCAATTTCTCTTCCTCGCGCGCTTTCGACGTCGAGCCGGACGGCTGCTCTTGTGCCATCGTCTTCTTCGATTCTTCAATGGCAGCCGCGAGCATTGCTTCCTCATCGTATTCATCTATGACGGCGTTCTGAATTTGATGGCCCTCCGTTCTTTTCGCGGACGACGCTTGTTGCGTCTGTGGAGTTGCGCTGTCTCGCGACAGACTTGCTGTTATACGGGGCATATCCCTAAGCGGAACCCGACTCAACGGGATGGCATTGTCGGCAGCGTCATTGTTCCCGTCGTCGACGATGCGTCTCTTCGCATGCTGGACTCGGAATGGTTCCTCTACAACCTCGCACCATCTCTTCACCTTCTTCTCTCCCCACCCGTTAATCACAGCAACTTGCTCGGGATCGGCATTGATTGCGTTCTTCAGGCTGCCGAATGCGCTAACCAAGGAGATGGCGTCGGCTTTATTGATTCCTCTAGGTACCGTGACAAACTCGATGAGCTTCTCGGCATAACCCGTAGCCTGCTGGCCCTTAATGGCGCCGAAAGTGGCGTGCTCGTAGGATTTGTACAACTCGAGATATCTTGCAGCCTCAGCGGCAGACCAGCAGAGGATTATGGTGACGTTGTTAATCAACGAGGTCTTGGAGAGTTCGCGCAACGAGTCCTCGTGATTTGGAATATCCACCATAGTTAAGAGGACGCGCAGATTGTATCTTCCTTGTAGGTTACGGATTCGGGTATAGATATATTCGGGGTGTAACCGATGATATTTGAGGCTCAGAAATAGGGCGCATGTCGTCAGGCCTAGCCCGTAGTCGGCTGGAATATCGCTGTATTCCCAAGCCACCGATTTTAGACACGCCAGCACAGGATTTCCCTTTTGACGTGGCGATACCAGAATAGAAGACCCCGACGAGCGCTGCGGCAGAGCTTGGGGCGTTGGTTGAACTATTTTAGAAGCGCTTGAATTGGACGATGGTGGCGGTTTGTCTAAGCGTTGAGGCGTAGGCTGTTGTATCCTCTGAGGAGTTGGTTGTTGGAGTCTTTGAGGGGTGGGCTGTTGAATACGGTTCGTGTTCGTGGGTTGCGATATAGACTGCGATCTGGGTTGTGATTTGGGTTGGCTAGAATTGCTTGCGGCAGCTGAGGAAGCTAGAGCGGATAGGAACTCAGCGTCTGCGCCGAAGTCATCGTCGTCGTCCATTATGATAACACGTAGGTAGGTGCCAAACCGTGGGCTTTTACGCGTTTGATAGAGGGAAAGTTTCCTCGTCCTACTCCGGCTCTAGCGATGATGGAAATACGTACAAGGGCGCGCGGGCAGCTAGGTACTCAGCACGTAGGTACCTACTCGGTCTCTACTGTACTATTGCCGGGCCCAGTCTAGGCTAAACATGTCTTAGCGTCAACATGAGAATCTAAGTGGGTCCGTGCTCGCTAAGTAAGCTCCCCAAAATAGATCCGCCAAATTTAGGTAACGTATTCGGACTCCGTCTTATTGAATTATCAAGACAACCTGTTCACTTTAATCCTTTCACTTCAATTCTGTTTAGCCTGTGCCTGTACTAAGTAACATACAAGAACATGAGAGCTGCGACAGCTGGCTGTTGAGAGCTAAAATCTAAAATTTTCACTCATTTTCTGGTATTTTGCCGTTGTGGGATTCTATTTATTAATTGGGCGATTTAGCAAGACTCGTTTACCTCTCATAATGCCACCACGAAAACAAACCCCCCAGAAAGGCCCTAAGAAACCTCCAGAGACGAAGGAGGAATTCGAGGAGGAACTGAAGCTCCTAGCAGGTCAAGCTAAGGAGGAGACATGGGCGAACTGGGCTATTCAACAGGGAGCCGTCTACGGCAAGGCTGCTGCCCTCATCGGCCTCATGGCCGTCTACTCCAACGTCTCTCTGCTGACGCTGTCTCCCGTGTACGGCCAGATCGCCGCCACCAGATTACATCAGAGAGTAGTTTGGTCGGCCCTCTTCGTAGGATGGGGAGCCAACATAATCCTAAGGCGTGTTTTGCCGGTGAAGACGATCACGCTGCTGCCCCTGGTCGCCGCATACATCCCCATGATGCAATTCTTCCTCTTCCAATTTAGCGACGCCTTCGGTGCGAAGTTGGGGCCAGCGATCACCGAGGCCGCTACTCTATTCCCGTTGGCTGTGCTTAGCACAGCCTGTTTAGCGGATGTTCTCGAGAATGCCGATCTGAGCGGCCTGCCAAGTTCCATCGCCAGTTCTACGCCAGGTCTAGGCTCCTACGCATTCTTTAAACTCACCGAGACGCAGTCGATGCAGCAATTATTCGCTCAGATTGGCAAAACTGTGCTACAGACACGCATTAGCTTAGAACTTGTGCTGACTGCGGCTTATAGCGTTCTGGCTCCGTCGAAACATATCGTCTGGGCCGTCCCGGCGCTTGTGCATGCTGCTTTTTATAACACTCATCTAATGACTCCCATGGCCACGAATTCTCTAAACTCCACCGTTCGTGCTAGGGGATGGTCATTGGTCGATAGGTGGGAGTCAAATACCGGGTACATCTCCGTCCTAGATAGTCATCAGGACGGGTTTCGAGTTATGAGGTGCGACCACAGCTTACTTGGCGGCGAGTGGACCAAGTTTCAACGGAAAATTGTCGCAGAGCCTATCTATAGCGTTTTCACCCAACTTGAGGCCATACGTCTCATTGAAAACCCCAACAAGGTGCCTGATAATGAAGCAAAAGCCCTAAATATGTAAGCGTGTAGTTATTAATATTCATGGTTTATGTGATAGCTGACAGACTTCTAGCGGCCTTGGGATCGGGACCACGCCATCCGCCCTAATAGCGCATGGTATAGACACAACCATTGTCGAGATTGACCCGGTAGTGTACGAGTTCGCCAAGAAGTACTTCGGGCTGCCCTCAAACCACACAGCTGTGATCCAGGACGCCATCTCTTGGACCCAGTCTAATAAAGATATCCTCCACGAAAATTTCGATTACATCGTTCATGACGTATTCACAGGAGGTGCGGAGCCGATACCTCTATTCACTTATGAATTCTTAAGCGGCCTGAGACACATGTTGAAGCCTAACGGCGTAATTGCCATCGTGAGTAGGCCCTATTATCAGGTGGTATGGGTTCGTAGAACTAATTAACTAGAATTACGCCGGAGACTTTACCCTACCCCCACTAGGTATCGTCATGAACACGATCAAGGAGGTCTTCCCATCTTGTCGGCTTTTCAGGGAAAGCGAGGCCCCCTCAGCGGAGACGGTCGAGGAGACAGGGCGCGACTTTGACAATGTTATTGTCTTCTGCACCAAGAGCGGAGATAAGGTCACGTTCCGGAAACCCATCGAGGCTGACTATCTCCAAAGTCTAGCCCGGAGGGCTTACCTCCTTCCTAAGCACGAGGTAGACGAATCAGCTTTCTCTGCGGCTGCTGCAGACGCGGGGATCCTCAGAGTAAATGAGACGGAGAAGCTAGAGGAGTGGCACGATCAGAGCGCGCTCGGCCACTGGGCCGTCATGAGGACAGTCATACCAAACTACATCTGGGAAAATTGGTGAGCGAGAAAGGTTTCTTTCGGGTATGGGATCCATCACCTTACCTAAGATAAGTTACGTACGGATTACGAAGATAATATACGTTCTATTATATCGCTTCCGGGACGTCTGTTCATCGGTAAACTGCGTGTGTTAAGAAACTGCACCGCTTGACAGGTGTATATTGAGAGGGCGAAATATGGGGTTGATGCTCCCCTGAAAACACTCACCGGTAGAAGGGTATTATAAGAATATATGCCGTTAGCGGGGTTATGCACTTCCTAACATGCTCTTATGAAGCGCCAGCTTCCTAGAATAAATGATATTATATTATATTCATAGAGTCAGATATCTCATGATGAAATTCTCTATTGGCGTAGACATGTAGGTAATATTCTCATGGGTACCTATATAACACATAGGATGTGATCTCAAAACGTGATAACGAGTATGCAACTAAGGGACAACAAAGTTCACCGAACACCCAAAACACTCAACGCCGACTCATATTAGGTAACTTACGACTCCTATATGATTCCAAAGAATCAATCATCATCATGCTTAGCCTTCGCAGCCTTCATCGGCTTCGTAGCCGCCTCGACAGCGATCTCCTCGGCATCGCGATTAAAGTCCGTCCTGAACTCCTCGAGATACTGCGGGACGCGGTCCAGCCTATTATACGGGCCGGGGATCGGCGCGCCGAGGGTATAATGCACGGGGATCACGCCGGTCCAGACCCTCCCCAGGAGCTCGGCGTTCTCCCTGTCGGCCTTGTCGTCGCTCGGCGGGCCGGCGCGCACCTTGCCGCTGCCGGAGGCGATGCGCACGCGCAGGACGCCGGTGCTCTGCATCTCGGCGGCGTTGGGCGGCACGCGCGTGTGCCGGTACCGGTCGCGCGCCACCGAGTTCGTGACGAGCTCCATCGCGTACAGCTTCTCGGCCGCGTCCGTCACCACCTGGGCGTGCCCGAACAGCGTCGCCGACCGGTAGTTGTAGCTGTGCGAGTTCGGCGTCAGCGCGAGAACCAGCCCGTCCACGTGGCTGGCCGCCACGGAGATCGGTAGGCCCGTCTGCTCCTCTCCGCTCTCGCCTGGCGACGAGGCGGAGGCGGAGTCGCCGCTGGCTTTGCGCGACAGGTTGATGATGCGCGAGGAGACGTAGCCGTGGAGGTAGAGCTCTAGCACGTCCCCTGTGTCGGCGCTAGGACGGGCAAAGGAGCCCATCTGCCCTATCATGGGCAGGATCACGGGGAATGGCGAATCGGGGACTGTGAAGGAGACGTGGAGGATAGGACAGGTATTGACGATCTGGTGGATGGTCTCCAGCGCATAAGTAGCTCGAGGGGTATTAGCAGAGTTCCTTGAAGATATAAGTACCCGGTGACTATGGATGTGTTACCTCGGGAGTCATATCGATTCACCTTGTTATAAGGGTGCTTGGGGTATTCCAAATCGATGGAGGGCATTTTGGCGGACTCGAGGTTCTGGGTTTCTCTTAGATACCTGATTCTATGGAATAGTAAAATCCCCTTTAACGCAGGCAATACAATAGATGAACAGATAGCTTCGTATTCTTCTCAGCAGCTGACACTCTTTAGTCGTAGAGACCAGCCTTATATAAAGTTATTTTCACACGATACTTGACTCATAGTCGTGTTTACTGGGAACGATTGTATGACAGAACCATAATGGTATAAACTCGACAAATCGGAAGTAGATGATTGGTCAACGAATAGATGGATGGGAGAGCCATGCCAGATCTATGTAATCGGCGGGGATGGGCTTGGGGTTGCTAGGTCTATTTTGGCATGTCCATGCGATACCAAGGGTGGTGTATCCATATGTATAGGGAGCGACGTATCGGACTAAGATCTCTTAGTTGTTAGCGAGTCGAGGAGCCGAGTCGAAAGGATGCGAGATCGCAATTTGACCAAATCCCGAAGTTCTATACTCCGTGAAGATGTAGTTGTAATTCGTCCGCAATAAATTTCCTACCGCGGGCACGGCGGGGCGAGGACCTATTGTATGTATTGTATTGTACAATACAAGGCGCACAGCATTAGCGTCGCATGCTACCTACCGTAGTAGGTACATAGGTACATAGTTACTATAGGTACAGCCCCCACCCTATCTCTGTGGCTTATCGCCTAGGTACGTCCCAGGTTACCGGGTCCCCAGCCCCAGCACCAGCCACAGAAATCCAGCCCCCACCAAAAACCCGGATCGCATCACAATCTCCGTCACATTCCATCGCGAAACGAAAACTTAGACCCCGATCACACCGTCCAATTCAAGCCTCACACCCCTCGCCATAACCCGGCCGACGGCCCACCCGACGTTAGACAATGGCGAAGAAACGTACGTCCCCTTAAACCCCCGACCCTCAGCCACGGGCATCGCGCAATTCCCCCCCTCTAACTTTCTTCCTTCCTCGCACCTACAGCCAAGGCCCGACTGATCTCCGTGCGTCTCCTCTCCATGGCCATGACCGGCTTCTTCTACACCTTCACACGCCCGCGAACAGCACGCCCCATGAGCATGCTGAAATATGATCCCGTCGGTACGTCGATTCCCCTTAGCGCGCGCGCAGGCCCATCACTCGGACAAAGAAACGTATATATATATTTATATATATTCGGAGGGAGAATAGCTAGCCGTCGAACATGCAGTATGTATGGAATGCTAATCCTCCGATGCTCCCTGCAGTGCGGAAAAAGGTGCTCTTCCTCGAACAGAAAAAGAGATAGCCACGGCACATATCCCGTCCAAATATTCCGTTTCCCGCCTCCTTACGATGAGACGCGGTACGTCAACCAGCTATACCCGGAACTGCTACCGCTTACCCCGTCCCAATATTCTAGATCGGAAGGGGGAAATACTCTGTCATGGTCCCCCCCTCTTTATACGACTCTCTTCACGGCTGTATGCGTGAATGTGTATATTACTCGAACCGGAGTTGTGCTACGACTGGCCTCGACCGGGGCTTCGCGGAGTACTAGGTGATATATATTATGGTAAAGCGAAAGACTATCTAGATATATACTACATTATATCACCTCGCTCAAACACAATCAGGTCCTGTAGCCCCTTTCAAGATAGCGAGTTTTCCGCATTTTGACAATTTGACAATTTGATTATCGTCTCAAGCGAAGCATAGCAAAGCTCTAGGCACCTATATCCCAGTCTTTTCTTCTATCGTCCGTCCTCGACGTGCCAGTGTCAGGTCTCCTCGTTCATATGGTGTCGCTATAGCACTTGGTCCTAAGCCTACGGGAAGCAAGGCAAGACTTCGAAAGAATCGAGTTTTTATGAATCCTGATCGTTCGTTACCTCCATTGTCTGAGACGAATCAGTACTCAATTGGCTACCGTCCGGCGCCGCGCTGGAATTGGTAGACGATTGGTTCTGTAAACCGTAAGTTACGAGTCTTGATTGTCTTCTTTGTGTAGGGCCTCTACGTAATGAGATATCCCTAGGATCTGACGGCGCTTCCTGAATTGGCTTTGAATTTGACGATCCCCCAGCCACAGGGTACGCGGACATAGAGCGAGATAACTTCACTCTTTCTGCAATGTTTGACCCTTGACTTGGGTGCAGGTTTCCCTTTGAGATTCGCTGTCGCTTCATAGGAGGCTCGTCGACATGAGCAACTTTATCAGCGCTACCAGCGCTCTTTGGACCGGGAATGACACTGTCTATAGTGACATTGTTCCGGTTCTCATTATACCCAGCTCGGCTCGTATCGATATTTTCCTTGCCCACTGCCAATACAGATCCCGCAACAGGCCGGTTGTATGTACTATGGGTAGTGAGGGAGCTTTTCGAACCACGCCTCGCTATTTTCCTCTTGGGCGGTGGATATGGCACTCCCGGTGCTTGAGGATCCATATCAGGCGCTCCCTCCTCTGCTTCTACTTCACCCAAAGCGCTACTGGTGGCCACTTTCATTATCCCCCGCGGGGGTGCCGAGTGCCGTCTGGTGCTTCTTTCTTGTTCGACAGACATTGGAGATACACGATCATCCTCCGTAGCTGGAGATCTCACCACGACCTTTCGCTCGTGGTTTTGTAATTCCCGAGCCGAAGTCGTGTCATTTTGTGGTTCATTTGTTGCACTCAAACCAATTATAGAGTGCGTAGCCGTCCCGCTGCTCGGTCCTGTTCCGTCAGAAACTGCTGCTGCTTCCATTTCCGCCAATCCAACTTGGTGAGACCGTAGAGTGTCTGACAATCTTTTCTGGACCTCCAATAATTCCCTTAATTCATGGCTCATTTGGATCGCACTTGGCTGGTCTCTGCCTAGTCGTCCTAGTATCTGTCCCATTTGGCCTATTTCAGCTCGGGTTTGCGACCATCCCTCGAGACTCCTTTGCAATGTTTCCCGTCCATATTCAGACTCCTCTAAACCTGTTGTTAACTTGGATATAGAAGCAGTTGCAACGTCAATTTGGCCGCGGATTTGATGTAAGTCTTCGCCGATATTCGCCTTACTCGACTCCGTTTCTTGCCTTGTTTCGGCGAGCTCCTGCTCGAGTTGTGCCCGGGACATTTCTGCTTCTTGGAGTTGCTTCTCTATGATTTCGTGCTTATCCCTCATTTCTTCCATTTCTTCCGCAATAGCGCGGACTCCTTCTTGGGTGCGTTGCTGGATATTAAGCTCCGAAGCCTTTTTGTCTTTCTCTCGCTCATCTTGAAACTGCCTCTCCTTATCCTGGAGAAATCTAGCCTGTTCCTTCAGTTCCTCTCGGACTACCTCAAGATCTCGATTCAATGTGCCTATCGATATATCCTTCTCGCTTAGTGTCTTTTGGAGGTTCTCAATTTGTGCTTTCAGGTCGTTGACCTTGTCGTTTGCAGCTTGCTCATTCGTCGCAGCCTTTTTAATCTGTCTCCGAAGCTCCTGGTGTTCTTCCGTCTCCTCATTCTCGCGGGTATTCATTCGGTGGAGCTTGTCTTGTAGATCCCGGATATACTGTACTTGGCTTTGGACGGCCGTGAGAGAATCATTTACCTTGCCTTGCCATATCGCGATATTATTGTCCTCGACGATTCGTTTACCGACAGCTTCGCATAATCCACGGACTTCGTTAGCACTCTCGCTTAGAGTTTCATGGTCCCCAAGCATTGCGTTTTTAGTCAATTCCATGGAGCCGCTGACTCCTGACACGATTCTGATAACGAGTCAGTCAATGTTGCACCTTGCAAGGAGGCCAATGGCTCACTTTTCGACTGTATCGTCATGAAGGTCTTGTAGATTTTTCATTACTACTGCCGCATCCAATGTTTTCGATTTTGCCTTCTCTAGAGCCACCAGAACTGTATCGATTCTATAAAGTCAGCAGGCTTCTGCTTGGAGGAAGGTAGGTTCATACTTCTGTTCTTGTTTTCTAATCGATATATCGATATTCTGAGCCTGCTGTTGTTCCTGCACTATCTTCTCTAAGATTTCCCGGCTCTGCGAAGCCAGGGATTGGAGCGAGCACTCGTTCATCTTATGGGATTGGTGTAGCTGGTCGCTAAGGTCCTTAGTCCGTTGTCTTTCGCATTCAAGCTCCTTGACACGGTCTCTTAATTCAATCCCGAGCGACTGAATAGTTGTGTTCGCTTAGTACAAGTTAGTGGTATGTAGGAGCAGGGGAAACGGTTGGACGCACATGCTTCAACCTGTCTATGGGTGTCTTCGGCAACTGAAGCAACCCCTTCCTTAATTTCTGTTCCTATGCGTTCTACCGTCTGAGAAACTTCCTTTAGGGATTGCTTCTGAGCCTGCCGGGCCGTGATAATGTCTGCGGTCGCTTTCTCACAATGAATGTTACATGAAGTGTATAATTGTTGTTGCTCAATTATCGCTGCATTCAAGCGTTCCTTGTATAAATGTAATTTACTCTGCAGCTTCTCCTTCAATTTATGGCGCGACGTGTTTTCATCTTCGGGCTGCTGACACCGGGTACGCATATTTTCTACTTCCTCTGACAAGTCTGCGATCTTCTGATCACGGGACTTCATGCCATCTTGGTATCGTTGAATAGTCGAACGTTGTGACGCAATATACTCTTCTAGTATTGTTATTTTCTCTTCCCAACGGTCCAATAACATGTTGTTGTAGATATGATTCGCGTTCCAAGATTCAGCGAACCTCACAAGGTTGAGGGTATTCTGTTCTCGTGTTGGAGTGGATTTTCGGTGGTGGACTCTAGGGGGTGCCCGGGGTTTCGAAATGTTTGATGCCTCAGAGCGTGGCCTTCTCGTTGAGATAGCCTCGCCCTCTTGGAATTCAGGAGATACGGGTTGTGCAAGACTTGAATCTTTTTGCTGCTTCACCCGAGAGCGTTGGCTCCGAGCATCTCTGACACTTGCCTGAGAAAATCGATTCTGAGGCGACATCCGCGCAAGAGCTTTTCTTCGAGCATCTGTAATAGTCCTTGGAAGATGGGCTTTAGTCAAAGGGGAACGGGAACAACGCGATATACGCTTCGCTCCTTTAGGATTCGTCTCTCTAGTCTCGTCCGGGAAAGGAAATCGATGTGTGTCTTGGCCGGGAACCGGAACGGACGGGTACTCGTCTAGTGCCTTATTACTATCTTCAGTCTTGCCCTGGATCTTACGGGATTTTAAACTGGGTTCGACTATGACGCCACCGTGGTGGTCAATTCTATGATCTGCTACGCTCATTTCGGGCATCTTTGACGGTGGGCATTCTACTTTTCCGAGGTAGCTAGCCGGTTTAGAACCTCCGGGACTTGAATCGCGCGAGGCCTTCGTTTCGCCAGATTTAAACGAGGGGACAGGTCTCCTTTGCGATCCACCTAAACTATGTGACATAGTATGGGAAGGAGCTTTTTGGAATTGGAAGCCAGCTGCTATCTCCTCGGTCGTTTCCAACACTGGCCTGGCGAAATAGGTTGCCTCCGGAGGCCGGATCGGGTGGGGATTCTGAGACGGCTGCTCGGACACGGGGATCTCGGTGGTCATATAGGCGTTAGTATCTTGCGAATCTTCTATCGGCTGGAGGAAATCGGACTGGCTTGGGATACATAGGGAATTAATATCCTTCGGTTTGTTAGGTGCCTTATCCGATACAGGCATATCACCAGAATAATGTTCTTGAGAAATGGCGGCCATGTTAAGGACTGAGGATTCAGTGTACGAGGGGACGAAGAAAAAGAAGGTCAGTAACAATTCGGTATAGCACGAAAGGAACGGAGCCTATTCCACTCCTCTAGTGTGATTACGGGGGAAACCGAGTTACGTGGAAGAGATCGATAGAGGAATGAGAGATGTAGGAGACGATGGTGGTGTAGAGGCCGAAGATCAGTAAAGCCGCTAATCGAGTCGAAGTGTCTTTTCTAAGTTCAGATTAAACGTACCCATATTGAGGCAACAGCGACTACACACACATAGGTAGTGCTTGCCTTAAGCAACTACCTACCTAGATACCTACTTAGGTAGGTACATATAATTATACGTACCTACGTATGTGCCTATTATAGGTACCAGGTATGTCCATGTGGCTCAAAACAGTTCAAGGCTTCTGTAGGCTGTTTACGTGAATTCCCTGGGATTATACCAAGGTACCTACCGAGGTAGTTACTACCTACCTAGGTACGTAATATAACGTATCTACATGCGCTCACCTCGGTACTTCCTGGAGTACATGCAATAGAGCAACATTAGGTACTCGGGCGTTTAGTGCACTCCGTTTCTCCCGAGATACATTTCTACATAATAGTTATATGGGCAACTGGTGTGAAATTTCCGGACTATCAGAATTTGCGACTGTCACAATGTAGACATGTGAGCGTAGACTCTTATAAACAGTAGGTAGATAGGTACCTAACTGGGTACCTGCGTGAATGCTCGAAGCATGGGATCAGCATAAGCAGTCTATTGAAGAGAGATGAATCAATGTGTCGGCCACGAGTTGGAATACAAGCCCCGACTTTCATATCTTATAATGCTAATTTATATCTCACGATTTACTTTAGTGGATAGAACAATTAAAACTATGGAAAGATATTGGGGGAACGTAGGAATAAGAGTTCTAGCCGGAGTGAAGTTGGGAGGAAGTGAAAGGAACAACCACGAGACGAGAAGGCATATATGGGCGCTGTACGCCCTAAGGAGAAGTCATAGACTAAGCCTTGTTGGTTGATTCTTCCCTAGGACCGGGTATCAGTCCCTTTACCCTATCGCTCTATCACTCAACAGTTTCACTAGGTACTGTCTTCTAGGTATGTCTTCTAGGTACCACTCTGTGCTTCACTCACCTCACAGGCTGGCCACTTCGCGGGGGAAGAGAACGTAAGCTTTAGATAGAAATTATACCATAGTAAATCTAGGCCTTCTATGCAGTTAATCGAGTATGAATATGCGGATAACTCTCCATGGGTGTACATTAACGAGAGTCTACCAATAACCGGGCATAAGTACTGACAATCCTCAAAGAAAAAAAAAAGCAGACCCGAACAGGTATAATTAATTCGATTATTACCTTCAATTATAAGTAGGTATAGAGGGGTATAGTTTGTGATCGGGAAGTTAACCGAAATACTTTGACCTGTTGTTATAGTAGTATTGGCCGGTCCCGCGCTTAATCCTGCGGCAGTACGTGGTATCGAGTGGCTGCCCGGCCAGACTGAATGATTGGTGATATCGCCTTTTCTATGTTAAAGTTGAAGTCGTTACTGTAGCATGCACGATTTCTCGCTCCCGGATCATAAATGAAGCGCACGACTTGAGTACCTGCTAGTCTTTAGGGTATATATCTCACTTTCGGATGATGATTCTTCGCTGAGTCGTATCTAGAAGCTATTAGCGTAACTGGTCGGGAAAGGGATGTGTTATCGATTTCTCAAACAGGAACTGGATAGAGCAGTTCTAAAAAGCAACAAATGTGACGATATGCAAGTGCTTGGTAGCCCCCGAAGCGGCACCGTTCCTGCAAACCCCTGTTGCCGAATGCTGATTGGCCAAGCAACAGGGGTCCGGGTCTCAAAGCGCCCTGGGTTAAGCGCTTCCAAGATCGCAACCGCCAATGATAAAACGAACCGATCCAAATAAAAGTGATCTTATTGCTAGACTCCAACGTAAAAATCAAACGGCTCCAATGAGGACCCCGAAACCGTACTGGGATCCCTGAGGTCTCAACTGCCAGAGGTGCATCAAGTCTCTACATAGGAGAGTTAAGACACACTACGCCGTAGCACCTCCAACGCTAACCAGGCTCCTATCAACACCCACCATGCATGCCCCGTCACATCTCTGGAATATCTTCATAGAGCGGCCTCCCTAAGCGCCTCAACTAGCTATCCACATCGGGTTCATTCATAAGTACCAAGGGCCCCGATGTGGTGTGACGCAAGTCCTAGGTATTCTTTCTTCTTCCGATACTATTCTCCCATGGCTGGATGAGATTTGCTCAACATCTTCAGCGGCCGTCCCTCCGTCGTCCCACGTCGTCCCACCGGGAACCAGAGTGCCGGCTTTCACTCTATTCTTTTATCCTTCTTTTTATCCTATATTTATTTTATTATACTAGTGCAAGCCGCGATGGCGACCTCTACTTCAGACCCATTTCCGCTGGCAACCGATGTGCCTTATGGTGAAGGCGATAGCGGGCCAGGGTCGATCAGCTCCGGTGGCAGCATTGACGATTCGGCAGGAGCATCTGGAAGTAGCCCCGGTGCTATTCAGATCTCCCACGGCGCGATAGTCGCAATTATAGTAGTTGTCGCCGTTGTTTGTGTGCTTGGCAGTAAGTTCCCTCGCGTGTACGATTGATCTTCAATGTGCTGACGCCAACTAGTTACGACAGCTGTGTTGTTCTATCTGGCTAAGAAGAGGGAATGGAAAGTCAGAGAGAGTATCCGTCGTTCGGCAAGGAAGGTGGTCACCGCTCTCACTCCTCGCCGAACCGAGTTCCCCAAATCAGTTAAGGAGTCGCCTGGCAACTCATCCCGGGGTCGTGTTCGTCTGGATGACGTACCGCCCACACCCAAGTTACGGCTTGAGGATGTTGAGAAGGGCCTTGCGAAATCGAGCACCCGGGAGAGCTCGGAGAAGAGAGGGAAAAAATGGATTAGGAAGTAAATGGCTTCGAACAGTAGACTTGATAAACACTTGCTCTAGTTGGTTGGGGGTAGGCATAGGTGTCGGATCGGATATGCTTATCTAGCTTTTTCTAGATTTGGATCTGGCGGGAATGAAACTAAGCGCTTTCTAAATTTGTACCATAATTGCTAGTGTGTATATTGCTGGGTATCAAAGCCGCCTAAAGACATTAGCGCTGGCACTTCGCCGCGAGTCCGTCCGTCGATCCCTAGCTTGTGCTTTGGGAGCTTCTTCCTTCTTCCCCCTCGACTCCGGGACGAATGTGACCTGTCTCTCACCGACTATATCACCGCTTCGGGCTTTGCTGATCCTCCCCGATTTTTGAGCTCTGGAGCCTAGGGAGGTATCTTCAGCTGCCTGGCTGCTACCTCGATTGGATGACCTGATACGCATGACCATCTCCTTCGGCGAGTCACGTATGGGAACGATGTCGTCGTCGCTTTCGCCGACGTCGCTCGAATCCTCTTCGCCCTCATCTGAAGATCGGGCCTTCTGGGCTGTTCGACCTACCCCTGGTTCGGGATCGATTTTCGTGCTAGGATTTAGAACTTGAAACTCTCTACTGTTCTCGTCGATCTTGAACTCTTCATCTTCGAATAGACGCGTGAACCGTTCGTCACCGAGCACACCGGCGTTCGGGTCAATGTGAGCTCTCTTTTCTTGGCGCTTGAGCAACTTGTCAACTAGTTTCTGGTTGACCTTCACCTTCTTATTTCCACGAATTCGACTGGCACGCTCCTTTTCTACCTTCTCCTTGACGCGCTTCGCACGCTCCTCCTCTATAGCATATGGATTGGCAATTAACCGAGCTTGTTCATATAACTTCGAAGCCACGAAATAACCGTGCATATAGGGGCGCAGTAAGTTTGTCTTGCCGATTAAGTGCGCGAGACTGAGGGACTTCAATTCGGGTAACGTCAGGAATTTGAAGTTGTCGTACTGATCAGTGTTGACTTCTTCGGCCATTTCTTCGACCATGTTGTCGAGGAACGAGCACCATTTCGGCGCGGGTCCTAATTGTGGAATAAAGAAGCTGTGGAGAGGCTTCCCCTCGTTCGCTGTGAGGATCATCCCCGTGTTTTTGCACCATGTAACGAAATTTATATCGACCAGAGGCTCCACCGACGTCCAAGTTCCACCGTCAAGCTCGTCCCAAATTTTGATCATCTGCTTGTCGGCGGAAAGGACTTTCTTCTCATGGGAAGATGTGGTCATGTGAATAATATTTTTGATTGGGAAGCCCGGGCCGTGGTCCTTCTGCAACAACGGCTTTGGGCTTCGGAGATCGAAGAGCTTTATTAGTCCGTTTGATGTGCCTGTCGCTAAAGAGAGGCCAGAAGGGCTAAAATCGAGCGCCGTTATTTCCCCCTCCTGGTCACCAAGGATGGCGACTCTCGACTTAGATCGCGAGTCCCAGAATTCGACGGAGCCAATAGAAGTACCGAACGCTAATAGGTTGTGACTGTTTTCGGCGATTGCCGCTGTATTGACGCTACCAACGTTGATACTTCCCTGAAGGCCAGTTTCCACGCCGTCGTCGGTTCCGACGTCGATTTGATATGATTTCATAAACCTTCCGACCTCGAGATTCATTCGGAAGACTTCGCCGTTACCATCCGAATTTAAACCGACCGAGGGAACTAACGCTTCAGTCGCGTGACGATCGTAAATGAGATCTCTTCCGTACCTAGGTAGGCGTAGCTCGTAGTGACAACCTGCGGGCGTCTATGAATGTCAGCACGGCCCACCGTATTGGAAGTGGTTTATGTGGTTTTTTTTTCTTTTTTTCCTTAGATACCGAGCGGTTCTTACATGAAATTCGAGTTTCCTATCGCTTTGTAGGTGTAGAGATTTCGTATAATCGGTTGAAAGGAGGAGGAATGTCGTATTTAGCGACTTCGTATGTCTCGAATAAGACAAGGAAAGGTGAGGTAAATAGTGAACGTGAAATTGCGGTTTATCTATGAAATGTCAGTATCTCATTCCTGCACCGGAACCTCTCTTCCCGCTCTAGGGCTAGAACTGCCATATTGGGGCCTTCTGCCGGGCGTTACCGTGACTTACATGTCCCAGTAGACATAATCCAATCGTTATCCTCTGAGACCCTGACACAATGGCTGGCCTCCTCGAATTCGAAGTCTTGAAGGAGTTCTATCCTGTTCTGGTATTCGTGATCCGACTTCAGGCTACGTTTCCGCCGACGGGCGAGCCTGTATGGACATTCTCGTTAGTCTATTATCTACCTGATCTAGAGAAGCATGGGTCGTCTTACCAGTCTGGGAGAGGACGCGCGGTATTGGCGCCGGCTATTGTATATACCGAAACGTCTCCTTGGTTGGTGACTTTCATTGTGACGGTTGGCGTTGATGGAAGCGCCTACGAATTCGTGCCTGGGGAAAGAATGCGGAAGGCGGGATAGTATGGGGATGAGAAGAGAGGGAAAACAAAAAGAAAATAGATTAGGGAGAGGTAGGGAGGTAAGATAGGTAGGTAGGTTTGTAGGTATGTAGGTTGGAACTGGATGCAAATCTGCAGTAGAAGGTGGTAGGTAACTATGTAGAGGGGCGATAAGTTGAAAATTTAGTGGAGAACCTGGATCGATAAGAGATTCGCACGCCCGGCCACTGCATAAGCCTTGGGCCCATCGCTGTAATGCGCATGGTGGGTGATTGGTCCAAGCCACACCAAAGACCCTAATACCTGCTGTATGTACCTACCTACATGTACCTAGGTACCTATGTAGCAGGGAAGCGCTAAAATAAAAACTGGGTACCTGGGTACATCGCCATCACGTCTCGTGGACGTTTGTTCGTGAGAGACTTCAAAAGATTCCTCTCAGCCCTCCCTTCGACAAGACACCGCCCAGTCACGGCCACATATAGCTGGCTGACTGCTGCGACTAGACTCCACAACCTACCACGCCGATGGTCTAGTTGTGACCATCTTTTTCCGATAGATCTCGAAACCGGGGGTACTTCCCATGGCTTGATAACCGTCTGCGTGCTCGCTTTGGCTACCCGCTCCGCGCGCGTCCGCCTTCGCATCGCCTTTCTTCGACAGGAGTAGCGGAGATGGAGTTCGGCATGCGCCGGAGACCTCAAAGATTGAAACCAGATCATCCGAATTGCGCCGACCGCCGTTTCTCGCCTTCGCATTAGCCGGTACTCACATCAAGGCACCCTTCGTGCCGCTTCCTGCATAAGAACGACTATCGCCTCGGAATGATTGATATGATTTACGACATGGACACTGGTGAATACGAGACTAATGCATTAGTGATCGTCAGTAATCCTATTCCTGTCCTGTTGATGGATGTACGCACCTTTACTGATATCTAGATTCACAACGTAGAATAATATATCGTCTGTCTACTTCGCCTTCTACGACCCGGTCTCTCCCACCCAACCCCTCTTCAGCTCTAATGCGCCCGAACTCGAAACCGCACTCCGGAAGGATGGATTCCTGGCTTATTTTGATACGGCTCGGCGGGGCGTTTGGTGCTTCTATCTATCGAAGAAGGACAGGCCTAACGGAAATCAGTCAGCCGTACCATCGTTCCCAAAGTCCGTTGGAAGTGTCGGCTTTACCTTTTCTTTGACTGAGGAGGGTGCTTTCGAATCGGCCACCCTCGTTAAGAATCGTTCGCAAGTTCAAAATGCAGCCAACACACCAGCCAGCTCTTCGTCATCGAGTGTATCCGCCGCTCCCGAACCGACTCATAGAAATGCGCAGTCAGCTACTCTCCAATCGCTCCAAACATTTCCCGTCGGAGGCGAACCAGCCCCGTCTGTTGATTCGAAATCCGTTTCCTCGACATCGACAAAAGAAGTCTACGATCACTTCATCTACGCCGTCCTATCGGCAGTATCTTCAAGCTTCTGCATGAAAACCGGCGCGATACCATTGAGTTCCCGAACCTTGCTTCTTCCCAAAGATCCTCATAACGACTGCGCCGGGGGTCCTTCAATCCTAGCTTCACTGCGTATATACCTCACAACAACGGGTAGCCTCGTGATATCCTTTGCTCTCTCTATGGTAGAGGGCTTAATCAACCTGTCGGAAAGCTTCGGACACCCCCTTCCGTCTCTGGGGGTTACCGTCTTAGCGGCGCCGCTCGGCATGTTCGCCACCTGCCATCCTATTAGCACATCCGAGACTATGGCTACCGAAGGCAGCTTTGGCCAGTCACCCGATACGCAGGTCGTGAGACTTAGATCCGAGAGAGACGATGGCCCTTGGCGGAACATTTGCTCCAAGTTTCTACAGGCTCGTAATATACCGTCTTCCATCTGTGATTCGCAAAACTGGGTCGGCCTTCAACGAATGCGTAGGAGGCCGGCAGAGCAGAATGCAGATGGGAAACGGACTCCGTTAATAAATAGCTCCAGCATATCGTGGCCTGCCACTTTATGTTTTTGTAAAATATTCTCGCGGTTAGCGATCGGAAGCGAATCAGAAGATCCACAGATGTTTGAACAAGGTCAGCACTTCGACGCGTTGAAGGTTGCGAAACAGTGGTTTTTAGGTGCAGAAGAGCGAGAGGAAATCCTGACAAAGAACAAGAAGGAAAGGGATGCCGCAACGGCCGGCGAGGTCTCGCTAGCAGATACCCAGGCTCAGCATCCAAATAGGTTGTCACCGTTGACCTTGCAGAGATCTAACAACGCTAGTATACCATCAGCATTATATCCGACACCGCCGGATGGCGTCCAGAATCTTGTAGGAGCGACTCCGTCGATAGATGGTACGGCTTCTAGCCCGGGGAATAACGTCGTCGCCGCGGTGACGGCGGATGTCGATGCTGCTCGCAACTCTTCATCATATAGCGATCATTGGGAAAGCACGGAAGCAAAACGCGAGCGCCTCGGCGCTTCGTTCGAATCCGAAAATCTCTTTGGCGAGCTAGGCCCAGATATGTTTGGAGATACTGACATTACGGAAGCCGATTTTAACTTCTTTGATGAACAGCCCGGGGATATGGGTCTAGGTTCCCTCGACCTACCTAATATGTCAAATTCGGACTCACATCTTGACTTCGTAGTCAGCCTTCCAACGAAAGAGTCACAGACCAAAGCGGGACCGCCCGATATCCGCCTGCATAATGGCGCCTCTTCACCGACGTTCACGAAACCCGAGCTCAGGCACGCACGGAGTTCGCTTGGAGAGGAAGCACGGCGTCAAGCTGGGATAGAAACGAGTAGATCGCAGGTGGCGGGCATAAAGAGACCCGCTAGTCCATTCAACCCGGATACCGTTTTCAAAAAAATCCGAGCATCACTCGACAACCGCAGGGCTGCCCAGAAGAACTCGATTATAAGCGCCTCCCCTCATACGAGTATATTCGACAAGGTGAATTTCGGGCCTAGTTTGTCTGCAGTGAATAGTAAATACGAAGGGAGTGGGCGATATGACTTCTCCATCGACCGATCCGAGGAGGTCGCGCTCCTTGGCCTGAATGAGCCACCCACAACAAACTATTTGCGGCGTCACGCAAAGAGCCGAAAGGGTTTAAAAGAGCCCCCTACAAAAGTTGGACATGCTATTATTCGTGGTTCTGGTACTCAAGTCACCATGTCGAATCGACCCAGCCCTTCGAACTTCGACGAGGCCCACTCGGATGCTGATGAGATTAGTCTCGTATCAGATCAGGATGACTCGAGCTACGACAGTGACGAGCCACTATCTCCTGTGAAGTCCCTAGGTGTGAGAAAACGGCTAGTTGACGACGACGGAGATTCGCTCGCTACGTCATTTAAAGAACTCGAGTCTGTGGACTTGAACTCATCACATCTGCCACTCGAATTGCCTCAGGCTTGCAAATCCGAGGCTGATCTTCCGCTTACGAAGTACTTCGCCGATCCAGAGCCACCGCTACTTCTACCCTCATCCTCGTTGCCCGACGATCAGTTGATAATGGCTGCTCAAACTCTTACTGATCAGTTTTGCACTTCCACTCTTCTAACCAACGCCATACCCCAAAGGTTAGAATCGATGGTCGACCGGCGTCGCCAACTCACCTGTCTAACACGCAGGATGATACAAGACATCAAATCCCATATTCCTCCATGCCTTTCGATTGCTACCGAATATCAATTTCGTCCCTTCATCGAGCTCCAAGACGTTCCCCTTCTCGGCCAACCCACGAGAATGCAACCACGACCTCCAGGCGGCGATCAAATGAGGCCGAGCAACTTATTTCAAATTCCATCCCCGCATTTTGAACTACGGCGATACGAATCGAAGCTGTCCGTTTTACCGTCGGCTGTTACCTTTTGGGAGAGTCTCGGTCTCAGTCCGTCTTCTGGGAGCAAGGATATCAATGCTCTCTGTATTTTTCCTGACTACGAGGGTCTTATAGACGACATGCTTGTATTCACAGATAGGATGCGCAGCGTTTACGAGTCGTTGAAACTGGGCTGTTTTAGCCGTCTGCCGGCCACGTCCGGTGTGGAGAACGGCATGTTCCCGGTTGCTGTTGAAAAAGACACGGTCCCGCTCAGCAAATTGTCGTCTTCTCTACGGCCGGCACTGGTTAGTTGCGTTCCTAAAGTTTGCCAAGCATTAACATCATTGACGGCCGAGGAGGTAAACTTCGTCGTATTCTTTGTCTATTCCCCGGACGTTGCCGGGTCAGCAGTTGAATGCTGCGCCGTCTTCAACCAGATCTTCGAGGGATACCGAAGATTGCTCTCCAGCAAAAAATTACCGGTTGTTAATGAACTAGCTTTACAGCTAGTACCTCAGGATTTCGTGTCTTCTCCCTGTTCGATTGCTATGCCGTCACCCTCTGAATTCTCTAGACTGGCCATGGAGACGTACGACAGGTGCACGCAATTTGGCGGTGCAGCGCCGTCGCCGTCAATAATGCTAGAACAACCACCACCACGGATGATTGACTTCAAATTAACAACAAATCCTTCGGCGTCTCTACTACATGAGAATACATGTCTGCACATCGCTTATGCACAAAGCATCGATGGAAGGTGGATAACCGCGGCCTGGACAGACAATAGGGGTAGTCAACAAATGACGGCTTCATACTGTCTCGGAAGGAAAGGAAAAGGTCTCTCGAGGCCAATTGCGGATGTCGCAACAGAAATATGGGGTGCAACGCGGGATTTCATATCCGCTTGGAAAGTCCACTGGCGGATTATTATCGCCAAATGTGGTGCGATGGAAGCGTCTGAGATGGAGCTTTGGTCTGCTTTGGCTCAGGCAGAGTCGAAATCGCCGATAAGTTTGACACTAATCGTTGTTGACACTGATCCATCTTTGCAACTGCTCCCTCCGGCTGTTAGGGTTTCTAGCAGCGCTCTGTCTGTATTTTACACAACCCCAGTCTCGACACCGCAGGGGTCCATCGTCTCTCCGGAGCAGAGTGGTAACCCGCTCACCCCCATGCGGGAGAGCGCCCCAACAAGCGCCCCAACACCTAGTGGCGACAACTTAGAATCCGATAGCGATGCTACTCTAACAGAAGTCACAGACCAAACGTGGGGGGCTGTCCTATCGCATAGATTGAACAATTCTACCTCGCTAACTGAGCTTAACCCGGCGCTAGTTAGCGGATATCTAGTGAAACGAGGCGGGACAAGAATTGAAGATCCCCCGGTGGTAATGGAAGTCAACATTGTTCATAACGAAGGCAACCCGAGAGCATATGAGTCACTTCTCAGGGAGATGCTTACATATTACCGTGGGCTGGGAACACTAGCTAGAGCTCGTGGTATGGTTGACAGGGAAACTGATATCCGGCCGTGGCATATCGCCGCTGCCGAGAAGGGGGCTAGAGCACTGTACATGTTGATGTGAAGCACGAGTGCCATTTTTGGTAGAGAATCTATTGTACGGAGGAATGACCGTGCAAGAATGCGGCTATTGGCCGTTAGTAATACAATAAGATACCAATTTCTTGCTGAATATGAAGATAGCAATTTCGAGTATTCGATGGGTGCGGACAGGGGCTAAGCTAGAGGAATTGGTATCGGCTCCCATATAAGATACCTACCTAGGCACCTAACTTCGACGGGATTATCATGGGTCCACACCGTTCTACGGAGGCATCTAAAATAGCTTCATCGATTTTCTTACTCTTATTGTTATAAGAATCATCAGGCTTCCCCAAATTGATGCGGCGCATGCCGCTAGAAAAACGCTAAGTAGTGTCGCCTAAATGGAAACGTTAAATCCCTATCCAGATCTCCCTGGCTTGCGTTCGGCTTATGAGAGGTGGAGTCGCCAGAGCCTGAGGTTGCCTTGCTCCCGTTGGATCACGATATAATAGCCATCTGGGTATCTTAGGCAGTTGAAAACATCCGGAGACATCGCAGCGCCGGGGATCCCCGGGTTTCATAGTAGAGCCGTCCTAACACGGGGCGTAGAACCCGAAGACAGTTCCCCTAGACCCATTCCTGTGCCGCTCCCCTAAAACTTTCTCAGCTAGGCCGGGAAACATTGAGACATCGTTGGCGTAGCAAGCCGAGTTCATCGTTGAAGTGATGCGACTTTTTACCCGAGGCGACGCGAGGGCGAGCTCAAACTATCCCAGTGTAAATCCGGTCTCGTTTTCTATGCGAATCCTTATTGTTTATTAGATTATTGTCGTAGGTGATAACCTTGACTTTAGTTTATGGGAGCGAGTCAGGCTACGAGTCACTATCGGCCAGAAGACACGCACACAGCCTGGACTTCATAGTGTAAGTGATATTAGCCGGTACCGTACAAATCCACCTCGAATCGATATGTAGATGTAAGAAGAATCGGGGGTAATTGAATATTGAATTGAGCAAAGGCCGGAGCCCATCCATCAATGGCGTCTCTTGCTATATCGATAGGTACCTAACTACCTAGGCACAGCTAGCAATTGCTCCAAGCACACACGTAGCGCTCCTAAAGAACTCTAGCGGGTACCTAGAAAGTAATATTCATGTCATCAGAAGCCTTGAACAGAATTTGGTTCTGGTAAATACCTAGGTAGGTAACTAGGAAGGGAAAAGGAAAATCAACCGAGAGGAAATACTCGCTGCTATATTAAAGCATAGTGTTCTCACGTCCGAAATGCTCATTGTTGGGGACTTAAACTTGGGCATGTTGCTAATCTGGAGAAAGAGGAACCAAAGCCACTGTTTACTCTCAAGCCAATCACACTTGACTTTAGCCGTTGGCATCGTTAGGTTACTAGATGAATGCTGCGTCTGTCCGTTGGATAATATCTAGCCCCAAAATTACTTATTACCGACGATACGGAAGAGCCTAACAGGCTTGCTTAAACATAGGTATAAGCTTATACAATGTGGGGAATACTTGGATAAGCGTATAAATAAGTATGAGTAAAGTCTACAGAAAAAAAAATGACGTGGTTCAAATGGTTATAGGAGGTATTGGAACTTCGATAGTTGTAGAGTCGCCGCGTAGGGAGAGACAACAATTTCTTGGAAGTTCATCTAAACAGCCAGCTTAACATAATTCAACTCTCCGTTAATCGACTACCTGGTAGGTATCTACCCAGTCTATTCGGTATTTAAGGGCCTGTAGACATCGTCTCCCGGAGATGTATGGGCGCTACGGTATGAAAACAAATCGGGCGGGTAGTTGCTTTCTATACCTAGATAAATTAACGTGTTCTTTCAGCGACACAACAATGGAGACTATCCGTAATAAACAGTTTATCCCAGATAAGGGCAGTTTTTTGTTCCTATAGTCTTCATGTGAGTATACATTGCTTTTTACTTAGTTTCGTTAAAGATATTGTTATCTCACTTCCTCATTCTAACTATTTGGCCCAAATTCCTTCTTAAAGCAATGATAATACCCGGATATCTCGTCTGCATCCATCGTCAACTTTACCTTCAACACTATATAACTATCCCTAGTCTTCGGGTCATAGCTTCCCAGAGACGCAATACGAAGAGGGGAAAGGAGAAGGAATCGTTGAAAGAACAATCTTATTAGGCACCTACCTAGGCACCATAGGAATATTCTAAAGGCCTTTCTCGACCCAATACTGCACCTCAAACAATTGCAATGGCAGATCCACTTTCTGATGGGCCAGAGGGTGGTGCTCTACTGAGACCTTTCCTAAGGGGGGGTCTGCCTGCTACCGCGAAGGCGAGTTCCTCGGGGACAGCTACACCAGGGGGAGATCTGCCTGCTATCGCGAAGACGGGTCCTGCAATAATCCCTGAACAAAATTACCCCTTGTCACGTTCAATCAACTTGAATAACTTAATCATCCGCGTGGACTACGCCGGGGGCCGATTCGAGGATGTTCTTAATGAATATATTTTGGAAGAACGCCGGAACAATACGCCTAGACTCACAAGTGACTTCGATTACATGTCGATTCGACGGGCCATCTTCGAGGATGTTAGACTCTCCGAAAACGCTTCGCTGCAGGCGGTAGTGGGCGGGCAGACAATTAACAGTCCGCGATCATTTCGTGTGTTCTTATCCAGGTTACAATCGGGTGCTTGGGAGGACGAGCTATCTCGAATGCCTCGTGCGAATTTAGGTCTTATTAACTTCATACCTATTGCTGATGACCCGCCGGGCCCAAAGGGGGCTGGGGGATCAGCAGTACCGCCGGTAGAAGGGTCCGATCTAATTTTGCCGGGGAGTTCCGGAGTGTCTATAGATGGCTATTTCGATTCCACCGAAATTTTTACAAGCACCCCAAAAGTATCTAAAGGCCCTAAGCGTCCTCCTCCTTCTTCTTCTTCTCATTCTTCCTCTTCTTCTTTCCCTCCTCCTAGTGAAATTCTAGGTAGCCTTTCTAGTGGTCCTCGAGGTAGCCTTTCTAGTGGTCCTCCAGGTAGCCCCCCTAGTGATCCTCCAGGTGGTCCTCCAGGTAGCTCTCCAGGTGGTCCTCCTGGTGGTCCTCCAGGTGGTCCTCCTGGTGGTCCTCCAGGTGGTCCTCCAGGTGGTCCCCCTAGTGGTCCCCCTAGTGGTCCTCCTGGTGGTCCTCCTGGTGGTCCTCCAGGTGGTCCCCCTGGTGGTCCTCCAGGTGGTCCCCCTGGTGGTCCCCCTGGTGGTCCTCCAGGTGGTCCCCCTGGTGGTCCCCCTGGTGGTCCTCCAGGTGGTCCCCCTGGTGGTCCCCCTGGTGGTCCTCCAGGTGGTCCCCCTGGTGGTCCCCCTGGTGGTCCTCCAGGTAGTCCTCCAGGTAGCCCTCCTGGTGACCCTCCAGGTAACCCTCCTGATGATCCTGACCTACTTGATCCGCCCGAATTACCCGATATTACAGAGCAGCCTAGCATTCTAATAGATGAGAGGGGAGGTAACTACACAGACGCAAGCAGTCTTGACGAAGCGAACTCATTTACAGCTGGTCTTGGCATCGACTATGGGCAGATCTCTGAGGAGGATTGGGCCTCTACTTGCAGATTCTTCAACTGTAATACCCATACTCAAGAGATCGAGATTCCCGGTCTCTTGTTGAGGCCTAGGGCGTATCAGATGTATGCAATTTACTGGGTTCTCACGCAATGCACCCGCGGGATTCGAGCTGCTATGATTGGAGACGATGTTGGGCTTGGAAAAACCGGGATGACAATAACAATGGCCGTGCTTCTTCATCAGATGAGGGTCGCTCAAAGTGAGGTAGACGATGAATGGCGTGAATGGGATAATGGACGCACCAGAGAGCCCCGTATACATCTTCCCAGAGAGAGCCCTCTCGGTGTATGTCCAAATCAAGCAAACTTTAGGTTTCGCTTTCAGTGCCCGTGTGTACATAATTCGAGTACTAGAGGAATTTTGAGCAACACGATGGCATCGCCCTGTATTATCGTGGCGCCTCCCGGTATGATCGAAGAGGTACGTAATTTAAGAACTAACCCTACCCTCCCCCCAAACAACCAAAGACGAATGCGTATTTACTGACAAGATACTGTAGTGGGTAGATGAGGTAAGGAAATGGGTCGATTTTTCGGATACAAGCCCTTCTCGGGAAATGAGGTTCACCGTTTTCCACGGCTCTTGGAAACGTAAACCAGATATAAATCCGAGCTTCCATGACCCAGAGGTCGTGGAAGAGACCCGAGCCCAAAATGTGCTCTCTGGAGGGGTGTATAAACTCTTCGCGATAAGGTCGCTGCGGCCTTTACAAAGCCGAAACGTCATCATCACAAGCGCACGGCAAACGGAATCCCTGGAACAGTTATACAAGGCCAGACGGACACTAGGTAGGAGAGCAAGGGATGTTAATGAACTGGCTGCAAGCTTTGTATTCATGGACGAAGTTCACGACTATCATGGGAGCAGGGCGAGCCCAACGCTCCCCTTCCGATTTGTCGAATCGATGAGGGCTAGGTCTAGTCTGGCTCCTATTGCTGTTGGCCTGTCGGCTTCCATACTGGGCGGGGGGCCGCGCAATTGGCGGCCCTTCGTAGACCATATGTTTAAATCAGAAACTCCTGAAAATATTAACATAGAAGTCCTTCCGAATCCAGATGCTTTAGATGCCATTCAGAGCCAATGGGACTATCTCGTCAACAGGCAGAACATGGCAGCCACGGAAAGGACGCGGGCTAACACCGAAGCAAGGCGCGCTTCAGTTAAAACCTTTTTGGAAGGTTTCGTGCCTCGCGTAATACTTCGGCGAAATAAAGGAAGCTTCTTCAGGGGCGTTCGGATCGGGCGGCCTCCCGCTCATATTATGTGGGTTCCGGTCAGCCCAGCCAAGGGAGCGCCTCGGGATGCCCAACGACGCTTAGCCGGGCAAATCAAAAGTTGGATTAACGCAACTTATCATCAAAGAAGACTCGAGTGGGTGGGTGACGGGAGGCGGGGCCCCGAGCCTCGAAGGCAGGATATTGAGAGGGATATATTAGCCACTAGTGTCAGGGGAGGGACAAGCATTCAACCTTACGAAACTATTATCCGATCGGCGTCTTTCCCCGAATTGGCGCGCCTTGTAGTAGATGACGATACCGATGTAACATACGAATCAATCTTAGCGAACGGTATCAGGGAATCCGCGAATAGAGTGACCGACGCCTTCAAGTACCCAGGCGGGGGGTTTACTAATACGCAAATTAAAAACAGGGTACTAGATGCGCTGAGCCAGTCGAATCTATGGGCACATCGGAAAAGCCTAAGGCGGCTCTCACCAAAGTTTGCACAGATATTGAGATTCATTGAACACGTGTTGGAACTGAACGACCAGGACTACGACCCGGTGCACGGCGAGTTCTCGAACCCCGGTGAGCCACCAGCTGACGGAAGCAGGAGACGACACATTCTAATCTTCTGCGAAAGCCAGGTATCGGCGTTTATCATGTTCATGTTGTTTTTTGAATACTACGGAACCCGTATAGATTGGATTTATATCCATAGCGGTATACCCGTCAGGGACCGGAGTGAGATGATTAAGGCGATAAATAACCCATGCACACCGGCAAGCCGGAATAAGGTAATGATATCGACCTACGGTCTTATGGGGAAGGGTCACAACCTCCAAAGGGCGAACTACTGCATCCTGGCCGAAATGGCGTCTACCAGAGACGTCCAGAGACAGGCCGTCGGACGCATCGATCGGACGGGTCAAATATCCAACCCAGTCGTTTACCAATTGTTCGATCCGGGCAATCTCGGGGAGGTAGTTCGACGCACACGAGCCGATAATGGCGCAGAACTTGTGGATGAAGGCGAGAATTACGCCCATGGAGTTAACTTAGATAATTTTGCGGACTAGATCCTTAGAAACTGCGTGAAGCAAGACTATACGATAAGGATGGATTTGAACACAAAGGGAAATAACGAAGGGTTAGTGATTGTATCTTCACGGCCTCCGGGTGACCTCATCGGCGCTTAGGGGTTATGCGACGAAGAAATATTCGAGTTCAACGTTTTGCGGTAATTAACGTTGCTCTCATATAATATATATATTAATTACATCTACTTTCTTCCTGCTTCTTATTTTATATGAGGGGTTTCTCAAATTCTCCTTCTCGTGAACTTCAGGGGTGCTAGGTATCCTATTCTTATACTGAGCTAAGAGCCATCACCTATGAGGTAAGTCAACATGGCGTCGTTTTATATCTAAAACCCTACGCTCATTCATATTTAACTGCTAACTTGGTAGCTACGCCGACATGTCTATCTATCTACCTACCCATTTCCTTCCTCCGTACACCCTCTCCGTGATCAGATATCCCTTCGCCGGTTCCGACGGTGGATATTATCGTGATCATCAAATAGCCGCTTTATTATGCGCATATAGTTTCATAGTTACATACCCTAGTCTTACCAACACGTATAATTATCTTGTTATCCTGTGACCACCCTGCCTGTCATCTCGGCGCATCGAGCCGTTGGCTCAGCAGCCGTTTGTCCCATTCGTCTCTTTCCCAGCGCAGCAACTCCCCGCAGCGCCACCGTTGTTGAAAGCAAGCCTGCTCATCCGATCCGTCGCGTCGGTGACGCCAGCGCCGTTCGCCGCCACCTGGCTCGGGGTGCTGGCGTAGCTGGGCGGGACGTCGAGGACGGGGTTGTTGGCGAAGAAGTTGCGCGGGCGCAGGAGCAGCGTGATGGGCTCGACGGGCATCACCGGGAAGTCCTCTGGGGCCGGGATGTGAGTCACCCCGAACGTGTGCCAGAGCACCACGTCCGTGTCGTCGATCGACTCCGTGCCGTCCCCGACCCACTCCGGCAGCCCGAGCGACGGCTCGCCGGACGTCTGAGGGACGTGTCGGCCTGCTGGCCATAGTTGGTCGTCCCTGTCTGAAATTTTGCCGCTCGGTTAGGATCCCCTATATTTAAGAGATGGGGGGAGCAAAAAGGGAGCATATGCTGACTTACACTTCGTTACAAACACCGTGTGTCTGGCAAATCCGGCCCTCTTCCAGACAAGCGAGCCCTCCTTCGGAAGTAACCTAGGCGCTTCTCGACTAACTAGCTTATAGCTCGCCGGTTTCTTGCTGTAAGGATGCAACTTGCTCGTATTGCAGATGTCCCAGGTACGGCTCGTGGCGCCGTCGTAGTCTGTGGCCGCCTTGCCGGTCGTGTCTAGCTTCGTTCGCTTGGCGTAGAACGCGTTACCGTAATAATTCTCCGGACTACCAACCGGTGCGTCAGACGGCACCGCATCCGTCATGAAGACCGTGTTATTTGGCCCGTCTACGTTGGCGTCTACCCGGAGGCAGAATAGATGTTGGTGGTTATGTGCATTAACACCTTTCGGTTCCCATTAGCCATCGACGTTTACAATAGGAGCTTGGTAACCGGTAGGTATCGTGTTTTGCTGTCCCAGCTTACCTGGATATACCTGAGTTCCCCAGCCTTTAGTGTCCTCGTCGGGGTTCATGGCATAAGTATTTAGAATACCGGTAAGTTTAATCTCCGGTTGGATAGTGCCGTCTTGCTGGGATTGAAGTCAGTATTGTAAACACCGCACGATACCCCTTTATAGTGTCTCACGTGAAAAATCCACTGCTTCCAGTTAGAAATTTGCTGATACTGGTACCATGATTGAAGACTAACCTGAATGGCGTATTCGTAGTTGGCGGCGGTAAAGATCTGTTGGATGACAAGCTTACGCGCTCTAGTGACGATGACTGACTCGTCCCTGAAATCGGTGTGCTTGAATAATATACCGCTATCTTCCTCATGGATACATATGGCATTCTTTATAGTGCGAATGCTACCAGTCCGTGTAGGAAAATGCGCATCTAGGTAGTGAATGGATCCCTTGCAATCGCAGCCCAACGCAAGACTGTTTGCCATGTATCCAGCACCATACTCTCCGAGGTCAAAGGCGTGTTTACGTTGGTGAGGATGTTCGGGGTTCCCACTTTATTAATGGTCAATGGATATTCGTTCAGGAGGTCGGAGATCTTACTAGGGTACTACCATCTCCGCCAAGGAGAGCCGGTAGAAGATTGGGCGAACAGTTCCCTTGTCGTTGTATGTAATGTTATTGAGGACGATGCCTTCCCGGTAGTTGAAGCCAATATGGAACTTCCAGTTCTGCCAACTTATTTCTCGGTCGTTCATAGTGAATGACACGCCTTCAGGTTGAGTTATGTTAATAGGCTTCAAGTCCTTTCGGTAGCCGCCTTCTTTTTCAACGGCGGCGGGGTGGTAGTTGATCGGCGCGACCTTGCTCAGCGGCCGCCGCACCTTCGGAATATCGATGCTGATGATCTCCTTTTTCTCCGCGTCGTAGATAGGGCAGAAATCCAGAGGATACTGGTACTGGCAGTCATCGATGTTGGGCCGATAGTACATTAGCGCTTGCTGGAGTCGAATCTTATTGCCGTGCCTCTCGTCATATCCGATTGTCCAGGGGTCGCAGTAAACTTTGTGCATATCCTCCTTGGGGATCCCGCTAATCTCACATTGCTCGATGACTTTGGGGTCTTTCCGGCAGACATGCTCAACGATCACGAGCTCTTCCATAGTTATCTGGATTTTAATGTAAGCAGCAGCCTTATTAAATTAGTGGTCCGGTACTGACTATAGGCTGTAGCCCTTCTAACAATTCCCATTTTGCTATCGTTCCGGACGCGAGGTCAACCAGCCCATCGTATACCTTTCCGCCCGGGGCAATCACGACGACATCCGCAATCCTAGCCGGCCGAGGAGCATCGGCCAAGCCCGCAAGCCATTTTGTCATTTCCGCCTTACGCGGCTCGTGGAGTGAGACGACATTGAAGAAAACCTCACCGTGCGCTTTCTTGACAACGTTGATGGCGGACCGGATTTCATCCAGACTCAACGGGTCGAAGGGATGCGGAACGGTGTCGGAGATTGCAGAAACCATGATGGCGGGTATATAGATGGTGAGGAATTCATGTTGCGCAGAACTCTTCGCGATCACAGCGTAGGGTTAAATACAAGGAGCCAAGAGCACAACTTGATATTGATGGTTTAGATATTCCCGACTACTTGATAGTCTCAACTGCAAATGACGTGGTGATGCGTATGGGACAGACTTCACGACCAATTAGCAACAGTATGATCCTAGTACGATGATAAGAACTCCTCTCGCCGCTCTCAGTCCGAAACCCTAGGCTCAGTCCCGCGGCGTTGTCCCCTCTTTCTCTCGGATGAGTTTATCTGCTATAGCGATGATAGGAAGATCTTGGTATCTCTTGGTATTCCCCCTCCTTATGCGCCGCGAACGCCAATTGCGGGGGAGTAGCCGCATACAGTTCCCGAAACCGGTATAGTTTGGGATGAATGGGCCGGCGATGGACTTGTTGGTAATACCATGCTGGATAGGGCTTCGAACGTGATAAGTTAGAGTCCTCTCAGATGCTTCTATGATCCGATACCGGGTTTTTGTAGCCTTGGGCCAAACCTACCTAATTGATGTTGATATTTATAAGGTCCGTATGGCCGCCTACATACTCGGCGGCCTCTGATAGCCGCTAATTACATCTTCCCGAATGCCATGAAAGGGAGATCCCGATTCCCGAATAATTGATATCCAATGACTGTGGGATTTTTCATAAAATGTGGACTGATCCTAGTCTGCTCTTAGGTGCTTGCTGCTTTAAGCTGCCTATTGTAATCGATTATCTCTATCCAATCCCAGGCCCGTGGTAATATTACGGTATAAGTAATGTCTTGTTGTAATGAAAGGAAGCTTGATCCTCTTTTGCGTAGTAGTAGCAAATAGACTATGCTCAACTGGGACGATATGAGACTGACCTTATAAGTATCGCTCGGCCTTCCAACCGAGGCTAGTTTGTGAGGCTGAAGGGTAGCGTGAGAAGGGTATTGGCAATAAGATAGAAGCCGGTCGTCGTCGTACTTATTGATGTCTTTATGTAAAATGAATTCTCCATATGAGTGCCCTACCTGAGGAAGAGAGACCTTAGGTAGAGTGTGATTTGAAGTACGCGCCTATCTTCGGTAAGCAACGCAAAAACTATTGAGACGCCTGCTAAAAACATTACACGTTATTTAGGCTAGGTAATGTTTCATCAAAGGAATTATCAACGTCGCAAGTCATCGAGTATTATCATAGAACTGTAGTAAAACATGGATCGCCCTAGTTAATACCTAGTGGATCTCCGAAGATGGTTGTAGTAGGTTCATGAGTGAGATCGCGGTAATCTAGGTCTGCCCTGCCGCGGAGAAGGAAGGGGAATGGGGACCTATTGAGGTAACTGACTGCGAGGATAACGTAATTATACGGCATCTATATTTAGAACAGCTGACTAATTAAGCTGACAGATGAAGAAGTTCGACGGTACAGTTTAATAGGAGTCTCGATGAAACTTTTTGTCAGATGTAGTGACTTTTTCTCAAACGTTCTGATTGTTGGAAGAGTTGAAATGTATTAAGTTTTCTAACCGATGACGAAAGTGATCTAATCCCAAAAGGACCGTCAAAACTTCGAGTACTTACCTACCCAGGTATTCATTTATCCGCAATGGTGGAGCCAAGAGAGCCTAAGGGGTCGTCGAATCCGACGAAGGCGGATGCGCCGGACTACATCGCGGTAAGGCTGCCAACAACCCCATTCATCCTCCTCGAGTACCTAAGACTTTGTATACGTCGGTTAGGTCCAATGCCAACTGCTATGTCGTAGGCACGTCGGGAAAGGGGCAAGCTGGCCCAGCGAGCATTCAGGCAAAGACAGATCGACATGATCCGGAACCTGGAGAATGAGAACCGCAAACTCCGCAGGGTCATCACCGCGATATGCGATGCTGAGGGCCGGAAGAGCCCCTCCTTGTCGCTGGCGATCGCGGATGCTCGCGGGGTAGCCGGCATTCCAGGCCCTGGGCTTGAACGCAGATCAAACGCATCAGCGAGTGCAGATTCGGACGATTCGGGTCGGTCGAGTACTACTTCTAATGACAGTCCAGCATATGCAGTTCCTACGCCGCCTCGGAGTGATAACAGCAGGTTTGGGCCCGTAATGCCTTTCTTTGCGGATGAGGCGGCAGATAACTGGCCACAATTCTTCCCAGCTACGAATTCGGGAGCTTACGTCTCACCTACCGACTATGAAATGTTGGGTAACGATGTAGATACGTCTACACCAAGCTTAGATCTTACCGGGGGAGATATGATCGATACGGTGACTGCGATGACCTCCTTCGAACCAGATAGAGCTATCCACATCGCGGACCCTCCTCCAGATATCATGCCCTACCTAGGCGCCAAGGCCTATACCTTGGCTGGTCAGATGTACTGGGCGGCACTGGCTTTCGGCTTCCAAGCGCTCCGTGCCATTGTCTCATCATCCACGCCTCCGCCTGTGGCTGTGGAAGTCGTCGTCAGACAGTGGTCTCTTTCGGCGACGCGTCTAGCCCTGCCGCAGGTTATGCGCTTGATGCACGCGCGACTCGCCTTCCGGCGTTATGGTTCCTTTCAGCTTGCGAATGAACAGTACTGGGAGGAGATAAGGGTAACGTAACCCGGATAGAGTTCTTCCCCCCCGTCATACCTACACTCCTTTCTTCCAAGGATGCATTTGCACCACACGTGAGTATAGTAACTTACACTCGAAGCAGAGTTTCTTGGATCCGAACCTGATCGTCCGACTCGGCTCGGCGCTGGGCGACCAGCTCCAGAAGAATGGCATCTGCAAGGATGACTTCCTGACGCCGCTAGATTTCGAGAAGCGGTTGCGCGAGGTCCTCCGCGATGAGTACCCCGTATTCGAAGCTGCGCTGAAGGGCCAGGCCCTCGTCCAGGAGCACGTGGTTTACATGCGGCAACTTATGCAGATTATGACGCGCCAAGCGGTTTGCTTCGGGGATGGTCCGAGGTGGAGACCAGAGTCTATCAACATACTAGTAGACGGTTGGACAACGAGCACTAGGCCGTTCGCGGTATACTGACATCCGTACTAGCGAATTACCTGTGAGGGAATCGGATGGGTAACCGGGCAAGCCAGTTACATGGTTGACGGCCCTCTGTAACGAGCAACGTATATACTATGCTGTTAGATCTAATAATATTCCGAACATTTCCGTAGAGAAACTGCTTGGGGGATGATGAGTCGTAAGTTGGCCGCTCGTCTGGAATCAATGACGGATCGCAGGTCATGACAGGAGATAAATAGGCCCAACATTCGAAGAATATGGTTGAAGTTTCTATGCGGACCCGGTGCTGGGAAATCGGGTTTCTTAGTGGTTTGGGTAAGTCATTAGCAATCTCACCCGGTTGCAATAGAATATGTGATCTTAAAATGAAAATAAATGAAGAAAGATGGAGGGTTTTTAAAGAAAGCAAGATCCTTTTTTTTTTTTTTTTTTTTGCCTCATTTTTCTTTTCCTTTTACCTCCTGCTAGGTCATTTTGGGTGATTTTCGAGGTACCTGTACCTATCCAAGGTAGCTAGAAGGTGCCGTTTCAATTATATAAACTTTCTAGGCGGTATCAGGGGACCGCTAAGCCTACAAAGCCGTACATATCTCTTGTCATTGATTCGTAACTGAACCTACAATACCAACCAGGATGTAGGTACCTAACCTGTGGGAACTTAGAACTACCTGTGTGCCAGGTATCTAGGTACTCACTGCGCAGAACCTTAAATCACAGATCTTGTCTAGAAGAGAAGCAGGCGCAATCTCCGCACAAACAAGATGCAAATGCAAAATGTGCGTGAGATCCTATGACTGTATGATATGTACCTACGTACTATGTATCGAGCCAAACACGTGCACGTGACCTTATCTGATAGTACGTACCTTGAAGTACTGTACATGACGCATGTGCTAAAGAAGAGTACCGCGTCTCTTCGCGGCTTGCGACATCGAAGGCAAGACCGAGGCCGAGCTTCTTTCACCTCATCCCACCGCCGCGCTCGTCCTTTTACCATTTCATCATTCTGCCGAGATCTCTTATTCCACAGCCAAACCCAAACCGAAACGGCATACCCAAACCATCCCACTGTCAATTTTTATTTTGTGTTTATTTTTTATTTGAGCCGTGATCGATAGCCTCAAGTTCTCTTCCTCGTCGGAGCCGCAACTGGGCTTCGGCGCTCTGCGAAGCGCGCCCTTACGATCGTCTTAGCAGGTCTAGCTACGATTGACTAGGTGTATCTTCACCATGGCGGCCAACACAAACTCCCTCTCTCTATATCTAGAGCAGCTGCCGGGGACAACATTCAGGAAACTCTACCTACAGCCCTCTACTGCCTTCGCCATTTTCCGGCGCATGCTCCCTCATATGGGTAAGAGCGCCACGATGCCCGCACAACCCTACTCAAGATCGAACTGCTTGCTGATCTCGAAAACATAGCGAAGACTATTGTAATGGCCATCCTCTACTCGCCGACCCCTCTACTCCTCTCCGACCTTGACCTGTGGGTCAAACCGTCCGCAACCCGCGAAAAGGACCAAGCTATTGCTATCCTTCGATCTCTCCACATAATTCAGCCCCAGTCCTTGAGCCTTACCGTGAACTTCAAGAATAGCTTGCGACTTGCATTAGAAGGCGGGGGCGACCACAACTCCTTCGGTGTGCCATCAACACAGCCCATTCCCAGCGAGGTTGACCATGCTTTCCTGGATAGGTATGCGAGGAAAAAATGGGACGACATACTCCATTACGTCGTCTCGGCTACCGGCTTGACCACTGTTCAGACGGGCTCCAGCGGACCTAAGCAGTCTGTCAAAGATCTCCTTATGGCTGGCCGCCTAGTTGAACGCAGGGACGGGGAACTCAAGATCACGCATATCGGCTTTTCCTTCCTGTTACAGGAAGCTAATGCTCAAGTTTGGGCTTTATTACTCCTCTGGCTAGAGGCTATTGACGCCGCCAATGCGAACGGGACCCGGTCTGATATGGACGGCGTCGATATGCTGTCTTTTTTCTTCATGTTAGCTTCCCTCGAGTTTGGGCGTGCGTATAGCACCGACGCCCTCACAGAAAGCCGGCGCAATATGCTACCCGTTCTCATCGACTTTGGTCTCATCTACATCCCCCAACACAATACTCACCAGTTCTTTCCTACCCGTTTAGCGACAACTCTGACCAGCAACGAGACAGCGCTTCGAAGCGTCAGCGCAGGCTTTTCAGCAGCGACCAATGCCAGCACAGACGAGCGAGACAAGTGCACTATTATTCTCGAGACCAACTTCCGAATGTATGCGTATGTGCACTCTCCGCTGCAAATAGCTGTGTTGGCTCTCTTCTCGGACCTCAAATTCCGCTTCAAAGGCCTCGTGTCGGGCCACCTGACGCGTAAGTCTATCAAAAAGGCTGTTAGCCACGGCATTACGGCGGACCAGATCGTCTCGTACTTGTCGACACACGCCGACGAGCAAATGTATCGACATGCGGCAGCCACCAACAAGCCAGTATTGCCGCCTGTCGTCATCGACCAGATCCGCCTCTGGCAGCTCGACACGGAGCGTATATCCACTCACAACGGGTATCTCTTCAAGGAGTTCGACGAGTACAAGGAGTACAAGGCAGTCGCCGACTTCGCGGACAACATCGGTGTTTGCGCCTGGCGCAACGACAAGAAGGGTATTTTCTTTACCACTAAAGTCGAGCAGATCAAGGACTTCATGAAATCCCGCAAGAAGGCGAACGAAGCGAGCAACAACGCCAACGAGGCGGCGAAATGACGATGCAGGCGGTAAACTAATACGACTAATTAGCTGGCCTGTTTTCTTTGTCTAGGTACAGGCTTATTCCGTTACTTAGATTTGGTAGTTCGCAGCATTCGGTGCCTGGTAGGTATAGGAGTTCTACGGCTTACAGGCCTGCATTAGGATACAGCGGAAAAAGCATTGGCGCGGCACGGTTAGTGACATGAAAAAAGTACGGTTTACGGTCCTTTATAAAACTTGTCACGATTACCACGGACGGATACAAGGCTGTTTCAGCCTAGAATTGCATAGATTTCGAGACGAGACGAGCACGAGAGAATATAATAGTATCTCGGTTTGACTTCTTATTAACGAGCTGTTCTCATTATTCATTACTCATGACTTATCATGACCAGGCCAAGCACGCCTATTCCCAACGCCTAGCAATATCGTACAATCCAGGAGGTCTGTCCCTCTTATTATGACCTTAGGTACACAGGCCTAACTAATGCTTCCAGATACGAGCAGTCGTTTCTGCTTCCCGGAGTTTTTCTCATAAATCAGGTGGACCTTGCTGAAGGGGTATCACCAAAATATGATACCCAGGCGTTCTTCTGGAAAGCCTCTCGTACATCCATCCATTCCAACTCGTATTGCAAAGTAGGGGGAAGAAGTAGTATAAGCAAAAGGCAGAACCGGTAGAAACGCCAGACGAACCGAACCGAAACGAAACGAAACAGACCGGAATAGGGTTGAGTTTTAACTCGCGAGAATCGTCTTCGACCGAGAGTCGCAGCGTGCCAGAGCAAAGTTTCCCGTCTTCTACTGCGCAGAACCGCCCTTCTTTTTGCCGCTGCCCTGGTTGTTGTTGTTGTTGTCCTTGTTATTACCGCCGCTGAAGATACGGCCGACCCAGCCCTTGCCCTTGCCGCTGTCCCTGGTCCTCTCCTTCTCCTTCTCCTTGTCCTTGCCGCCGGTGTTCGCGGTGCTGGCGCGGGTGCTAGTGCCGGAGGTAGTGCCGGTGACGGTGCTGGTGGCCGTGCTCGCGCCGGCGACGGGGCCCGGCTCCTTGTCCTCCATGGTACCGCCCCACGGGAGCAGGTGCGGCTTGTTGAAGCGGCGCGCGTACGCCTGCTGGTACGCGTGCATGTTGTCGAGCGCCTCGTTCGTCGCGCATAGGGCCTCGAGGTGGATGAACACGCGGCGCGTGCGCTTGTCGTCGCTCGTGAGCTCCGCCGCGGCTTGCTGCAGGGACTCGGACGCGGACGCGGGCGCGGATCCTGCGCCGTCGGTCTGGGCGCGAGGCAGGCAGGCGATGGTGTTCGATGTCGGCAGCCCCGCGTCG
Source organism: Pyrenopolyporus hunteri (assembly GCA_902806595.1). Taxonomy (NCBI): domain Eukaryota; kingdom Fungi; phylum Ascomycota; class Sordariomycetes; order Xylariales; family Hypoxylaceae; genus Pyrenopolyporus; species Pyrenopolyporus hunteri. The sequence continues at coordinate 664,146 of CADCXC010000011.1, read as the reverse complement.
AGCTTGGGCTTGGTATTGGTATCGGTATCGGCGCTGGAGATGCTGCCGTCCTGGGCGCGCGCGGCCTCCGCGTTCGCCGCGATGATGGTGCGCAGGTTGCCCGGCTGCAGCATCTCGTTGCGCAGCTTGTCCTGCAGTGCCATGAAGCGCCCCGTCCAGTACTCGTCCGGCTGCGGCGAGTAGATCAGGCGCGGGTTGCGGCGGGCCGGCTTGGGGGTCACGGGAGCGGTGGCCGCGGCCGCGGCCGCGGCCGGGGTCGTGCCCGCTGAGATGTCCCCGGAGGATGGGGATGCGGCGCCGCTGGTGGTGGCGCTGGTGGTGGCGCTGCCGCTCGTAGTCTGCTGCTGTTCCTGATGTCCCTGCTGCTGCTGCTGCTGGAGCTGCTGGGGGGCGGCCATTGCGGATGCAGCCATTGTGGGTGCAGGCTGGCGGCGCGCCTCGTTGCGCGTGAAGCCGGGGAGGGAAGCGCGCAGGTTCGAGAACACGCCGAAGGTGCGCGACTTTGGGATGCCGCTTTGTGGCTGCTGCTGCTGCGGCGGCTGCTTCTTGGCCTTTGATTTGAACATCGGGCGCGGTAGTTGCTGAGAATGGGATTGAGGTAGGGTATTCTTATGCTCTGAGGCGCGAGGGAAAGAAGGGAAAGGGGGCAGTGACTCTTTCTGCTGCGCACGAGGGAGATTGAGTTGAGTATTATTTTTCTGCTGTGTAGATTGCTTAGGAATTTGCTCCGCGCGAGGAAGAGTTGGAATAGAAGGCTTTGGCTCTGCGAATTGTTTCGGTGCCTGTTCTGTGGGACGTGACTTCAGAGTAGGAAGTTCTTTCTTTGCGGTAGTTAACTTTCCTTCGGGCTGTGCGCTCGATAATTCTTGTTCTGGTAGCCTGGGAGTGCTAGCGGGGTTAAGATTGCTCTTCTGTCGTGCGCCAGGTGATGTGCGTCTGGGTAGCTTCTTAGTGCTAGGCAACTCAAGACTGTCCCTGTGCCTTCCACCGAGACTGGTTGAGAGGCCGGGCGGGATGTTTTCTGCTTTGAAGCGCGAAAGAACCGTGGCAGGAGGGGGAGTGTGGGTAGATTCTGTTGCTACGGACGACTTAGGCACCGGGAGCAACGAGGGTCGAGGAGCGTCCCTCTGGTAGGATGGCGCGGGTAGGTTACCCGTTGTTTGGGACGATCGAAGGGGTCCTAAGGCGTATCTGTCGAAGCTGCCTCGGGATGCAGATGCAAACATAGAAGAAGATGCCGTAGTGGGGTGACTGGTTAACGGGCCTGGCACATCCCTGGCAGGGGCTCGAGGAGCGGTTGATGCAGTGACGGATGAGTATCCTGTAGTGGGCTGGCTAGACGGTGGGCCATCGGTTGCGAAGCCCGCTGACAGCTTTCGGGACGAAGTGGATCCTGACGGACGGTGTTGGTAGATTGTATGAGCCGGCGACGGAATACCTGACTGTGAGACACTCGACGGCAGCCCTGCTGCGCGCCCGCTGCGTCCTAGTGCGGCGGCACTCGTACTTAGGGGTAGACCACTAGGTCTACTTCCTCCTGCTCGACCTCCACCTACAGCACCAGCGACGCCCCGTCCGCGACCTGTGCGTTCAGACCCTCCCGGTGGCATAGTACCTCGATGCCTAGAGGCTGGTGTAGGCGTTGACGTGTCGGTTTCGCCGCTTCGGGTTTGTCCCTGCTGGTGCTGGGCTCCGGCAGCGGTCGGAGTGTGTTGAGGCGGCGGAGCCATGATCCTAGCACACCTTCGATTAACTTGTAGAGAAGAAGGATGGTTCGAAGGTAGACGATGGCGATTAACCGCGCCCAGATGTTGAATAACCCGATGCTCGTCTTGAGGTAGAGGGTGCCAAGTGCAATGAGGCAAAAAACTGTGCCCTTGAGAAGGTTATATAGAATGGATGTAGAGCCAATAACCAAGGTTAGGGGAACTATTGTATGTGATGTTTTCTGTTCCTGTTTTTGCGGATATGTGTCTGCCATGGGGGTATCTAACCAAGCAAGACCTGAGGCTGGTTGGGGTGTGATGTGTGTTATGAGAGGTGTGGTGGGAGAGAAAAAAAAATCCAAGAGAAAATCCTGTTGCTTGAGAGGATATGGAACTGGTAAACAAAAACTAAAGCGAGCAGAATGGGCAGAAAAATTGGGCAAGGCCTGGGTATGAGGGGATCCGCATATTATCGTGAAAGTCTCCTGGGTTGACCAAAAAACATAGACCCAATGAATGCGCCTTCTGCGTCTTGGCGATGCGGTTGAGGATTCGGTCAACCTTTCTTCAACTATATAACCGACAACTCTATCATAGCCCTTCCCCCTAGCCCTAGTGGGTAGCGTCAACCAACCGATGCCTTCCTTGACCTTGGTTAAAGCTGGTAACCGAAGGTTGCTCCCCCTGAACTTGTAGGTCAGCGGTACTCAAGTGACTCTCATCCGCAATATAGATGCCCAGAGGCCCTTTCCATCGACACATATCGTGATGTCCCGCAGTACTTAACGTTACTAACACATGAAAAATCATTATGCCCTCCCATGTGCTATATACAAATAGGGACGGGCAAGCTATTCATTTCACTATCACTCCTATCAGGGACGTGACTACTGTTAGTAGTGGATTGATGAGGTTAAAGACATATATATCTTCACGGTCTAAGCTTTCATATTGCCGTTACGTCTATATACATGAGAATAAATTCACAAACATTATTTTTCCTATGATAGACCAACTACGTAGGCTAGAGGCGGAACTTGGTTTAAGGGGGGAGGTGTATGGGGACTAGAGCTTCAGCTGGTCTAACAGGGCACATCAAAAGGTCCTAGAACATCTCTTGGGAGGCTTCTAAGACTTTTCACTATTTAAGATTCTATGCCGGGTTATGCTTCTATCTTAAATTTGAAGGTCGCGTCTCCTTTTCCTCTTTCAATCGGGTTTCCATGGGAGTCCCATAACGCCCGTTCTTTATATGTGATGTTGCCTTCCCAATCTAAAAGGATGATTGTCTGTCTCTGGGTGCCGTAGGCGCCTTTCATAAAGTAGCCATGGGGGTCCTTCTGATGCTCGTCCGACTCGCTATAGTCCTCTATCTCATCAAATGCTGCTTTCGCCCTGCCCTCGTCCGCTGCATCGGCCATCTCTTTCCAACCTTGGTCCTCCGCGAAGCTGCGAATGAATACGGACTGCCGGAGGGCGTTCATGTGTTCCTGAAAAGTCATCTTCGGTTCTAAGGGTAGAGTATCGTGATCGAGGACCTTGAAGAGCCGGTTTAGCAGGTCTTCTTCGTCGAGGTCCTTGTCGACGGCTTCTTGTATCGCCTCCTCCGTCAGCTTCTTCCCAATATTTATCTTCTCCCAAGTCGCAGGCTCCGCGTAGACGGCGTTACTGAGGCCGTAGGTGCGCCCCCGCTCACCGGCGATCCAAGGCACTTCGCCGACGTGGTCCCACCGGTTGGAAATGATAGCTAGCGGCTTAATGCCGTTCTCCGTCCTCTGCTTCAGGTCGCCGCAGACGAGCGAGAACCCGCCGACGCCCTTGGCCGCGCGGCCCTCTAGCATGGAGTTGACGAAGTCGTCGAGGCTGTGTCCTCGGGGCGCGCCTAACCAGGCACTCACTATGGTGCCGCGGCTTTTGACCCCGGCGATGGCGTGATCCGGATCCGGGTCATCTTCGCTCGACTCCCGGTAATTTGTCAGCACGGCGAAACGTCCGGATTTAGTAACGCCCAGCCAGGTCCCACGCTCGCGACGATATAGGTCTCGCGCGGACAGTATCTCCTCGCCGGACGGTTGGTGGGTCCACCAGTGCGGCCGGCTGGTGGGCCTGAGGATGTATTCGTCTCGGTTGTCGAGAGCGATGAGCGCATATTTTGGGTGCGCCGTCGTGATTAGAACTATACACATCGTGGTGGAAATAACGCCGGTAATCCTTTTTTATGGAAAGATTGCTTTCCACCTCTATCTCTTTCTTTTTAATATTTGATTCGGGTGTGTAGGTCTGGTCTATCTAGTATGGTCCGGCAACGGCAAGGGATAGGCTTAAATACTCGGAGACACAAATATAGGCGAAACGGATGGCGGAGGAAAATTAGAGAAAAATTAAATAAAAAAAAAAAAAAAAAGTCGCCGTCGTCGCCACCGTCTCAACAACGTTTGCGTTTATACCTTGCTTCCCCGTCGAATCTCCTGACACGCGCAGTTTTCCCCTGTACAACACGGTAATGACAAGAGGCTAGACCGTTCACGGGATAGGCGAGAGTGATCCCAATGGTGGTGTGACACGTCTCATGTAAATTTGAGACTGAGACTGCTGTCAATAATCGAGTACTGTAGACCGCCTAGATTTGCAGCTGGGTTTCCTGGGTTTCTTGGGGGTTGGTTAACTGGTTTACGCTTTGCTGGAAGCGACTTCGGATGCGGGCGAAACTGTGATGTATGTGTATGCGGCGCGTGTAAGTGTGGGTGAGTAGGCTGTGAGAGGGAAGGATTTAGTGAGGTACTTTATAGGTCCTGGGTTAGACGGGTAATTCCCTGAACACATAGGGGTATCAGGCTAAGGTACTGTACCATCGACTGTTTAAAGTGATAAATACAATACCTACATTTGACAAGAGCGCTACAGGTATTTTCGTAATCTAGGTACCCGCCTTTATAATGGGTAGGTGCGAGTATGTCCATAACGTTGGGAATTTTAGGTGTAGCTAAGGTATTCTACCATAGTACAGATGTCATCGGACTTTTTCTGTGGGGTGATGGCTGGCGCTCGTAGGTACTGGGAGAATACCTAGGCATTCGTAACGAACGGCCGCTGCCGGGAACCAGCTGGAAGTGGCTGAGTCCTGTGAACTCTAAAGTTCAGGTCCCCGGTCAGGGTTCCCACCCTCAGCTGTAATAAGAAGAGGTGGCTGCCACCTAACGAGGTACCTAAGGTACCCAGTCATGCACCTGAACGAGTAGTAAATGGTCCGTGCAGAATCGGGTCAGGGGTCCTCATAGCCTCTAGCGAATCTCTTCCTGCTCTTCTCCTTTCGCTTCTTCATCTTCATCTTCCTCTTCCTCTTCTCAACTTCCACAAATTACAATCGCGAACACGTACAAGGAACATCACTCGCATTGCATAGATTGCTGCCCAGGGGAAGAAGACAACCCTGAACGTACACCCGTATACACGCCTACATACGTCCGGGATTGGGCAACATTACTTCTCGGCGCTGGCACCCAAGTGGATCGATTCACCGCCGCGAGCCTTACGTGGGATCGTACCTACATATGGACGTGTCGGTAACCACCCATTGTTTTCGCCATCTAGAGATGTCATTTTCTCACCTGGCGTTAAGAACAGCTAACGATCGAGCTACCACAAAATCCAATACTATGCTAGTGTTCTTCTGTAGTCATCTTTCCCCATTCAAACATGTATGAGCAAGTATTTTGTGCACCGATGACTTACTAGGCAACGAGAAAATACCGGAGTTCGGATGTGTCCAGCCGGGATGATATCATACCCTGAGTTCCGGCTGGGCTGATCTAGATTTCAGGTCAGATCTTCGTACGAGGAGTTGTGCGCATGTTGCAGGCTCATCGACGTTTCTTTAGCTCGAGTCGCGCATTCTACCATTTAAGTATATACGGAAGTCAACTTCCTAATCTTCGACTATACCTACCCAGTAGCTAGGTCAGACGCCTACCGCGATATCATTTAGTGCAACTCCAGAGCAGCTGCAAGTTTCAGGTAGAGACGCAGTGCCGACTCTTTCTTTAACTAAGCGATGTCTACTTGGATAGAGAAGTAGGAAAGGAGCAGTCGACAAGCGCCCCGTTCCCCCTTCAAAAGAGGTCTTACGCTCAAGCATATGACGACGTCTCGAAATACCTTCACAGTTGAAGAGTTAATACTATCCCGGCCTTTCCATCCTCACCTAGACAAACCCTTTTCATCCACCTGAAGAGTAATTCACATTGATATCTTCCTACGGTCACGTACTTTGCAACAACACTTTCTTAGGTGTCGGGATTCGCTTTCCAGTAATTAGAGACTAATATCCATGGCCCATTCTTCAGCTGTCGGTCGCATGTCGACCGGCAGCCTAGACGATGATCAGTTCTATAGTGCACCATCCAGTCGCATAGTCAGCCGACACGTTAGCCTTGTTTCTGCATCACACGATCTACAGGAGGAGACGGATTACGCCGCGTTACCTTCAGAACATCTCGCCTCAGTCTACCGGCCAAGCTATTCTGCTTCCGTTACCCCAGCGCCGAAGTCGAGATGGGCCACTCCCACTACGCGTCATCACCGTAATCCGAGACATAACCACTTTTGTCCGAAGCCCCTAAATCGCCGCTTTTACAGGTCATTTCATGGCGCATCAGAAAGCATACCGCTGCTTCAGCCGCTAACGAACGAATCGAATGGAGGCACTAACAGTTATATAGAGCCTCTAATATTATCCCCTGCGCCTGCCGCCATGGCGGGTCGGCGGAGTCCGGCCTACACCGGGAACCAGACTCCTCGCTCAGAGATATTACACCCTTCAGATGATCCGTTACTGAACAGCCCAATCAATATTGATAAACAGGCGGCGGATGCCATCGTATGCAACATCCGAGCCTACTTGTCCGATAGAAGGCACAATCATTGTTTGCCTCAAACAGGTATGCCAGCCAGCATTGATGAGAATCGACCACCACTACCGACAGGCCTAAATTCTTCCGGGCTCAAACATCCCCAGACTAATGATACGGCAACGGATAGTTATCTGGTTACAGCGAACGAAATCGCAGGAATCCTAGATATTGTAATTGCCGGTATTCGCTGCGTTCACAATGACAGTCTAGAGACCGGATGCCTCTCTATGCTATTGCCAAAAGAACGATTGGAGAAACCCAGCCCTAACTCGGAAGCTATTATCCTTGGGTCGTCTAGTATAGCCGATCCGGCCACGACAATCAGCTCCGTCCAACCGTCCTTCAGCATATCTAGTTGCTCCAGCCGCCCTAGGTTTTCCATAGATACTGCTCGAACTACGTTCATATCTCGACAGAGCATTACTGAGGTCACCTAGGGATGGTCTTCGGTGAGACTAGTTCAAGAGGCAATCAGAAAGCCTTACGTAGACGCTTTCGAGTCTATAGAAGTCTCTCGGAATGTTTCAACATATGCCTCGTCGTTGATAGCTTCGGATTCACCGTCTCCAAACGATATGCGAAGGATGAGCCCTAAGCTTGGGCCAATGATGGAAGAGCCAAGTCATATTCTAGAGTCGAGTCTTCAGGTCCAAAGGCGTTCAGTATCTGAACCGGTTAGCCCCAGGGCATCCCTGGATGACATCAAATCGCACACCAGTCCTCGTCGAAATGATTCGACAACATCTTTCCCAAAACTTCGTTCGAGAGCCCACACCATCGACTGGTTGACACCACTCGGCCTATTTGAGGAACCTGACGCACCTCAACACAGAGCAACGATGTCAGACCTCTACGCCCATGGTGTCGATGCACATTGTGGTGCTATTATTCCTAGGCCCCTTGAAATGCTTGAGGAATCACAGCATCCAGCGCCAGCTTCAGTTCACGCTCCCAGTTTCCAAAAGTCCGAACCGCAAAGGTCTGCTCAATTACACGGGGGATTTATCACGCACGGTAAAATAACAAGTCGATCAATCAGCGTACCCCCACGTCGCCCAAAACCCAATCTCCGGCCAAATGAGCTGCAGGACTCGGGCACGAAGCATAGTCTCCTGGATAAATTACGCCGCTACAGTTTCATCCCTTCAACTGATCAAACGCCGGAACACTTTCGCAAGCCATCTTCCCTACCCCGATCACGGACCGAATTGCCGTCGCGAGTGCAAGGAGGTATAGGGGAATCGTCCAAGGGGCTGCTCCAAGGGCTTCTTAATGGGAAACCACCATCAAACAGACCATCACGGAGGCCATCAAGATTTGACTCTCACAAGAGTCAAGACAGAACGAGTTCGTGGGCGACACATAAAAGGCAAACCGGCGGACGTAGTCGCATGTCATGTTCGGAGGATCAAACCCCACATATCTGTATGGACGAGCAGCCGACACCATTTTCTGGATCGGAGACAGCTGTGGTCGAGTGATATACAGGTAGTATAACTAGAAGTCATATGCGAAATAAGAATGCTTTCCATTCATATTATTTCTTTCGCCTACATATACGATATCTGATTTGGATGAGTTCACAACTTTTGACTCTGGGCTACGGCAAGTCTATCACATACGTCTGTTCTTCTATAAGTATCAATCCGGAGCGTAGGCTCTATGGAGCATATCGCACTAAGAATAGTGTAGGTTGGGTAATGTGTATAGGTGTTGATCATGCGTGACGCCTTTGACTACTATCATCACGTCTAACCAAAGTAGTATTTTCAGTTCTTCCAAATATGTTTTCATTAATCCATACAACCGAAATTTTGACATCATTTCATTCGTCGCGCAAACTACCAGCACGTTCCGTATTCAAAATCCTATCGTACATACTTCATATCGCACATTCCCAAACCCTTAGAACGAAACGCCCATTATTCAATCTTCGACGCGTGCCTTATACATAGGTATATTCCCAAGCCGTACTTTATTTACCGCTTCCACTGGCCCGCGTTCTCGACGCCCTTGGACACGCTCTCGGCGCCCTCCTGCACGCCGGTGCCGACGGAGCCCAGCGCATCGCCCACGGGCTTGCCCGCCGACCCCGTCGCGCTCGTGATGGTGTCCCCGAGGCCCCGGCTCGCGGCGCCGACGACGTTGCCCGCCGTGCGCCCCACGCCCCCGGCCACGTTGCCCACCGTGCTCGTCACGAACTTGGCGGCCCCCGTGACCCCGGAGTTTTGCGCGTTGGTCTTGCTGGTTTCTTCGGGCATGGTTGTGGAGGAAGGATGGAGGTTGGTTGGTGTGTAGAGGTGTACCTAGGTAGATATGTATGTTATGTGTGTATGTGACTGGTAATTTTAACTTGGTGTAGATGGATATATGATGTGTACCCGATCGACGAAGAGCTGGATTCTAGAAATCTTATGAATTGCACTATGTTGAGATTATGTCGGTCGTAGCGATTTACTTATAGGCAGGCGACATACTTGACGTATACCTATAGGGACCCTTACACACACCTACGTAAGGTGTACCACACCCGGTATATATCGAGCACTAGGTGTGACGTCACGGCCGCAACTCCTTCATCACCGAAGGCGTCACAGCCACGGAACAGCCAATCAAGGGGCCCAATTCCAGTGACTTGATCCAGGTTAAGTTAATGACGTCAGCCCATCTTCGCCTGTTTATGTCCGCTTGGTCATTGAGTTAAGTTGGATTGATGATAGATGGTCGGTGATCAGCCGAACTCTATCGGGAAGATCTCAGCATAATACACATATATTGAGTAGTTGTGAAAGGGTTGCTGAGCTTTCTTTTCTTAGTAACTCGTAGTTTAGCGCCCAATTGTGGCGAGATGAAACCTAGCTCCCGTTTCTCAAGCTAGTTACCAACAAAGAACGGAATATCTACCTTGAGCTACAAGAAATAATGATCCTAGGGTGAGGATAGACTGTTTACAGTATGGGAACTATTTGACATTCGCGTGGCTTGCATAGGTGGACTTAACTCTTTTCAGCGGTTCCAAAGGTCATGCGTCAATAGACTTGTCTTATGTATCTTCCTAAGGGTGAGCCACGTAATTCTAATCTTTTGAATTTATTAAGTAGCTAACGGGTGCCCCTCGAAGTCTGCGATAGATAATATGATAAATGTGTATTTGATTAGATATTAAAGCGATATATGACGGTGTTGTGTTGTCTTTGGGACGTACACGATGTTTAGACATCGTCTGTGTAACATTAGACACTTGCACGCGCGTACTGTATGTTGGTACTTCAAGTTACCTTAAGAGTGGGTGAGTTAAGAAATAGATAATTTACTAGACGTATGTAAGCTATTAGCCCTTAGTAAAAGAGAGAGAAAAATAAGCAAGAGAGAAAGGGTTACCGTAACATATGACGCGTTGCTCATTACCTCTGATTTATTAAGAGTAGGTATCACCTAAAGCTACAAACGAAGGGACGAGAGGTACACGTGGAGTACATGAGCCGCTTCACTGGTACCAAGATAGTACCGAGCTAAGCAACCCTACGAACCTCTATATCTGCGGTGAGCCAATGATACGCTAGCATGCGCGGAAAGGCGGGGTTCGGCTAAGTCCAGGTACTATGAAAATCCTTGCTATATACAAATCCCGGTGATGCTCAGGTTAGAAGATTTCCATGTTGATATTATGTATGTAGGGCCAATGGAAGCTTGAACTGTGCATCTGCGTCGAAGTTGAGAATGCCGATTTCGACTGGCTATTAATGTACTTCTAAACTGAGGCTCAAACCAGTTGTGCGAAATGCCCCAAACCCGGAACGGTGATGATAAAATGTCCCCCTCGTGCGGACCTGGATCTCGGAGAAATAAAAACCTGAAGGATAGGACTAATGCACCTTTACGGATATAGTAAGAGCTGGCTTGGTGGCGTTCTTGGAAAGAGTATGTAATTCTCTGTCGAAGTATAGGCCGAAAGGCAGCTCCGGCGACAGACCATCGCGTTGTTGTAGCACCCGGCCGGGAAGACGGTTCTTCCCACTACTCAATCAAGATCTCACGTTGACCGCGCTTGAGCTTGACAACAAGATCAATCCTGACCCCATGATCCGATGCAGAAAGCCACAGGCTTATATCTCTATGTAACTCCGTTAAGGGTTCGGAATCTCCAGCCTCGATAACAAGGGTTGGCCAGTCGCCTTTAGTACCCCACTCTAGTATTGGGCCGCCGACAGAGTCCCTTTCTCCGCCATCATCTCCTGGACGACCTTTCTTTCAACACATGGTAGCGCCGATCGGTGTCCAAGTTCTCTTTGCCCCTCTTTCGGCGGGCCGGCTACAGCACCCTTGGTAGATTTCTAGACGAAGTCGTTGGCGTGCAGCGGTGGGGATTGTGACAATGAGTATGCCCATATTGGCATGGTAACGACGGAGGCGAAACCTGCAGGGCGGATGGGCCCGTTTTCTTTGGAAATCGACATCGTCAAAATCGGTAGGTCAAACACCTAATTAATCAGTATGTAACCCTTTGAAATTAGACAGGTATCCTATAACATTTGTGAGGATGAGAAAGTCTGTAGAGGTATGATGAATCAGCTGGAAAAGTTATTTTGCATTGTTATACACACTGTGGGCGCCTCATCGCCTTGTGGTGTTACTAAGGTACCTAGGCATAGTAGGGGCGAAGATCGCGGATGTTCCGGTGCGCTACCTGGTTTTGAATAGATTGGGAAGCTTAGAAGGGATGGATTAACATAATTGAAAGAGAATAGACCTTGGTTGGTCGTTGGCTATTTTTAAGTTTCTACAAGATGGTCGGGTATGTATCTAGGTAGGTAGGTGGAAGAGGTAGAAGAGGTAGAAGTATCTACACTTAAGAGGCCACAGGGTCAGGGTTTTGAGTTTGGGCTACACGTACATTTTGATATTCACCCATAACTGCTAAATGCATCACCCCATAGCGATAGAGTTGAAATAATACTTGAAAGAGCTGAGGCCTGGGGTTTCCGTTTCCGCAGTTGTAAACAGCGGCCTAGAAAACGTTGCTGCGAGAGCCGTTCAACGCTAAAATGCCCCTCTACAGTGCCTCGCACTATAGCCATTGTCGTACAATACCTACCTAGGTAGGTAGGTACTAGTTAAGTCCGACCATCTGGGTCCACGACGTAGCCAAGTACCTGGCTAAGTACCTCCAAGGCCCTATCCCCGATGCTTTGTTCCCTCTCCTTCTCTCCCTTCTTCACCTCCACCTCTCCACTCCCGTTCCCCTCCGCGCTATTTAAACGGGCAGCACTCACAAGAAGAAGCCTGTTGTTGCCATCATCGCTTTCCTGTTAACCTCGCATCTTTCACCGGTCGTTGAAATAGCCACAGATTTTCACCACTATCAGCTACTCACTTTCTCAATTATTCCACCACTCACCTCACAACACAACAATATGGCGGGAACTCACGTTCTATCGGTGGCCTACCCGAAGAGCTCCAAATTCGACTTGGACTACTATCTCAAGACTCACATGCCTTTGGTGCAGGAGAAATGGTCCAAGTATGGCCTCAAGAGCTGGAGAGTCGTGAACTACACCAATCCCGACGTCCCCTACATTATCCAGGCCTTCCTCGAGTTCGAATCGCAGGAGCATGTCGCCACGGCCACTTCGAGCCCCGAGGCTAAGGAGGTCTTTGGCGACGTCGCAAACTTTTACGATAAAGAGCCCGTCACCCTGCTCGGACCGCTCGCGGGATCTTGGACCAAGGCTTAAGGAGTGGTATGGCTTGACGGTGGACAAGGGGCTCTCATATTAACTACGTGTAACTCGGGCGTCGAGTTCAGTATGGTCTCTTACTCAAGTAACTGCGCTCTCTATTCAGTTTGGCAATCTATAAGATCGTTTTGCGGTTTCTAATGGTGGTTCGTTTATACGACTAGGTGCTTACTCATCCACGATCTCAGGGGGGGGCTTTAGCTTTAAGTACCAGCAGTTTCAAATATTAACTTATAAAATTGGACGTTAGGGTCGATCTTGAAACCTAACAGCCACATTCATTTCAATCGTAATATTTTTGATTCACCCCGGCAATAATCTCCTTTTCCCGTTGGTCAACTAGCCCAGTACGGAACCTATGGTCTTTTGCGATTCGCGCCCTCGCCCATTCTATAGCCATAGTCAGTACTTCTCCCTCACAGCTCTTCAGGATTTATGACATGAATACCATACCTTCGGCGGTGACATCGTGTGCAAACTGTTCCGTTTCTGCTTGCAACCCAAGTCGCTGTAGTAACGGGCTCACAATCGGCTTTAGGAGGATATTCGCCTCCGGTCGAGCGAAGTAGATCAGGCTCAGCCTAGGCTGATCCGCTTGATCCGGAGGTGGCCTCACGACCCGATGGACCGTACTCTTCAGGTAGCCGCCGCTCAGAAACTCCAACGCATCGGCTATATTTACGATTATTGCGTCTCTCGGCGACCTGACGTACTTCCACTTCCCCTCCGGGGTCTGCACTTGTAGCCCTGCAACGGGCTGGTGGAAGAGGAATGTCAGCGTGTTGTAGTCCGTGTGGCCCTTCGCCCAAATGTTGCCGCCCTGGGCATCCGCTTCCGCCGAGCGCGGATGGTACTTCATGTAGCGCAGGTACTCGAGCCCTTCGGCTTCGTACCGATGGCGCTCGACCAGGTAGTCCTCATCGATCTCGAGCACGTAAGCGAACAGGCGTAGCAAGGGAAGGAGAACGTCATTATGGATCTTCAACGAGAAAGCCCGGATCTCGTCCCAGTGGTCCTTGATGAGTTGCGGGTGGGGCCGTGCGTGCTCCGGCGTGAATTTCGGGATGTTGTACCGCTCGTCGTTGTCTCGCGCGGCGAGTTTCCCTGTGGACTGCGGCTTGTATCCTCGGAAGTCGCCTTTGGCTGTGTTGCATAGATACTTGATCTTCTCTTCTAGAGGCAGATCGAAGAATGCCTCGCACAATGCGTACTGTCGTCTTACTTCCTCATCTGAGAAGCCGTGACCGACAACGTAGAAGAATCCTCAAAGGTCCAGTTAACACTTAACGATATACGTATAGGCTCGAGTCTCATACCATTTTTATTAATGAAGTTTAGTACTTGTTTTGCGAGGGCTTGCTTCCCGCCTGGCTGGTTCATCTTGGAGATATCAAGGGCTTCGAGCTCTGCATATTCCACTACTCAATACCATATCAGTCTTTCAAATTCCGCCATTTAAGGACGTAGAAATACGCGTACACTGCTCCTTAGTCTCACTAGGATATTCGTATGATGAGAGACTTTCTACTCTAGACGGAGACATGATTATATTATGCCGTAAGCCGAATCCTATTCCTCTGTTATGATATATGTCTGCTTTTCTTTTGATACGAAGCTATAAGAGTATCTAAATATCCCGTTCGCCAAGTCTACGTGAGCGTTCGTAGTGATTAGTATGTACATCCAATCGAGCGGGGAAGCCCCCTTTCCCCTTACTCGACCACCTAGTTTAAACCTTCTCTCCATGGGATTGGGCGATGAGACTCCATATAAATGATGCCATTGCGAGCTCTTAAGGCGAATCCAAGCTTAAAATGCTTATTTACATTTATATCTCTCAATCCTTTCAATCCTCTCATTAAATATTCATATGCAATGAGAATTATTCTCAGACTCATTAAGTCGAAGTTAACACTAAATTTCATCGGCTACTGAAATTTTCTACGCTTATAATACGGGGAAATACACTGCTTAGTTCGAACGTATCCATTATTAGATGGACAACGATGGGAACATATCGGGAAACTCCCTCGACTAAACTGTCAAGTTATACAGCCTATGAACGAATAAGTCTGGTAGAAATGGCGAGCAATTACCTCGTATATATATGCCAGGCTGATAGACCTAAACCATCCCTATAATTAGGTAGATCGTTAATCAACTGTAACGTCATAAAATAATCTCAAACTAGACTGCATCGAAGGCTTATGGTTATTAACGTTGAAACCTCACAGTTCTGGTTCGGGAAACATTGTCTTAAGTCTGGGGACCTATTCGGTATCATGAAAAAATACACGTAACTCAGAGTAGGTGACGGTCTTAATGGTACGAGGAATGGAATAATCCCGCCCTTTCGCTTAATTAGCCATTGACAATAATATAAGAGACGAGTTAAGGCTCAAAGTGGCTAAGCTAGGTAGAAAGTTTACCTGGGCCGGGATGGACTTAACGGTCCCGGTGCGGGACATAATATATGCACATTTCGGACAACGACGTTGGCAATTCCTACGCCAATCGTCTCCGCGGAAATTTGATAGGTAATATAAGTGTATGTTACCACATCATTCAAGTGACGGCGGCCTGATGGCATCTGTTAACCGGCGATGGGATATGTCGCAGCCGCCGTTCAGCCCAACGGCGGAATACTTGGGGTTTTCCGGCGATCAGCGTCTTATGCGTCTATTCAGCTGAAACATTTCCGTGGTGAGCGACTTCTTGGTAGAACAGGGTGGATATTATATAGGATACCTAGGTAGGTACCTAAGCAGGTAAGTAGA
The DNA here is from genome assembly GCA_902806595.1 of Pyrenopolyporus hunteri. Lineage (NCBI taxonomy): Eukaryota > Fungi > Ascomycota > Sordariomycetes > Xylariales > Hypoxylaceae > Pyrenopolyporus > Pyrenopolyporus hunteri. The sequence continues at coordinate 649,015 of CADCXC010000011.1, read as the reverse complement.
TATGTAGGGTTACTATGGCCCTCCCACTTATAGGCAGAAATGCGACGGGATGACGTCGTTACGACAAAATACAGCCTTTACAGCTGAATTATATGTATAGGATAAGACTACGTTGACTGATTATGTTGAGTATCTCTTACCGACATTTAGATTAGTCTAGTCCCTTGCAATGCATTTGGGCCATTGTGAGGCTCTGCTGATTAATTAACCCGAAATAGCTATTCCCACATTCTGCCCTAATTGTCAATAGCTGAGATGACGATTGGTTACTACCCTACGTGTAGCGACTCTTTGTAGCTGAGTGTACTTTTCGGAAGTGTTCCTTGATATTTTATTGTGGCAACTAGCCAATGTGATAATCGCTATGGTTCCAATTATATGTATTAATGCAAGGTTTATTAGCTCGTTGAAGTCTCAAAGTCATAGCATCAGACGCGGCTCTTCAGCTGATTACTTTCAGGACATAATCATTTAGTCATCCCGTTTCGTAGTGATACGGTGAGCAGAGTGGCGAGCTCTGCGCTGTATGTATCGGATTCGCAAAGTATATCCATTAATTTTTTGCATTTTTAAGCTGACCGGAGAAGTTCTCCTGTAATATAGGAAATATAGAGGATATAGGGGATATGAGTAATAGCAAAGGTGAAGCCTCGATGGAGTTATACGGGAATATTAGAGGTAGCATCTAATACTGCCAATTGAAGGGATCGCCGCTTTTAGCCGAAACCTCGACCTCGGTACTTTTAAAAGAGATTATCAGACACTTCGATACGGGGTGGGTACTGTACATCTTAAGATCCACGGCTTATGAAGAAAAAAAAAAAGACAAAACTTTTGTTGGGGACATCCGTAGGCAACCTTAGAAGGAAGCTGCGATGAGACTCAATTGTACGCGGCAAGAATCATCATGACGAAAAGAATAAAAGGCGCGGTCAGTTCCAAATTACGGTCTCTAACTCTATTTAATCCGCCCTAAGTTAGCTCGATTCCTGGAGGAAGTCGGGAAAGTAAGTCACATGTACCCGAAACTAAATCTGAACTAAACCGCAAATTGAATCAACAAATCTCTTAAGCCGCATTCATTCGCTCAGATCTATTACCAAGTTTAGGTCTTACTAGTTCGTTCACCTTCACAAACGGGCTCCAATGGCGCATCTCCTGGTTAAATCACGTGCGTCGTTACCATGTCGGGCAATGCTATCGAAGGCCGTATCTGCGGCCGCTAAACCCTTGCCGTCCCTGTACCAGCAGCACGCGATACACCAACAGAGATGGAGCTCCTACTCCCCTTTAACCGCCGAGTCGGAACCGGCCAGGAAAAAGGTGACGGTGGGAACCCTTCAGTCTATGTACAAAAAGGGGGAACCCATCGCCATGACGACCGCCCACGATTTCCCGAGTGCGAAAGTCGCCGATGCCGCCGGAATGGACATGATCCTCGTCGGCGATAGCCTAGCCATGGTTGCATTGGGCATGGATGGCACCAGCGAAGTAACGGTTGAAGATATGTTGCTTCACTGCCGATCTGTCGCACGCGCTGCAAAAGCTGCCTTTATAGTAAGATCGTCTATCGCGTTTGGCTGGCATAGAGAACTTATAGCAAACTAGATCGGGGACCTTCCTATGGGATCCTATGAGATCTCTCCTGAACAAGCGCTGGAAACGGCTATACGCATCATCAAATACGGCCGTGCCCACGGCATCAAGTTGGAAGGCGGAAAGGAGATGGCCCCCGCCATCGCGAAGATAACTAGGGCTGGCATACCCGTCTTGGCACATATCGGGCTGACACCCCAACGCCAGGCAGGGCTCGGTGGATTCCGAGTTCAAGGAAAGACGTGCAAGAGCGCGATGAAGGTCCTCGAGGATGCGCTAGCTGTTCAGGAAGCCGGCTGCTTCGCCACCGTGCTTGAGGCCGTCCCAGCTGAGATCGGAAGCATAATCACGGAGAAGCTAAGTATCCCGACTATCGGCATTGGCGCAGGCAACGGATGTTCCGGCCAGGTGCTCGTCCAAGTCGACATGACGGGATATTTCCCACCTGGTCGCTTCGTCCCCAAGTTCGTAAAACAATACGGCAATATATGGGCGGAAAGCTTTAAAGCAATCGAGACTTATCGGGAAGAGGTGAAAAGCCGCCAATATCCGGCACCCGAGCATACATATCCGATCTCCGAAGCTGAACTTGAGGCGTTCAGGAAGGACGTGGAGAAGCTATGACACAGCGTCGCTTGTTTTGTTAGATTCTGCATTGATACCACAGACGGCGAGAGGGAGGAGGGGGAATAAATCCACCATTACACGTCTCGAATGTATTTTATTGGCATGAATAGGCGTTTAAGGAGGAAGAATGGGGCCGTGATGGCCACGGCCGTGGCATAGCTTATCTTATCCAAATGCAGGAGTCATCGAATAAGCCACAATCAACTGATCGTTTGAGTCTTTGAAACACTGTTGGGTAAATCAGCATCGCCTGGGCGAATCCAATGAAAGTCGACAATGCGCATACCCGGTGCAGATTGCCGACGATCTCATCCAGAGCGGGGGCAAAAGCACTGTTTACATAGAGAAACAGACTGTCGGTCGGGGCGAGATGTAGCGCTTTGCGCAGGTGAGACACGACGGTCTCAAACTTCTGCGACGCGCTTATCTTGCGCACTTCGAGTCTGAGTTGCGGTGCTGATCCAACGGCTTTGAAACGGATGAGGACCTTCTCTTTTTCGAATTTGCCTGCGCTGGCAAGGGCCGAGCTCGCATCCTGAGGCAGAGCGGTGAGAACAACCGAGGCGGTCATGGTGAGTGGGAGCTCGGGTGATGCTGGCTTGTCCGGAATGGGAGAAGCCGGAGGAGATGGAGACGGCTGCTCGGGGTATTCCATCTTGAACCGCGGACGAACGTAAGTTGAATGTCCGAATATCGCAAAAGCACTTAAGCGCAAATGGTAGGTGGAATTTCAGCTCTTATTGCATACGGAACTACTGGTGACTAGAAGAAAATAAAAGATGAAAAATAAGGCTCGGAAGGTTGATTGTCGTTGAGTTGCTGCTCACTTGCGATTATGCAAAGGGAAGCAAGTGAAGCCACACCCAAGTCAGATAGAACTGCCCCACGTCCACAAGCCACATTTAGGAAAGATGTGGCTTAACAATCTGGGGCAGTACGGGCTTCTAGAAGTTCTTATCCACACCAACGCTAATCAACCAGATGACAAGTACTGTTATAGGTACCAGGTAGGTAATTACTTTTAAGCTGATAAGCCAACCGATATAAAATTTGGCAGAATAGTAAAGGTGTGGCTTTCAAAAGTTCTGTCAATACTGGAAAAGATCTACCAGCCGTCAACGAGATTTGCCAGTGCGCCATCAGTTGGCACTTATCTGAAAATTACCAGGGCTATTTACCTATCCAACGTTAAACCTTCAGTGGTTATGGGCTGAATTACAGTGGATATTACCTGGAATTCAACGTACATAATATAGTGGTAGAATCAGCCAGCTGCTCAACACCTGGCACAAACTGCGACGGCTGGTGGATATCTTAGTCATCCGTACGGGCCGCCGTTAATCATTCCTACCCCTTTTCATTCCCCCCCCCCTTTTTTTTTTTTTTTTTTTTACCATTTCTATCAATTTATTCAAATGTCTCACCAACTCAAACAAGCCGTTCAATTAGAACCAGTTTTATCCTGAAAATTAAGAGTGGGTAATTACCTAGATTAATATAGTTAAAACAGTAGGTAAATTGACCCGGTTTCATTTCATTTGTTGAAAATGACAATGTCACGATCCGAACCCGCTTGGTATCCTCGATAACCAACTAGCCAAACCACCTACCTACCTGCTTGGATACCTAGGTAAGTATCTAGTAGGTTTCTACGCCAATTCCGCCTCGATTACGGCTTCATATCCCCGTGGGTCCTTCCAGATCTTAACGATCCTGAATCCCGCTTCGTTTATTAATTTCGTCCACATCGCTTCGGTCCTTTCGAGAGCAGAGAGAAGGGCCATCATGTTTACATCCATCCCCGTCTGATAGATGCTTGCCCCCGTCGGTGGAATTACAATGTCGCAGATAAGGAGCTTAGAGTATCCTTTTTTCATCGCTGGCGCTATATTTCGAAGGATCTGGAGCGATGGTTCGTGTGCCCAGTCGTGAAATACCCCACGGAGGAAGTATGCTCGACTCCCTGTTTTGCACCTCATCTATTAATTACAACTCTAAAATTTCACCGCATATACGACACAACGATGATTGGTGTAAGTATAGAAATCTCACCATGAATGGGCTGTGGCTCGAAGAAGCTATGTGGCATGAGCTTGATCTTGTCCGTGTCTAAGTGCACCTCTGAAAGGACAGCCCCGAGATCTTGGAGGACCAGAGAGCCAGCTGGAACGTCTGGGTGCTTATCCAGGAAGGTAATGATGTCGTGGCCATGGTGGCCGCCAATATCAACAAGCAATGGCGCACCGGAAGAAATATCTGCACCGTTGACCAGAGAATCCGTATCGTAAAATTTCGGCCACGCATATCTATACTTCGACCACTCCCTCATAAAACCGCTGAAGCCATCCTGGTAGTCCTTATTCGACAGGCACCTATCAAAGAATGCTAGGTGTTCTGGAGTCGCATCGCTGTAGTTCGTATTCTTCGGATCCAGGGGCTCTCGGTAGGATGTCTTCTCTAGGAATAACGGCAAGTGCAAAGAAGAAACCCCCCAGTGAACAGACCTATGAGAAGTAAGCCGCTATGAAGTGTATTCTTAAGAACTAATCTCTCACTTTGATCCAGCCGCCTGCGGCATAGTGGTGGACTCATCGCCGATTGATAATGAGAAGCGAGTTGGCTTGTAGCGGTCCTCTCCTGTTTCCTCAATAATATTGGTAGCCCCTAAAAGTCGGAGCAGGCGGCCTTTACATGATTTTAGTTCTCAATTACCCAGAGAGAAGTTCTTGTAAGTTAACTTACGGAGCAAATTCAAATCGCAGTCCACTGTAGTTAGTTTAGCCAGCTCATCGAGCGTCTTTTCCCCTCCACCCACGTTTTTCCATTGGCGCCAGAGTTTGAGATCAAGGCATACCCTTATCGCCGCGTACGTGATTGGCTGTTGGAAAGCAATATTGAAGACTGTTTCCTGTTCTGTTTCTAACCTGCTGATGAGTCTCCGCGCACCTGCGAGCAGTTGCAACCTCACAACCTCGTGGTCTTTGAAATCAGCGGGCGTGAAGGCTTCAAGCCCATTCAGGACTAAGTTATAACTTTCCATTGTAATCGAGCGGTCTATAATGGAATAGGATATGCGGTAATACAAGACGTACTATGTCCTTTGGCCTTGATATGGGTTCTACGGCTACCTATCTATACCCATTTATAGTAGACTCCATTAAACACCTCAAGGACGTTGAGGTAACATTACCTATATGAGCAAAGATTATACTTGGATGGCACCGGAAGGTTATCGTAAAGGCTCCTATATTCTAAAGGCTACAGGGGTTTTTTCTCAAATTCGATAGGATCAGCTATCCTAACAGCAGGTCTCGTGACAAATTCTGAGTCTGGATGGAGGCTGGTGTTTCATCAAGAGAACAGTAACATTGGAGCTGAAGCATATCATTTGGACGGACTACCCCACTCCGACCGTGCGCGGTTCAACGTTATTGTACTATTGGTGGTGGTAGGTAAGGACTCGATTATCGAGACATATAGATGAGACTAAGTGCTGGCTTAGTAGCGTGAGCTATTCCGGTAAGGTAGCGGGGAAGCGACATAAGACGAACGTAACTCGTCTTGATCGCCTAGAAATATGTAAAGACACATCCGCGATCCACTCCATGGCGGCTTTTGGGCCTTATGCAACGGAGGAGATCATGGTCTAGACCATGTTTTACGCGCCTATATGATATGCATAGTGTCAGCATCGGGCATAACTCTTAACGCGAACCCGATATTACAGGTAAGATATTGAACACGACGTAATGACGTCGAAACCGGTTTCTACGAATAATGATATAGGCCGCCCTAAAAGCCAATATAGTATGCAATTTAGGCGGATATAACTTCGGCTTCCGTTCACAACAAACTTCCCTCTCACTTCGCCGCGCGGAGCCCCGATACGATTACCGCGAGAGTCCAATCAATAAGACCGACATACCGTATAGAGACAGCCAACTCTCTTGGCGACCACTGTTTATCCCTATATCGTTCCCGGCTTTGACTATACACCCACGGGGCCCCCGGACGTTACTTAAGAATGATTAAGAAGCACCTCATATTGGATTCCGCTTGAGTATAAAGTCCTCCAAACATTGATAACCCTACATAAAAGGTTTACTGATCACGGTAACAGTTGAGAATTTACTTTTCTATTGGCCACGACGAATCCTTAATTACCAGCTGTCTCCCCCCCCCCCCTTTTTTTTTTTTTTGACCAATCCGTTCTGCCAGGAGAGCATCTAGTTGCGTAGCCAGCGCTAGTAACATCCGGTTCATCGTATAGAAGATCGAATCTTACGCCGGTGTCATTGGTCGGTTCATCCAAGGCTTAATCTAAAAATTCGAACTAGCCCAAAGACAAAGTTAAAAAGTTAAGGAAGACAGAGAATACATAAAGTATGGAATCCAACCGAATTAGCTCCACTTGATAACAGACCGTGTCCTGGTTCGAGTCAGCTGGTTCAAGACGCTGACATGCATGTCGGCAGCGCACCGAAGCGCCTTAATATATGCTAGAAACCAAAAATGTAACAGGAACAACATCGAAAGACATAGAATACTATACATGTGGCCGAAAGGGGGGTCACTAAATAAGAACAGGAGGCCGTATACAAAGCTACCCGGAGCAGCTAGCTTGAACGGTTAGCATATCACTATATGTGCACTATCGGGTTAAATCTGTAGAACATGCCGGTGTATTTAGATTAGACGTGGATCTGCAAGCTGTATACTCCGAGGGGGGTCTGCAAGCCTTCGAATTTTCTATCCATTTACAATAGCGTAAAAGATGCCAGCCAACCAACTAGCTAACCGACCAGCCACCCGACCAGCAGCCCGACCAAGGAAACTAACCTGCCTACATACCGGGAATATAGAGAAAGTAGCGCCAAGCCCCCGCCGGGCCATGAGATACGACGGTATGATCTAAGCTCGGCGACGAGGTAATCCGTCCTTATCCGCGGCGTCCCGAAGTAACCTGCCCTCAGGTCATAATCATGTACGCCGAGTTAGTCTTCGGCCTTTATTCATTATAAATCCGGTCCTTAGCACGGGACGAGGAAGGCGTTGTTACGCTAGCCCGGAAATTTCTCAACTCAACCTTGTCTAAAACATAGATGGATTTTCCTTCTACCTCCCAAAGCGTCTAGATATCTTGACGGTTCTAAGTAATGAGAATCGGTTGAACATTCTTTCAAACGGCGGGAAGGTTCAGGCGAGAAGTGCAAAAAAGAACTCCGAATCGGGGAATCGAACCCCGGGCTTGGCGGACCCCTGAATGCTTCTATAAAGAAACATGAGAGCACCAAATGTTAGCCACTACACCAATTCGGATTGTGTATTAGATGTCATAATAGGGCAACTAATCTGATATGTGAAAATTTTTGGACTGTTTGTCTTATAATCTGTGATCTGGTTAGCGTTATCCCAGCCCACTTTATTCGCACCCTATCGACGGGTAAAGATTCCCATAGGGGGAAGAAGTGGAGTGGGCTAAGGTAGAGGCTCGAAAATGCCGGTAACTGTAGAAATGTTTCGGCATGTTCAAATGTCTAAGGTACCTAAGAATAAAGCAAGTGGCCCCTTTGATAGGGGCCGGGTCGAACGAGGAACGGATTAAAGGAGGACTTGAATGTTCGAATGAGACATAATAACTAGATGATAATTTAGGTAGTTTCATTATTAAGGATGAGTGATCCTCGATACTTAAGTCAGCATTGTCTAGCCCAAAAGAAGCCGAATGTGTGATAGCATATTGAATCAACTAAAGAAAGAGAGGGATTTCTTTAAACTCTAGATAATACAAAAGTGTTGCCCGCCAAGCATATCACCCTTAATGTACACGCAGTCCTCATTAACTAGCTCGTCGACGATTACCGCAAACATGAGATGGCGTAAGACTTTGATAGCCCCTTTCTTCCTAACCGTCTCCGCGATGAAAGCCTCTCGAGCAGGAGGCCTAGCATGCACGAGCTCGAAATCGCGACGCTGTTTGGGATCAAAGTCCGGGAATTGCTTGTAGAAAGTGGTGTCTGGTCGAATATATACTTGCGCTAGGTCGGTGTCCACATGAATGGTCCGTTTAGCAAGCAAGTCTTCGGGACTGATGTTTGGCAAAGTGATGCCCGATAGGCGCGAAAAGAGTCCACTCCTTGTGATGGTGGCGGGAGAGCCGTATGCCTTCGACTCTCCGCGCTGCATAAACGTTCGCGGGGCCCAAGAGAAGCCCTGGTATTGTAGTCTGGGGAACATTCCAAAACAACATACTATCGGGCATCTCCTTCAACGCTAAATAGAACTCGCGCATCCTGGCGGCGCAGACTTCTTCAACCTGCTTTTGCTCTCTTTTCTTGCCGGCGGTGAACTGGAGCATCCGAGTAACATCAAGGCCGATGATACCGCCAACGCAAATGGTTTCGTCTTCCTGTCTACTAGTCATCCTACCTTTAAGTCCGGGCACAACTTCCTTGAAAGTTTGCTGGGGGGACATAGAGTAACCTGTGAATTGGCGCGTCACGGCCGTGTTCACATCTTTGTTCCGATCTACCGTGCTACGGTAGTAGAAACCCCTTAGCGGCCCTATAATATCTAACCCATGCGCAAGCACTGGATCTCTGGTGGAACTAAGTATGATTTCTATAGCAGGATCGACTGGAGCGTTGATATAACGATCTCCGAGCTTCTTTATTAAAGGCGATAACTTTCGACGAAGTTCGTCGCGGTGTCGCTGGATTTTCGATACTTCAAGGGCCATATCTCGAAGCTCTTCGTCTTCTCCCCCGGCCCCAATTGGTAGGTTCTTATAATGATTCAGCTGTGCTGTTACCGAGTCGTCTCGGGAGATGGATCCTTTTAGCAGACCGACTAAATAGTCGAATTAGAAAAAATCGGCCTCTTTTAAAGTGAAGAGATGGTCAACCAATTCTGTACGACTGTCCCTTGGGAACTGTTCGCCCGAGTATTGGTCAACCGAAATCGTGCCGGAGAAAAGCTGAAACCGACAATCCCTTGCAAGCTTAACCTCTTGAAATGTCCGAAGTCTCTGGTTCCGGTTGCTTCTACCTATTCTTACGAGTGTCTCCCGTTGGTCTCTGTGGCATTTCGCGCTTTCTAGCCAGTTGTCTAAAACTAGGACTTTGGTTGCGTGAGCATACGTCCTTGCCATCCCCGAGATCGCCGAGTTCCTCGGCCCGGGTTCTAGCGGCACGCAAAGGGTATCCATCCAAAAGAAACCGTTCGCTTTCGAATCGGGGTTTAGAGCGTTCACATGCCTCTGGATCCGCTTTAGCTGACAGGCGTTTATGCTATTATTGTTGGGGTTCCCCATACCGTCGGACTAGACGTGGGATATGGCGACATAAGGCGGTATATTATCCGGGTCGCCAAGGTTAAAGCTTTCTAACTCGATAGTAGGCTCGCGCGAGTCCCCTGCAACCCTGATTATTGGGACACGCCCGGACGAGAGAACTTCAGAGACTTTCTGAACGGGCGATGCTACCATCTTGCATTTCCGACCATCGCAGCCGGCGTCGTGAGATGGCTTATATGTTCTAGCATCGATTTGGTTAGCGAGGCAAGCAGTATCCGTACATTTCGAGTGGTCTTTATCGGGTCTTGTGCGACCTATCGTGGCATGGTAGAGTAAGACGACTGGCGAGCACTCGGAGTGGAGTGTAGGAAGCTCTCCTCGGCACCAGCCGGAATTGAGCAGTAATCGGTCCATGGTCTGAAAGCGCGCCCATCTGAGTTTGTCCATAGGCTTAGATGGGATATAGAAAATTTTGTCATGATTGAAAGACAAATAATCCACAAGGCCCATGATAGATAGGATGATTAGCCCTTCATCGTCGGTGATGGCATCCCGTGACCCCGCGACCCGTGCGTTTATGGCCTCGTTTGCCGTGTTGAGTAATCTGCAGACATCGGCTCTGATTGTGTTCCATTCCCTTTCCGTAAAGGTATGCCCTGCGCCACACCAATACCATATATAAATCTCTAGTTTTGAGTATGAGATAACTAGGTTGCCTTTGTGTTTTGTTACTAGATCGGTTGGGTTAAAGCGAACTCGACACAATCGACATATTTCTCTTATCAGACCAAAACAAAGCTAGCTCTGGAGATGCGCTGAGAGATTAGGCCTTCTCAGAGAACCTAATGGACCCGGTTTTGGCGAGGTTAGACTGATTTGATGTCTGTCTGGGTAGGTGACGAAGGGCCCTGCATCTCTCGTATATTCGCAGAGGTAGGGAACCTGGAGATTCGCTAGTACCGGATCCATGGCGGTATGAATTGTAGACGGAGCTTCGGGTGTCGCTGGTGAAAGGTTTACCTCATCTAGACCCGGACCATATTCATTCTATCTTGAGGGAGGAGGGAAGGAAAAGGGGGATTTCATAGGCTGTTTCAGTTAGCGCTGGTAATAGGGGCATTGCTTAGCTGAGCTGCTGAAGGACTGCGCCCGGCCCGAAATGCGGTCAACACCCACAGTCGGCATCGTGTACTAGATACTTAAGGGGGTTGATCATCTCAGAATGGCCTTGTATGAAATAGAATACTACGAGGAAATTTCAAAGCTTTCGCGCAGGTCGGATAATACAGTGTTGAGATAAATTTGCCCCTACGATTCGAACAGACGAACGGACAGCCAGACGCTACCTAGTTCAATGTCAGCATGATGAGAACTTTCCAATAAGACACCTACCTGATAGGTAAGGCAGATGATCATCACGGGAAATCGCCGACGCCGACTGGCTAGAAGAGATCCGAAGTTCCATAAATTTTGCACCATTCCTGTTCTCATAGACTACTATCTATACATACACAATTCACGACCATATACCTATCTACACCATCCGCTTCGTTCATATCGAATACTGTCGTGTTTAATGTACTTCCGGTCGCCAGTCGAGCTACCTTTTTCAGCCCAACCCGTACCAGACCTCTCCCCCCCTTAGGCCTACGCAAATCTTAAAATTCAACCGCTAGGGCAACCAGAAACTTTTGAACTGCATAAGAGAAAGCAAAGCCACCCATCACGCCATTAATGCATGTGACTAATCGTGATGAGCAGATGCGACAAGAATCAAATGCTAAGACTCCACATAATGCTATGTCTTTTCCATCAAAACACCTGGGAGGACGTATTAAGTCCCATTGTCTAGCCGAACAAAGCAACGACTTAGAAGGAAGTAGCGTGAGAATGGGTATCATCGCACCGCGAATGCTATAGAAAGGAGCGGCTAAAAATTAGAAGTAAGTTCAAAGTGTGGTATGTTCCGGGCGGAGAGCGGCCAGCGAGTAACCGCGGCTTGCGGAGCTGCGAAGAAATTATTCCAGGGGTAAATATTCTTCTGCCAGCAGAGATGAGCGAGGCCGAGATGTCCTAGTAAGCCTCCTCGTATTCTTGGGGAGACGGGGTCCATGAGAAAGATTTGTGCTTTGGCACCCGTTGAAGCTGGACGAGGAGATCATCTAGGTCAACCCAGTTTCGGTCATCTTCAGCAAATTTACGATGCTTCTTCGACAAAATATGCTATAACCACCATTAGTAACTTGGATAACTGTTTCTGGGTTTATAAGGTTGAAGCGTACCTCGTCGAAGTCGGCGTACTTCTCTGCGCAGTTCTCGCAATAACCGGGTTTAAGCTCGTTCTTCTTTGGTTGCACCGCCTCTCTCTTTTCTACGCGCGAAATGACTTTAGTGCTACCCTGGAGATCCTTATCCGCTGCATCTTCTTCAACGAGGTCCAATTTTCGACTTGAGGTCCGACTCAGAGTGAAAGAGCGCTTGATCGAGGCGTCGTCCCGCACGCTGGCCTCGGCATTACGACGAGAGCTTAGGTCCTGAGAGGTTGCAGTACTGTTGCGTTTCAGGACCTGGCGCTGTAAGCCGTGGACTTCTTTGCTTAGACCCGTTATGAGACCAGGCGTTGTCGCGGTTGAAGAGATCATCTGAGACCGAATTGCTGAGGTTATATTTGAAGGCTGGACGCCGGACGCGACCGGCTCGCCGCCAAAGAGACGGCTAGCAGGACGGCCGGTGAACGCGTTAGAGCGTGGTTCCGTAATGTGACCGAAGGAAAACTTGGAAGAGTTGGACAGATCAATGGAGGCGACGCTAGAGCCACGGCAATGGCCATTTTCCATCTCACCCAATGACCGCTTTCCTGTTATAGGTTTTGGGGGTTCCATCTTTGGAGGCTGGAGAACCGGTTTAGTCTCCGTGGCGGCCCTCGTCACCTGGACTTTCGGCTTGGGCTTAGGCTCGGGTCGGGAATCTCTCGGTTCATGCTCGTTGATAAACGGGCATCGTCCTAATGCGGCGGTTCGGAACTGAGGCCAGTCACCCTTCGACTTTTCAGCAACCTTCTTGTATTCTCTGACCATAATAGGCTTCTGCTTCTCCTCCATGTCGTATACGTATATATACGGGCCTTTGAAATAGTGCAACTCCTGACCATTTGCGGTGGGATCCCGGTCAGAGGGCCCATTGACACGTTCATTATGAAGGAGATGTAGCAGGTTACGATCTTCGGTAGTGCGAGGTTCGGCTTCCTTCGTCTTGCGAGCCCCATAAGCAATCTCTGCGCTGACGTACGGATCCGTCTCGAGTAACAGAGCTATCATCCGTTGCAACTTGTCTAGGGACCAGATTTTCTTCCCCATCTCTCTAGCACGTAGTAGGACGTCCATATTACGCTTCGGTTGGCTCAATGGATCGACAGAAGAATGCGACGGCATCTTCTGAGTTCGGATATCTCTATCAAAGGTTCGCCGCTTAGTTGAGGCTTCTGATAACCGCGTTAGTAACGAGGGATTGATCGTCTTGACCTCCTCTTGCTCCTGCTCCCGTTCCTGTTCCTGTTCCTGCTCATGGACGTGTTCCACATGCTTTTCGGCAGCCGCGTCATCTTCCTCTCGGCGAGTGACGCTCTTCTCGGAGGGGATCGGGCGGGTCGTGACAACATGCGTTATGTCAATAGAGAAAAAAGCCGCCTCACGCTACAAGATCGATGTAAGCTCAACGGAAAAACGAAGGGGCGCAGCCACGTCTACTTACAGCACCTAGAGCGGCAATTTGCTTTGCGAGCTTCTTATGAGTGTCATTTGGGACTTTTTCAAAATAGAACACGAGCTTAGGGAACCGGGCTCGGTGGTGTTGCTGCCAAACTTGGATCTCCTCGATATCCTTCTCGGTATATCCAAGCGTGGCAGGTACAGGTTGCTGAACGCGTTGCTGGTGATGGTGGCCAGCTCTCTCCCGCTGTAGCTTATTCTCATAGCTATTTGCATTGCGGCGAATCTGTATCGGGATCTGACTCTTAGAGACTCGCTGCTGCTGCTGCTGCGAAGAAACCGAGCGTTGAATACCGCTCTCGACAATTTGTTTCTTTGCCGGTGGTGGTTGTCCGTATTGTTCTTCCCGTTGAATCTGGGCCGAGGTACGTTTGTGCTTGCCAAAGAGAGTGTTGCTTCGTAGAGGGGAATTGGCCGCATTCTGATTCGAAGACAGAGGAGCTCGTCTAGTAGACATGGTGGAAAGGGGGACGGGAGTGGGTGATAGAGATACGGATGCCATATAAATGTCGACTATTTCAATGTTAAGGATTGACGGAGGGGAGGTAGCGTAGCCGAACTGATATCACATAGGCCAGACCAGACTTTGGTTGGGTTTGGTTACTAGTTTGGTCGGTTACCTTGGGTAACAAGATATTAAGGTGCCCGTTACTGTAGTGGCCGCTTCGACTCGAAATGTCGACGACAAGGATAAGGTAATGCTAAGGTCGAGCAGCAGACTAACAAAATTCAATTTGTTGTCGTGGGACTGGATCCGACCTGGAAAAGCGGTGGCTCTCCTGGGTTATGCCTAGGCTTAAATCCGATATGTTGGCACGCGACAGAACCGTGGCACAACACGCTGGATTTTGAAGAACACAACGCGGGGGTAAATATTGGGCGTCAGGATGACATTGAGATAAATTGAAGAGGAATAGATTATATGGGAGGATTCAGTGACTCGAGAGACGCGAAAATGACCCCGTAACGTAACGTGTTAAGGGCGTTGAACGGAGGTCAAAGGTCAACGGCTCGAAGCTGGTGGTGGGCAAATAGCAGTAGAAATTCAATCCCAGAGCTTTTTGAGGCGTGATTGGAGACTTCCGCGCTAGCACTAACAATTTTTGAAAATCAACAACAACGTGGGTGCACAGGCCATTTGACATCACTGCGAGCCCCACCTGACGATGTGCATAGCAACCGCAGCTAGGCACCTATGAAGCAGTTTGTGCATTCAGCCCGCCCTATGCAAAACAAACCCCACCTTTTCGGAGCTTAGGGAAGCAAGCTGCACATCTGTATAGGTACCTGGGTACCTGGGTACATAGGTAGCTAAGTGCCCAGGGCGCCTATCCTTACATGTACCTAGGTACCTAAGTAGCATCGGCTGGGTTAGGTAATCAGCGATTCACCAATGAGATTATATTAAAAAAGAAAAAAAAAAGTGACGTTTGCCATTGGACCAAACTTAATCCTCCGAGAACTTCACATATACAACATCAAGATCGAGATGAGATGAACCAAGGATTTTCAACAATCTAGTACCAAGATCGACTCTGGTTTTGTTCTAGTACCGGAAACAACTGGACTTTGAACCTTAAATACCCTTCAAATTGCCTTTTTTGGTAATGCTGCTAATAATCCGGTGACGCAATTGGCTGCAACGGCTTCAAAGATGAAGCTGCATCAACTGCCGATACGGCAGCTCGAGCGACATCTTAGTCCTCACTCAAAGCCCTTCTCTCCACATCTCCAGACTTCGCGCCCTTTATCGTCGATAAAATCCTTCCTCCGACCCTCAAGGCAATCCCCCGCCCATAGCCTCTTCAGATGCAATCTTATTTCTCTTCGAACTTACTCAACAACCGTCCCCGCCGCCGACCTACTCTTCGGCCAACCTGTCCACGAAACACACCCACACATTCTTAAAGCTGGCGAACTCACCCCCGGTATAACCGCCCAGGAATACCATGAGCGCCGCGCCGCCCTTTGCCACTCCCTACCGCCCGATTCCGCCGTCTTACTTCCCTCCGCGACCATCAAACGCCGTTCCGGCGCCGTCTTTTACCCCTTCCGCCAAGAATCCAACTTCTTCTATCTTACCGGCTTCTCCGAACCTGATTCCCTAGCCGTACTAAGGAGGACAGGCGATCAGCTCGGTGATTACATCTTCTACCTATACTGCAGGCCGAAAGACCCGAAGACAGAACAATGGAACGGCCCTTGGAGCGGCGTTGATGCTGCGAAGGATGTGTGGAATGCGGACGAGGCAGGAGATATTGGGCAAATAGAAAGTCATCTGACGGAGGCGCTCGCTGGTGTCAGCAAGATCTTCACAGATGCCGAGTTGATAAGTAATGGCGTATCTACAAAGCTCGGAAACACCGTGCGTTCGGCTGCCCCCAACGCGGCCACCGCTCCCTTGAACACTCATGTCCATAAACTCCGTGCGATCAAGTCGCCAGCCGAGATCGCCAACATGCGGCGGGCAGGACAAGCGTCCGGCCGGGTCTTGACAGAAGCCATGCGCCGACCGTGGAAGTTCGAGAAGGACCTCGCTGCGTTCCTAGAGTACCAGTACCAGATGTCCGGTCTGGACGGGCAAGCGTACATCCCCGTGGTGGCAGGGGGTCCTAAGGCGCTGCTAATACACTACGTTCTTAACAACGGCATTCTAAATGACTCGGATCTTGTTCTGGTAGATGCGGGCGGCGAGTACGGTACCTACATCACAGACATAACGCGCACGTGGCCCCTGTCGGGCAAGTTCAGCCAGCCGCAGAAAGATCTATACAACGCGGTGTTGCGTGCGCAGCGTTCATCCGTGTCGCTGTGCCGCGCTAGCGCTAACGTCACTCTCGACAAGCTACACCAGATCACGGAGACCGCGCTCCGAGACCAGCTTCAGCAGCTCGGCTTCGATGTCAGCGGCAATGCCATGGCCGTGTTGTTCCCGCACCACGTCGGCCATTACATCGGCCTCGACGTCCACGATACCCCCGGATACCCGCGCAACGTGACCCTGAAAGAGGGCCACTGCATCACTATCGAACCCGCTGTCTACGTCTCCGATGACGAGAGGTGGCCCAAGGCTTTCCGCGGCCTGGGCATTCGCATCGAGGATAGCGTGTGCGTCGGCGACGATAGTCCCCTGAACTTAACCACGGAGGCTGTTAAGGAGGTAGATGATATAGAGGCGTTGAGGGACTAGAGCATACTATCGAACTCAGTATATAGGATTGCTTCAGCCGAAATCACCACTGAGATGCTTCAGGGGGCTAGTTTTTGAAAAGATATAGCATGTCTATTATGGAGGTACATGGTGCATTGTTTTGAGATACCAGGCATCGCAAAGCGTATATCCACACCTCCAAGCAGAGTGCATTTTTAGTATAGTCTACCTACTCATACATCATACCTGAGTGCCGTCATAAAGAGGTCGTTCGCGTGCAGAGACTCCTGCACTACGGCGCTTTTCCCTCAAGCTCTCTGCATTGTGCGTGTCATTTCGACTAGGGAAAATAAATCCCAAGGCCCAAGGGGCATCCTCAAGTATCCCACGGACTCTCAGACCCGAGTTGGTCCCAGGATGACTACAAGTCACATTTCCCATTCACATATCCGACCAACGCAACTGCCAATACCGCAAGATTCGCTGGGTAGTAAAACAGGGAAAAGTTACGCTTGGGTTGTACGGCTATTTGGTGACATCGTGTCCCAACGCTTCCGCTCAGCCAACGGAGCGATGCGCGCGCCTGGTTGCCAAGCCAAGACATCGTACGATGAACAGCTCACTTCCAGGAAGGGGCTTACTAGGCGAAATTCACTCAATATCTGATGTAAGATGGAGTAAAAAGAAATTTCGAAAAGATTGGGTATCGGTTCAGCAAACTCAGCTTCTGGCCGAGATCTATTAATAATCCGGGTAAGGGATTTTCTTCAGTACGCCTCATCTCCCTCGGGAGGTTTAGCTAGGTATCACTATAATATAAAATAGAAAATATATGGATTGTAGATTCCAATAAAAATCGTAGCCGCCGCTCCTCTGGAGCTTCTCTTAGCCACGCTCTTTTCCTGAGTAGGCAAGTAAGAAACAAGTAAAATAACTCGGTTCCCGTCTGGATTCCCGTAACCCAATACCTAAGCCGCGTTTGCAGCAGCTCTGTGAAACTTGCGATTCCCATTACCCGAAAAACGCCGTAATTGTGCCTGAGCGGGCATCGTCCCACCTAATGTAGCGCCCATTCATCTATCCCCTAGATGCTTTCTCCCATAGATAGTTCAAAACTCGAAATTTTTTTCTAGAACGCCCAACATATGCAACCCAACCATGTATGTACCGGACCCCGATATTTGAAATAGGTGGCGGATGTATATACGTGTGTGGTAGGTTATGTTGATGATAGGTAAAGGCGGCTCAGAAGGCAACCGGATCGTATGTTCGTATTCCTAAGCTGATGAAACTTCCGTGTATAATGTTCAAAAACTTTCCGAGACTGCCGAGCCCAGATGTATCAAGGCGGGTTGCGAATGTTGGGGTATCGTCGTATAAGCAAGATATTCGTGCATCGTTAATAATATTGATGTTGACTTTGTTGGTGAAGAAGGCGGGCTTCTGATAATTAATATGAAGGTGAGCGGTGAGTGGTGAATAATATGTTAGGGGTGGATGAGAGGGTCGTCGCCTAAGAAAAGGCCCTGGGGTTGAAGACAGAAGCACCGTATCCTTGAGGTGCCCAATTCGGCGCAGGGGCAGCGCCAACCAGTTGCTCGAAGGCGTGTAGTCGACGGGCGAGTTCCTCGTTCTTCTGTGCCATTGACCGATTTCTCCGCTCGAGTTGGTGGATGTATTCGGTCGCCTTAGTTAGAACAGTG
Organism: Pyrenopolyporus hunteri; assembly: GCA_902806595.1. Classification (NCBI taxonomy): domain Eukaryota; kingdom Fungi; phylum Ascomycota; class Sordariomycetes; order Xylariales; family Hypoxylaceae; genus Pyrenopolyporus; species Pyrenopolyporus hunteri. The sequence continues at coordinate 630,877 of CADCXC010000011.1, read as the reverse complement.
CCCTTTAAATAGGTTAGTTCAATATATTCTGCCACGACTAGGTCGGCGTAAATTTCCAGTCCCAACATACCTTGCTGACCTTAGGGGCGGTTCTCGACGCGCCATTTTCGTTATCGTCACCGTCCTCGGGTATCGCGCGGAGAGACGGAATAGCATCTCGTAGCTCGGCAATCTTATCCTTCAGATTGGTACGGTACTTTCGCTCAATGTCATTATGCGCGGCCCGATCACTATTCCTAGGCTTCTCCTTTGTCTTTTCCCCGGCATCCGTCGAGTTACTTCGGGCGGGCACTTGAGGCCTTGCCGCAGCAGGCTTGGTTCGAGGCTCAGGCGTGTTGCTTTTGCTATCGCTCATTGTCGTCGGGCTTTGGTTGATCTCAAATCGGAAATCCATTCCGGGAGCTGGTCTCGCGCTTGCTTGTTGCTGGGGGACTTGTCCAGTGCCCATAGCAATAGCTAGGAGTCTCTGACGCTCGGGGTCGTTGAAGGGAGGGTTGACATTCACGTAGTCCATACGAAAACCGGGCTGCGGCGGCTCCCAGCTCAGGGGAGTTGAATACAACCTCTCGCGGGGTGGTACTTCTGACGGGACGGGTGCCGAATCAGTCTTGGTGAGTTGGTCGGCCAAGGCCATAGAAAAAAGATCGTCTTCGTCCGACAGCGCGTGGTCAAGAGCGCTATCGTCGACCAGATCGGCAGTTGACGAAGGCGGGTAATCCACTTTGAAACTGTTGCCGGGCCTCCCGACAATCCTTGACCTGGGGCGAGGTTGGGCTAGAGTCGGAGATTTACCCTATATCTCAGTCGACACTTTAGCATCGTCCTTCGAACCATCCGGCTGTCTGTTATCTGGTTACTTACGGTTCTACTTCCCCGGTTGTCAGCGAAGAGGGGATCGCTCTCGTTATCGCTATCGAAGCGAAGCCAATAATCGGAGCAGTCTAGTGTGGAAGGGTCCTCGGTGAACTTGGACTTCCTAATCTCGGAACACTGGCGTTTCTTGGGTAATTCCTGTCCGGGGAGCTTGTGTTTGTGAGAGACGCTAGAAAGATTCTGAGAGGCGGTTGAGGCCGGTGAGTCGGCCGAAGTACTGGGAGTCTGATGCGAGCCTGAGGTCGGGACTGAGTTGACAACACTTGATTCGGCCGACCTATCTAGTTCGTCCCAAAAGCTGATCGATGATAGTTGTTGCGAGTAGTCGGTTGACTGATCGAAGAATGTCTCGAAAGTCTGGGGAAGGTTAGAGACTTATAGATTCGACCAAGGTGGTATCGATCTATATATCGTCGACGTACCTTGTCGTTACCAGGATAAACGTCGATGTCCTGCATAACACCTGCGTCCATGACGAATCCCACAACAATTCAAGGGGTCACCAGCAGGTCTTTGGTGACACTATACCTTGACTGCTATGGTTATAGGATAAAAGGGGGGAGTCCCGGGTACGGGATAGTCGTCGAAGAACTAGGCCTTGTAAGGTGAGTTGGGCGCTATCATACGAAGTTCGGAGCTTGGCGAGATGGACGATAGAAGCCGGGACAAGTAAAGGTTGGTAGCTTCAAAAAAAGGATACGGCGCGAATTGCCACGTCCGTTGCCGTGTGTCGTGGTACAGTAGCGCAGCTAGGTAACTCGAGCCGGGTGTCGTTGTATGAAGGGGTGTTGCGTGTAAGTGTGAAGCCACCAGGGAAAGCGAGCAAGCCACACACGCACACACACACACACACACAAACTGAGGTGTACGCACCAAATCCCTATAGTGGATAGTAGAGTCTCGACTGAGGCGGATGGAAAGATATGATATCACAAATAGCGAGGACAATGCCACAATCTGGTGGATTGATCAAACGATGTTGAAGAACGGATGATGATAGAATAGGTTGTAAGCTTAGTTCGGTTGGGTGGTTAGTTTATCTATGTGTTGTAGGCAGTTGGTCAGGATTAGGAACAGGATGGGAATTATGAGAATTTGGCCATTAAAGAATAAGAATCAGATCCCACGAAGTTAAGCCTGTTAAGCCGTTGAAGCGTACAATGGCCGAGACCGCCCGACGATGCAAGGGTACAAGTTACAATCGAGAATTAATGGCCTGACGCTGCAGAGCAACGGAGACGCTCAGATAAATGGCAACGGGGGCCCGCTCCCCCAAAGGGTGATCCCGATATACTACCCCTTCTTGGGTTGTTGTTCGGCGGCAGGCCGCCGCGGCAGCAGTGTCGCAAAGTTCCTTACGGGGGGGGGGCGCCATCGTAAAACCCAATAGACGCCTCCCGAATAATTCCTAGTGTTCCTAGCAGCAGTGCCATGCCCAGATCATTCTGGGCTAACCTTGTTGCAGGGCTACGTAAAAAAGGTAGGTATGTAATGTACCAGACCAGACTTAATTATGTATGGGTTATTGCTATGTTGCTATGTGGGCAAGTTGTATCTATTGGATGTGTACTGTAGGTGCGAACCTACATCCCTAGTGTAAGTACTGTAATAGATGCGCAGAAAAGAAGCGGGCAAATGAAGGACCCGGGGGCACCAGAAGGCCATAATTTCGACATTGTGGGCTGATGGGCGCAGCGGTCAACTATGGGAACTTCTGGGGACAATGAGGATTTGTCCGGGCAGCGGATTTCGTCACAGGTCCCGTCGAAGGGGACCCGGGTACTGTCATGGCTGGGCCCTGGCTGGGCCCTGGCTGGTCCTGAAAGTAAGAGAAGAGAGCAAAAAGAGGAAAAAGGAAAAAAGCCGTAGTCATCGGTGCATCGGGAGGGCAGCAAGGTGGCCTGACTTTCTGTCGCCAAAAAGGCATCTCTTCAAGGGGATGGCCTAGAATCACGCGTCATGTGGGGTGAGAAATGAAAAGATCAGGCCATTCGCAAGGCTGAATTTTATAACATCGTATGACCTTCGCTTCGCTCCTCTGGAAAAATAACGAGACCGGGGTTCTAGACGTCACGTCGCGATATAATTGGACGAGAGGGAGAAAGATGGTGTAAGTCAGACTCCTATTGGATCGTCTTCCGCCCAATTGAATTCTTTAAATAGTCGTAGCCTTGCAGATCGCCCCGCTTAAACTCAACGGTTCTTAGGTACTGCACCACGTGCCACAGAGCTAAAAATGCCCGGAGCGGATCCTCCTAGCCGTATTTGGCCTGTGGCAATTGTGGCTGATCGGGAAGTACAAAGTCAAAATCTCGATGTACCTGGGTACGTGGAATCCCGTTTTCTCCCGGCTTCAACTCCGGAACGTATTGGGACGTCCATACATATGTACACCTATCTATCTATCTACCTACATATAACTACCTACCTATATACGAGCAGGTATATGTTACATACCTACACGTTAACATTGGATATGGGCACGAGGACACGGATCCATCGCTGTCGCCGACCTCAACTGAACTACAAGAATCTTCATGACGCTTCTAACCGACGCTAATAGTCCGCCTCCTTTGGTTATCTACTCATACATACTTACCTAGCATGAGTTATTTACCTATTCCTCATGCTGCGCGCCTCCATCTATAAGATCCGCACGGGCTCAATAAACCAATCCGGACTCGCGAGAAGCATCCATGATATTACATATGCGTATCGAAAACTGCATGGTACAAACGTAGAAGCTTCCAAGATCCAACAACCTCTCTACATATGTAGGTAGGTGCCGGCCGCCACGCCCATCGAATTAGCAGAACCCATCCTCCGCTCTCCTCCTTTCGAGCAAGGTGACGACTCGGCTCCGGCCCCATCTTCCTAGGTAGAGCTTAAGCAGCGAATCCATTGGTCCTGTGGTGTATGTATGCCGGCGTCGAGATGGTCGGCTAGATCTAGATCGTACGATCACAACAACCTCTATGCGAGTGATACCTCACGCAGGGCCCCTGTAATATTACATATACACACGTACGTCTACATATCTACGTACATACGCGTCTCTAGTGGCTGCATATCCGCGGTTGCATTAGACTCAGGTATACGACGTACGGGAACCGCCTCCTCAGAAGCCCAATCGCCTCTACAACCTCGTGAGCGGGATTGCCGCGCCAATTTTCGAATTCATTTCGAAGAACTATATAGAAAAGAAACCGGTGAACGGCCATAAGTCGGTAGACGCGGACAAGCCTCTCCGGTGTGAGATCGTATTCGCGATCTACCCAATCCCTCGATGACAACCGTAACCCCAGTCCCCCCTGAGACATTAATCTACCAAGAAATCATTCAACCACAACGCCAACGGACACATGGAAGCCACTCGAGGAGCTGATAATGTTTCGAAATGCCGGTATGACAACATCAATCTATACCGCTGTCTAGATCTGGACTCCGAAGTACTCCTGAGGTGAATTGTCTCCTGGCTCCGGAAAAGTCCGTTGGCCAACCGAGTTCGGTATCACGGAGACCACTCACGATGCCTTCGTATACGTAGAGTATTATAGCCCGTGACTCTCTCTTGCCACGTTCTAGAGCCTCGATCTCGATCGCCGAGGTTTTATAACATTTCCTTCAGTCACATGCCTACCAATAGCATAATAAAGTACCGGGGCCACTGCATCCAGGTATTCCCTAGCGCAGGCACCGCCATCGGCAGTCTCCGATCCAGGAAACAGCGCGCTCCTGGAGCTTCATCAGGCCAAAGTGTTTCAGTTCTTACGTCAGGAGTAAGATTCGGTATGATATTCTATGTTTATTTTGGGCCATCTGATACACAAACTTGACCAATATTGGGAAAATACGAAAATCCCAAGTTGAGTCACACGTGGGTACCTGATAGCTACCCTACAACCAAACTGTAGCATTCAGAGCTTCATATTCTCTATACAGTATACAGAGGTCATGGTACTTCCGCTACATCGGCATATAGTAAGGATTCTGTCCCCAGGTCCACGTATCTATGTACCGAAGAGAAACTGTTAAAGTGTCAAATTATCCTGCCTCGGCCCCTTCATCATCTGTTTTTATTTGCCCCCGGTAGTCTTGCTGAAAGAGGTTTAGGAACTCAGGGGTATTATCTCTTCATTCAACGGTGAGAACGCAAATAGGCGAGGGTAAAATGAAATCCTCGCCTAACGTAGGCATCTTTAGAGTTGGTAATGATATAATCTCGCTTGCTTCTATCAGATCCTCAACCCGGCATAAACGAGAAATTTATCTTCGTCATAGAAAAGTAATTTAAGCCACACTCGTGGATCAAAGTGATTTTCAAAGTTTTAAATATTGGTTACATAATAGGTAACTACCTACGTATGTAAATAATAGGTAACTACCTACGTATGTAAATAATAGGTAACTACCTACGTATGTAAATAATATTTGAAACTTCTGCAAGAGTGTTTCAGCAACATGAAGCCTCATCCATCATATTCGTTTCTAATGATCGATTGGGTAAGTGCGCTAATGTTGCCTAATTCCGAAGCACACCCCTTGTTCACCGCTCACGAAACGAACCTAATTGCGTTCCTCTCGGTGACATCTGATATATTCTCCTTTTAGTCTTCCCTGTCCGAGCATAATTGCTTCCGGTCATATCACCGAGAACAGGTACTCTATTAAATATTAGTAGTAATGTATTTCAATTGTGTTTATCAAGCTCGGTCTATTTTTCCATCGGACTGTAATAAATACCTACATAATATAATGCTCAACGAAACTACTTGCCGATTATTGTTGAACACCTATCTCTAATTGTAATTATAAGTGAAGGATTCATGGAGAAGGTATAATAATCTAAAGAGGAATCTAAGTATTTTCCATAAGGTTAGCAATATAGTGAGGAAAAAAACCATCGTCCCACGAGTTATCTTAATTAGCCAGGTATACGGCCTAGGGCACACGTTGTTGTTTAGCCCCTTGGTTTATGATCGGGTACTAAGCGACTACCGGGAGGATGAATACTCAATGCTTCTCCTAGATATCCCGTCATCTACTGATCTCCGTGGCTCTACATGCCTCAATCATGGCTCTTCGTCACCTAGGCCCTGCCTTGGTTGATTTACGGCAGAAGCCCTTCGCGAACAAAGATATCGATCTATCCTGCTGTAAGCCGGCCTGAACGCTAAGACAATCGGGAAACCTATGACAATGGATTGTTTATACTAAAGCTCACTGCATACTTTACACTGTCTTCGGTATTGCCGTAAAGAGGAAACTCACCCCCTTTTTTCGGCGAACTGATAAATTTTAAAAGATACTTACTTCCAAGTACAATTTTATATATAATATAAGGTATCTCATAACTGTAGCTATGTAACTTTGTACTGAGTATCCACCGTAGCGGCAGCAGCGGTGGATATGCCCTCATCAGGTGCCTCGTCGCCCTACGCAACGAGGGCCTAGGGCACACACTTCCAAAGTGTGTATAAATACCGATCAGTACGAAGTTAGCCACTCTAGAACTTCTACAGATACATAGACTAATTGACTCACCCTTTTCGTAACTTCCCATCGTGCGATCGCATGATACCTTTACGGTCACTTATTCGACGGCCCCTTGTCCGCCCAACAGAAGGGTTGAATGATTAATATTAACAATGTAATTGATTCCATTCACACTTTCAACATTACATAATATATATCTATGATAAAATACAACTGGGAGTGACAATGATATCCTTTTCCGCCAGTTGCTTCGTGGGGGGTCTAACCCGCTGGAATTAAGGGTCGGACAATCCTTTATTCGATTCAACAACCCGTCAACGAGTATTAATGTCATGATAAAGAGGAAACATTGTGTCATTGTCAATTGTTTCATGCCGCATCCGGAACTCTACGCAATTACATTCGGTCTCTTTTCTTGGGACGTGAATCCCGTAGGTAACATGGTAGGTAGAATCCGATTCTGGATGAACGTGATCCTCGTTGTGATTTTTGACTTAGCTCTAAGTACTACAAATTCTGAATAAATGTCTGCTAACAGCTTTTCCCTCGAAGCACAGTTAATCTCCAAGGACATAAATAAGTATTTCGAGGAGAGGGGAGACGATAGATTCAAAGTCGAGACGATTATAGGACAGGGAGCATGGGGGGCTACTCTAAAGGTCAAGACAAGGGACAAAATGGGTCCCTCGCCTCTACGAAGAGGATCTGTAACGAAGTTCGTAATGAAGAGAGCGTTGCATCGAGGAGGGGAAAGGAATATCGAGGTGGAAATCGACTTCCTCGAGGTAGGTATGCTGATAATTCAATATTGACTTTCCTGATCATTCGTACAGCGGCTCCGGGGGGCCAAGAACATCCAACAACTATATCGTATTTCAGAAGAGAAATACCACAGTTCTATATCGGGACTGCAAGGGCCGGTCCTGTTGACGGAATGGATTAACCATGGCCTCATAACTGGGCTCATAAATAGAGCTGCGGACTGGGGGCAACCTTTACCTAACCGCTTGCTTTGGAGACTTTTTCTCAGCCGTAGGTGCTAGTGCCTTATCTCGGCAATAGAATATAACTAAAACGCCAAAAATAGTTGTTCGGATGGTGGTCGCTATGGCATGGCCGCCGGGTGGGGGGCCCATAAGGACAGAAACTCTACCACCCAGAGACCGACATGGAAATCTGCCACCGAAGTCTCGTCTAATACATGGCGACTTAAACATTCAGAATGGTAAGACTCCTAAAATAATTAGGCCGTACTTATGTAAACGACATTACACTCACGCGTACATATCAAATTAGTCATGATTGGAAATTTTGAACCGGGTGGAGATCCACTAGTTCCTATATTGAAGCTCATTGACTTTGGGTCTGCCCGTGAGCTGCCGGAGAGGTGAGCCGCCAGTTGTTCTCTGAGGGAATTTATACTAAATGATCTATAGCACGCCGGAGGATGCAGCGGTGAAGGAAAATACGCATAACATCGGTACAGTTTTGCTTGCTATAATTGGGGGTTCTCACAAGCTTGGCGCCGCGAACATGAAGGTTAGGGTTCGAGGGGAGGAAAGAGTTATTTCGTCATTCGCAAGAGATCTAGACGGATTAAATCCTCGGTACGGAGCTCCACCGGCTACGGTCTCCCTACATCAGCAGAAGATGGAAAATCTAGACGAGGATCTTAGAAATCTCTTAGCACAGTGTTTAGCGTCAAAGCCAGTTGACCGGCCGGAACTCGAGGACCTTGTTGAGGAAGTCGAGCGTAATGTCGAACAAAAGCAACAAGATCATTATAGAGACAAGAGGTACCATTCGAACGAATCCAATGCAAAGGTACAAGCGATTGCGAAGGATTTAATGTGCAATGGAAACACATAAGGAGTCGTTGCGACTAAGGAGATTGGTACCAAGTTATCTTTGCCACCAACGAGCATAATACGATGAGTCAAGGCATAATAATTTATAAAGTTATTGGAAGACTAGATGAGTGAGTGTCTGGACATACCACTTAACATTCATATTTCCTTTAGAATTTAGTATATATAATGTAATATGCGCCCACTCCGACAGGAGAATATTGGGGGCGTGGGCAGCACCCTCCCACAAAATCGAACACTGCCCATAGGGCTTAAGACGAACGAGGATTGTAAGCTCATTAGCCCTTGTCGGAGTTGTCTCGGGAACCCAGTGGGTATAGAACCCAATACAGGCGTTGGTTGTAGTTAGGAAAGCTTTTATAGAAGAGACGACATATCTGCAAAGTGTAAACTAAGAATTTAAGGTAACTTGTAGGAATGTTAATGATGTAGTTGTAGTAGACATCAACGGTGACACCGACGTTAAGAGGGGGGATACTGCCAAAGAGGTACCTAAGTTATTATACTGATCTCTACCGCCAGGTGGCGGAGGCATTGAACACCCGGCGGAACCTAATACAGGTACCTACCTAGGTAAATTACCTACCTAATTAATAAACTTAGAAGAAAGATTCCTAGCAGCTGGCTAAATACCTACCCCTAGCCCGGGCTATAGCGGATATCCGGTGGATTACAGTTCATGCCTAGCGTATGGCCCGCCATAACCCCGCTGTCCCCCGCCCCGTCCCCGACTATTCTGCCGCTGCTAACACGATCCTACCCCGGTCCAAATGCCCACATCCCCTCGCATCTTACACTTAGACCAGTCTACTACCCAGACCTGCCGACTTCTCCACTAACAACAATCAATCCAAGAATAGGAATAATCCGCCGAGCTCCTCTTCTCTCTTCAACTATCTCATCCCTCTCATCCCCTCCCCTTCTGCTGAACTTCGTATCTCATTCGCTAGGTAATTCAAATGATGCGAACAATTATAGCCATTTTGAGCTATACAACACGTTGAAAGCGCGTTAGATGTTGGATAGCCAAGCAAGCCTACTAGTAATATCTCGAGTACAAAATGCCTTCGCGCGAAGAGATAGGTAGGATTCTTCGGCAGCCGACACATAAACTCGCGGATCCCGCAGACTACCCTCAGTGGAACGCCGAACTGATAGAGGCTCTGCGTCTTAGACACCTGCTTCCCTGGGTCACCGAAAGTGTCCCGCAGCTTACCGGGAGCGACGATTCTCTGGCGCGTCTGTCGTGGCAAAGCAATCGCATTACTGTCCTGCTTATGCTGAAACGCTGCCTGTCAGATGGAATGAGGAGCAAGTTGACTGACGCCGGATGGGATTTCAAGAATAGTAGGCATCCTAAGGAGTTGTATGATTTGATTCGCAAGGTTGTTCAGAATGACCAAGGCGGCACAAGTAACCCATCGTCTCGGCCCCCGTCACTTTTGGAATCGAGCGCAGCCGTGGACAATCTTGCCAGGGATATTGAGCTGATAGAGCATGAGGATTGTGAAGAGGATTGGACCGCCGTCGACATGCCGACTAGAACACCACCGCCCGAGTCCATCCAGGACCGCGTCGTGCGTGTGTGGAATGACTATAGAGACTTGACAGCCTACTACGATATCCCCGGCTCGGCATCCCGTAATACGCGGTTCGATGCGTTCTACCGGGATGAATTGGCGGACCTCGAGGGACAACCTTTCGACTCCTACTCGTCGCAGGACGATAGAGTAGACCACTTGCTGCTACGGAATTTCCTGCGGCGGGCACAGCGCACCCTCGAGCTAGATAAAGCCCGAGATGATCGATTTTCTGCGTTTATTGAACCATTTGCTTCGCCCATCACGGCCTGGTGCGAACGGCGCCGGCGCGTCGAGCCCATCGACCCGAAGGCTCTAGCCGATAGTCTCTATGAGACAGAAAAGCTTGTGCACCAGGCTCGAGACCACGTTAGCAACAACGCTGGTAAGTACTCGAAAGCAACTGGTTATCGTGCCTCTCAAAGAGTTGCGGCCCTGCGTGGGAAGCTTGCAGAAATGTACTCCTTCTACAAGGGTTACGACCCCTTGTTCGACTGGTGGGTGACGGAACCCTACAAGCGTCTTGATGCAGCGCTTGGTAGCACTGTGGAGTTTCTGCGCGAGGTCCTGGTGGGTATCAAGCCAGGCGACGACGAAACCATCGTCGGAGAGCCCATTGGGCGAGACGGCTTACTTAGCGATCTTGAGGCTGAGATGATCCCGTACACGCCTGAAGAGCTTCTCCAGATCGCGGAGAAGGAATATGCATGGTGCAAAACGGAGATGATGAAGGCATCGGAACTACTTGGACTAGGTTCTCACTGGCGCGCCGCCCTCGACCACGTCAAGAGCCTCTACGAACCGCCGGGTGCGTACCCGGCCTTCATTCGCTCGCTCGTCGACGAGGGCGCCGCGTACGTGAAGAAGCACGACCTCGTAACAGTTCCCCGCATCGCCGAGGAGGCCATCCGCATGACCATGATCGAGGCGGAGCGGCAGAAGGTGTCGCCGTTCTTCCTAGGGGGGCCGACTATGCAGATGTCGTATCCCACGCGGGAGATGGCTCACGAGGCCAAGCTCATGTCGCTACGCGGCAACAACCGACACTTCGGGCGGGCGACGGCCTTCCACGAGATGATACCGGGCCACCACCTGCAGATTTTCATGGGCGAGCGGAACCACCACTACCGCCGGGCGCTCTTCGACACGCCGTTCTTCGTCGAGGGTTGGGCGCTTTACTGGGAGATGATACTCTGGGAGCGCGGCGACTTCTTCGCGAGCCCCGAGGACAAGATCGGGTCGCTGTTCTGGCGCATGCATCGGTGCGCGCGGATCATGTTCTCGGTGCGCTTCCACCTGGGCGAGTTGAGCGCGCAGGAATGCGTCGACCTCCTGGTCAGCAAGGTGGGCCACGAGCGCGCCACGGCCGAGGGCGAGGTCCGGCGCAGCCTCAACGGCGACTATTCGCCGCTGTACCAGGCGGGATATATGCTCGGCGCGCTGCAGCTGATGCGCCTGAGGAAGGAGGCCTTGGGCGGAGGACACGGCAAGATGCGCGAGAAGGAGTTCCACGACCGGGTCCTGCACGCCAATGTCATGCCGATCGAGATGCTCAGGGCGCTGATCTTGGATAAGGAGCTCAAGGAAGACTTCAAGTCCGAGTGGAGGTTCTATGATAAGTTATGAGGAGGAGTGATCTCCAACTAAATGTATATGCCGGCGTATTTTCCATTTCGGTTATGGTTTGGCGGCATCTCTCGATTGTTAAGTTTATGAGTGATGTGTATCTATGCGGGACGAGGTATTTGTATATAGGTAGGTATTCATCCAGATATTATACTCCTTTAGCACGTATATCGAACGGATATATCTATATCTAATTGGCAATTTCGCTTGGCAACTGGGTTTTAATTCCTTTGTGTATGTAGATATTCGTCGTAAAAGCACTCATCCATCTCCTTACTTGTTCACTGATGTATAAGAACTGCGCCGGCACATATTGAAGCAACCGTACCCATATCCGCCTGTAACCCCCACCGGGTTGCTCGCGGGGCCCAAGACGCCCGGTGCGCACCACAGCGCGTCCCCGTAGACCCCGTACCATTTCCCGCCGAGCGAACCCGCGAACCCTAGGTCCCGGTGGCTGCAGCTTTTGCCTGAGTTTTGTAGGCCGAGGTACGTTGTCTCGAAGTGCATGATTGAGTTCGTGCCAACGAGTTGCGTGGGGTCCGTTGCTTGTTGCCGCTATTGCTTGATGGAATTGGCGTGGGCTCTTCTGTGTAAGTTCCTCGTGAGAAGGGCGCTGGGCCGGAGAATTGTCATTATGGGCGAGTGCGGATTGACATGTATACTAGGCGGATTCTATGATAGGAAAGAGAGCGGTTAAGGGTCATTTTCAGCGATAGAGACCTCATGCTTGATTTAGTACTATTACATCGAAGGAGCTACCATATGAGGAGGCAAAGCTCGAAATCAAGAGGAATAGTTGATGGCTCGATCTTTTTACGGTCCGGCGTGGGCTCGTCTCTCTCCGACACGAGGATTATGCATGTCTCAGAGTCTCAGATGCCCCCTGGCCGCTACCTAGAAGGGCATCTCGGATGCCTAGCATTCCATTCAGCTGTGCTGGCTTGGGTGGCAAGGATGAAACTAGTCACTTTGAGAATAGTAATTATTATGTCTTTCATCTTTGATAGAGGGTGGGTATGAGGTTTGTGGGTATAAAGTTTCCTATCCGCTGCTTAGGTAGTTTTGTGAACGAAGTAGCTCGCTTCCCCGCCTATTATTATTGCGGTGATATGCTGTTTCGACGGATAGCTTTAAAGATGTGGCGGTTGGTCGACGCTTGAGAATACATGGCTTCTTCTAAACTATCTCACATATAGCTTTAGTCCCTCCGATTTTCAGAGAATCCGAAGACATCTTCTAGTGTTTGGCCGATAAAAAATTGATGCGGTCGTTTCATCGCTTAACTATCGTGAGGCTTTAGATCCTGGTGGGAATTGACGTTGACTTTAACAATCGCCTTAAGAGGTCAACACCCACTATAGAATATGGATCACCCTCTTTTCGTACCTGGGCCCAGGGGTTTGGGTGGTACCCCGCATAGGTGCCATACCCTCCCTAAATTTTACATAATATGGGCTAATAGGAGCTTCAGCGGTGAGCGACAGTGGGTAAATGCCGATAAGCACCTGCTTCTCGCGGTTAGATAACCCGATTTAGTGCTCCAACGCCGGTATGGGGTTTATTTTTGGTTCCGGTTCTTATCGAGCTACGAACCCCCGGAGTCGGCCAGTTTGGCCCTTCTGTCGCTCTTAACGCGATAAGCACGATATTTGTTCAACCAGAGGCCATACTTGGTAACGGTAGATAGTAGAGCTGCTGAAGAGTTTGTAAGGCGGGATAATGGAGTATAGACGGCAACTCGAGCAAATTGCACCGCAAGTCAAGCCACGCCTGATCATTCACGGCGGCGCGGGCAACATCACACCCGAGGGACTGGGGCCGGAGAAGTATAAGCAATACCGGCATTCGCTGCTCACCATCGTAAGGACACCTGGCAATCCGCTGAATTCGGGAGAAGACTAAAGCAAGTGAAATAGATATCCCAAACAAATGCTTACATCCGCACACCCATTTCGTCGGGCGGAGATGAGAATTCATACTCTTCTACGCCCAAGTATCCTTCCGCACTCGATATCGCTACTTACGCCGTGACACTGCTCGAGAACGATCCTCTGTTCAACTCAGGCCACGGCGCCGTCTTCACGCGCGATGGCATCAACGAACTGGAGGCTTCTGTCATGGTGTCGCGGGGTTACGCCAAGCGTGGCCTCGGTGTAACTGGATTGCGCAGGGTCAAAAATCCCATATTGCTGGCTAAGGCGATGTTGGAACATGGAGACCAAGATCTTAGTAGAAAGGCCGGGTCCGGGCTGGGACGGCCAAACACGCTTATAGACTCCAGCAATTTGGAGGCTACGGACCTTGATGTGCCCTCGGCTCAAGGCCATACGCTCATTCATGGTGAAGCGGCCGAGAAGTTGGCCACGTCATATGGACTTGAGCTGGTCGACCCCAAGTACTTCTTCACGCAGAATCGCTGGGACGAACATATCCGGGCTTTAGAAAGAGAAAAGGCAGGGAAAGGCCTCGCGACCTGGAGTGCAGAGGAATATCTACCCCAAGGTACATGTGGCGCGGTGGCTCTTGATGCATATGGTGTCGTGTGTGCAGCTACAAGCACAGGGGGCATGACAAATAAACTTACGGGACGCATCGGCGATACCCCCGTCGTCGGTGCTGGTTTCTGGGCAGAAGAATGGGCCGAAACAAACGTTCCAAATGGGTCGACTCCTAGGTCAGTCGTGGATTCCTGGCAGAGCATGGCAAGATATTTGGGCTTGCCAGGGCCGGTCGTAGAGCTGTCGTCAAAGCTACGGAACCTCCTCGCCGACTGTCTACCGACACCTTTCATTTATTCTCCCATTGCCCAAACAGCCCCAGACAGTAGCTCCCCCGGCCAGAATCTGCGAACAACACGCTCTATGGCCATATCCGGCACCGGAAACGGCGACTCGTTTCTGCGAATAGCTGCGAGTAGAACCGTCGGTTCGATCGCGCGATGGGCTAACCTATCAGGAGTCGACGCCCTGCGTGGCGTTGCCGGGCGAGGCGGAGAGCTACAGAGGAGCGCCGGAACTCGTTGGGGCCAAACGAATGAAGGAGAAGGCGGTATGATTGGTGTAGAAAGCGTGATATCGCGGGATGCGTCAGGCCGGGTGGTCGGTGCCTCCGCTAAGATACTGCAGGATCACAATTGCGGTGGTATGTTTCGGGCGTGGATCGATGACGACGGAAAGGCCGTAATGAGAATCTTCCACCCTGATAAAACGATCGAGGGAGAGGACAAATCCGAGGATTGGGATTTGAGCGCGGTTAAAGCCTGAGATAGAATCATTAGAGTAAAGTTTAAGATTAGCAGTGAGTATCGGTATAGGATTTCAATATGGGTAATGGAGTGGTCCGAAAGTTCCTGCGCTTGTTGACATTAGATAGTGTATTCGGATGTGATGGATATGCCTGCTGGGCAAGCTAATCATCCTCTATAGGGCCATCATCAGCTAGCCAGCCCAGCCTTGTAGTCGCGATGATAATCCTTTTATTTTACATGTCATTCCCCGACCATCCATGCCGGTATGCAAAACCGCCTGAAGCCCGTATAAAATACACGAAACCGATCGAGTAATAAATCGGAGAGGAGTAGAGTGGGAGTACGTTGTTTCGTCGCATTCGTTATTATGAAGTCTAAGCCAGAGCCTTTTCCGAATTCGGTGGTGGTGGCGGCTGAGTTGAAGGTTAGTATTCAGTGACCCGAGCGCACCCAAATGGATGATAGAGAAACAAACCTCTAATTTTGTCGTTCCCGCAAGCATCCTCTGGAACCCTATGCCGACGCCCTCGATGACGGCGAGAAGTACGGCACAACCGATAGCGCCGTTCCGCGCCGACTTATATCCTCCTCGGATAGCTAGCGCACCACCGGTGAAGAAACCGGCAACTGATATTATTGTTAATACAGAACGTCATGCGGACGGCAGAGCACAGGCTGCTTACTGATGGCGTTGTAGGGGTCCTCCTTCTTTCTTATTCCTTTGATGGCGCAATCGAATGTCGAGAATAAACCACCCCATACACCTACCAAACGGATGAGTATTAGCAAAATGACTGACGACGCCTCTAGTATCCAGAACCTACCAAAGTTGCCGCCTAATACTGGTGCTCTCGCCTTGATGGCTGTGATGGCTCCTATCCGCCTCTCTCCCATCGGACTGTTCCGGAAACCCTTGATGCCGTGCCATATAGTTCCACCGATAGCCTAATATACAAGCGTTAGCTTTCGCTCGGCACTTTCGCCAGTAAACTGTAGTAGAATGGACCCTCAGCGTACACCCATAGCAAATGCACCTCCGAAGTCATTCAGAATGACCCAAGGGCAAGGGTCTCTTGTGTGGTCCATCTTGAGGTTCGAGATAGGCTGTGAAGTTGGAGGCGGGTCGAGGAGTGGTGGAGAGCGGCTCTATCGGCGGCGTTCGGGAACAAGTTTTGGATTCGAGTACTAGGGGTCTCTATTCGGACACGGTATAAGCCTCGTGCTTAGTAAATGTAATTCTTTTCAACGCGGGCGGCTGTCGCGCGAATGTGTCGAGTCTTCAAAAAGTAAGTTTTGCGGGCGTAGTCGAGAATGATCTCAATGCAAGAAAATTGTTACTTCAATTACGCACAGGCCAAGCGCCAATGATCATACAAAAATTCTTCGGCTTAGCGATAAGCGATAATCGATAATATGAATAGATAAGCGATAGCCGCCATGCGGCCATGCCGTTGCGGCAGCCTTGATCCTTGCCATTCTAGGTACCTAGTGTATTGTACTTGTACTACAACGGAGGATATTTCTTATTTCTTAGCGCAGGTTGCAAGCGTGTTTGTACTAAGCTACCTGGTGAACCAGTTTAGATTGCTCGACTACCTAGATTTAAGCTATTCTAGTGCAACTTGGCAACTTATAAAGCGAGCACAAAGGGGTTGCCAAACTTGCGGAACTCTTTACGAACGTTTAGATAATCGGTAACCCTACTTAAGATATCGATGTCCCAACGGGAATACACCTACGCAAAAGCGTCATACTTGCGCCGATATCGGAAAGAATTGAATGCAATACATTTCTCAGCCACACAGAGCCTGCCTTATCTTACCTTAGGTAAGGTACCCGTAGCACAACATAAGGTAGCAGTATACAGCCGTGGGCAATTAAAGCCATATAGTTACTTCCTATAGTTGACGAAAATAGATTACAGACCGAAAAGATAAGTATCTGATACAGGGTTCTATTCCAGTTCCAAGTTGAAGAAAAAAAAAACGCGCATTTTCGTGACAGTACCTACTGCCTATACTCCTGGATATATTAAGGCTCGACTTTGCTCCGGCGGGTGTTCGACGAAATTATTTTTTAACTCCTGGATAGTTTGTCAGACCTGACGACAAGGAACTACATGTAGTAAGATATTTCTGTGTATCTGAGACGATGTTTCTAAAAGTAAATATGACGTGTGAACCATGTTAAAACGCACCATCCCTCTTTCGAGACAATACAAGGCTCTAGATATGCGATTCAGCAAACATAAAGCACACCACCTCATGCCTGTTTAGGAGTGTATGTAGGTACATGCCTATATTGTAGGTCCGGATGTACGCTAGAGGTATTTATTGAAACCACAGTCTGTGGCGTGCCGATGTAATTCCTTTCCTCCCGAAGCCTCTGTCTACTACATATAACATGCCGTTAGTTGTATGTAGGCAATCGAGACGGCTAGTCGCATTGGTTATTCTGATGAGATCACGGAAAGGGAGATAAAGCCCACTTTGCCGGGTCTCACGCACTGGCAGTTGGATATCGCGCCATAGGCGCCATACAAGGTTATCTAGGCTGACCGATCATGCCTCTCTCCCCTAGCGTATGTTACCACCAGCCTCGATGTGCAACCCGGCCAATGGACCTTCCGAAAATCCATAAAAAGAAAATTCCGCTCACCGTAATTCGCAAGCTGGAAACATTCCACGTATTTAAGAGGTCTAGGCCCGCTCTTCCCCTTTGCGTCCAACGATGTCCCCTCGATCGTCCTTCAAACCTTTGAGTCAATAACCATAACAGTAACCAAAGCCTAGACAACCAAAGCCATGGCTGTTGGGCTAGGAGAGAGACTAGGCGGTTGCCAACGATGCCGGGAGATCGAGGATGAGGAGTCCAAAAAGAAAGACAATGACGAGGCGCTTAAGAAGCTTTATATCAATAACATCCAAAGCAAAGCCTGTAAGTTTCGCTGGTTTCATTACAACTTGTATGTTGAGTCAGTCCCGGACAGAGAAAAGAAATGGATATCACACAAAACCCCCCTGGCCATGTACGAGCGTCACCTAACCGGTACACCGAATTAACAATCCACGCATTCCCTATTCGACAGCTCTATTGCAGCGTCATACGGCCCGCGGAGCTCCCGAAATTTCCCAACTGAGGGAACTTTAAAGGGATTGACCAATAGCAGACGGGCTTTGGCAGGAACACCTAAACTTGGTTGCCGTACCTCCTAGTACATACCTTAGATAACCTGCAGTTTAGGTACCTACGGAGGATTAAATTCAACTAAGAATGCTCGCCCCCAGAGATCATGCCCCACTTGGCCCATTGAAACCTGGAGCCGACGAGCCTGAAGGAAAACCCCTGAATCACATCGCTGCAAGGCGCTAACACCTTAGAAGCTCCCCACATTCGATTGCCCTCTATCAATCATCGTACCACACGTCATCTCCAACTCGTCTCCAAATCCAAACAACAATTTCACTAAGCAGTGTTACCCCTGATATTTTCTTCATTGTTCGCTCTCTTTTCCAACAGGGAATAAATACTTATCCGAGTTGTTGTTTCCTTACCACTCAATACCTACCTATAGCATGTTTCCGCAGTAGGAGCAGCAGTTGACCAGCAAATAGCAACGATGCCGTCCACAACGGTCACTTCGGCTCCGTCTCCCATTCTCGAGATCCCGCCACACACGACTCCCCAGCTGCACCACAACCTCAAGCACGACAGCTCTGTCCTTGCTCTCGCTGTTGGCAATGACAGCATCTATGCCGGGACCCAGAATGGGGAAATAGTCGTGTGGCAGTTGGGCACCTTTCAGAAGACTCATCATGTACAAGCGCACAAACGCAGTGTCATGTGCCTCTTTCTCTCCGACGACGGCTCCCTCCTCTTCTCTAGCGGTAGCGACCCCATCGTGAACGTATGGTGTCCCCGAACCATGACCCGGGTCTACGAGATATACAGCACCAACGATTCCTTCGGCGATATCTTTTCCGTTTCCTACTCCTCCCAATACGAAACCGTCTACTACGGCGCGCAAAACACTTCTATCCAATGGGTTGGCCTGAAAGATCCCGACCGACGCGTCGCCCACGACTCGCAGAATCACCCCGACCGTAGAAACCATCGGTTCTTTGATTCCAGAGCCGTCGGCGGGACAAGCACGCCGCGACCCACCGATGAACGATACGACTTAATACCCCGATCTCAAACCGTGCTCGAGACAGATAAGCGCGCCAACATGATGTTCGCGCATAACGGTTACGTGTATTGCATGCTCATGACAAAAGGCGCCACTACCTATACGGAGCCGGATGAGGACGTCTTAATATCAGGCGGCGGAGACGGGACCGTCAAGGTCTGGAAGCTCGGCGGGAAAGAGATTGGCCCGGACGGATACGAGAACGGTATCGAGGAAATCATGGTACTTGGAGAGCAAGATGCCATGTCCGTCATGTCCCTTGCTATCGACGGGTCGTTCTTATACACCGGGAAACTAAACGGCATTATCGAGCTTTGGGATCTAGACACGAAGCAAAAATTAAGAGCCATCAAAGCTCATAAGGGTGACGTTATGGCTCTAGAAATGGGATGGGGTTACTTGTGGAGCGCAAGTCGCGCAGGAACCGCATGCGTAAGTGAGTTTAACCCGGTTGACTAGGAAGACTTCTAACGTCAGTACAGAAGCATAACACTGTTCACTATGGAGAGTACCAGCGCGATTCGTCCCAGAACGTTAACCAGAAATATCAATGCTTAACCCAATGGAAGGCACACGATGGCAAAGTCTTGTCTTCCGCTATTACGACGCACGATGGAAAACACATATACATCACCGGAGCCAACGATAACAATGTTGCTATCTGGATGCCCAAGAACGAAGCAACGGCGGGGCAGCCATCGCCCGAAGAACACGAAGATATGATGATAACGTCCCTGCGCGAATTCGTATCATTCAAAACAGTCTCGTCTCGCCCCGAGTACGCCGAGGATTGTCGACGAGGTGCCAGCTTCCTCCGCACTTTATTTAAGAAGCTTGGCGGCGACGTGGATATGTTGAGCGACGAAGACACGCTTCATCATCCCGTAGTACTTTCTAAGTTCAGCGGGAAGCTTCAGCCCGCCGAGAAGCGCAAGAGAATCCTCTTCTACGGTCACTACGACGTTGTGCCCGCAGAGACTAAGAGTGGAAAGTGGAACAACGACCCGTTTCAGCTGGTTGGGACCAACGGATACTTGTACGGCCGCGGAGTCAGCGACAATAAAGGGCCCATTATGGCCGCTCTCTACGCCGTTACCGATCTGATGCAGGCAAAGTCGTTAGATTCCGACGTGGTTTTTCTGATCGAAGGACAGGAAGAGTCGGGGTCCCGCGGCTTCGAGGAGACCGTGCGCAAGTACAAGGACCGCATCGGTAATATCGACTATATTCTGTTGGCCAACAGCTATTGGCTCAACGACGACACCCCATGCCTGACTTATGGTTTGAGAGGCGTTATGCACGCAACCGTCTGCGTTGAATCAAAGAACCCCGACTTGCATTCCGGTGTTGACGGTTCCTACATGGTTAATGAGCCATTGTCTGACCTCGTCATGTTGCTCTCGAAGCTCAAGGGCCCCCGGAATCGTATCATGCTGCCCGGGTTCTACGAAGGTATCCTTCCGCTAACGGCCGAGGAAGAGGCTCGATACGACGACATCTTATCGGTTCTTATGGAGCAGGACCATGAAGGCGTATCTGCAGAGACGCTAAAGGCAAATCTCATGGCACGCTGGCGGGAGCCAAACCTCACGCACCACAAAGTTAAGGTCTCGGGCCCTGACGGCAGCCTGATAAGCAGCCATGCAAATGCCAAGATCAGCGTTCGGCTCGTCCCTGGGCAAGAGGTAGAAGAAGTTACCAGCTCACTAACCTCCTTTCTAGAGAAGGAATTCAGCAATCTAGAATCAGACAACACGCTTAGTATTCAGATCGATAACCAAGCGGAGCCTTGGCTCGGGGATCCTAGCAATTACATCTTTAGGACTCTCGAGGAAGCGCTCATACAAGCGTGGGCTCCACTGTTCTCCGAGAAGGACACCAACGGCGTTAGCAATGGGGTTAAGGAGAATGGAACCAGCACCAACGGGGTGTCCAAGACTCGTAAGCCCCTCTATATCAGAGAAGGGGGCTCTATCCCAGCGATAAGGTTTCTGGAGAAAGAATTTAATGCGCCGGCGGCCCATCTTCCATGTGGGCAGTCTTCCGACTCGGCACATCTGGACAACGAGAGATTAAGGGTGTTGAATTTACAGAAAAGCCGAGAAATCTTCACTTACGTATTCAAGAAACTATAGAGCTGGCTACAGGAAAAAGATGGCTTACCACCAGTCTGGGTTAGAAAAAAAGCGTATTAGTCACTTGACGGCGACGTATAAAGACCCCGTAGGTTCGGAAAGAAAGAAGCGCGGCGTTTAGTATTGATAGATGCATAGAAAAATAGATACCCTTTTTACATCATGATATGTCCTCCACAGATGTTGGGAGTTGCGCGTTCAAGCTCCTATTCCCAGGTCTACCGCAATGAAAATGGGGTAAGGTCAGTGACCCTAACCCGCCGTATCACATCCTGCCGAGAGCGCTAAAGCCACGATGATTATAGTGAGCTATGGCGTATACCTCAGTATAACTTATAGTGGCTGAATTCACTACCTACCTATCACAAATACAGGGTAATAGCGCTAGGAACCACCGCAACTATAGGGAGTTCAACTACATCCTCTACGCCTTTCCAATCCCTTCATTCGCTCCCAGCTATTCCAAGCCGGAAACAATTCCCACGCATACCACCCCGGGTAGGTATATTTCGTCAGCGACACCCCTATCCTTGATTCCCACTACATGAACCAAAACTCCCACGGGGGAAGACAAACGTTATTTCACCACCTCCAAAACCTCCAAAACGACGGCCGCCACGCGCACACCTGCGCGCCGCCATTCTCGCGCGCCGGCCCACTCGCCTCGCGGGACTCGCGCGCCGACGACTCGGACGCGGACGCCGGCCGCGGCGGCGGCGACGGCGACATAGACATAGGCTGCGGCCCGCCCGACCCCTGCTGCTGCTGCTGGCCCTGCCGCCAGCCCTCGTGGAACGCGGCCTGCACGGGGTCGTAGAACACCGCCTGGCTGGGGAACGAGAAGCGCGCGAACGCCGGCGCGGCGGAGGGCCGGTGCTGGGGCGCGGAGGTGCGCGGGGAGACTTGCGCGCTGTATTGCGGGCTGGCCAGCTCGTCCGCTTGCACCGTGGCGTCCTTGTACGTCGTGGGCCGGCTTGTTCGTCTACTGGGGTTGTGGCTGTGGCTGTGGTTGTGGTTGTGGTTGTGGTTGTGGTTGCGCGAGTGAGGCCGGCGCCGCGTGTCTTCGCGCACGCGGATCGACATCTGCCGCGCGAAGCGCGTGGCTAGGTCCTCGTCTTCGTCGTCGTTGTCGTCGTCGTTGTCGTCGCGGTGGTCTTGCAGCGACATGTGCCGCGCGAAGGCTTCGGAGAGGTTGTTCTCCGTCGCGGAGAAGTACGCGTCTTCCCCGTGGACGCCGACCTCGGCTTGCGTGGAGCGCGGCCTGCCTCCCCCGCGTCGCGGCCGTTCTGTCGCCGCCGCTTGCGTTTGCGCGGGCGAGGGATTGCGGGGGTTCCGGCCCCGGCCGTGCGCTGAGGGCTGCCTGGATGGCCGAGGAGGCTCGCGGGAGTTGTTTGAGCCCCTGGTGGCGTGGTTGGACGTGGTGATACTGCTCCGCCTCGACCGGTTCGGTCTCTCGCGCCGATGTTCGTGTACAGATTCACCGTCATCATCGTCGTCGTAAAGCTCTAACTGTATTGAATATCTCTTGCAGTGACCGGTTTCCCCTTTTGAGGATCTGGAAGAGCGGGCGTAAGATCCACGGGGAGAAGGCATGATTTACTCGTTATCCACCCAATATTACACGGCCTGGAATCGGGTCCGGGTCTGTTAGGTGTTGCTTCTCCTTTCTGCATACCACTCGATGTAGGTACTAATTCTAGTGTCCTTCTCGATTCGAAAGGAGTGCATTTTATTATTATTTATTGGAGTTCAACTAAGACCGTACCGCTTTGCTGCGAAACTTGACAATTCCCCTATCCATGAAAGATTATTGTCAGAATGTCCTGCTCAAGAACATGTCTAGTCTCTAAGTCGAGACATAGCGTCAAATAATTCGTAAGACGGACTCTCTGCCCTTTATACATATGATTCCTTTGAAGGAGCTACTTAATCATGTATTACCTTCTAGGTATAATATAGGCCATTCTTTGGCTTGGGAGTAACCGTCTTTGAAAAGCTAATAAGACCGAGGTATACCACGGGATCCATTTCAATTACTTGGCTATGAGGACTCTATATGACTCTTAGAATATTTCCTAGCACTGACGGAAAACCGTATAGACGCACCTGTCTTGAGTCCCATTCGGAATCGGTTCCAGATGGATACCCCTTCAGGTGTTACCTCATGTCGTAACTATATCTTAGACGCGCTTCTTATCTAAGGTAAAATCAGCTGGTGAAGTCTGGAAGCCCATTTTCCTCCTATTGTGCGTACGTGTTCTTCTAAGGTTGATCGATGTCCCAAACGATCTGAGTAAGTACCGTACGAACCACCAACCTACATTCAATCCCCCCTCAATTGGGGGTATTATATATAGTATATCCATAATACCAAGTTGGTAACTCGGTCATTTTCAGGGCTGCTGCTCTAGATGTTCTCCTCCCTTACATGGCAGTCTTAGTTAAGATGGAAGTATCTGTCTCTTAGCATTGGAGTACCTAAAAATTATCTTCCCTTAAATCCCCTTTTTAATAACCTTATCCACCGTTTCCCAAGCTCTACCCTACGACTACACGATTCTTGATTGATTCTATATCATTTTCTGGCTTATGGGGGCGGTTGTTCTTTAGAAACGGCACAGAAATGGGCGCTTATTGACTTTAGCTGCTTGTTTTGCGCAACCCTCGACCATTGGCGCACATCGCTGCGCAGAACGCAATAACGGCAAACGCAGTCGATGAAGCAAAAGAGTATCTCAATCCGTCGTAATAAACCATTCTTGCCTTTAGTTGAATATCCGGGGGTAATTCACGTAGCGTTTCGGCCGAGTGTCGGATTTCGTCGATTATCTAGAATGTCAACGTTGGTCAGCATCACCCGAAATCGTAATGGCATAGGAAATTCGTTAATAGAACGGGTCGTACTCTCCATTTATCTGGGTTATCACCTAATACAGTCGGAAGTCGGACGGTGAGGGTCGTTTGGACGATGGCGGAAGTTATCGATACACCCCAAACGGTCCCGAGAGATCGAATTAGATAAACGGTTGACGACGATACTGCGTGATCTGGGCGATGTTAGACCCCAAGAGAATATAATGGCGTGGAACTTACCTGCGTGCTCAAACGTAGCTAGGGATGTGAATAGAATGCCCGGATATATGATTCCCTGTCCTAGATTCGCGGGGAAGATGTAGGCGAAGTATTTCCAGTTAGCATCAACGAAATTCAGCGAAGTTACCAGACCATTTCCGAGCGCCATCAATATGGCGCCGACACGCACGAGTGTTATAAGTTTTCCCCATCGCGACATGACGATTCCCGCGATGAGGCCTCCGATAGGCGTCGCCAACGACGGGATGGCCAGTCTAGCCCCTGCCGTAGTCGCCGAATCAAGTAAGACTATCTGGAAGAAAAGAGGGAGCAGAAAAAGATACTGGATGGAAGTATTAGTTGTTGAGAGAAAATAGGGGCCTCTTTAGATGACGTACCGCATAAGCAGAAAGCCCAGCACAGACGTTGGCCAATTGTATGAAAATGGGTAGACGACCTTTCAGCATACGTAAGGGGATAACCGGAATGGCAGTCGTTCTCGCCTCCACCAAAAGAAAGAGACCGAGCAATATCACACTCCCAACTAGACATATTATCACCCATGGGCTACTCCATGGCAGTTCGTTCCCGCCTAAGCTCAGTCCAACAAGCTGAACAGAGATTGCCACGACCAAAAGGAGAGACCCGGAGAAGTCGACTATGCGCCACGTTTCCTTCAGACTTGAGCTTCCGCTAAAAGTGTTGCGCTGGTCCTTAATGACAATATATCCAAGAATAAGTGCTATGACTGAGATCGGAACTTGCTGATCATAGTTAGTGGAGTGAACTTGGAAATAGGGGGAATGCACTTACTAGGAGGAAACACCAGCGCCATCCAATGGTGTCAGCGATGGAGCCTCCGAACGACGCACCGCATATTGCACCGAAGCCAAATATTCCGTTTTGCATCGCTTGATACATGCCTCGCTTACGGAACGGAATCATATCAGAGTTGACGATAGTAGCTAAAACCAGTCAGATAGAGAGCTATTTGAGTAGGATGAACTACTTACCCATAGTCATTAGCCCACCTCCACCAAAACCAGCCAGAGCCCTCATGCAGTCAAGCAGGATAATATCGTTTGCAAGACCACATCCAAGGCAACCAACAGCGAACGTGACAGTTGAAATAAAAAAGCAGATTCGACGACCGAAGATATCAGATACGCGACCGTATAAAGGCTGGAAGGCCGTACTTGTAATGAGATATGATGTTGTGAGCCAAGAGGCAGTGTTCGCAGCATCGAATTCGGAGCTTATCACAGCATATGTAGCCGCAGTTATAGTGCCATCGAAGCCGTAGAGGAATACATTGGACATGATCGCCATCTGGATCCAGAGGAAGTACTGCGGAGGTTCCCAGCCCTCATCTTTTGGCGGCGGTGGGCCTAACAGGGGCTGATGTTCTCCAGACTCCGGATCGTGAGAGTCGGCCCCGGGAGACTGAGATATACGCTGCTCACTCATACTGCCTTCGGATTCACCTTGACTAGAATGTAAGCTGGGTATTGTGCGTAAGTTGGGAGAAGTCATTTCAACGGAGTTTTATAGTGGAAGGGTCCACCATCAGAAATAGGGATCAAATTATTGAGCTTGTGATACGCGTAAGGACCGAAGATTGCTGCGCGAAAATCTCGCGATGCGCTCCGTGCTTATAATATTCTTATACCACAAAAATTCAGCGTCAGACTGATGTGACCTAGGGTGGGCCATTGCCCCCCCTGAACCGCTAACAGGCCAAAACGAAAAGAAAATCATAACTAATTAAATAAAATAGATAACGATATATAGTGATGATATTATAATACAAAAAATGTTCATAAAATTCATTATCGAGTTTGAATATTTTATTTTATTTTCCATACTTTGACGACTTCGTTATTTGAGATATTGAGTGTTAATACGAAGATCTTTTTTTCCCAATCCCCGCTATGGCGTGCTCCTGGTGGAACACCACATCGATCTCGGTGACGACGGGTTGGGGATGAGTTATGATCACTTAAATATCTCTCTTAAAAGAAGACAAGGGGCAAGGGCTAATTGTCTGATCCCAAATTAGATAAAAACAGACGATAGCGATGTTATTTTCAACTCGATTACCCGAATTACCACACTCAATTTATCAAGCATGAGCGACTGGATCTTCACACACTAAAACGACTCTTATGACTTACGTGAGGATTCTGTCCGTAGAACTAAGAAGGTTGAGATCAGTATCTTGCTACCATACTCCGCACCCTGAATTGAAATTAAATCCAATCTCTCTAGACAGACAATACTTCGGAATCTCCTAAATCTTACACCGATAATTGTATCTCAAGAGGCTAGTGTTAACCCCCAGAGATCTTAAACCAGATATGCAGCTAATTAAGCTCTACCATCTCATTCCAAAAACGACGGGCATACCTACCTAAGTAGGTAGTTAACCCTAAATACCAAGTCCGAAATGAAGATCCCGACCCTTTATAGCGACCTGCTGAGTTGTGTCTGAAGGTGTGAGGAGGCTGAGTGCTTTCCCAATCGCTTGCTGCACACTTAGGATATCCTCCAGATTCACGACTTTGTCCTTCTTTTCCCAACCCAAGGAGGTCGGGAGGCGTTCATTTTCTATTCCTCACCGTTAGAATACACGTGAGTAGTATTTGCGAATAGTCGGAATATACTCACCAAAGAAATATTCCACAAGCGTTCTGTTTACGGTTATGGCCTCGAGATCACCGAAAGCGATGACCGGCGCAGCTACTTCCCCAAGACTAAATTGTTCCGTATTGGAGGTAAAAGTGTAGGTCGGGTTGAATGCTCTGGAGCTGATTTGCCGTGCTAGCTTACTATTAGCCAGCATCGTGGCGTTCAGCGTTGGGTCGGTCCAATATGTCTTCGTCTCATTGAAAACCTGTTGATTGAAGACGTGGTTGTTCCCGAAGAATGCATCGAGTCGGCTGATTGGCTTGAGTTAGCACTCGAGCGAAACTGAATTGTTGAGTGACGTGTTGGTATGACAACTCTCGCGGGCGGGAACTCATTCCTGAGTTGCGTTGATTGGACACCGAGAAAGAATTTCTAATTCAAGGCCCCTGAGACTTACCTCAAGCTTGCGTCGTGCTCCAGAACATTATGTCGATTGAGATCATCGCTGGAAATATAATATATTAGCTCGGTATTTAACAGTAAACCCAACGTCTACAGAGCATCGACTTGGCCTCGGGTGAGGCTTACGATTGTAAAAAGGGGATTAAGAAGAAGGATAAGTGAAATGCCTTACAGCGAAAAAGACGTAGCGTTAGGCTCCGGGCTAGCGATGATAGCTTGGTTGAACATGATCATGGCTAGGGAGGCGTTGAAATTGAGCGCGGAGCCCATGGCGTCAATGACAACTTCCTTCGTGATGTTTCTCCCATCGTGCGGGAGAAAGCCGTGGTTTGCTAATGTATTCATCATGGGACACGGACCTCTGACTACTGGAAGTTAGCCTTTGCGAAGAGACTCAACGGCATGTGGCTCTATCCTACAGTCACCGGGTCCTGCCGGGGACCAGTTTAGTGATCCTCGACCATGGTGAGGGTTGGCAAAGCTCGGTGTGAACACGAGAGCGGAGGTTAGGATGGTGGTGAGCCTTAATGTCTGCATGGTGGAATATAGTTTAAGGGCGGCTGTTTCAGTTAATCAATATTGCTGAGTTGACCGACGAGTAGCAGTCCTTATAGCCCGTGTTATTTATGGTTGCCTAACATGCTGGCGGCTGTCTTGTTGAGGCCCATCGCTCTTCTGGAAGCTATAAGGGGTTACAGCCCAATACACACTAAGACAATTCAACCATACTTGGTCGGATCCCGTCTGTCTACCCCTGACTAGTGATGACGAATGACGCGTCGTGATTCGAAATGCAGTTCTAGTGGTTGGTCCTGGAGACGGGGGTATATATACGCGTATAGGTAATGCGGGTGCGGGATCGACATAGATGCTACTATCTGGGCCATCTCATGGAGCGGAAAATGGCCACCATCGGCCTGCTTGCCTTATAGGCGGAGCCGTAGAATGTGAAAATATACTAGGGGTTTGTACGGTCTATGATTTATGCCTTATCTTTCCGAAGCTAGTACGATGCTGGCTATTACTAACAGGCCGCCCTAGACGGAGTGGGAGAGTAACCCGTGTATCTTCAGCCGTGATCTCTCACTAACGAACGCCTGTCAGTTGATAGTTCCCGTTCTACACGTACCACGACCCAAGCAGGCGTTACTCATTACAGATCACGCAGCTTATACCTTAATCTTCCCGAATGACCAGACACCCTAATGGCGTACACCCGAGGTCTATTCGGGCCGCAGGTGATCTTTGTTTGGAGAGTCCTCGTCGTGGAAAGGGACCCGGTATCGGGTATAGGTGAACAATTTGCTACATGAGTGGAGGAACGGGCGCTAGACAGGTAGTCGAGTAAGTCGTGAGGGCGACTCCGACAGAATGAAGAAACCCTAGCGCATGAACTTCTAGGTCGGCATCCGTCAACCAAGGAACCACTCGTTAAGTCTACCCCATCGTAACATATCGGGAAATTTCGTACAAACCTTGAACTACGATTGGGTTGAGCCAGGTAAGCTAAGTGGCCAGCAGGGCTATTCCTAGTGTATCTACGACTTCGACGTCGTACTGCGTAGAAAAGCTTAATCACTATCCCTCCCTAAGACAAGCTTAGCTACGAGCAGGGCGCTGGTGGGAGGGCATGCTCCTTGGTCCCCGAGATTAAAGGTGGTAATGCAAAGCCTTAGCCACCTTGATCACCTTGCGGGCACACAGCCGGGTGCAATGATAAGGCGATATATACGCGTATAGAATACGCGTATTCGGTGGGGCAATCTGGGGCTTAAAAAGGTTACTTGCGATCCGCGGGTTACGATCCCCTGACGCGATATGAGCACCGTGACTCCTAAATACGTGTATAAAATTCGAAATCAGAACTTGCTACAGCGAAGCTTTAAATTCTCTCTGTCGACCTGTTATTGACGTTTGGGCATTGGTATTAGACCTATTTTGATACGAATAATCTTTGTTCAAGCAGTTTAACTCCGGTGCTCTGGGGCTCTGCTTAGGATCCCAAACGGCCAGTGCCTATTGACATTAACCAATGCTAATGAGATGAATACACGTAAAATGGCTATACCAGGGACTGAGCCCCCTTTATTGGTTCACTATGACTTTTTGGACGTTTACAGTAACTCCCATCTAATCCTATCGAGGTGCCATTTTCCTATCGCAGAGCGCGGGAGGATAGAAGGAAATCATGGATCCCTCTTCTCTACCTAATTAAAAATGAATCGTAATTGGGATTCCGAAGGTTCCGAATACACGCCCAGTCGGAATTGAAATGTCTGGCCAAGCGCCTGAACCGTTTGTCTTCTATAATTATGCGTCGTCGCTACTTACCGTTCTACGCGCCCGCTTTCCAATGATCGCATATGGGGTTAGGGTTGGGTTAGGGTTAGGGTTAAATGAAAAAACAGCCCCGGCGTGGTCCTCGCAACTTTTATTATTAGATATCATTCTCTCCACCAACCTTAGAAATTATCGAAAACTTTCCCCTAGCACTCGTACCACCGCCATTGATCATCTCTAGTCGAGGGTGTGAGATAAGGTATAGGGCCAGTAATGTCTTTACCGAGACCCCTTGTATCGTGTAACAGATCCTCCTCCTACTCGGCCAACCTTGTTCTCCGTTTCGATTTATATGGCATTCGGCCGCGTAGTTATCCCCTTCTATGGCGAGCGGAGGTCGATGATCAAGCGCATAACGCGCCGGCTGCATTATGCTCGCGTGGGCTAATACGGAGGACACTATGAAAAGGGGCAACAACATAAATGCCGGTGGGTTGGTAATCTTGGCCCAGGTCTATCCACCGTGCGATTATATATGTTATGGGCTCTAAAGGGATGTTACGAGAGAGCAAGATGTGCTCACATTTTCGACACTCTCCTTATGGGCCCCCGTTGTCATTCTCTTCAACGTCTTCCGTCCTAACCGTCTGCTAAGTACCAAGGCGCCCAACGAGGCGCAGGATAATGAAATAATTGTGTTTAAGTAACTGGGTATGGAGTATCATAGAGCCAGGTATAATTCTTCAAAGTTTCAGCCCCAGTTTCGGCCAGGCGGTCGGTATATGGCCTAGGGCATGCGATCGGGGAATTTGTGGGAGACGCTGATCCACGGCCCACCGCCCCCTATATCACGGGCCACTAGGAAGAGTAATATTTCGAAGGAGCCTAAGAGCCGACACGCGAGCGACAACTCGAGTTTTTCAACATTCATGAGTATGATACAATAAAAACTGGTAGCGAGGCGGGCTGCTTAGGGGTATCGTAATAATAGCCCGAGAAGATACACAAAATAGAACGACTAGACGATTTTTCGTGAATAAATAACGCGGTATGTTTAGTTTTGGATACCTACATGTTCAAGTATTAGTTAGGGTTGCATTTCTGAGACTAATGCGACTCTTCTTTGCTGGGGGCCCTAAAGCTTGGTCGCTTCAATGAATCTACTACAAAAAGGCACCGCTTCAGACAGTTAGCTGGGAAGCTGGCAGCTTACGCGTATAGTCGCGGTTGGAGGCAGGGCACTTCAAGGATGTGGCGCCGAATCTTCGATTGGTGGCCTAGATTTATACGCGTATAGCTAGTACCGCGCGAGGTAACAGGTTCTACCACTTTACTGAGGCTTTAAGACCAATAAGGATTCTACATCATGTTTTTGTTTCTGTTGTCACTTCACACAATAATCACTTCCCCGGTGATATCTTCAGATGGATAAGTTAAGGGCCCTCGGAGACGCAGTGTCGGCTTTCCTACACAGCAGGTACTTCGATGCACGACACAAAACAATGGTTCATATTGTTCAGATTACACTCGTCGTCATCATATTTGTGTCATCAGGTATTCGGGTGCAATCAAAGCCCAAAGGCATGCCTACAAGGCGATCGGAAACAATTGGGATTGTGATGGTATATGGCGGCGTTACCCGAGTGCATTTCACGAACTTCTAGTCGATGCTGTTATGGCGCATAGGGAATCAAGACGATCATCGTACTTCTCTATCAGATCTTGAGTTCACACGTGGAATATTTCCGGCGTTGGGCTAGTTTGAAAGCATATGCCGTCCTGAACTCTCTAGAAGTACTGTTTTGGTTTGTTGTTGTGATAGTCACATTTATGACTATATCGACATTTTGTCAGGGGCTCTACTGTGGAATGGGATTTATGATAGCTTTAGACGCTATTATCCTGGTGTAAGTTCACAATACTAATATTCCTATTCAGACTATCTTAGGGGATCGAATGCCGAATAAACATCTAATTATCTGGCCAGAGTTTTGGCTCTTTGGACTAGTATCGCGTCCATCAGGACCTATCGTACGCCGCTTAGGGACGATTTCAAAGGTGGTTCGGACGGAAGCGAAATTCAATATAACGCTTATCGGTCTCCTTCGTCACAAAATCCACGACATTACTACCATCCGCAACCCAATCACTAAGCGGACATTTCCGGTTAGCCCACGACTATGAACATCAAAAATTGCGCAGACAGCTCTAGTTTACAATATTATTACACTCATAACATCCTTACAAAAACGTTTCGAGGGCGATCGGCTACACAGTCCATGCGAAGAGGGTCGCTAGCCTAAGCCAGAGAAAATAAATGACACATCCCGTAAAGGGGGACTGTACGCGCTAGTCGTGCTGGAAAAGCGCGGGGGCAGCGGCACCGTCACGCACTACGGGCGCCACGGGGGGCATCCGTTTGGAAGGGTATAAATATATTAGTAAGGGTCGGTTAAGGTAGGGCCTCACAAGATATATTTGTAGAGCTTGTATATTTAGAGGGTCTTCATAGTTATACTCTTATACGGGTGCAAGCTCGCCAACTATATGGTATTTGCTATATTCGTCGACGTTATTAATCAATGAGTAAAGGGTCTAGTATCGGAGATTTAAGATTAATCATCCAGATCCACCTTATATATATATAACCTTTATTATTAAATTCTTTTTAAGGGATTTTACTTTTATATATAATATATACGATTTATATTATTTTATAAGTTATAAACTCGAAATCGTTATTCGTTATTTTTAATTAATTAAAATAACGAAAAAAAAAATTTAATTTTACGATAATTTTATTTTTTAATTTTTTTAAAATATTTTTATTATTTTTAATTAATTAAATTTATTTCGTTTTTATATAATTTTATCGAATTTAATTAATTATATTAAAAATTAAATAAATCTTTTTTTAAATTTTTATAATTTTACGATTATATTTATTTTTAACGTTTTAAAAAATTTTACTTTTATTTTTTACGATATTTATTATATTTTTAATAAATTATTATTTTTTTCGAAATTTAAATTATATTATTCGACATTATTATATAATAATTTTTAAATAATAAATTTAAATTTTTTTAAATTTATTAATAATAAATTATATTAAATTTAATAATTTAATATTAAAAATTTCGAAATAATTAAATATTATATTATTAAATTTATTTCGATTTAACGGTAATAATTAAAAATTATAAAATTTATTAAAAACGTTAATTTAATTTTATTTTCGATTTAACGTTATTTATTTATTATTAAATAATAAATAATAATTTATATTAATAATTTTTTTTTATATATATAATAGTTAATTAATTTATATATATATTATTTCGTAATACGTATTTTAAAAAGAAGAAATATTTATATATTTTCGTTTATATAAAAAAAATCTTTTTTACGATTTTTTTATTAAATATTTTTTCTTTTTTAAATAATTTATATAATATTAATTTCATTTTATTACGATTATTTTTATTATTATTTTTTTATTTTATTTATATACGTATTTATTAATATTAATTAATATTATTAAAATTAATAATATAAATTAATAAAGTTAAAAAAGTTATTATTATGATAATATAAAAGATTTTTATCGTAATAATATACGCGATAATAATATCCTTTTTTTTATACGATATTTTTTTATTTATATTAAGATATCGTTTTATTATATTAAATTTTTTTAAATTTATAATATTTATTATATCGTAAAAAATTAAAAATTTGATTTAAACGTAAATTTACGGAAAAGAATTTAATTTTATTAAATAAAAAAATATAAATAAATTTAAAATTTTAATTAAATATATTTTTAATTTTATAATTACCTTCGTTTTTTTTAATAAATATTTTAATTATATAACGATAAAATAAAAAAAAATAAATCCGTAAATCGCTACCTTTTAATAAAAAGTAACGTAAATTTTACTTATATTAATAAATTTAAAAATAACGAATAGAAATAAATTATATATTCGTATAATTAAAAAAATTTTAAAAAAATTTTAAAAACGTTTTAAAAGTTTTATTTTAAGCGATTTTTAAGCTTTATTACGTTAATTATAATCGATTTTAAAGATTACGTTAATATAAAAAAATATTTATATAAATAAAAATAATATTAACGTTATTAAATTTTTATTAAACTTTTTATTATTACGTAAATTATTAAAATAAAATAATAATAAATTAATAAAAATAAAATAAAAATAACTTAATACGTTAATATAAAAAACGTTTATATATTAAATTAAAAAAAATATAATTTATTCGAAATTACTTATATTAATATATATATACGTTACGATATAATAACGACTACGGTTTTTCGCTTTTTAAATATTTAACTAACCAATTAGATATGAAAACTCGATAATATCTATTATATTTATAAAATTATCGTTAATATCGTTTCGACGACGTTACGAATTACTTTCGTAATATACGCACCCGTTTTTTATTATATTTAATAACCCATCGTTTATATTTTATATTTTATCGTCTTTTTCGTCGCAATTTTTTATAATATAACCCTTTTAATAATTAATATTTAAATTTTTACCGTTAATTTTATTTAACCCCTAAAATAATTAAAATAATTTACGTAATTAATCGAAACTTTAAATATTTAATATATTTATTTCCCTTACCTTCGCTTTATAAAAAATAACTATACTTTTTTAAATTATTATAAATAATTAATACCTTATTATTTTAATTTATATTAAATTATAAAAATATAATTAACGATATACCCTTAATTTTTAACGAAAAAAATAACTTTAACCCTCGTTATCGAAAAATATTTATAAATTTTTCAAATCGTTATTAAATAATTCGTATATAATATTAACGATTTTATTAAATATTATATTAAAAAAAAAAAAATCATTATATCGAAAATTACGATTTTTTTTTCTAAACGATTTTATAATTTTTATTAATTAAATCGATTTCCGTATTTATATTTATCGAAAATTAATAAAACGATATTTATTATAACGTTTTTTTTATTCGAATTTTTAATAAAATATACTTTTTTATTATCGTCGATTATTTTAAAAAAACTTAAAATAATAAAAATAATTATATCGAAAAACTTTATAACGTTTTAAAAAATAAATTTTGTTTTTTTTTAAACGTATATTATATAATTAAAATTCGTTAAATTTAATTTTACGCCGTATTTTTTATTATTTTTATTAAACGAATAATTATTTATTTTTTATATAATATACTTCGTTATTAATATTTTACAAATATATATTTAACTATAAAATAATATTTTAATACAAAATAAAATAAAGTTTAATATTATTATAATTAAATTTTAATTATTTTTTTTAATATTAAAATTAAAAAAAAAAATAAAAAAAATTTTAATTTTAAAATATTATAAATAATATTAAATAAATTAATATTATATTAACGTATTTTTAAAAAAAATTTTAAAAATAAATAATAATTTATCGTAATTACGTAACGTATTATTTATAATATATTTTAATTATAATATATTTTATTTATTTTATTATATTAATTCGAAAAATTAATTAATAAATTTCGCGCGTTAATTAATATTTTCGAAAATATTAAAAAAATGTATTAATTTATAATTAACGATAATAACGATAAAAATTTTAATTAATTTTATATTAAACGAAGGTATTATCGTAATAATAAAAATAATCGATATTAATTAAAAAAAATAATTTAAATATAAAAATGTCGTTATTAAATATATAAAAAAAAAAATATTAATTTATTAAATATTTTAAAAATAAATAAAAAAAAGTTAAAAGATAATAATAAATTTAAAAAATTAAAAATAAAGGTAAATATATTATATTTTTAATAAGTTATAAAAATATTAAATAAAAAAATTCGAAGTCGAAAAATAATAATTAAAACGTTACCGTTTTCGAAACGAAAAAAATCGATTTTTAACATTAATTAATTGCGATATATTTAATAAATTAAATATATTAATATCGAATCGTTTTTTATTACCTTTTTATCGATAAATTAAAAAATAATATTATATTTATTTTAAATCGATACATTAAAAATATTTTTTAAAATATTATCCCCGATATTAACGTAATTAAAATATTTATTATAAAAAAAAATTAATATTAAACTTTTATAAAAAACTTTTTCGATCGATATTTTAAAATGAATAATAAACGAATTAATAAAATTAACATTAAATTCGAAAATAAACTTTTAATTAAATTATTAAAAATAATTACAATTAACGTTTCGTTCGAATTAATCGATTTTTATATTATAAAATTAAACATTTCGTTTTTTATATATTTAAAAAATATAAATCAATTAAATGTTTATTTAAATAATATTATAAATTAATTAATCGAAAAAAATAATATTATTATTACCGTCGTTCGTAAATAAAAATATTTATAATTTTATTTCGATAATACGATTTTTTTTACAAAATTCGAACTACGTTATATTTATATCCGATTTAATTACCTTTTTATAATTAAACTATATACTTTTTTAAATAAAATAAATTATAACGTCGATATTAAAAATATTAAAAAAATTAATAAATTTTATTACCATTACTAAATTAAAAATAAAACCCTTTAAAAATTTAAATTTAATTTAAAAAACCTTAATATAAATTTTAATTACGAAATTATCGTTAATATTATATATTTAAATAAACGTTCCGTTTTATATATAATTGACGTTATTATAAAATTTTAAATTATTCGTTTTATAAAAATTATTTTTATTAAAAAAATTTAAAATATATTAAAATAATATTAAATTAATATTTATTTCGAACCTTCGAATATTATTATATATAATGTCGATACGAATTTCGATAATATCGAATTTCGAAATAAAACTTATATTATTAAAGTCATTTATTATTAAATATTAATCGAAATATATTAATTAATTAATAAAATCGAAAAATATTACGACCCCGTTCGTAAAATATATAAAATTATTACCGATAAATTTTAAAGTTTAAATTTACGCGTAATTCGATTATAAATAATTATTAAAATAATTAACGATATAATTAATTTTAATAATTTAATATTTATATTTTTTATATTTAACGTTTACTTTAAAATTAATATAAATTTACCCCTTACCCCCGTATAAATTTAAAAAGTATAAATCGTTTAAAAGGTAATAACAAAAATTAAAAAAATTAAAATATAACGTTCCGTAAAAAATACCCTAAATATACGTAATAACTTTAATATATAAAAAACTCTCCTCGTATTACTTTTTATCGATAACAAAATATTTATTTATAAAAAAAAAAAAAATAAAAAAATTTTTATAAAATTATTACGATGTCGAATAAAAATATTATTATCGTTTTTAACGTTTCGAATAAAACATTTACGTTTAAAAATTTTTATATTAAATCGTATATTTAATTTAAAAAAAACCCCGTATCGATTAAAAAATTTAAAATCGAATTATTTATATTAATTTTTAATTTCGATAATTATTAAATTATTTCGAAAAAAAACTTTATATATATTAACGATTTTTTTTATATTATTAAATTATATATTATTAATAAAAAATAAAAGAATTTTATTTTTATTATTAAATTACGAATAAATAAAAAAATTATTATATAAAAAAAACCTTACGAAATATCGAATATAAAAAAATTTAACATTTTATTCGAAAAAAATATTTTACGCCTAAAAATTTACGATATAATTATACATCGAAACGTTACGATTTTTAAATTACGAATAATCCGTAAAATTAAAGGTAAAAATACCGCCGTATTATACGAAAAATCTCGCTTAATAATTTAGAATTATAATAATTTCGATAAAAAATATATTATAACGTATATATTTATTATTTAAAAAATTAATTAACGCATTATATTAATTTTAACGTTTATATTACGTCGTAAAAAAATAAAAATTATAATTCGAAATATTATAATAATTTACACCTAATTTAAAACATCGATATAAAAAATTATTTTTATATATTTATTAATTAAATTTAAAAATAAATACCCTAAAAAAACATTATTATAAATAATTAAACTTTTATATAATTTCGCGAAATTAAATATTTATTAATTTAAAACTTATTCGCGTTATTATTAATAAAAATTATAAATAAAATTATTAATTTTCGACTTTTATTTATTTATAATAAATTCGAATTTATTTAAATTTATTAACTTTTAAATAAATAATACTTTTAATATTAATATTACGAATTTTTTTATTATTAAAAATAAAATTTTTAATAAAATTAAAATTAAAACGCGTTTTTAAAAAATTATAAACTTCGAAATCGAAAATTTTAATAATTTATATATTACGATTTACAATAAAAACTTTAACGTAACTATTACTTAAAAAAGTTAAATTAAAAAACTTAAATTACTAAACGTTAAAACTTTCGATATAATTAAAAAATTCGTAAAATAACGAACCCGAAACGTATACATCGCTTTTATATATTAACTCGAAATAACTTTCGATTATTCGACGATAACTTAATATTTCGAATTCGAACCTAAAAAAATTAAAACTTTTAACGTTAAAATTAAATAATAAATAAATAATTAAATACGTAAACTTCGATATATTAAATTAAACCCTTAAAATTTATACTTTTATATCTTTATCGATAAATTTTTCGTAAATAATAAAAACTTAAATTTATAAATCGAATACGTTATTATTTTAAATAATAAAAATCCCATCGATCGAAATAATAAAATATAAATTATTAATAATATTATTTATTAATTATCCATTAAATATAAATAAATTACTCGTAACGTATTTATTAATAAAATTTACGAAATAATTTAAAATTTCGACGTTAACTACGTTATTTATTATATAATTAATATTATTTTAAAACGTTTTTTAATCCCTAAAACCCTTTTTATTTTATATACCGACTCCCTATTACTATATTAATATTTAATATAAATGAAAAACATTAATAAAAAAAAATTAATAATCGATTTAATAACGTTAAAATAATTTTATAAAAACCGAAAAATTAATAACATTCGATAAATATATAAATCGTATAACCCCGCGAACGTAATAACGAAAACGTCTTTTAATAAAACTATATAAAATTTAATAAAAAAAAATTAAATTAATTTAAAATTAAAAAAATAAATAAAACGAAAAATTTAATTAACAATTCGTAATTAATTAATTACGAAAAAAAAATAAAATAAATAATAATTAATTAACTTATATATATACCACTTCGTAATACGTACCTTAAAAAAAAAAAATACCTATATACTTTCGTTTATATAAAAAAAATCTTTTTTATAATCTTTTTACTAAATATTTTTTTTTTTTAAATAATTTATATAATATTAATTTTACCTTATCGTAATTATTTTTATTATTATTTCTTTACTTTATTTATATACGTACCTACCAATAATATATTTATCGAAAAAAATAAAAATATTAAAAATTATATAATTTTAAATCGATTATATAATCGATTTATATTTATTTTAATATTAACTTCGAAATTTCGAAAGTATATAATATAATTTATAATCGAAAAAATACGAAAATTCGATTTTTTATATTATTAATTATCGTTTATATCTTTATATTTTAATTTTAATTTTAATTAATTAAAATTTTATTTTATTTTATTATTTTTTATTTTTTTTATAATATTATAAATTATCGTTAAAATTATTATTATTTCGAACGTATAAATTATATTATAAATTATATATTAATTTTATAAATTTTATTAATAATATAAATTATTATATTAATTTTTTTTTAACTTTTTTAATTATATACGTTTAATTTAAATAAATTATTTATTATTATTTAATTATTTTTAAATTATAATTTTAACTTAAATTTAAATATATTAAAATATAACGTTATATTTTTTTTTTATTTAATTTATTTTTTTTATTTTATTAAATTATATTTTTTATATAATTATATAATATTATTAAAAAAAATTAACTTAAATAAATTATTATTTTATTTAATTAATAATTATATCGATAACGATTAATAATTGATTTTATTTAATTTAATAATAATATTTTTATTAACGTGTAATTTTTTTAAATATTAATTTTTCGAATTTTAACTTTATTACGTATAATAATAATATTTGTTAATTTCGAAATAAATCGTTATATTTATTAATTAATTAAATAATCGAATCGATTTTTTTAATTAATAATAATTATTTTTTTTTTTTACTTTTAATATATTATTTAATATAACTTTACTTTATTTTAAATATATAAATTATAATTTATAAATTAATAAAAAAAATAATTATATATATATATATAAAAATTAACGTCGAATAAAATATTTTTTTTTTATTTTTTAAATATTAAATATTTAATTTAACTTTTATAATTAAATATTATTCGTATTTTTTATAATATATAATAAATATATGTTATTATATTTTTTTTTTATTTTATTTTATTTATTAAATTTTATTTTTAAATTTATATCGAATTAAAATTTTATATATAAAATTTTATAATCGTTTTATTTTATATTATTATCGTATATAATTATATATTAATATTATTTATATTTTTTAATTATAATTTTTATCGTATAAATTTTACTAGTTTTTTTATATTATTTTAATAATATTACTTATTATAAATTTAATTAATTTTAAAAATATTTTTACGTAAAAAATTTTAATTTTTAAAAACGAATTAAACTTCGAAAATTAATTAACGAAATTTAAAAATAAATTTAAATATAACGATTTTTTATATTATATTATTAAAAATTTATTTAAAAAACGTACGAATTAATATAAAAAAAACCGTATTTTCGTTATTATTTTAATTAATAATTTTTTATCGAATTACGTAAAAACCATTTTAAAAAACTACGATTAAAATTTTAACGATTAAAATTTTAAAATTATTTATAATTTTATATTAAAATAAATTTTCGGAAAATTAATTAATTATATAATTAAATTAATCGATAATTAATAAATATTAATCGTAGTTTTAAATTTATAAAAATTTTTTAATAAAATTATTAATATTTATAAACGTTTTAATTAATTAAAAATCGATATTAACGAAAAATACGCGTTATACGTTATATTACGTTATTTAAAAAATTATAATCGTACGTAATATAAATAATTATTATATTAATTAATTAAAAAAAACTTTACGTAACGTAAATTAATAATTAATATATAAATTAAAATTAAATTATTAAAAAATAACGATATTATTACATTAATTTAATTTAAAAATAATTTTTTTTATAACCGTAAATTATAATAAAAATTTTAAAGTAATTTATTTAATTAAAATTATTTTATATTGTTTTAACTTCCTTTTAATTACTTTAAAACCCATTTTAAAAATATTAATTTTACGTAAATATAATATAAATCGAAATAACGATAATATAAAATTAACTTTAATTAATATAATAAACATTATAAATATATAAACTTTAAAAAATATTACTTTTATAAAAATTAATTAAAACCCGTAAAAATTAATCGTAATAATTAATTTAAAATTAATTATATTATTATAAAATCGAATAATTAAAACGCTAGTTTTAAAATATTAAATTTTAATTATAATATATAATTAACTTCGATATTTAATTTAATTTTAAAACTTACTTCGAATTCGAAACTTTCGTTAATTTTAATATTTAATTTAACTTTTATATTAACCTTAATTATCGTATTAAATAATTTATTATTAATGTTATTCGAAATAATTATTTAAAATAACGTAATTTTAAATTTAAAAAACGATAAATATACGTTTAATAATTAACGATATTTTATTATTTTAACTTATATAATTTAATTTTTTTTAATTATAATAATTAATAAAAAAATCGTAAAATTTATTATATTTAATAAAATAAAAATTTTAATTATTACCTTTTCGAAATTTATTAATATTTTTCGTTTCGTTAATATAATTTTTAACGTTTTTATTTTTTATAATATATTTAATATTAATTAATTACGCTTTAAAAAAGTCGTAATTAATAATCGAATCGATACTTTAATTAATAAACGTAAAAATTAATAATTTATAATTATTAATTAAATATTAAACGTAATAATTTTTCGTACCCGTCGATTAATTAATTTAACTTTTATATAAAAACTACTTTAATTAAACTTTATTTTATATATTATTTATTAATTTATATATAAATATTTTATATATATTAACATTAAACGTATAAAAACCGTATATAAACGTATTAATATTAAAATATTTAAAATTAAAATAATTAATTATAAATATAAAACGTATTTATTTAATAAAATAATTAAATTAATAAATTAAATTTCATCGATTTTTTAATTTAAATTATTAACATTAATTACTTTCGATTTAATAAAATATAAATACGAATATAATAATCGTTGTTATATAATTTATATAATTAATAATTATTTAAAATATTATTAAATTATTTTTACATTTATAAAAACATTTAAATTCGTTTTTATTAAAATAATTAAATTAATTTAAATAATTAAATAATAAATTATTTTATTAATATAAACGATTTATTTTAATAATAATAAAAAAT
Source organism: Pyrenopolyporus hunteri (assembly GCA_902806595.1). Taxonomy (NCBI): domain Eukaryota; kingdom Fungi; phylum Ascomycota; class Sordariomycetes; order Xylariales; family Hypoxylaceae; genus Pyrenopolyporus; species Pyrenopolyporus hunteri. The sequence continues at coordinate 588,783 of CADCXC010000011.1, read as the reverse complement.
TTTTCGACGTTATTAAATAAATTAAAATACGTAACATATTAATTTATTTTGTTATAATTTACCATTATAAATAATTTAAATTAATTAAACGAATCGAATTATCCATATAATAAATAACGCGATTTATTTTTAACGCCGTTAATTTATTTTATATATTATAATTTTTTATAAAATAAATTACTATAATTACGATAAATTTTTTATTGATTTAAATTAATAAAAATTTTAAATTATTATAAATACGTTTAATTACGTTTTTAAATTTACATCCATTTAATTAATAACTATAAATTATTTATTTTTATAAATATAATTATAACATTTATATTATTAAATAATAACCGCGTTTCGTAAAAATAAATTTACGTATTATTAAAAGTTAATTAATAAATTATAAAAATAAATATAATATTATTTATTATATTTATTTCCTTTAATTTAAAAAAGTTAAAAAAGTCACCGATATTTAATTTATGGAAAAGTTTTTCGAAAAAGTTAAATTATAACTCGATTTTTTTACTTTAAAAGTTACATTCGAAAATCCATTAATTACATCGATTATCGATTTAAATTCGAACTTTAATAACGTAAAATAATTACCTTTTTTTAAACCGATTATCCCATTTATTTTTAAATTTATTTTTAATTTTATAAACGATTTAAATTTAAACCCCGTAAAATCGTAAAAATAAAAATTTTTATTCGAATTATTTTTAATTTAATCATTTAAAATTTAAATAATCTTTAAAAATTAAACGAACTTTAAAAATTAAATAATCTTTAAAAATTAAATACATACGATTATAATCTTTAAAAATTAATATTCGAATTTATTTAATTTTATTAATAATTTTACCCCTACATTTATTAAATTAAATACATTAATATTAAATAAATTTAATTTTTCCTCGAATAAATTAAACGATTTAATTAAATTAAATAATTTAAAAAAATTAAATAATATAATTAAATTAAAAATTAAATTAAAAATTAAATTAACAATTAAATTAAATATTAAATTTTTCGAAAATATTTTAATTAAATTAAAACGTTTAATTTTAAATAAAAATTCCTTTTAAATTAATTTTATTTTAATTTAAACGTTTTAATCGATTTAATTATAATTATTATAAAAATTACCTTATAATACCGCTTTAATTAATTACATTATTTAATTAATTTTAATTTTAAAACCCATTTATATTAATATTAATATTTACATTTTTAATATTATTTAACTTTTTTATTTTTCGAATTTAATAATTAATTACTTTTTAACTTTTAATTATTCGAATTACCCATTCGTTAAAAACTTTAAATAAATTTAATAAAACTCGAAATTATAAAAAAAATAACAATTAATTTTTAAAAAATAAATACGCGATTTAAAAAATCGTTACATATAAAATTTAATAATTTCGCTTTTAAATATAAATATTTTATTAAAAAAATAAATTATAAATTAAAAATTTAATTTCGATAATTAATAATAACGTAATAAAACGTATTAAATAATATATAAAAACTTAAAAAAATATAACTTATAAACGATTTAAAATTTATATATTATTATCGTTAATTTCACTTTAATTAAATTATTTTTAATATTTATAATAATTTTCGACTTCGAATTTTATTAATTAAACGTAATTATTATTTTTTTAAATTTCGAATTATACGATAAAAAAATTTACGTCGAATAACCCTATAAATTTATATAAAAAAATTTTAACTATATTTATCGACTTCGTAAAATTTTATATAAATTACGTAAAACTTTATTTTAATAATATTATACGTTAATTAAAACTCTTCGAACTTTAAATTTCGAATTTTTTATAATTAATTATTATATATATAAAAATAATAATACGAATATACTTTTATTAATTTACGTTAATAATTTAATTTTTAATAAACCTATTAAAAATATTATCTTTTAAACGAAAAAAACCCTCGCTATTTTTTTTAAATTTAAACTTTTAAATAAAATTTATTTATTTTTCGATTTAATTATTCGAAAAAATCGTACTTTAAAATAAATTTAAATTAATTAACTTTAATTCGCTAAAAAAATATTTATAAAATATAATTTTATAAATTTTAATTTTATAAAAACTTTTTAACGATTTAATTTTTTTATATTTTATTTTTAAAAATTAATTATAAATAAAAAAATTATAAAATTATATTAAAATTATATAAAATTAATTAATTTCTTTTTTATATAAATTAAATTCGATATTATTTAAATTTTTAATAAATTATTTAAAATTAATTTTAATTTTTCGACTTATTATTAAACGATTATTATATATTTAATACGATATATTATCGACATTATTAATTTCGATATTTTATTAAATAAAATTTAATATATAACTTTTTAATTAAATTTTATTAATTACGATAATATAATTTTTAATAATATCGTTAATATATAATAATTTATAAAAAAGATAGTAATTTTTTTAATTAATAAACTCATTTATTAAAAATCGAAAAAATAATTTTTAATTATATTATTATTTATTAAAATTAAATTTATAAATTTAACTTTATTAAATAAAACATTAATTTAAATTAATAATTTAATTATTAATTTCGATTATAAATAATTAATATTAATAATAATATTTATCGATTTAATAAATATTTTAACGATTATAATTAATTTTTTAAAATCGACCTATATTTATTATATTAATATTCGTTATAAATAAATTATTAATATTATATTAAAAAGTTATTTCGTTTTAAATTACGTTATTATTAATAAAATAATTATAAACGATTTAATTAAATTATTTAAAAAAGAAAAATACGCGTAATTTATATAATTATTACGTATATAAATATATTTATAATAATCGTAAACATTTAATTTAAACGTAAAATTTAAACCTATAAAAATACGTATTTAATTACGTAATTTTATTTTTACATTTTTTAAAATATTATAATTTATACGATATTTTTTATTTTAAAATATTTTATAATTTCCTTTTATATATAATTTTTTAAATAAATCGTAAAATTTAACGCTTAAACTATAAAAAAATATCGAAAATTTAAAATTAATCATCTAGATCCACCTTATATATATATAATCCTTACTGCTAAATTCCTCCTAAGGGATTCTACCCTCATATATAATATATACGATCCATATCATCCCATATCTAATAAACGAAATGGTTAACCGCTTCTTTAACAAGGAGAACATTCGATGTTACTAAGAATAAATTCGACAATTTCGTCGCTGACAAATTCTTACTCTTGTGGTCGAGGTCGGTCGTGGGAGTAGGGGCGCGTTTGATCTCGTTGTCGAAGCCTATATCGCTTATACCAGTCGCCTGGACGACGGAGGCGCGGTTTCCAACCGTTAAGACTCCCAAGAACGCCGAGTTCGGCCTCTACTACCAGGTACGCTTCATAGGCCAACAAGGCAATGTTGAGGTGACCAGCCTTCATGATAACAGTACTCATAGAACTAAGAAAAGCGAAGGATCCGAGTTTCGCGTCGCACCGACCGGCGGCGAGGGAATAAAACTAAGGCGAACACTACTTCATTGGGGGCTGAGGTGGTGTATGCCTTCTTAACACCAGATGACCTTCTGTCTAAGTCCTGAGGGTCAATCCACATACTCCGTAACGGGAATATGCTTATGAACTAGGGCTTGTCGAGCACAGGAACTAAGTATCTTCCCAACAAGACAGCGGTGTTTCACTCCTATATCGAGCTCTGGATATGTTGATGTTGGCGTCGAAAATTATCGCGCCTTTCGTTACAATTAGACAGGCCTCCCTAATGAGGAGCATAGTATTGTGGCTCTGAAAGAGGCGTTGCTGCGTACGTCATCTGGAACGGTCACACGGAAAATAAGACACGGACTATCCACGCCGTTACCGACGATCAGGGGTCCAGGGAGTTCCTTGGAGAGAGCGTAGAAAGCGAGCTTTGAGATTTCCTTCCGAACTCGAGACGAGACCGTTACCGGGATTCCTGTCTGAGGGTATTGGTATGAATGGTCGGTCGCTTCGACGCGGTAGAACAATCCCCGTAGAATGGGAGATCAAGCCTGCGGGAAGCTACGCAAGATTTCCATTATTAATATGGTAATCAAGAATCTTTTTTAAAGCATGGCAACCGCCGGGAGGAATATGGGATTTTGTAGTATGTTCGGCTTCGGATGGATGGTCTTTGAGACGAACCGCATAGAGCCGCCGGGTTTACCTAAAATGGACGCGTACTCCGTCTCAACCTCTGAGACGGATCTCCGCCTATTACTTTTATTTACCCTCCCATCTAACTCAGAGGAAATGGCAGGGATGGAGATATATACGAAATCGTCGTACATGACTCTTAGATTCTACGATACATTCATTTTACGATTGATTGAAGCTGATTACCATGCACTCATGTCGTTAACTTGAAGCCCTCGCTACGGGTTAGGGTTCTTACGCACAGTACTTTTCAATCCTGTGCACGGATTGCTTGGCCGGACAACGCGGATACAGCGGTCAAGGTCGGCCTTAGAACAGTCCACCAATGCTGTCAGAACGCGACACAAAGAGCGCTTCTCGCCGATACGAGATGACAATCTAGGCGGACAGATCGCGATCCTTCCTAAGGATCACCAGCTGTAATAGGTCATCATTTCGATCCTCTACTACGAGGGGTGTTGATAATATACGATCCACAATCCTCATGCCAACTGTTGACAGAATAATAGGCTTAATTATGGGATATAATTACCTAAGAAAGTTGCACTCGTGTGTTCATGGCCGCATTGTGAGGAGAATCGGAGATTGGAGACCGTGTCATCCCCCAAGGTGTAGGGGTAAAATAGCCAGTTCCTTTGTTATATATGACGCCGAAGAAAACTCGTATCGATCAAATTATCCCGAATGATTACTGTATCTTTGCAATCATGCTCACACCGTCTAGGAGGAAGCATGAAAAATGTTTACAGGGCTGCGAGTGCGTGGAATATGAAAAATGAGGCCTAATATGTCAAATACAAATACGTCGTTTCGTAGAAAGCACTACGGTTCCTGGAAGTGTTCTAGAATTATCCGATCCACCTTATACGGCAACCAAAAATAGATTTTAACCTCAAGGTTGAGACCGTGAAGCTACCACGTTACATACCTACCACCTATCCATCCACCGATATTATATGTAATAGGACTGTATAATGCGTTTCGACTACCTAGCCAGCCACGCACATATGCGATAGCCACGCTAGCTTGTCTCTGGTATATGCCGAGATCATGGTCAGCAGTCCATTACATAGATCTAATGTATAAGGTTAGGGCCGACGATCGTTACCGTGTGGAGAACAGCCGTAAGCCGATGGGGCTATTTCTCCTTCCAGGATCACCACACGATGTCCTGTGTGTCCACACCGGTGGAGTCTGGGGTTCTGGAATACGAGCTTGAGCCTCACGCGCGTCGTTACGTTCGCCAGGGCCATCCGGCAGAATCAAGATCCAAGGGTCTCACGCTATTCCCGGTCATGTGACTATGGACAGACGAACGCAAGATGGGCTACGTCAATACGAGCTTCGACAATGGGACCCTTTCTCATGGCTGAGTCGAATAGGTCTAGCGAAACTCGGCCAGCCACCGGATGGGGTATAGAATACGGTAGAACTAGACACGATGATGTCCGATGATGTCGAGACTTCGAGATTCTGGTATAAAAGGCCCTCCAGTCCTCCCACCAATGTGCTCTTCATACTCACCACCATCACAACCATCACAGTCACAACAATAAAAGCATCTCGTTCGCTCAAACAACTACCTACGTACTCACGTAATCTTAATATCTAAACCTTACAACCTCACCCAACTCATCAAAATGAAGTTCACCACCGCTGCCATTTCCTCCATCCTCGCCGCCACCGCCCTCGCGGCCCCGGCTCCCGCTCCAGCGTCCAAGTCCGCCATGGCCGACGTACCGCAGTGGACGATCGAGAGCCTGAAGCGCGTGTGCGACACCGCCGACACGCAGTGCACCTGGAGCTTCAACATCAACACGCACCTGGCGGACCCGACGCCCTGCACCTTCACGGTCAAGGGCTCGCCGGCCAGCCAGACCGACAGCAGCGGCAACACCTGCGGGCCGTACACCGTCGGCTCCGGCTGGAGCGGCCAGTTCGGCCCCGGCAACGGCTTCACCACCCTGAGCGTCGTCGACTACGCCAAGAAGCTCATCGTCTGGCCCGCCTACACCGATAAGCAGCTCGAGGGCGGCAAGGTCGTCACTCCCGACCTGAGCTTCGCGCCTACTACTCTCCAGTTCTAAGTCTGGTGATGGTGGCGATGATGGTACTTAATGGGGTATGAGTGGGGGGGCAGAGTTAATCGCTTACGAAGAGACGTGGAATGGGAATACATAGACTGGTGTTTTTTTTCGGGACACAATGTAATAGATACAGCACGGCAGCGTAATGGTCAATAGCTTAGCCCGGCTCATACGTAGGGTCATTCTCTAATACATATGTACATTTTGGGCTACGTTGTTCCTTTTGAACCCGACTTTGAACGTGATCATTAATCGCCAGTGTTGGTTGCCCACTGAAGAGGTCCCAAGCTTCATGTATCATGCTTCCCTTTTCCGAGCCCCATAACATGATAGGCGTAGTTATGCCTTGATCTCCACCAACTCTTTAGGAATGACATGCTGCTAAGTAATAGCCGGTGTCCCCTGTTGATTCCGAAATCAATCCCAGTCGGCAAACGGATCGACCTTGTAGGCATCCCTCGCGGCCTGGAAGTCCCCCTTGAGTTTGGTCGCGGCTAGTAGTGCGGCGTACACAACCTCGTACTGCCAGTACCACATGTCATGCTCCTCGAGCCATTCCATGAGCATGTCGGCTTCGTTGTTGCTGGTGTGTACGATTGGCTCGGGACGGACTAGTGTGGCTGGCGATTCGGGCTCTTCACCTTGGTCGGACATAACCGCATCTTGTGTCTCCGATTCTTCTTCGTCGTCTTGGTCGAGTCCATAGAGGCGATATCCTTTGAATGCCTTTTCATCGTTCTCGTCGCCATCAGCACCGTAGGTGATCGAGGATCCGTTCTCGGAGTTGGGAGGGATGATTGGCAAGATGTTTGACTCGGCTTCTTCTTGGGGCGGCAAATAAGACGTGGAGGGTTCTCCGTGCTGCTCCGGGAGGGGTTCGGGCATCTCTAGGTCATCCTCATCGTCGGACCATATGAACAACTCGCTTGGTCGGAGTGAGACGGGCGGCTCGATGCTGCTGGAGCTTGAAGGCAAATCTTCCGCGATGCTTGTAAGCATTTTCTTCTGGGGTTCTGAATTCTCGCCTCGATGGTTATCCTCTAGGAAGCCGTTCTCGTCGTAAACTACGGTGCCGGGTCCCGCATGAGCGCCGTCTGAAGGCGAGCCGGCGTCAGGTTCGGCGCCAAACGATCCGACGTTATTGTCGAGATCCTCGAAGAATGCCTCGACGCTAGGGTATCCTCCAGAAATGATGCATTCCTTGTCGCAAGTGGAGATGATTCCTGTCTGTACGAGGCGATCGAGATATTTGTCGGTCATCGGTCTGACCCTTCCCATGATCTGCTCGACGAAAATTCCGTCAGGCGTAGCGCTTAGTTCACACATGCTAATGGCATCGCGCAATTCTTCTAGCGAAATCTTCAGGAGGTCGAGATAGCGTTGGCGGGTTTCCTCGAATTTTGCTTTCGCTTCTTCGCCGCCACGGCAGAACAGCTTTACGTCTTCTTTGACTTGATCCTGAATCTTTGCCAGGTTTCGAATTCGCAAGCGAACCCTGCTAATGAGGAATCCTACTCGAGAAAACTCCATCTTCGCTGAGGTGCGAGTTGTGGTGTTGGAGTTTTGCTCACCTTGCTCTGTGGGTAGGAAATTGTGTTGCACCTGGGATGTTACAAATAAGTCACAAGTATTTCTAAAAAACTACCCTAACGTATTGTAACGAAGTCGGCTTATATTCTAGTACTCTTACTTATCATTAAGCGTGAAAACTTTGGTTGCAAATCGGCTGGTCTCTATGGATAAACGGGTACCGTTAAGCATCGTCCCGGATATAATAATCACATCAGCAACAATCCAAGCAGCACCGTTTGTCTAGATTAGGGAATGAACTATTCAAGGGCGTACTACAATACCATTCAGGACATCAAAGCCTGAGCACTAAGCGCTATTTAGACGGAGAACAAAAGCTTTATATGCCGCGAGTGTTAACCAGATGACTCTTTGTCGTATCTACTCGACTAACAGATCGACTACATAGTATGACGTACAACAATAAGGATTCTTCTAGATGGGTTCCGCGGCGCGGAGCGAGTTCGACGCTCGACAGGCATCCCGAATTGAGGAGGAGGATGGTCTTCTTTTTCACCAGGATAACTTAAGCCCGCCTAGGTTACTTAAGTGTGGTACCCGGAGTTTTATGGGGGACTCCTCTTAGGCGAGTCGGGTGCAGGTCTCTTTGCAGATTCTGCCAGTTACTACACTTTATAGGCGAACGTTGTAAGTAGTACGAAGACCCTGGATATATCAGTCTTGAATGGGTTGTCTATTGAGGGGATGCCACAAACACTCCGTTCGTCGTGAGACATTGCTTACAATACATCATAAAGACTATTGATTCTGGCCTTCCGGCGTTAACCGGATGTTATCTTATGGGATCTATATTGGCTCGCTTGTTCTGAAGATTCATCATAGCAGCTTGCGATATTTCGGATTCCGAGATCAGGGGTAATTGGCATGTTGAAATAGGGGAATGCTACGATAAGGAATTACCCCGATTCGACGATGGAGACCATTAATTATGCATTTATAGGGTGTTGATGCTCGTTTAACACGATATTCCAATATCTACATCGACCCCCACGATTGACTTCCTCCACATTTGTGTAAATATTTATTTTCATTTGCCCAGAATTGCCCAGAATGCCCAGAATGCCCAGCTTCAACAACCAAAAAAATGGACACCTAGTGACGCAATACCAACCGGAGCTACGAAGGACATTGAAGCGGCTAAGAATCAACCAACTCACCTACTGACGCTTCCCCTCTGCAGATAACAAAACCTGCTGCCGCCTACGTTTCATGTCCCACTCACTTCCAGTGGTCTGGATCTTGGCCAAGCACAAGCCAGCGTACCAGTGGGTCATTTGCACCGCGGTGGCTCGCTAGGTGTTTGTTCGCTGAATCAGATTCGCTGGGAGGCCTCGAGACGTCACACCTGAGAGATTTACACAGGGATTTGGGGAGGGATGCTGCTTGGTATTTTGCTAGACACCACACGATTAGGAGCTCCCCGTACAGGTTAGGCGTTGTTTGCTGACCTCCCTTCCCTCTTCTGGCATCCTACATATTGCTTGAAGAATCCGTCTCGAACTTCAATCTCCGCTGAAATACCAACTACTTCTACGATCCCGAAATAGACCAACCGTATTCGTTATCAAAAGAAAGCGTTCGTCCTCGATTGTGTAGGTCTGCGTGCGTGGGATTGAGTAAGGAGCATCACCATCGTTGTCAACATGGCGGAGACGGCACCTCTCCCGCCGAACGAGTCGATCCACCAAGCTGGAGGAGGTCAGCCTAGTGCTGAGCACCCTACCATTAAGGAGATAAAGCCGACTATACTACAATATCTGGAAAGAATATACGCGAATTACGCCTCACCCGACGACAAGCGGTGGCATAAGGACTCCATAGTTCAGTTCATACACCATTCGCAGGCCGACAAAGTGACAGATCCCTCTGGGGACATCGCTGGCCGAGATGACCTCGACTTTGCCGGTTTCCTACAGTACATGACGTCCTCTACTTCTAACGCTCTAGCGCCCGCATCTCACAACCCAACTGATCTTTCGTGGCCCTTGGCTAGCTACTATATTAGCTCTAGCCACAACACATATCTGACAGGGAATCAGCTCAACAGCGATTCCGACGCCAGCGCCTACAAAAATGTCCTGCTACGAGGCTGTCGCTGCGTCGAGATCGATGTCTGGGACGGCGACGACTCCGACGCCGACACTTCTGATAGTTCTGACAGTTCTGACAGTTTCGAGGACGAGGACGCTCGTGAGATCAAAGCCATCAGGAAGGAGAGCCGCAAGGAGAAGCAGAGCCGCAAGGAGAAGCAGAGCCGAAAGGAGAAGCGGAGCAAAAAAGAGAAGCTCGCCTCTAAACTCCCCGGTTCTATTTCCGGCCGGTTTTTAGGCAAGCGGCTTACGCCCAGGACGCCCACAGAGGCAGATTCTACTACGAAGAATGATAAAGATGCCACTGCGGGGACCGCGCCACTGAAGAAATCCCCGAGCCCGCGAGCGGTCGCGGTCGAGCCGAGGGTCCTGCACGGCTACACGCTTACGAAAGAAGTCTCGTTCCGGGAGGTCTGCGAGGCTATCCGAGAGAGCGCCTTCGTCGTCACGGACTTACCGCTCATCGTCAGCCTGGAAGTCCACTGCAGCCACCAGCAGCAGGAAGCCATGGTGAACATCATCAAGGAGGTCTGGGAGGGCTTCCTACTACCCCGGCCCGAGCCCGACGCCAAGTTTTTACCCGCTCCCGGCGATCTGCGCCGCAAGATCCTCGTCAAGGTCAAATACGTCCCGCCTCACGACGATGTGTCTGCCCCGGACGAGGAGTCCGTCGACCGACTCCCTCCCGACGCTGCGGCTGATCCGAAGGCCAAGACCACTACGCAGCAGAAGGTACAGAAGGCGTCTAAGATCATCCAAGCGCTATCGGCGTTAGGCGTGTATACGCGGGGCGTATCATTCAAATCCCTCACCCAACCCGAGGCTAAGATGCCGACGCACATCTTCTCGCTGTCGGAAGGCGGCGTGGAAGAGGTGCACCAGAGCGACGCCGCGAAACTATTCGAGCACAACCGCGAATACCTCATGAGGACCTACCCGTCGGGCATGCGCATCGGGTCGTCCAACCTGGACCCGCCGACCTTCTGGCGCAAGGGGATCCAGATCGTCGCGCTCAACTGGCAGAAGTGGGACGAGGGCATGATGCTCAACGAGGGCATGTTCGCCGGCACGGGGGGGTACGTGCTGAAGCCCGAGGGGTACCGGGGCCGCAAGCCCGTCGCCGCCGACGCCTCGGGCGAGACGCAGGCCGCGCCGGCCCCCGCGTCCGAAGTCATCCTGCACCAGACGCTGGACCTCAGCGTCGCCGTGCTGGCGGCCCAGAACCTCCCGCTGCCGGAGGACGACGACAAGGAGAGCGGGTTCGAGCCGTACGTCAAGATCGAGCTGCACACGGAGCCGCCGCACGACGCGCACCTGTCCGTCACCGGCACCACCGCCTCGTCCACCTCGTCGACCAGGGCTAAGGAGGGCGAGTACAAGGCGCGCACTAAGACGCAGCGCGGCGTGCACCCGGACTTCAACTCGGAGACGCTGGAAGTAGCCAAGGGCGTGCCGGGCGTCGTGCCTGAGCTCTCCTTCGTGCGGTTCCTGGTCAAGGACGACGAGATCGGACGCGACGACCTGGCGGCTTGGGCTTGCATCCGGCTCGACAGGCTGCGGTCCGGGTACCGCTTCGTGCACCTGCTGGACCCGGAGGGGAAGGAGACGTCCGGCGTGCTACTCGTCAAGATCGATAAGAAGCTCGTTTAGGCGGCGGGCGGCGAGTCGATTTTGAGACCGAGGGGCAGTGGAAAATGGGGAAGACGTTTTGGAGATTGCGAGGTGATGTAGATTTTATCTTACGAGACACGTCGGTAAAAGCCTTATATGGCATTAGAGAGCGATTAAGATGATTGAGCAAGCATGTATGGGGGTTTACTGTAGATTGGGGAAGAATTTGAATGCATTTACGATGATATAAATCAAATAAAATGGGTATCTCTTAGGAAAGATAGGGGATAAACACTATCAACTACCGTCACCCCCAAACGCCGATTGTATGCTAGTCTTTACCGCATACTTAGGTATACTTCAGGTATATGATCGGGGCTCTCCTAACTCTGGCTCAACGGTACTGTGATTGTCCGTCGTTGAAATTAGGCCGATTATGTTCCAGGTACCATTATCCTCCACGTTGGCTTGGGCCGCTTGGAATGCGCGCAGCCTGATATTATATGCGTAGTCAGATATCGTTGAGGCTTCTGAGTCTTGCAGGCCAAGCATGTCCTCGTCATCGGTATACGCATCTTGGCCTTCTCGGAACGAGTCGTAGTTGCGCTTGTTCTGTTGAGGCGGGTGTGAGAATGTCGATTCCCCTTGCTCCCGAGTGATCTGTGAATGGGGACGCTGTAGTAAAGTCTCCGCACTTTTTCTATCGTCAGGTTCGTAGGGGCTGGAGGTGGGCGCAACATTAAACTGGGAGGCTGTTGTTGACTGGGTCTCGGGTGCCTGGCCCCCCTCTTCGCTTCCTCCTGGCAAGCCCTGTCGTAGCTCTAACGACGGGTTCATCAATAAATCGTGCTCGAAAACCTCGCCGGTACAGAGATCTCCGAAAAGTCGTTTCATAGTGATTCCCTTCTCTGCCCATGAAGCTGGATCCACTGTGCATGGCCAGACATCCTTGGGCTTAAAAGCCTCGATTAAAAGCCGGAGTTCCGGTAGTGAAGAATGCCTCGCGTACGGAAAGGTGATCTCGTTTGATAGTGTTTCTTGGCGGTCTCCGTTTTCGGGATGCCTTACCGGGTTTCGGATCGCGTTTACCTTTTTCGCCAATGATTTGATTATTTCCGTAACGGATCCCTCTTCTGTGAAATTAGACATCTCGATGTCGAGGTCGACGTCTCTAGAGACGACCAGGGCCTTTTCTAGAAAGACTTTTATCTCGGATGCCATGTCGCCCAATGCTTGACTGTTCCGGTCGATTCTACGTATCGTAAGCTCATGAATAGCGGGTGCTGGCCGCACCAGAACTTACATTTCTATCAGGGCTAAAATGTCCCCGGCTTTGAGACTTGGTTTCTGGGCAAGATCATCCCCACCCCCGCCGATGCCTACTTCAACCATGTCACGCCCATGCCGAAGATGGGCGAGGATTGGTTGAATCCATACAACAGGCTTCGTCTCGATGACTTTACAGCCCATGCCTTTCTCGCAGCTATGAATCCGCACATTCTCATCTAGCGTCAAGCATCCCTCGCGTTGGCTATTGCCGCAGGTGAAGCCGACGAGATAGGGTGCCTCCTTGGTTAAGTGAGTCTGGGCGGCAAATCGACTATCAGACGCCCTCGACGCAAGAGATTTATAGACGCCCATTTTATACCTGTCGACGTGTATCTTAAAGCGGTTAGTAGTGTAATCATACCCTTGTGGGGGATGTTATTACCTTCGAGTTTAAGGCTTTTGACAGGGCAACCCACACCTCCTCGTATCTACACGAGATATTAGATTGTACCAATTCAGTGTCGTTACCGTCTTACCCGTAAGTCCATGCTTGTAAGTGGAAGAGTGTGTCTTTGGGATATCGTGAGAGCTTTTTTAAGAGCTCGCGTAGACCTTCAGCCTTGGTCTGCAAGGGAAAGTCGTCTAGCATCGAAGTATCGAGATACACGCGATCTAGTGTCTTCAGCCCTGTCGAGTATTCAATCATAATGGGGTTCCTGGCGATAGAATTCACCCACCAGGGTTCGCTCCTGATGTCCCCGGTATATAGGATAGCCTTGCCATTGCCTTCGATTACTATATGAGGATTAATATTGGCCGTGTTAATAGGAGTAGGCCGGCTTACGAAACATGACAGCGCCGGCGCAATGATTCGCGTCCAGGAGCGTGACCTGTATTTTCTTCCCAGGCTCCAACTCAACCTCGGTAGGCGTATCCAGAGGAATGGGCTTGAGTACCTTAGCGAGGTGTTTATACGTCTGCATGTGCGGATCCTCAAATATCCCTTTCGCATAGTTTAACCTACAAGGGTACTTTTCGAGCCGAAGCAAGATTTCCCTAGTAGCGGCAGAACAATACACACTATACCATCCGTAGTCAGCTTATATATTGCCTTTTAGATGTGTTGTTTACGTGGAATTGCCATACAAGAGACTCCTGAGGGTTTCTAGACCGGCGAGATGGTCGCTATGAACATGGCTCAAGAAGCAGGCCAGGGGAGGCCGATGGTTGAACCCGCGGAAGAAGTCGACTCTAATATCCGGAAATTCGCGGATGACACCGTCGAATGTCGACATGGTCGCTCATAGCGGCCACCCGATATCGAGTATTTCAGGACGGCGGCGAAAAGAAGGGTTTCTCATATACCGTTGTGTCTCCATGTAAGAGAAGAATGGACAACGGAATGTGTTGGTTGGCTGTAGGGGATTCGAAGCTTAGAACTTGATTTTAGCGAACGAGTTTGGCGGGGTAGACCTCGCTACGTACCGGTGTTTGTACTGCACTAGAGCCCCGCCAAATCGCTATTTCTAGTATGGGCCAGGGTATGGGCGCACAGTAAAAAGAGGCGCCTGGCCACTAACAAAAATATTAAAGCCACTACGAGCTTTAGCGCATACGTCGCTACGGCAGCGATTTGTAACCCTAAACTGCCTACCTACCCAGGTACCTACCTAGAGACGACTGTGTCGGGCATTGGCTGAAATACGGTAGACAAGATATATAGCGCTATATGACGCTATAATTACAGTGAGTTCTAAACTGCCTATAATTACAATACCTCTAAAGTCAATTAGTCTATCACACTAACTTAATATTAGGAAATACCAGCTTAACAACCTAATCGCAGTTTAATTCATAGGGTTACTCCTATAAGACGTAGGTACCTGGTAGATACCTACTTACCTGTAGGTATAACGAATTAGATCTGTAACTACTAAGTACCTCCTTATCTAATGTCACTGTGGGTACTTAGGTACCTAGGTATACGAGATGCACATTAATCTGTATTTAGAACTCACTATATCATAGTCACGGCACCGGATGTAAAGAACTATTGCTGTTTGGGATACTACCTGGGTACATATCTAGATAGGGACCTAGGCGCCTATATAGGTACCTGGAAAGCCGCCTAATGAACCGGGCAATTGTGTAGTCTCCAGGGCCCGTACCAGCTATAGATACCGGTAAAATAACTCCGCGACGGGTACCTAGATGTAAAACACCTAGAAATCATTATTCGGAATTACAACCACTTCTATAACACAAATACAGCAGATCTCTTATTTTAATTCTCTCAATCCAATTCCCTTCTCAGATCCATCCTTTTCTTTACGTCTTATATCCTAGTAAATGCTATCTCCTACGATCCGTGAATGTTATAATTGCCGAGTATATACCCCGAGTCGCCTAGCGGAAATGGTTTGTCGATCATGTCTCGGACTGGAAGGGTTCAAGACCCGTTCCCGTCCTACGCTACCTATTTGATGGATTGTCGGCCGGCGCCATGATAGTCCTAGCTACCTACATATCCCATGGGTTTCCAGCCATCTAAGATTCTCGTTTGAACTCTTGGTAGTTCAAACAACCTTCTTAAATTTACAGCGCCCAGATTTTGCCTCTACTTGGCCGACAACCCTAGGCATCTATAAAACTACCTAACTAAGCCGACTCGAAGCAAGTAGGAATACGATGGCTATCAAATCTATCGACGCAGCTTATCCGGTTAGCTCATACCGGGCCGAGAATAAAGTCGGAGTTCCCTTCACGGGCGTACAGGAGGCAGCAATATGCCCATTAATAGCCAGAGCCATGGACGCTAGGGCGGATCAGTCCGTCCTGAACGATATGTATGCTCCTCAAATCCTAGACCGGATCGACCACGACATCGACAAATTCAAAATCGACGATACGAGCGCTACTGTCTGCGCGCTCCGTATCAAATGTGTAGACAGGTGGACGGCCGAATTTTTGGCGAACAATCCTCAGGCGACGGTCCTTAATCTTGCCTGTGGTCTGGATACCCGTTGGCACCGACTGCAGCCAGATTTAACCCAGGTCCGCTGGATCGACCTCGACCTACCCGACATCGTGCGGCTACGCAGCCAGCTCATCCCCAACCCAGAGGGCGACTACTATCTAATCGCCGCAGACGTCACCGACAAAACATGGATCGAGCAGATTCCCGCCGACCGCCCTACCATTGTCATCTGCCAGGGGTTGTTGATGTTTTTGGAAGAGGACGCCGCCAAGCGCTTGATTCGCCAGATCGCCGGCCATTTCACCTCGGGCCAGCTTATATTAGACCTTGTCGGCACCATCATGCTGACTTTACAAACCGGCATCGAGTACCTGAAAGTTACGGGGTCGAGTTTTCGGTGGGGTGTCGACGAGCCGAAGACGCTCGAAGGCCTGCACCCGCGGTTGAAGATGATAGAGTGCTTGGGCTCGGCCGAGTTTGGCGATGTCTCATGCCTGCCGCTTACCAGTCGACTCATGTTTTCGACTTACTCGGACTTGCCTTGGTTCCGATATCTTACGTCCTACGCGCGATTTAGTTTCTAGAGCCTCGGGCTTTTAGCGATGATGTGGAAGGACTCGTATAATGGAGACTTTCGACCCGACTCAATTTATGGTTACAAGCATTATATAACATCTAAATTGTGATACCTCTAAACCGCCATAACCCGCTTCATGTCTCGAGATGTTCCCAAATACAGCAAGTCCCGCGTCATTCGCATCCCACGTAAACGAAATAGGACCCAACGCACGACGGCCCAATCGCATTCGATACTACACAGCCTTCTCATCAAAGGACTTTTGTACAGCACCTAGCACAACCTTTAATACCGCATCCGGAGACAGCTCTCCCTGCTTCCCGCTCCACGTCACCGTATCTACTATATCCCTAATATCTAACGCTTCACCCAGCGTGTTATCGGCGAACTCCATCGCCTGTCGCGCCGACTCGTCATCGCCCATACGGAAGAACTGCACACCGACCTGGTACGGCGGCGCATCCAACTCATCCAGCCTCCTCGCCGTACGGATCAGCGTGTCATTTGGGTTATCGTCGGTCGCGCCGGCCGTGATAACAATGAGGTTGACCGGCCTGAGGAAGGGCCCCTCGGTACGCCTACAGCTCCGCTCGTACTCGCGCACGTACCCGTCCAGGATATGAGCCATCTGGCGGTCCAGACGACAGCGGCTCCCGAGCTTCTTGATGCTCCCGAAGATGCCCGCCACGTTGTCGCGCATCCCCTCCGTGCCCGTCGACTGCCCGATGTGGCGGTACCCGGCCCGGTCGCCCGCCGCCCCGAGGGCCGCGAACATGTGGTACCCGCGCGGCCGGTGGTTCACGAAGAAGATGTCGACGCCGTTGGGGTCGCGCGCCGTGCAGATCGGCGCGATGCGCTCGAGCAGCGCGCCCACTTGGTCCCAGTACTTCTCCATCGACGCCGAGTCGTCGATCAGGAATATGGTGTCGAAGTGCTTCAGGAACGCGTAGGGGTCGTAGGTCGTCCTGATCTGCTTGCGAGTGATCTCCATACGACGTCCTTCGCCGTTTGCCGACCGCGGGGACCATTCTCCGGGCTTTGGGATAGGGCTGGCTGGAATCGTCGCTTCCAGGGGGTATGGAAGTGTGTTTTCGTGGATAACAGGGCTACTCATTGTCGCTATGACTTCCAAGGCTCTAGGATTAAGATGAGAGAATCGGGATTTTGCGTTCGGGTATTGACTTATGGATATACTCGGTTGGTCTTGCATGCGTACTCTACGGGTACCTCGACTAGCCTACACGCTTTTATTCGATGACCTACAATGATATACGCTGATGAGCCGAGTTGCTCCTATCACCTTTGTCTAGTTCCCAGAACAGATACGTACCTCTTTTGGTTAGAAGTCCGCGGAATGAGTCACGGGAAGCCTACGAACTATCAGATTGCCAAACAGGGACGATTTCAGGGTTACAAGTCAACCTATCTTCTGGTAGTGATTATCGCCATGGGGCTTTCTATTGGATCTGCCCCGGGGTGCGAGACCAGTACTTTGTAGATTTTCCGCATAGGTATCAGTACAGACGAGCGATTGCTGCCCGACCAGCTCAAGCTCGTTCAGCTGAATATTACGGCATCTTTTCAAACGAGAACCGATACTTGCTTTTACTTACGCCGCGATTGGCTGATGTTTCCTGGACAAGGCAGAACGAGATTCAATCATTAAATAATTCTAAGAAATAAACTATCACCTTGTAATGTGATTTCATAGCATTTGACTCCACGGAACCTTTGCTTTTTCATACCTCCTGTTCCTTTTACCCTATGTCTCCTTTGTCTGGCTAGCCTTTAATTATCACTCAAGTTGATTCTCCCAGATCCCTTAGATGCTAGGTGGATAATGAGCGGTGATTGGAAACATATAACAAAGATTTCTAGCGAGATGAAGCTTTCAACAACTATAATTTATCCCACTCGGCCGCAAACCCTCTCATAAATCATATCGATAGATGTGGCGCTTGTCTTTCCTAAGAAGTTTCGATTTGGGTAATTTTCTTTTCTCGTTCATTTACGATGGCTAACGCAAACGATGCCCCCAAGAGGAGGTCTCTTTTACAGTTTGTTGATTTGTTTAAGTCCGGCGTAATGACTAAGGATAAACTTGTAAAACGAGCTCAGGGTCTGGAAGCCGCGCTGAATTGCGTGGATAACTTCGAATGCCTGCGCGATACCGGGGGGTATGGCTACGGCAAACCGTTCCCGTACGAGCTGTATAAGAACGGGTTGCAGCAGCGGCTCGTGGAGTTATGGATGGCAGAACCGCCTAGCGTACACGTAATCGACGGGGTAGGTAACAGCTATTCGGCGAGCCACGTCGGGAGAGAGTTCGCCAAGTTTCTACGCGTGCGCAATCAAGACAGCGCTTTCGTCTTTCGAGTGTACGTAAAGGATCAGAAGACGTCGCGCACGAGGATGATGATGCATATCCTGGGCTCGCTGATTTGGAATCTGATTAGCCTTGCTCCTGGTGAGTTCGAAGCCTCCGAAGACCTGAGCGAGGAGAATTTCGAGCGGTTAATGAGCCGCGGGCGTGGAGGCTTCGATGCTGGGCTGAAGATCCTGGAGTCGTTGCCGCCATTAGACATCCAGAGTAAGAAGTTACTCCTCATCGTCGATGGCATGGACCTTGCCGAGGATAACGAGACTGTGTACGAACTACGGCGTTTGGCCGCGGTGCTTCGTGATGTTGTAGCGAAAAACAACGGCCATTTATTATATACCCTGGGTAATAAGAGTAGGGTAGTCTAATGAACTCATTTTACAAAACTCGCACGCCTACACCACCTACTAACATCCGAGCTCTGATGATCGACTCGGTGGGACGCGTTTACAACCACCTAACACAATCCCGACCTGGTCGCCGTTGCTTTAAGCCGATGTTAAGGAGAAAAAAAGGAATTCGATGTGTCTTGATTTCAGCGTGATTGAGGTAATATAAGGTGGTTTAAGGTCGTTTGCGTTTGCGCGTACCGGAACCGACTCTCCTATATGTTTGTTGATAATTTACTCCGGGGGTTGCTTGTCGCCTTGAGTTCTGGCCCCTAAAATAGCGTATTAAGCCCTGTAACCAGCCACTTCCAGCTTAGGAATCTACCTGTATCTAGGGTACCTACAGTACCTAGAATCACTTCCGTTACAGCCATAGCTCTTACGACTAAAACTCCTTTACTTTATTAGATTGCTTAAAATCTGAGGGAAATCTAAACTTTACTACCTACCTGGTTTGTCATTTTTAGTGGAGCTTAAGATACGGTTTACTTAAAATAAGTCTTGTGTTGATTGATGGAAAGGGTATCGGTTAGGTTGGAGAGCGCAGCGTCAACAAACAAACAAACCGACTTTATGATTACCTATGTAGAAGAGGTTAATCGATATAGGTAGCTATTAAGATGTAATTTCTATTTGATTCATCTTGGATTACCCATGGGATTCCCATTGGTCGTATATTCTTTTGCTGTCTTAAACAGTTAGTGGTGTCCTTTCTCGGTTATGTCAAGGTATCCCGTCAAAGCTGGGATGGATATCTAACCCAGATCTAACAAATCTCCAAAGCTGCATGGAACAACATTAAACGTCTACGCTTGCTATGACTACCTACCTACCTACCTATGTATGATCGACTCCTAAGCTAGGAAAGCGATAGCTTTGGGTAGCAGCAATTGAGAGCGGACCTGCTTCGATCCGGCAGTTCGGATCTGTATCTTCGATATCACACATGATCGCGTCTTCGTTGGCTAATCTCCCCCGCCAAGCTGGGGGGTCCCCAGATACGAATGGCCCGCGGTCGCCAAGGTAACAGGGGAGTAAACCTCGCGAGCTTTCTACATTCCTAACAAGGGAAGGCGATAAGGGTAACCAAGAAGCTCTAGAAAGGTCCCGGGTTGGCAATCCTTTCCCCGCGGTAGCATCATGGCGTGGTAAGCTGCAGTAAAAAGCAATTCGCAAATTCACGCGTCGATCGCGAGCGAGTCGTGCCGATAAGCAACCATGTCCGGCATATAAGAGGGCAAACAAGCCATCCCCGTTCATACCTGGGTATGGTCTCACCCCCTTCTCTTTTGCACGAGTCCTTGTTCCTATTCCTCGAACACCTAGAGCTGCCAGTCGGAATACACCATTCAATTGGCCCGTCATGGAGCTCACCACCTGGCTTCTTGCGGGAGCGACCCTGCTGGGTTCCGCGCTCGCCATTGAGCCAGCGCGCCAGCCCCATCAGCCCACCGGGAATGGCGAAAAGATCCTGACATGGAACGAGACGATGGTGAACAACCAGTTCGGGGCGAGGTCCACGTCCGTCAGTTGGCTCGCCGGCGGCGAAGACGGGCAATACATCTACGCTGGGGATAGCGGGGCCCTGATCCTCGAGAATTTCGTTACGGGCGAGAGCTCGACCTTTGTCGCCGCGGAGCTAATCCCAGATGGCGTAGCCCAATATTGGATCCGCCCTGACCTTGCTAAGGTCCTCTTCGCGACCAACTACACGAAGCAGTACCGACACTCGTACTTCGCCGATTACTCGGTTCTTGATGTGGCGTCAGGCGAGCTGACGCCTTTGATTGAAGACCAGGCCGGCGACATCCAGTATGCCGAGTTTGCGCCAGCAGGCGACGCGATTGCCTTTGTGCGCGGTAACAACCTCTTCTTGAATAAGAACGGCACTATTTCTCAGATCACGGACGACGGTTCCCCGGATTTGTTCAACGGCGTGCCCGATTGGGTATACGAAGAGGAAATATTCGGCGACCGCTCCGCAATCTGGTTCTCGCCCGATGGCGAGGTGCTCGCGTACCTCAGCTTCAACGAGACGGGCGTCGAGACTTTTACCGTGCAATACTTCATGGATAACCAGGAAATCGCCCCTGTATATCCTCGCCTATTAGACTTGAGATATCCCAAGGTTGGGACGACCAATCCGACGGTGTCTTTGACGCTTTTAAACGTTGTAAGCGAGGAGAAACTAGAAGTGCCAATTGATGCATTCCCTGCGGACGACCTAGTTATTGGCGAAATTGCATGGGTTACGTCCGAGCACAGCAGTGTAATCTACCGTGCTTTTAATCGCGTGCAGGACACTTCGAAACACGTCCGGGTTGACGTGGGCGATACCATCACGACTGAAGTAATCCGCGAACGAGACGGCACGGATGGATGGCTCGACAATGACATTGGCATTAAGTATGTGGGACCCGTCAACGGGTCTACGGGCAACTATTACATCGATGTCTCTGATGAGTCTGGCTGGCAACATATATACTTGTATGCAGTAGATGGGTCAAGCGCCACAGCGCTCACCGAAGGCGAATGGGAGGTAACAGGGGTCCTGAAGGTCGACAGCGAACGGGCATTGGTTTACTATACGTCTACGCAGGCTGACAGCACCGAGCGCCACGTCTACTCGGTTTCGTATTCTACGTTGGAATCGAAGGCACTCGTTGATGACACGGTTCCAGCGGTCTGGGGTGCCTCATTTTCCTCTGGCGGCGGATATTACATCCTTAGCTACTCCGGGCCCGATGTGCCATACCAGGAGTTATACGCTATCAACGATACCCAAAAGCCCCTCCGAACCATCACTTCAAACGAGGCCCTTTGGAATAAGCTTCAGGAGTATAATCTACCGAACATTACCTATTTCACCCTCGATCACCCGGACGGGTATAGCTTGAACGTATTGGAGCGGCTCCCACCTAACTTTGACCCCGGGAAGAAATACCCGGTCCTCTTCACCCCCTACGGCGGTCCAGGCTCGCAGGAAGTATCCAAGTCCTTCCAGTCGATCGGCTGGAACGCATACATCTCGTCAGATCCCGAGCTCGAGTTCATCCAATATACGGTGGACAACCGCGGCACGGGTTTCAAGGGCCGCAAGTTCCGCGCGCTCGTGGCGTCGCACCTAGGCGAGTTCGAAGCAGACGACCAGATCTGGGCGGCGCAGGAACTAGCTTCGCGGAACCCGTACGTCGACTCGGAGAAGGTCGGCATCTTCGGGTGGTCGTTTGGCGGATTTCTGTCGGCCAAGGTCGTAGAAGCGAACTCGGGCGTCTTCACGCTGGGTCTGATCGTGGCCCCGGTCACCGACTGGCGCTTCTACGACAGCATGTACACGGAGCGGTACATGAAGACGACGCAGCTGAATCCGGACGGGTACGGCAAGACGGCGGTCCGCAAGCCGGACGGGTTCAAGAACATCGCCGGCGGCTTCGCCGTCCTGCACGGCCTCGGAGACGACAACGTGCACTACCAGAACACGGCGGCGCTGATCGATCTCCTCGTGGGGGCGGGCGTGCCGCCTGCGAAGATGCAATGGCGCGTCTTTACGGATAGCGATCACGGCATTTCGTATCACGGCGCATCGACGTATTTGTACAAGTTCTTGACGGATTTGCTGTATCGGGAGAAGACGCGGACCGCCCAGAGCCTAGCGCATCAGTGGACGAGGAGAGCAAAGTCCTGGTTTGGAATAGAGTAATGAATACCTACCTAGGCATCTGGTTCAGGATCCGCTCGTGCGAGATTGTCTGAGCGATATATAATGAGATATATAGACCAATAATTCGTAAATATTTGAACCTCCTCCATATGATATTCGATAAAGTTGCGTAATAGCTATAAAGTATCTAACGCGGGCCATCTCAGCACAAACCGCCAATCCGCTACTTGTGAGGTAAGTTTATCTTACAAGTTAATACGGCGCTACGTATGGGGGAACGAAATGCTCTTTCATCTTCGACATTTCAATAATGGGAAGAGACCTATTTAAAGGCGCCTCGGAGAGCCGTATTTTCTTCGTTTATCCCCGCCCACTCAGCGCTTTTGATCCATAGCTTCTCCTGCTTGGCTTCGTCCCGACTTTCCAGCGAACTTTCTTCTTTCTCTAGCAATTCAAAGTGTCCCCTTTCGCCTGGATGCACTCGATCAAGTGCGAGCTCGATGGTGTCCGGGCCGGACTCGGCTGCCATGCGCATTTGTGGGTTTTGATAACGCATCAACGGCAGCAAGGGTCGGACGACAGCTTGTACCAGGAGGCGAAGCATTAGAGATGTGTTCTTCTGGAACATGCGCGAATCAACAAGGCCACCAGGGTTGTAAGATACGGCGGTAATCTTGTTGAGATTTTGGTCCTTTAAGTCTAGTTAGATGAAGGGCAGATGATGGCGCTGTAGTGAGTTTCTCACCTTCTCTAGATACCGATTAAACGCATGCGTCCAGGCCGTGATGGCAAGCTTGGAGTTTCCATATCTATTAAACCCAGCGGCAGCTTTATCGGCGTGCGGAACGGGTTTAATCAATAGGTCGAGGTCCTCAGGAATCGCGGGCGGGATTTTCTCCAGCGTAGCTCTGCCTGGGCTGTGCGCCTCGCTGGAGAACAACATAACGCGGCCGCCATCCTTTGCAAAACTATCGAGAAGCCGAAGTACTAGGGCCACATGAGATACATGATTTATCTGGAAAGTCTTGTCGTACCCGTCCTCCGTGGGCTCGGAGTCGCCGACAAGATCCCAATAGGTGGCGTTGCATATAATGCTCTTTAGAGGGGGGCTCCGTCCGGCAGCTATATCCTGAGAAACTGTGGTCGCAAAACCATGTACGGAAGAGAGGTTTGCGAGATCGAGCTGATGGATTGATGCCTTCGCTCCCGGATATCGTGATATTACTTCGCGGAGCTTTTGCGTGTTAGGGTCGGCATCCGAAGCATCCCGGACTGTCAGAATTGCGGTGTACGTTGGATAGCTTTTAAGTAGATAATCCACGGCCGGAATTGCAAGGGTGCCGTTGGCCCCAGTGACGAGAACGCTGCCAGTCATATTGACAGAGACAATCAATCCAATATTATATAGGAAGCCCGGCTCACGAATGAAGGGAAAATGTGTAAGATTCCAATGTAATTCACCCTGAAGAACAGATTACCTATATATCAGGCAGACACCTTAGGCAAGTAGGTGGTTACCCAGATGTCCATGCGCAAGGATGGGCGATTCCGAAGGGTGAGATGTTAGTCCTTGAATCCTGGTGGGCTCCGAAAGAATACGAGCCAAATAGTCGCGCGCGAGCTCGAGTTCAAACGATCAGCCTAGGGTTAAGTCTCAGTTACTATATATAGAGCCATCGCACTAGTTAAAACATATCTTCTAAGGCCTACTCCTTACGAGCCAAGTGTGTTCTCACGCCAATGTCTCAGCATCCGTCGTCGTATTGCGGCCCCCCTGACTTGTGGCCGCCCGAGTCAGTACCCACCATAAGCCGAACGTCAAGATAGTTAAAGCGCCCGCAACGGCTATATATACCCAGAAGTAGAACGTCAGGATAGATTGATCTCCACTGGCTCCCCAGTTGAATACCCCCATTGAGAATATGGACTAAACACGTTAGCCCGCGGATACGCTCAAGTTCGGGAATGTACTCACCGCAACGGATGTTAGCGGAAGATATACCATGGTCACTAATGCAATTGATCGCATTTGCACACTCTCTTGCTTCATTTCGATCGCTATCTGGGTGTTGGCGATAGTTTGACGCCTTGCGACATGATCCGCAGCCTGTGCAGAGTTCAAAATTAGCTCCTTGTAGCTGGCTACAAGTAATTCGAAACATTCACAGCTACTTATGAGGCAAAGCCGTCTTACCATTTGTGTCGTAAATCCTAGACTATCAAGGATCATCTGACATTCCTCGAGCTTCTCGTCGTACTCGCCGTCGATTTCCGTTAGGCGCTCTCGAACTTGGGTCCCAATCCTCGGAGAAATAAAGAGCATGTTGGGCTTCTTACGTGTTGGTCTTTTTCGTCTCGCGACAGCCTGCGCATCTTCAAGCTCCTGAATATGCCTGCACATATCTAGGATCTGCCTTTTCACTTTCCGAATCCCCTTGACTAACTCCCTGGTGTTGTTATAGAGATTCAGCAACTCATCGGTCCGCTCGCCGTCCTTATCAATGATGCAGTCCGGATCTTGGGAAACACGGCAAAGCGCATCCGTTCTTAACGCGAACGGATCGAGAATCGATTCCACTTGCTTCACGAGGCGGCTACGGTCGAGCTCGATCAGAATACCAGCGGCTAACATCGGATAGTATATTGCCTCCCCAGCTTCGGCTAGACGCCTCTCGATGTTGTATGACTGCTCTTCATTACATCCGTAGAACACAGATAGGTTCAACCTCTTGTCGCATAAGTATACCGAGGACATGGCAATATCATCTGGCCATATCGAACTCATCCTCGCAGTATATGCTTGAGAATTTAGTGCTGTGTATTCTGTTCAGAGCTATGGTTCACCTACCAATACTCCGACTACTACCCCTATCCCTCTGAAGATATACACGAGAAAAGTAGGTGATTTCCCGGCGGATGGTCCGAACGATCGCAGGGTAAATGTGGAATAGTTCGATAAGCTTGCTGAATGCGTGCCTCGAGATTACAGGGAGGTAGGACGGGGAGGAGTAGCGGAGGTCGCCGCCGCGGCTGAAGATGCTAACACCCCCGTGAGTTGTGCTTAATCCAAATTTAATTTACTCGAGCAGACTAACATTACGAACGTCCCATACTCGGAGCTTTCTATCGAGGACTCGTTCTGTCATGTGTTAAGCGATATCAACGAAACGATCAAGCCTGCCGTCAAACCTCATCAATCCATGCAGTCAGGTCTTCACCAGACTCGATGTCCCAGCAAATAGGTTGCTGACGCCTTGTTAGCTTCGGGTAATGCGGATAGACTGCAGGAGAATACCTTCTCGGATCGTAGCATCCTAAGTATCTTGAGTGGACTTTGCTTGTGCAATGGAGTTTGCTCGTACCTGAAGTTCCTGAAATCGTTGTCATTGAAACATGTCTCAGTATATGGCCAATCCATTTCGGCTATCGCAAGTCTATCGCCTAGAGACTATGGTTTGTGCCTCTAGCCTTTACTTGGCGCATTGCCGTCTATTCGATACGGTGCGACACCAAAGTGGGGGAATGCGAGTTGAGGCAAGACAGTTTCTACCCTTAGGTAGGCTTTTGATTTGGATTTCATTCCTTGCCCGGCGTGAGCGGCTGCACTCTAAAGAGCGTCATCTTTACTACGATACGTATGATACCGGCAGCTACACAATTCGTAGAGTGGTAGCGCGTTGATATCACTACGCTATAAGCTGCATTTGGTGGTCGGTTGACGTGGTCTCGCGCTGTACTTCCATGTCCACCGTGGAGCCCAATGTACCCTGGTCTACCCTGGTCCAAATGCCCGAAACCGCCAAACCGCCAAAACCCACGCACAGTAGGTCCGCACTATGCGCTATACTGTATTTTTGAGCGCTAAGGCCACTATAATTATAGGGCACTTTAGGGCATTCAGTACATTGTTACACCAAACCAATTTGACCAATCATAATATGTTCTTATATTTCACTAAGTTCAAAGCTTCCAGCGCTCTATAGCCACTGAATTACAGCGCTCTATAGCCACTAAATTACAGCGCACTTTAGTAAACTTTACGTACGCGGATAGTATACTTAGAATTTACGCCGTACCGCTAAGCGACAGCGACCTCAAACGCTATAAATCCTATGTAAAGGCCCTGTAATTATAGTGGTCTTTACAGCCTAATACAGTGTGTGCATACAGTGGTCGGGAGATAGAAGCACTATATACGAGGATACCATGGTAAAGCGCTAAATGCGCTGTAATTATAGTGGACTTACCGCTGAAAAAATACAGTATAGCGCATAGTGCGGGCCTACTGTGTAATCAGACTATGAAACCATGAGTTTTGGCGGTTTGGCGGTTTGGGTCAAATGGCCCACCGTCCAATGGTTTTCATTTGGCATATTTCAATTAAGCCACGGGAGCAACCCCTCATTATAATGATGCCCAAGACGAAAAAGACGCACCGTGATTTGGTGTAGTGCCGAAGTGCTGACATATTCCCTACGTGGTAATTTGGGGATTGGAGTCTACATTACATCCAACAAAGAGATAAGAACCTATAGCCCGGACGTCTCAAAATGAAAAGCCACAAGAAAAAGTTTGACGCGGCTTCCTGCTCTACCATTATATAGAATCCGGCCTCGAATATGTCTTCCGGTAATCGCACTCAGAGGCCCCAGCCCCCGGCCAACTGGACCCAATCAGTTTTGAGGTGTACGTATAACGATGGGAAGGATATAATGAAAGGGTTGGACGAGCTTCTAGGAGCGGAAGGGTATACCCTCAAAGTAGGTACCTCCTGGGACAGTGCTAAGTATAGCGGCTAACCAGGCATCAAAGCATCGCTTTGGTCGATGGGTTGTCTATGCACCCAGGAAATTGAACAATGTATGTGACATACTGGGTAGGCACCTATCTATCTTATTAGTGAATAACCTAACTATTCCAAGGAAGACGAAACCAAACTCGAAAAGGCTGCACATGTACATTACAGATCTTGATTTGGTTGATGAGATTGGGCCAATCTATCAACGTCGAAGCATGGTTTCGCAACGATTTGTACCATGATGGTTTTTGTTAGCGCTGCAGAACTGAAGGGTCGTGCGAGGAGGACATTACCTTAGATTCTTGTGTTCAGAGTTTTGTGACTGTGCCAGTACTGAGTAGCATAGAGAACAGTGGTTTCTATTGAACAGATCGAATCCCAGTTCTTTTGCGTGTAACGGCCCCTTTTACAGATCCTATATGGCATAAGGGGTACCATCTTCAGGTCTCAAAACCTTCAGTTCTGGAGGCGTCTATGCCGTGCAGATCCCATTTATATGCAAATACTAATGCCCACCTAGGTACCTACCTAGGTAAGTCGAAGTAAGTTTCCGAAAGGACGGCCTCGCCTAGCCTCGCCTGGCCTCGAAACCGAGCGTCCTGCGATAGCTCCGCGGCTACAGCGAGATAAAGGCTTCCTATATGATAAATCCCATCTGCTCATCTCAGTTCCCTACAGAAAGTTTTGACTCCAGAGTACTTGTGTGCATTATTTTGGTACATACAGCGGAGGTTCTTCCCATTGCGAGAGCTCTCTATGCCGAGTTTTCGTCGTTGGCCGTGAATGAAAAAGAAAAGCGGGAACTTTGGGGAAGACGCACCGTAGAAAACCTTCTATTATAAGGTGCAAATATCTTCTAGAAAATAGCGGGAGTAAGTTTGTTGTATTTGTGCAAGTTTTCTAGTACAGAGCTTTTCAAAGCGAAGCGAAATCATGTACCCCATCACAGTGTGTTGCACTTTCCTTCGGTCGTACCATCCGTCCATCTCTTCCTTAATACGTACGTACCTACCTAGGTAAGGTAGGTACCTAGGCACCTAGGTAGGTACCTAGGCAGGTAGTCACCCCCGACTAAAGTTTTGTCCGGATTTAACTTCATGTAGGTACCTGTACCTACCTACCTAAGCTTAAGCTGTAGCTATTGGAACCCATAAGCCGACGCAACTCCCCTTCAAATCGTAAACATTCCTCTACTCTTCCCACCTAAAAAGGAGAGCGCATGAAATACATAAGGAGCTAAACACCAAATAAAGCATCACTGTGACTGCGGCTTCACTCATTATGTTGTGCCTTGACCCCTCTCCCTAACAGTAACTCCAGGTTCTGTTTACGCTCTCGCCTAATCCGCCCCGAGATAAACAATCGTGCTGCGAAGTATGAGATCATAAAAGGACAAGCAAGGCGACGCCATCTTAAAACATTGTACTCCCCTCATGAGGCGGATCTCTCGCTTAGATACGCCTCGTCCTGGCACCTCCCGAGGAGAATCTGTAAATCCTGAACGAGTTCTGATGCTGACAAGCGTTCTGCTAGCCGTATTGACAACATCCCCTCGACAATTAAATCGAGGAAATCCTGGAGATACTGTGAACATTTTGGGTTCGAACGGAGCTCAGCAATCCAACCTCGGACACCTGGCTTGAGTTCCGCTCCCGGTTCATTGGCGATTGTTCGATAGAATTTGTCTTCGTTGACTCCGGGTAAGTTCTTGTCCTCTTCTCCGCGCTGGGTCGGGAATTCCTCTTCCACTGCTTTCGAACCTGAAATATAGCAGGTGATGAATTCCAGGTACGTACATCCAAGGGCCCATATATCCGATTTCCTAGAAACCTTCGCTTTGACAATGTCGAACTCTGGGGCCTGATACGTCAAGGTTTTCTTGAGCCTACCAGCGGTCTGGGCCGAAATTGAATGGACTCTGTGAAATTTCATTAACCCAAAATCAGAGAGTGCTAGGCACCATCCGTTGGGGCCCTGAATGTCTGGCTTGGAGAACCAAAGGATGTTTCCCGCTTTTATGTCGCCATGGCGCCCATATATAGAATGGTCTCCCTCATCCAGATCCCGATCCCTGTGGAGAATCGAAAGTGCATTTGCAATTCCCAGGCACTGCTTGGCCATCCAGCGCGCTGTCAATACTCTGTCCTGTTGTTCACTAAACTCTGTCTTCCAGAGGTGCCGTAAATCACCATTGGCCTTTGGGAATAACAGGTAGTATTTCCTTGGGTCGCTACGTTTCTCGATTGTGGCCAATAGAGGAATCAGATGCTCATCGATTCCATAGTCGTATTTCCTTAGGGCATCAACCTCCAACTGGAATTCGTCCTTACTCGGAGATTTCAGGCACTTGAGGGCGAATGAATTTGAGCCGTTGATATACTTGCTAGACTTTAGCATTGAATCAAGAATCTAGGTAATCATGGGAAACCCACGGGTTCTTTGCTGAAATTGTGGTGCGATGGGTGTATTTTCACAATCAAAACATCACCGTAACCTCCACGCAAAATCACTTGTCTAACATCTGGATCCAAGGATTCCACTTCGAGTTCGAGATGACCCTTCTTCTCGGTAATAGGGAGTACATCCTCAGGTTCAAGGATATAGTGAGGGATGATTTTTGGTGGTCGGTCAAAGTAAGGCGCGATGATCCACCATTGATACCTGTCAAAACTGTCAAGAGTTGGTTGTTTCCAATGACCATAGTCTCTAAAGAGATCCCTCAGCACTCCAATACTTATTTGGCGGCCGCCGCGCTTCCGCGTAATTTTGATAACCTGGTCGTCATCTCGCTCTACCTTGGGAAAGGGAAGGTATGAGTCGTCAACGCCTCGGTCAATAAACTCGCGAATACACCCAACATTTTCGCACAGAACCAAGATTGCAAATATTCTGAAGAATGACCTTACACCTTGGTGATTCTGACGGCAGATCTCGTCGGACAATCTAGGAATATCGCCCTGGGGAACTTTATCTTTTTCAAGGGCTTGTTCAACGAGCTCTCGATTTCTGGCCAGTTCAACTTTTTCGAAAGGTATAAAATCGGTGTTTTCGCTTGTACTGATTTTATGGTCCCGTAGGGCATTATACAGGCGCCGGGATTTTCCACAAGTTGAGCCATTTAGCGTCCCGGAGCCTGAATGACAAGCCTTATATGCCTCTAGTCGAAACCCATCGCCGCGGTCGCAGTATATTTCATGCTTGCTCGCATGATTCCCGTTAACCGATCTATTAGGAATCTGCGATCGAGCCATCTGCAGTTGTGTTTACTATTAGCATTGAATGCGCGTTAGAAACTAGCATCATATAAGGTGCAAAGCTTGCCCCATGTAAGGAACTGACTTGTTCTGAGTGCGGTAATTAGAGCTGCCTCCGGCTGTCCTACAATATAAGGCCACAATTGATTTGTCGTTCAAGGGGTAACTAACTGACGTTTAGGGTCAGGATTTTCTAAGATGCTCTACATACACCCTTTCGATAGGTACCTACCTACCTATATATATATGCGAAAAAGTGCGTAATTCGAAAAGAGGTAACCGGGCAAGGCTACTCTTTCAACTATAAGGCAACCCTCAAGTACCTAGGTAGGTAGAGGTAGGCAGCAGCCTCCGTCATCCATACCGGTGAAGATACCGGGGATTTTCAGCCCTTTAAACCTCACATACTTTCCATAACCTGAATCTCATCCTCGGCGATTACTATCGCATGCCATGACTCACTGGATAGCACACGCTTCTGATCAAGGCTTCGAATTCACGCCAATAAGTTACCGGTTCATTTCATCAATAATTTATCTACGCAAGGCTACCTACGTAGTAGGTATCATACTACCCACCACCTCCGGAGAAATGGCTGCTCCCGGAGCTACTCCCTAGAGCGCCCAGGTAGTGTATGAGGGAATAGGAACGTGCTACACACCAAGAGCATACAACGCAGGGATTCTTCTTAGTCGGGAACTTCGATCTGCGTCCCGATGTAAGAACGCCACATACATGCGACGATTACCTCAAGCGAGGGGGTTTAGCAAAAATTCACTTCTGGCACAATGCTGAGATAAGATGTAGGTGAGGTCGGCTTGTAAACTCACCGAGCGCAGTGTGTTTATGCATCTAGGCGAAGGCTAAGACTCGAGCACCTTTAGAAGAGTTATCAAAACTTGGACTTGTCAAAGAAACAACTAAGTACCTATATAATTAAGCCACGCATTATCTTGGGGGGAAACGTCCGGCGCTATTTACATGAGAATTTGAATGGCCTGAGAGCCGGAGGTGATTCACCTACACCTAGGTACATGAACTTCTGAGCCTACATATAAGGACCAAGCCACGCGATAGACACACTCCTCCTAATGGTTGGCGATTAGTTAGTTGCGTTGCACGACATCAACATCATCAAATATCATTCATTTGACCGAAGTAAGTCTATTTACGAGAATTGGTAACTCCGCCACGTAATGGCAAATAATATTACCTACGAAATTAACGTCGGGCGCGGCCCAAGCCTAATTTAAGGTGGCTACCCTTAATATCATGTTATATTTAAGGTTGATACGAGCACCGAATCCGAATCATATTTAATTGGTAGCATTACTTCAATAAATTGCTTCGTAGGCTCCTAAGGCGGTATCGGGTTTCACTATTAGGGGTTAGTAAGACGCCCGAGATAAGACCCAACCCCCCACCGTCCTGTATCGCAGGGAGGTATATAAGGTGGTAGGTCTGTAGCTACCCCAAAGCATAGAAGAAAGTCCTAACTGCTTAGCAACGCATTCATCGACGAAACGGCTTCCATATAATCCCATTCACTCTTTTTCACCCATATCATATTACCATTATTCAAGTTCATCTAGCTCCCGTGAATATTGCTTCGTTTTAAAAAGTCACTTTATGTCCCAATACTACGTCATGGCAAAATCCAAGAACGATCATAACCCTTATAGAGATCCGCTCACCCACGAAAGCAACGCGGCATTGCTGGAATATAAGATTCCGGGATACCTTGTGAATTTAGAGAACCTCGTCGGAGTATTGGAGGGCATTTTCGAGAATAATTACAGAGTTAAGGTAATTGTGAGACATGCATCATGTTTGGCCATGAACTGACAGTGCGGGAAGCTCCGGAATGATAACTACTTAATATTAACTCCTAGAAAACTCACCCAAGTAAGAAAACGGACATGAACAACTGAAGAATCCAACAATCGATCTAACTAATTAGGTCGAGCTCGGGTCATTCTACTGAATACCAATCCTTACTCGTCTCACTACCGTTAACAGTTCGTTACCGGTATCTCTACGCCACCGCCTCTTAGACGTACCTGATTATTATGTACCATGAAGACTGGCCGGTTTCGTGTTGGATTATACGGGAGTTGGACGACGGATTATATGACATTATACCCTAGAGCTATTCACTTTCGAGCACGTGTAGATCTTATGTAGCAACATTTCTTTGACTACCGGTCGCCTCTTTAGTTCATCCATAACACCTCGAGAGTGCGTAAATGCGTGGCCGATGCTAACACGCGGTCATTTATTTAACCTACTATAAGATTGAGATGTATAATTCTCGGTTGTCAACCGACTACTCGATCACGTTAAACTCTGCAAGTTGTTTGGCAGGTGTGATGTAAAATGATAGGAAGATGCTGCCATTATCGAAACGCATTTCGAGAGCGACTTGATATGTGACGGGCTACATGAGACTTTAGGACGGGCCATAAATTTATACAATCAAACAAGTAATGAATTATCATAAGATTTATCTGGTCGGATTACGTATACTAAGCCCTGGACGACATTTACTTCATATCAACTCCCACTAAACTCGGCCCTCCCAGCCTTGCTGTTGAGATACTCGTTTCTGTAGTTTCCATTGTTATTATATTTACCGTATCATCTCCCCCGTAGTAACGTACCTTTTGATAGCCCAGTCCATAGCGTAGTAAGCGCCGAGTAACGGTGGCGCCCAGTACAAAACCTGTGCGCTGAAGCGGCGCCATGTGTTGAACACGGCATCGCGAGTGGCGCCAGCAAGGACATTTTGGCGGTTCGCACTGATACTGTATGTGATTATGCCTTTCTGCGGTTGGATACAGCCTAGATAGGACAGTCGGTTCAAGTCAGCTGAAATTGACCGGACGCAAGCCACGTTATCGAGTGGTGGGTTGTACCAAGATGACCCCACGTATCTTTGTTGAGATAGCTGCGAGAATTAGATTGTGGTCAGCAAGGCTATTCCCCCCTTCGAGGTTATAAAATCGAGTAGATACTGAACATCGGAGATTATGATGGGAGTCGTCGGACTTACTGGCCGTATTTGCCGATGGGGAGCTCGTCGCTCCGAAGAACCTGCGACGGACGCATCTTGCTGGGTTAAGATGGTCTTTGCACTGCAGAGATTCTGCTTTGACAAACGCGAAGCCGTTAAGACGGACGACAGGCTGTTTTCATCGAGTGATATAAGAAGCCAACGAATCTTCTAGCATTGGGCTCATAGTGTCAATCCGCAACTACCTACGTCCAGTAGGAGTCGGGGCGACGGATTAAAGTATCGGTCCGAGAATGCTACATCCAAAAGATCATACCATCTGCGGGCGGCTTACACTGCGGGGGAACTCACTCAACCCCAGGATGCTCGGATAAATCCAGGGGTTCCTATTCGCCCTTAGGTAAAATCTGATTCCTTTCAACGTCTAGCCTACCTAGGTACATAACCTTGCGCAATACTTCGTGTCGTCTATGCATTGGTAACACGTTCAATATAGTGAACTTGGTGCGAACAGCCTTCTTGGCGGAATTGTACCTTAACTACCTTACCTAGGTAGGTAGGTAACTCTAGGCTTAAGGAAGCGTAGGGCTAAATCAGACCCGGTTAGTCGTCATCTCCCCTAGTCGATATTCCGCCTTGCGAAGCGAGTGGGGCTAGCTATGTATTTCAAGAATAGGGGCATCTTGAGCTCTAAAGCTCTATCCGATATGAAACAGGCGTAGGACTACACGTATAGGTAGAGGCGTTGAAGACAAGCGTTGTATACCCTACCTACCTACATATGTAGGCTGAGAAAATGGAGGCTTAGAAAGTGGCGATGCTTCGAAGTATAGGGGTAGGCGTATTAACAGGGTTATGTGTATCTGTCTAGACGTAACCGAACTTCGAAATCTTATTTACGTATTGGTCGCGGTATTTGGTGCGAGTTATGATTTAATGTACCTAGGTAGGTAGGGAGATAAAAATTGAATGGAAATGGAAATACCACCTACCAAAGCGTATGTAAGCTCAACGATCAAGGGGAAGAAAACGCATAGTAAATATAGCACAGTCTAGCTTACCAATTCGTACCGTCCCAGCTACGTGGGGGTTGACCTAATTCGGTCTAGTATGAATGAACGTACCGTTTGTATCTCTTCAGCTGCACGTGAATCGAAGCGAGGCAAGACTCTTCGCCGAAAACTTTTATAAATTATCACGAAAAATATCATATTATTATTATTATTATCGTTATTGTTATTATTAGCCAACCCGGCTTCATGGAACCAGACACCGCCGGGTTCTTTGATGAACCGGCTGATTATTACCCCCCGTCTCCGCCCCCGACTTCCCAGGTTTACACGTTGCAGACTGGGGAGACCATCACGCTTCATCTCGTGGGCCACAGCCCCCTAGAAGCTCACCACCTATGGAATGGGAGTCGCGTTATATCCAAGTATTTCGAATCCCATGCATCTGAAGTCCGGGGTCGGACCGTGTTGGAGCTCGGGGCCGGAGCCGGGCTCCCTAGCATAGTCAGCGCCATTCTGGGGGCTGCTAAAGTCGTGGTTACCGATTTTCCCGATCCCGATTTGGTCGCCAACATGAAGAAAAACATCCTGGGTTGCGAGCTCATTCCGGTCGCGGATGGTGATGCTGAGAATCTTCCGATAGTCGCGGACGGCTACGTCTGGGGGGCTGATCCAACTCACCTGCTAGCGCATCTGGAGTCTGTTAAGAGGGATAAGTTTGACGTGCTTATCCTGGCCGACCTGCTCTTTAGGCATTCCGAGCACGGGAACATGATTTCTACTATAGAAATGACAATGAGCCGGAAGAAGACCAGCACAGCCTTCGTCTGTTTCACGAGTTATCGGCCATGGCTGCAGCACAAGGATCTCGCGTTCTTCGATCTCGCGCGAGAGAGGGGCTTCCTGGTCGAGAAAATTCTGGAGGAGAAAATGGATAAGGCTATGTTTGAGAACGACCCGGGCGATGAGGATGTTCGGAAGACGGTCACAGGCTTCACGTTACGCTGGCAGGAAGAAAAGTGCATATAAAAGTGCATATAAAAGTGCATTTAAATGCATATAGGGTGCATTGGGCGGAGTATGTCTATTACTATTTTTCTTCCTCCTGGAGCCTTGTAGTACGTTCTCGGGATCGTGCTCAAATGGCGAGATGTCTGGGTAAAATCGTCGTCTGACCGAATTTGCGTGCTACCCTTACTCATCAAACTCCTCTTTTCGTCTGAGACCGTCAAAGCGAGGCTAACCTCGCCTCCTCATTCTTCACCGTCGTGCGACTCTCGAAGTAAGCCGGGACTCAAGTCTGTTGACCTCGCCGCGCCGAGTATAGAACTTATATTAAGGTTGCGATACTGCCTTCCTCGCTCGGACGTGCGCAAGAAACAGCGAAGATTCTTAACGCCAATAGCGTCTAGCGAAGACTTGCTGCTTAACCCTATTTTAGCATGGCTTTTGTACGTCTTGTTCTTCGTTACCGCCTCTATTGGATCGCGTCGAGTGGATCTGCGAGGCAGTGCATGCAAGTGCTGAATGTCTTGCCTGCGGGCCTGTCACCTTTCGTCGCTGCGCCAATCTTGCCAATCTCGATTTTTCCTGTCAGCTTTGCCTGCCGGACTTGGTCTTAATTGTACCACGTTTTTATACTCGAGGCATTTCAAAGTGCAAAATGATGTTAACTTCGTAGTCGAAACTGGAAGATTTCATCACGATTACTACCTGCAGTCGATGGTCTCGCCAAGTATGCGCCAAGGAGCCCTTCGAAAGGCTGGACAAGTCTGGAAGAGTAGAAAAGTTGGGAGCAAGCTATCCCGGAAATAGCCGTGACATCGAGCAGCGACCAGCCAAGCGCCAGAAATATTGGCTGGGCTGCATACTGTGCGGGTTGCAGTTACAGTAAGGCATAGCCTCATTCTGAATTGCCAAAAGTAGTCGAACAAAAAATACCAAACCTCCTTTTCGTCTGGATCTTCCTTCGTCTTGAAACATATTTTTCGAGCCGCATCCTCTGTCAGGACGAAGAGAAAAGTTGATGCGTTCGGATCCGTGCCGAATGCAAACGCGGTGACAACACCCTCCACTTTAACCTACTATGGCATGGGGACCGCTGCAATGGGCAACACCGAAATGGAGCTTATCGAGATGGCTTCTCTTCGCCAGGATGTTGCAGATATCAGGGCATCTCGTAACCGCTGTAATAAACGGGTTCCTTTTGGTATACATCCATCTTAACCGGCTCGGCCTCGCGACAAGCATGTTCTGCTTGGAGATGATGGTTCGTAGAGGCTTCTTATCTAACCGGCTTATTTTATTCTAGGTTCGCTTACTGGAGGTTAGGCTTGTGTTGCGTTGATCTACTCCGGCATCGTACTATTAATGCAGCACGCCGGTAACAAACGCAGAAGATCTAGCATCGTATTAACCACAATCTTCGTCGCTGGCGACGTAACGTTCACCGCAATGACGATCGCCATCATAACAGTGCTAGCTCGCGCAGGGCTTCCAACAGACTGCCATGGACTAACGCGAGACGATATGGAAGAAGACGACGCCCATAACGACCCAACTGAAGGGTACGACACAATACGATTCGGCGATGGAAACCATATAAAAGGGCAGCTTGATAGATACTGTCCCCTTGAAAGAAGTTTCTTTTATATCGCCGCAGCACTAATGTATGATTATCCATGGTCGCTCGTATATGCATCTACTAACCTGGCCAGATTTACCTACATGATGACGGTAACGCTTGGTGTCCTTCGAATCGTCGAGCGACGGTGGGAGGACGGCCGAAAAGATCAATTATTCCCCTCTATGGATAATGTCTATCAACTTAATAGTATGAGACCAAAGATCTACAGCCCCAACCCCGGTAGGAATCCGGGGGATGTGGAGCAGCCGAGCGAAGGAGTTCTGACACCATCCCCGACGGACAACCCGACCTTTCAAACTCATGAACCCGGGCCATCCGGCGAAGTACGCAGAGATCACACATTCACCCCGCGACCTCAGATACAGGTAACTCCTGTCTCGCCGGTTTCCGTCGCGTCGCCGGTTTCCCAGGTATCTCCTATTTCTCCAATCGCACATCAACGTGGGTCGTACATGGCCCCTCCGGGCGTGCTGGACACGACCATGGGCGGCTTAATGATGGGCCACTCCCCAGATCAGACAGCCGAGGAGGCCATGGTAACCGACGGATATCGATATAGGGCGCAACCGGGAATGTCATCGTTACCTGCCTATACCCCAGGCGAGGGAAGAGGGCGGTTCATGGACGGGCATGGGGACGAGTCTAATGAGATGCGGCTGAGCGACTACGTTAAGGGGGAAACGCGGGCGCAAAACATGAAGGACTCCGGTCTGGGTATATAGGGTGTGACGTCTATTTGTGCTTTACTTGGCGGCATATATGACTAGGTACCAGAGCTGATGGGTGGGGTGTATTTGTTTACATTTGCACGAGCGACGGCGTATTCTTGGGGTTCGGCAATTTTGCGAAAAAAGTTCACCTTGTCGACAGACGCATATGGAAGTTTGTTGAAGTGTCTGTATACCAAATCGGCGCGATGATATAACTCATTAGTACTTAAGGACCTAAGGAGATGAAAGCGTACTTCCCTTAACATAAACCTCCCCTTTCCACTAAGCATACGATGATTTACTTTCATATGTCGCGGCCGCCTTAGACTCGTGCCCCTATTATTGTCTTCGGTTCCCCACTCGCTTACCCCAAGCCCAGACAGGCCGCAATCGTACCGATCAAGCGCAACGTTGTGTCGAACCCCGCAGCGCTATGAGATCACCTCCACAGTCGTGATAATTTCCGTCATCAGACAGCCCACTCCTCCAAGTAAAGATCTACAGTCCTGTACCAAGACGTCGGTCAAATAGTTTACATCGTAGTACTCCCAGCACATGCGCATAAACGCATCCACTCGGCTCTATCACGGGGCAAGATCGAGAATAACTACCAATAACCCAGCATCAGGTGCTGCACCATACATTTGTTCGGTCTAACCTACCTAAAGGAGCAAACGCTCACTATTAAGACTTCACCACGAGGGCACACAGCTGTTACTCCAAATCGGAGCTGAACAATCCCATACTCATTGAAGCCACGTTACTCGAGTGAATACAGCAGGTCACATATCGAATTACCTACCTGCTCCCAGTAGGCAGGGCCGAGTCCCCCAACCGCACAAGCGCACGAGGCCCTCGTTCCACCTCCACACACGCACCCTTCCACCCATCCACCCAAGCATCTCCCCAGACCCGCTCACAATGCCCACCTCGACCCTACGCACGCAGCTGGAAAAGGACGGGTTCGTAGTCCTCCGCTCGATCCTCCCCAGCGCGCAACTCGAGCGCCTCCGCGCCGCCGCGACACGCGCAACCGCCCTCGCGGCCGCGGGGTCGTGGCCGCACGTGCGCACGGTCGGGAAGCAATTCCCGCCGTGGACGGCGGAGCCCGGGGTCGGGATCTGGGGCGTCCAGCACCTGCTGCACCCGGCCCTCCCCGACGCGCCAATCTTCGCCGAGAGCTACTTCGGCGACGAGGTCCTGGGCGTGGCGAAGGAGTTGCTGGGCCCGTGCGCGGACGACGAGCTCGTCATGGAGCTGTACAACCTCCTGGTGCGGCCGACGGACGGGCGCGGCTTCGAGCTGCGCTGGCACCGCGACGACGTCCCGGCGTCGGCGACCGCGGACGAGGAGGCGCGGCGCCTGCGAGAGCCCGCGTGGCACGCACAGTGGAACCTGGCGCTGTGCGACGGCGACGAGAGCCTGATCGTGGTGCCGGGGTCGCACGCGCGGCCGCGCACGGAGGAGGAGCGCGCCGCGGACCCCTTCGAGCCGCAGATGCCGGGGCAGTTGGTCGTGAAGCTGGACGCGGGGGACGTGGTGTTCTACGATAATAATATCCTGCATCGCGGGCGGTACGATGGGAGCCGCGAGAGGCTAAGTCTGCATGGGTCCGTGGGGCATGTCGCGGGCGGGAAGTTAAGGGCTAGGAATGTCCTGCAGCATGCCGTTGGTAGTGTGAGCGTTCCAAAGAACCCCGTACCCCCCCTTTGTAGACAAAAAAAGGAAGAGAAAATCTACTAACTTAGAATGCCAGTGGGTGGATAAATGCGATTTTAGTGGTTTGGACGAAAAGCAAAGAGCTAGGGCGGAGGGGATGCGGGCGCGGCTAGTCAAGCTGGGA
The DNA here is from genome assembly GCA_902806595.1 of Pyrenopolyporus hunteri. Taxonomy (NCBI): domain Eukaryota; kingdom Fungi; phylum Ascomycota; class Sordariomycetes; order Xylariales; family Hypoxylaceae; genus Pyrenopolyporus; species Pyrenopolyporus hunteri. Next base: position 548,650 of record CADCXC010000011.1, on the reverse strand, counting down.
AGGGAGAGCGGCGACGTGGGATATTCATTAACTGGATGAGAAGCTCAGATAGGTATGCAAAAAACAGTTTTGATAGACCTTCAGAACGCTAGATCCCATCCAAACACGCCCACAAATGTCGCCTACTATATACACGAAGAATATTTATGCGAACCAAACTATGTATACCGAAATGAACGCGAGCCAGCCGGACAACCCGTGATGTACTCTGTAGATCAACGTTTGTTTCTCTCAAAGCCAAGATAAACACTCGCAGGAATGAAGCGACCTTTCGCCTCTTCGTAAACTGCCTCTAGCGCCAGGTAGCGACTTGGGCTGTTCCGGTTTCTAACCGGTCCTGAACAGTATGACGTTCGCCGGGAACACGTTCACGTTGTCCTGCCACTTAGCCAAGCTCTTGCCGTCGCGGTCAATCATGCTTAGGGAGCCGATCGTGTTAAGCGCGTAGACGTTGAGGTTGGAAGTCGAGCCTTCGATCGAGACGATCCGCGACTGGCAGTTTTCGCCTGCCTCGACAGTCGAACAAGCTAGAGAAGCAGCGTATTAGTACAAGATATGCTTCAATCATAGATTGAGGTGGAGGGGATGTAACTTACTAGTGCTGTAGTTGTTGAAGAACGAGTAATGACCGGCACCGTAGATGAAGATGTCTGAGGAGTCGATGACCCGCAATCCCCATGAGCTGGCGCAGTTGCCCTCAACTCCAGCGCAGGTGGCCGCGAAGTCGGGGTCCTTCAAGGCGGCAACAACAGGGAAGGGCTTAGTAGCATCCGGTGTGGGCTGATAGTACCTTCGCGGGCGTTAGAATTTGATTTGATAAAAGTATATTCTTCGACTTACGGAGTCTCCGTCTGGAGCATGCTGGCGAAAATGTCCTTCGTGTTGACGAACTGGTAGTTGTAAAGGTTGTTGTGCTCAACGGCCGTGCCAACCAACCAGATTCTACCGACGGTCGACTCAATGACTAGCGCGTTGTTAGCAATCTATAGAGTAAAGTAAAGCCCGAATTTTTCTTACGGAGACCTCTGCCGGAATACACGGTGATTTGGGTATTAGTGGCATCCTCGATGTCGTGGTCGGCCGTCCTATAAATGGGTTAGACGCGTGGGAGTAATCTTGGGGATAGGCAATACAAACCATAGCCATGTGTTCTCCATGTACAAGCCAGAGGCACCTGGCGTAATGTGCATCAACATGTACGCGCCGATGCATTTCGGGTCGATATTGGCGGAGCCGGGCTGCTTGAGACATTCACCGACTTGGAAATTCGAGCCACTGAATCCACCGACTCGCGCATGGACATCCCACATACCGCTCGGGGTGTCTGTCGAAGCCAAGTTCCATTCAATGAGAGTAGCTCCCGGGGCGGGTCCCTGAGTTCCTACTACGAAATCGGAGAACTCTACTTGCCCAGCGTCGCCAGATTTGGCACCAACTTGTAACAGAACCTTCGGGTTGTTCATGTCGCCGAAAGCATCGCCGCTAGCTACGATAATAGGGTAGCCCTCTCCGACGATTTTCGAGCCCGCTGGGATGCTCAGGGTCGAAGTGACCTTATAGATACCGTGATCGAGGAAGAGAACTTTTCCGCTAGAAGCGGCATCGTTGATAGCAGATTGGAGAGCCGCGGTCTTGTAGCACGTTAGTAATCTTTGCAGTCTCAGGGGGGAAAGCCAACAGATCAACTTACATCGTCAGAGGAAGAGTCTCCCTTAGCTCCGGCGCTTCGGGCGCTAACAAAGTCAGAAGCTGCGAGATCCTCGTACTGCGGCTTAGATCGACCGTAGTAGGCGTTGCCAGATAGAAGGGACGCTGGCCTATTGTTGGGAGTAATAGCAGCCTGTAATGTGCTAGGCCCCTCGGGTGTGTACTGGTGACCTTGTCCCCACGCAGCGATTGTCGTTGAGCCTCCTTTAAGAATCGTGCCACTCGGGCCCTGAATCGCGACGGGCACATTCTGGAGGTTCAAGTTCTCTAAGATAATGCTCGCAGCTGTGTCAGGCTTGGCACCAGATTGGTAAGCTGTCGTGATGCCGACCGGGGTGTCCTTGAACGTGCTGTCGATAACTGTGATCGAGCCGACCGCGAGAGCCTCTGCGCCACCAGCCGTAATATCGATACCCTTCTGGCAGTTGTTGATCTGCAAGTTGATGTAGGTCCAGCCCCAGTTCCAGAGTTGAATGATAGCTGTGAGATAATGGTCAATGTAAAAAATCCTAGACGCCGAGCCTATGTAGAGAATCACGTACCTGTTTGGCAATTGTTGAAGACAAGGTTCCTCATGGTGTACTGCTGGTTACCGATCGATGCTCCAGTCGCGCCTCCATTGAAGGTCAAGTCGCTCATGAACCCGCCAGAGCCTATTAAATTTAGCCTTCAGACTGGGTTGAACTGAAGGGCATATAAAACTCACCACTCTCAATGAACAATCCGACGTGGACGACACTAGGGTCCGTTGGCATATTAAACTCGATGTTAATAAGACTAGTCGCCTGCGAAGTCGGCCAATGGATACCAGTCGCTGCTGTGGCCGGCGCGATGGCGGTGGTATCGATCACGAAGTTTCGCATTTGGCGGTAGAAGACGTTCGTAGATACCCAGTTCAGGTTCTCTCCGTAGTACGGGTTGCCATCAATTATACCGAAACCTTGGAAACCCGGAGTCGCCTTTAGCACTGGTCGATTGGTCGGATCGCCAACCAACTGAGTAAAGTAGGGGGGGACGATAGACTTCGAGACCATATATGTCCCGGATGGGAAATAAACGACAGCCGGTGTCCTCGTAGTCGATGCCTAGGAATGTTAGCCACTTTGGTATTCATGTTTGTTTGAAGTTGCCTTCCGGTCGGATATAACTCACACAACCCTGTAAACATCTGTTGTCGGGCGAGTTCATGGCTGCCGTAATAGCGTCGGTGTCGTCTGTCGTTCCATCTCCTGCATCGTGGATCAGCAATCATACATCGTCGGAGTTATCGCGATACGTGATGCGGACCTTTGGCACCGAAGTCTTTCACATTACGAAATACCGTGTATCCATCACCTCCAAAAGGCGCAACGCCTTGGTCTGTTTCGAAGTCAGCTTAAAGGTTCCTCCATCCGGCGACGAGAGAGCCCTTACGAGATATGTCCTGAAGCCAGTAGGCATTCACACTTATGGCAAGGCCGACTACGGCCGAAAAGAGCGTCTGGAACCGCATATTGCAATGTGCTTGGTGAAGGCACGGAAAACAAGATGCGTAGAAGTCAAGTCCCAAGTCGGAAAGGAAGTTGGGATGGGTAGGCAAGGCACTTATAACTCAGATGGAGGCAGGGTATGGTGTCGTCACAAGGCATGGCATTACCACAACTGGATGGTCATCCACTAGCAAAGAGGGATAAGTGTCAGGACCCCGGGTAACGTGCACCACCGAGTTGTTGAAGATAATAGGCAGGATTGTGCGAAACCACAGACATGAGATACATGTAGTCAAGAGTTAGAGAAAGCCCCCTGACCTCCTAGTAACTCTAAGGCGTACCGGCGAACCGGGTGGTTCTGGCCGGGTACGACAGCCACGCCCAGGGTTTTGGGCTAAGAGAAGGGGGCTGGCCATTGTTCTGAGCTTCTACTCGTTAAACTATACCAAGACACGGCATTCCAGGAGGAAACGATCCAGCAAAGTAGCATTTGTGGGGATCGCAGGTCGTAGAGATCTAAAACTAGCTACGGAGGTATGCTTGGACGAGCCTACGGGACTCTGTCGAAGTACAACAGTGTGGGGCCGTATGCATCGAAGGTCATCCTTTCATTGCGGCACCCAAGACAAGAATCTGTTCAGGGTCAGGCTTTGCCGCGGCCAGGAGGTCTCCTACTCGAAAGGGAAACGTTCGCTCAGGTACCATGCGAGATGTGATGTACTGGATGGCAGCGCTGGCAGGAGATTGGATGCCCCCGACCATCCTAATTTAGTTGGAGTGTTCCATGTAAAGGTGGTTGTTTCAAGCATGTGACGTTGGAGCCGCGAGACATTCAAGGCCACATGTAAGTCATCGGTCGAGGCCGGGGTTGGCATCTGGGGGCCATCTGATGCGGGCTTCGGATAAAACCCACAGCCCCAGAAATATAGGAAGATACAAATCTTATCTCACACGCGTATGTGTAAGTGTGAATCTATGATGTATGTGTGTTATGTAAGGCAGGGCAAGGCAAGGCAAGGCAAAGCAAGGAAGGTATATGGGCGTGTGTATAATTAGACGATGGTTTATTTGGTGTTTCTTCCTTCTTCCTTTCCCTCCGTCGCAGCAGTCGCGGCTTAACGCCCAATTCAAGCCCGACCTGCGAGCGACCGAGTGTCTGATAGCTTTGTTTTTCTTGTCGGTAGAGTAAGGGTAACTTCTGGGTTGCATTGCATTGGGGTTCGTTGCTGGCCACTTGTTGGCCTGCCTAGCGCTAAGCATTTTCCATGTAATCTCGGTGGTTGTTAGAGTTAGTATACCGCCGGTGATGCTTGCTTCTTGCTTCCAAGCACGAGAGTCCAAGCTTTGAGAGGACATAAGCCGGAGTCCGAGGTTGGAGCTTGGTTGGAGCTTGGTTGGAGCTGGTTGGATCTGGCTGGAGAGCTTCGTTGGAATTCAGGGGACGGCCCGATTGGGGGATCGATCAAGTTTACATAGTAACATGGAGAGTTAATGGAAGGTGGTCAATCGGCCAAAACATGGCGGAGGCTCGGTGGCTTAGGGGGGCGCTTTTACAAGGTTCCATCCTTGGAATGTTTCAAAACGTGACTTATAGAAGCAGAACTCGGCATCTTACCTGCCAGTCCTGTTTAGGGCGCTTTGATTTAGGTACCTAAGCTACCACCTAGTGCAGCATATGCTCGGTGGTATCAAAGGTACCTGGACAGATATAAGCACTGTGTCAATGCACTGTAATTAACTTTTCGTCATTATCCGATCTAACCTTATTCATCCTTCCCTCTTTCCTTATCAGCCAGACAAACCGAATCAGCCCGCTAGATTACCTAACGCCTGCACCTGTCTACTATCTACAGTAAAGTTGAGATCGATGCTCCTTCACCTCATCTACTGTCTTTCTATTTACCTATACACAATTCGTAGTTACAACTCTTTTGCGCTTTGGGATCGGCGAAATGGACGTCATATAATATAATTCTCATTCCCATCTCCGAGTCATAACTTAATCTGGGCAGGTTTTCGATAAGGAGTACCACAGGACAGACCTCTGACAAGCATATGGCTTCGTCAAATTTGCAATTTAAATTTAATGCTTAAGAATGGCTGACGTCCGTCCCCCCCCCCATTCTCAACATCGCTTCATACCCGACCCTTTCTCGAAAGGCTTCGCACAGAATCGTGGGCCTACCGCGATCCATTATAGCTAACTCAACAGCTAAGATCATATTCAATTTACGCCATGGTTATTTCTCTGCGTTTTATAGCGTCTTATTAATTGCTTCTACTCTAACCAGCGCGAGGCAATCGTTGGCACGTCCTCTCCCTATTAACAAAGAGCTCTTATAAATGATGCCTTCCCCCTCTTATAGAAGCTAGAAATCAAGCTTCATTCTCATCCGTATTAGGAGTCTTGGCGATAAGGCTTGAATTATCCGTCTCGCCTGGATCATCTGCCGACGTCTTCCTCCGCTCGTGGTCGTGCTGCTCCGCTCCGATGTCTCTACCTAACCCAACGAGCAGGCGGCGAGGCTTCTACGTCGGGAACTTCCCCAAAGTCTTGCACCGATCTTCACAACTCCCCTCTTATTTTTAACCCACCTATGGTGTCGCCCAGGGGTTGTCATGGGATCGCGTCATGGGCTTCTATTCCACCCTGTTTTGGAATTGCCAAGGAAGAAGTGATGGTGGGAATATTTCAATCATTGCCCATGGCGATGGCTTCACTTATGGAACTTCGTCCGGGTGTAGCTCGGTGTCCCTCTCTACCCTCGATCCAACTCCAGGCCTCCGTTCATAATTAACCGTCCAAGCTGCCCAAACACAACGCTTCGAGGTCCACCAACTCTAATGCCGCCGACGGTTACTGCTGTGGTGGGGCCTTGGTGCTACGGTTCTTGGTCTGCAGCTTTTGATGAAGTCCGGGGCTCGCTAAGCCGTGGTTGTCACGGTATCTGAGAGAAGAATTGTATGGGGTTTCCGGAACTTGTGACGCCCACCGGGAGGCGGTTATATTTGCCCCTAGTTAAAAACGTACTTCGGGAAATGGCCTTATGTAAGTGAAAAAAATTTCTACGTACAAATCCAATTCGGGATAGTTATGATGGCCGGGTCGGGAGCGAGGCAGGTAAGTCGTCGCGTCCCCTAAGCGTCCTTTTAGCGAGTAGGCCCCCTGCTGCATTGGCTAGGGTATACTACCTGGACCGCTGAATATGGTTCCTTGGTAGGCTCGGTACTCCGCATTCAATATCCCAATTCCCACCGTAGCCCCCCAGTTCCCCAACTCCTCATCTCCCCACATTCGGGTAATTTGCTGCCTTCGAATATTGTTTAGAGTGCCGAGTCGCGGCCCAGGACAACTCAACTATTCTGTGGAGTTTCCGTTTGTCTGTCCCTCCAATAGAGCGTTCCTGGGCTTGCAACCATAAAAAAAAACACGGCATGTGAAGTTGGTCAGTTTGGAAGGAGAACTTACAATAGGTAGGTAATCAACACGTTTGGGTGGTTGAGGAGTTTGTCATCCTTTTTCTTACATGCTGCATCAAGGCACGAGGCCAAAGGCAACTCGAATCCCGTCCGTAGCTCCACACCGCAGCCCTCCGCTGTAGTGCCCGCGGGATCCATGCCTCCCATCGCCATCGATATTCCCCTCTTTGCTTAGCCCGGCGGAAAACAATCTATGGCTAGGTCAGTCTTCGCCGATCACTGCCGCAAGGGGTCCTCATCAACGAGATGATCAACGTTATCCGAAGTCAATTGGGCCCGTTAGACCTGATTGAGTTCTAGGTGGCGCTTTGGCTTAGAGATGTGTTACCGCGCAGCCTGTATTGCCTACCTCTCTCTTACTTACATCTGTTTACTGCAGCCCGCGCAACACGACCCATTGAACAGGACCAACAATAGCGAATGTTCCGTATTAGTATAAGCAATAACGGGGACGGCTCGTAGGTACTCTGACCTTCCCCCCCCCTTTTTCATGTTCTCCTTATCCGAGACTATCCTACCCCCTTCCTTTTCGTGCTGAGTGGTCATTCCGCTTTGATCCCACCAATCACAAATCCACTAATTGCTTTAGCGATGTCACCAACAGCCTCGTTTACTACCTATTATCAAAGAAAAAAAACCTTTAATAGTACCTGTCAGATCGTAAGACCGCGTATTTACTCTAGTTCGAACACATCGATACCCTGAACTCATCCACGAAACTTCTCGCCGTTGTACAATACAACTGGTATATAATGATATTATACGATATACGATACACGCAGTACCAATCCCGAAAAAGCAGCAATATTGTAACCTAACCTATTCCGCAGACGTGCACATGCAGCACGTAAGTTGACTCCCATCTACCTCTTCTTCCCCAAGCTCATTGGCTACCCCCGCCCCCCACATTTTCCCACATATGTACGTAGAGCTGGTTTCTCCAATGCGGAGATGGTGCCGAGGAGGTCAAGTGCTGTGGGCAAGAATGTATGGGGTTAGTTGAAAGGGCCCTTGCTCCCCCGTAACCCCCCGTACAGCCCCCGGTCTTCGCGGGCTGTTCGTAATGCTTGTTTATTATGTCTGGGGGCGGGGAATGCATCTCAAAAATCTTAGCGTTGGCTTCTGCTACCTACATGTAATATATTTCATAGGTTTATCTGCCCTGTCGCTTTACTAAGCGTTGCAAGTTCGCTTTTTATAGGTATAATATATACCTACGTGAGGTTTCTTGCATTGACGAGGAACGAGAAGCGAGGAGCAGAGTACATACATAGTGCACACTGATATTGGTAATACTACTCGGGACCTACGTACCTAGGTACCTAGGTAAGGTGAGCGAGTACATGAAGTTTGTGTTGCAGCATCAGAAGAAAAACTATATGTATTTCTCCATCAGCTTACCAATTCCCAATTCGGCTCTGGGCAAATAGGAATATGATTGAGACGAGAGCCTAGGTCGTATCATAGGTGCCGTCTACGGGTTTGTAAGTAGGTAGATGTGTTAAATGAAGTTGAATTTATACGCCTATGTGGACGTAAATGAATGTCTACTCGTAAGTACGTCACCTACAGGCATTGTACCGTATCTACCAGGTCAACTACAATCGCAACAGAGTATTCAGAGTAACCTAGGTACCCAGGTAAGTAGGTAGCTACCTACCTAATTACCACCTAACTGATGTAAGTTAAAAAAAGTCCTACGTTTCCAAACGCGCGCCACTTTTCTGTTTCTCTTATGGCAGGTTCGGGTTTCACGCACAGGGAATGGCGGCAGCTACCCAGTTACTACAGGCGTTATCTGCTCACTAAAACGCTAACCTACATAGTACCCGGGTAGGTAAATACTGTACCTAACATACTACCTAAATCTACCCTAACCTACCACTTAATCATTTCCCCCATCTCCGCATCCTCCTCTCGATCCCCTCCTCGACCTTCTCCTCCTAACTCCTCATCTCACACATAACAATTTGGCCCAACCCCGAATTCAACCATCATCAATGGCATCGCTCTTTTTATCTCATCCCAGCTCATGGTACTATTCATCTGCCTCATTCGTGTCCCGTCCCAGCCCTTTAGTCGCTTTTAGGGTGTGTATCTCCATCCCTTAGTTGGCTGGAAACCCCCCCGATCCAATCCCCCAAACACGTAGACTCTCACAGATACATAACGTACTTAGCCTTCTCCCGCATCTCCACACGCGCTCCTCGTTTCTCTCATCTTCTCCGCGTCAACGTCGTCGACCAATTAGCCCGCTAGTAAAAGAAAGGGCTCTCCGTATCGGTTAATTAGTTGGGGCTCGCTGGGCTTCGCTTTCCGCGAGGAGAATTGTCAACACACATAGCCTTAATTGTCGGTGGGCGTCGGCGGGCTACTGTACCTCAGCCCTACCAGTTTCCTACTGTTAAAACGAGACCCTCCGGACTCCCTTAGGCTACGTGCTCTGCTGATCACGAACGCTGGCCGCCAACCTGGCGAACGGTCGATCTCTTTGGTGGAGGGAGCAAAGGCGAACGAAGAGGAAACTCCAGCTACGTACCGAATATACCTAGAGTCGATTGATACTACATACAATCACGTCCATGAATTCATCCATCCTTCGTCCACCCCGCAAGACATTCATTCCTCTTTCCGGCATAACTTCCTGGCCCTGGGCGTCCTCCCCTTCCGACTTACCCCCCACTTCCGGGTGTTGCGTGACTTCTTCTGCATTACACCCATAGTTGTTACAGGGACTTACCTTATACTAATTGATATTCACTTATCCAAACCCCAAATGCAGGCCATGCCGTCCATAGAAGGCTCTGGCGTCACCGGTATTGCCGAAGAGAGCGTGGAGGGCCGGCAGCAGAAGCCCAAGACCCTACCATGTAAATTCTGCGACAAGCGTTTTCGGTAAGGCCTCCAAATCCTGTCTATCACCTTGCACTCGCGTCTTCTTCCGTTGGTAATTTACATGCTTACACGGCAGTCTCCTAATTAGGCGCGTAGAACATGTCCAGCGCCATGAGAGAACTCATACAAAAGAGAAGCCATTCTCGTGTGGGTGGGCTCGCTGCGGGAAGACGTTTGGACGTCGGTGAGTTAATTTGTTCCTTTATTTACCTATATTATACTTAGCTAAGTGGTCAATTCTCCTGTGTGGCGGTCGAGTTCGCCTTGCCCACAGCCGTCCAACCACTCACAGTCTTTCGTGCGCGCTAGACTACCCCCGTCCCCCCTCAGATCTGCTGCAAATAGCACACTCATCACACATCACGCATATCCTATGGCCCTAAAGCCTCCTCCCCCATCTCTATAATTCATGACTGGTGGATACTCAACTCCAACCTTCTCTCTAGTCTTCTTGTGAATATGCTTATATGGACATCAGGGATCTCCTCGTCCGTCACGAGAAACTCGTCCATCTCAATGAAGGTTCTAATAAGGACGGCAACCGGCCTCGGAAACCGTCGACGGCCGGCGCTGCCCAACCGCCGCTACCAGCCGATGGCCATGTCGACTCCGAAATGATGGGCGTGCCTCGGGCTCACCCGCAACATTACCATTCGGATTCTATATCCTCTTCAGTAGCGGTTCCTCCGCTCGCTCCTGATCCCCGTCATTCTTCCAGGGCTGCAGCTTGCAACCTTGATCTGTTATCTGATGCGGCCACCCAGATTGCTTCCGCGAACGAGGTTAATTCGATGCAACCGATGATATCTGACCTCGGGCAGTCAGGGGCTGGCTTGACGCGCATCAAATCGTACGATGAGGGTATGTCGTATACCGACCGTGGACGCGAGCCCGAGCCCGTTACCATGTCCGTGGGACTACCTAACCCAGCAGGGCCGTCTGCGTTCGACGACTATAACCTCTTCTTGGACGAATTTGCGACCTCATCTCACTTTCTCCCACAAGCTTTTGACGCAGATCAGGGTATTGGCTTCTGGCCACGGCACCTTTCGGATATTCATAGAGGGGGCCTCTCCAAACCGTCGTCGCAGTTTCCGTCCCGTTTTCCATCGTTAGCTCCTGACCCGAGAGACCCATCAGAAGGCGGCCCTAGGATACATGACGATTCGATGAGGGCACAGCCCATGAGGGTCTCTGCTATGGACCACACAGTCATCAAGAACCGACTCGATGAATTCTCCTCCGTGCTACCAAACGACTTTGTCTTTCCTTCTCGGCATACTCTTACGCGGTTTTTAGAAGGATATGTTAGTGGTTTTCACGAACACTTGCCTATCCTGCATCTACCAACAATCACGGCTGCCGACTTGGCTCCGGAGCTTCTGTTAGCAGTTTTGGCAGTGGGCGCGCAATACAGATTCGAGAGCCATCGGTCGAATGCATTATGGTACGCGGCAAAAGCAGTGGCGCTTGAGCAAATTCGACGTCGCCATAGTCACGAAGTACATGGTCTGTTGCCAACACCAGCAGCATATAGTCCCCATTCTACAAGGCCGTCACCAAGCCACGGGTTCCGTCACTCGTTTAGTTCTGTCCAACAGGAGCGCCCTATGACCCAGGATACTCATCGGGAACCATAGTAAGATTGCCCGATTAGATAGACGGTCTTGTTTCGATTCAAGCGTTTTACTAACTTGTTCAAGTTCCCCAAACACCCCTCAATCACGCATGGAAACTATTCAGGCTCTTCTACTGCTATTCGCCGTCGGTCTCTGGGGAGCGAAGGCCATTCTCCGCGAAGCCCTGTCACTCCAAAGCCTTCTGGCTCTTCTAGTGCGCGAAGAGGGGTTTTTATCAGAGTCTACGCAGACGGCCGACTGGGAGGCGTGGGTCCGGATAGAGGGTGCCAATCGCACGAAGCTCGTCACATATTGCTTTTTTAATCTTTGCAGTATCGCGTATAATATGCCGCCCCTACTACTCACGTCCGAACTCAACCTTATTCTCCCACATTCTTCAAAACTCTGGAGGGCTGAGACAGCTTGGCAGTGGCAAGAGGCTCGCCAGTCTTTCCCGAGCATGGACATATCGCTGCAGGACGCGTTTTCTAGGTTGTTTAGTCGACCACCTCAAGGCCCGCCGGCGTACATGTCCTCGCTTGGTAATTACATACTCATTCACGCCATATTACAACACATCTTCCTCCTGAAGCAGACATCCTTTAATTCCGTCTCTCTCTTCGGTGGGCTTCGGCAGGATGACGTTGAAGATTGTTTTCAAGCTCTGCGCATCTGGCAAATGAGCTTCGAACAGCACCAGGCGCGCGTGACGGAAGGCGGTCATCAAACCGGACCGGACGTATTTCCCGGAGGCCCCGTCGCCTACAATTCGACCGCACTATGGCGATTGGCCTCTATACGATTGTACACGGATTTAAGTCCTAGTAGAACTCTCGAAACAAGAGATGCAAGTCAGATAGCTCAGGCATTCTATGACGCACCGTATCTTGTCCGTAGTGGACGCCTTAACCGAGCTGTTTTCCAAGCTATACACGCATTGTCCCTACTGGTTAAAGTCGGCGTGAACTATGTGGCGAGGAGGAAATCGTCGGAATGGAGCATGCAGCACTCGTGTGAGTCTACGAAATACCTACTGGCAAAGCGATAAAAGACGGATGCATATCAACTAACTTCTGCTTAGTATGTAATTTGGAGTGCGCTATCCTCCTTTCTAAATGGCTAATGACTCTTGCTTCGATTGGTCCTCCGGGGGGCCCTCCAGAACCGGACGAACGAAACCTCCTCGAAATGTTGCGTCATATGCTAGATGAAACAGAGTTTGCGGTGCCAATCGATCCCTCGCTCTCCGGAGGAGGCCCGGGGCATGGGCCATCAAGCATGGACATGGCTGCGAACGATGGCACGAAGTTGCGCCAGCTTGCCGTGGCGGTAATCCGGCTTTGGGCCGAGACATTTAAGGGATCGCACATTTTTGACATCGTTAAGGTAATCGGTGCCGGGCTGGAGGGATACGCTGATTTAATAGAGAAGCCGCGAGACAGAACACCGCTGGGTCGTATGGCTCCTGTTAGTTCGGGCCTTGGTTGACCGGACGGCGATGAATCCAACATGCAACGCTACCTCACGACAATTGGATGTATACTCGAGGGCCGCGCCGCGGTCGTCTAGCCGCATTTGAATGTGGAATAGAATACTTACGCCAGCGTTTAGTTGGCTACCGGTGCTTAGCTAAAGACTCAGCGACAGCATCGGCCGAGGCAACCTCCGGGAGTACGATAGGTGTGGGCGTTAGTATTCCAATATCCTATGAGGTTCTCAAACGAGCATCTATCGTGGGTGGGAGTGGTGCGTAGAAGGAGCAAGATGTTCCGGCTATTAATAACACCCCCTGGAGGTTAATATATTCTCTAGGATGTAGTTAGACGGGGTGCAGCGGGACCGTTATAGTTTAGCTAGGAAATATAGCGGTCGCAGTTAGATGATGTGTGTCGACGATTTAGGAAGCGGCGAAAGATCCGTATGAGCACTCAGCCCAGAGAGGATTACTTTGGTAGACATGATATACGTCGATAGTTCCAGACCGAGATATTGCGGCGATTCGGATGCCTATTTTTAGGTATTGATGCCAATTAATTCATCGGGCTACCAAAATACCGGAAATCCGTGGTGCTGTGGATGTAGCGATGAAGATAGGTACCTGGAATCGGGTACCCGGCCGATACGTACGGTACAATGACGAAGTACCTTAAGGATAAGCGACTGACGTAACCGATGCCAAATCTCCTTTTTACTAATTTGAATGGTCACGTGGTAACGTGTTCCTCTTTCTCCACCTAAGGGTCTTTCTTGACGCGTCATCAACCGTCTCGTTCCAAGTTTCTCGTTACCTTATTTGCCTATCGAGTCCGTAAATTCTATTTAGAATCCCTTGAACTGTAAAAGAAGGTTTCGCATTTCAGTCATGCCTGCTAGGAAACGCGCAGCAGCCGAGGTGATACATACCCCAGAAACCGGCGGGGGCTCTCGGCGCCGATCTAATCGCATTAGCTTAAGTAATAAGAAGAGCATATACTTCGACGATGATGATAACGATCCGGATGACAAGTCACCACCCCGTAAGGCGACCAAGGCGCAAGCCAGAGGGAGGCCGGCGGGAAAGAAAAAGACTAAAAAGGCGGAGTCGGACGATGAATTGATTCATGAAGACGATGCTGAATCGTCCGATGATAAGGATGATGACGATGGGTTTGCTGAGGACGAGCCCGAGTCTGAGGATGACTCCGAAAGCGAAGAAGCGCCGCCGGTGGTGCGGAAGCGTGGCCGTGGAAGGCCTTCTAAAACCAAAGCCGAGACCTCTAAGGTCATGAAGAAGTCTAATGCAAATGCCCGGATCAAAGCTAAAGCAAAGAAGACAGCTGAACCCAAAAAGCCGGAGTTAGAAGAGGACAGCGAGGAATACGATAACAATGAGGATCGCATAACGTTTATTCCAGGTGAGGACCTCATTCCGCGGCCCCTTCGCGTATCCCTAGTAGCGAGCGAGCTGTGTATTTTCTAATTAAGGCGCCATAGCAATTCCGTTAAGAGATACCGGTGGTGTCGAGTATGAGGATACTCGACTCCATAAGAACACTTTCCTCTTCCTGAGAGATCTGAAGGCCAATAACAATCGAGAGTGGCTTAAAAGTATGTCCATTTTGTCTATCGCTGGGGACCCGCTCATACGTTCCCTATTCTAACATGATTGCTTTCAGAGTACGATGATGAGTATAGGAGGTCGCTCAAGGATTGGGAATCATTCGTGGAGACACTTACGGAGAAGATCATCGAGGCCGACGAAACCATCCCTGAACTTCCTGTCAAAGATGTTATTTTCCGGATCTACCGCGACATCCGGTTCAGCAAGGACCAAACTCCGTATAAGGTAAGACTCTAACCCTCTTTCTTTCCCCATCAATTTCATCACCAAACTCCCAGAAGATAAAAGCCCGTTCTAACTCAGGGGTCCTCCGATTCAATAGCCTCACTACTCCGCAGCGTGGTCACGGACGGGCCGAAAAGGCCCCTACGCTTGCTACTACGTGCACGTCGAACCGGGCCACTGCATGGTGGGCGGCGGCCTCTGGCACCCCGACAAGGACTCGATCGCGCTGCTGCGGGCGAGCATCGACGAGCGCCCGCACCGCATAAAGCGGGTCCTAATGAACCCGAAATTCTGCAAGACGTTCCTGCCGGGCGCCAAGCCAAATAGCGAAAAGTCGGTCGTCGCGGCGTTCGCAGCGGTGAATCAGGAGAATGCGTTGAAGACGAAACCCAAGGTAAGTACCCACCCACGACGTGCTGATCTGTCGATGTGTCAATAGAGATATGCTTATCAATTACATAGGGCTTCCACCCGGAGCACCAGTACATCGAGCTCCTGAAGCTGCGCAACTACACCGTCGGCACGCAGATCGACGACTCGGTCTTTCTTGCGGACGACGCGCAAGACCAGGTCATGGACGTCATCTCGGCCATGGTCGAATTCGTGAGTCGTGGCTATCTCCTTGGATATGATTGCTTATGAAGTGCTGATTGTCTCCGTAGATTACGTTCCTGAATAGCGTCGTTAAACCAGATCCGAACCAGGCGAGCGACTCTGATGGTGAAGATGGAGAAGAAGCTCACGAGGATGAGGATGGGGATAGCGACTCGTGATAATTATAAACGCGGTTCGGGAACGGTGGTCTTTGCTATGTATATGGGTATGAGTGATGACGGTGCACTCCCCCGAGTCTCGATCGTTCTACAGGCGTCCTAGTATTTAGAAATTCTCCGAGCGATCGTGAGTTTATAGGATTAATCCCGCGGTGGTGTTACTGGGTTAGGGATACTCTACTCGAAGGGGTTCAATGACACATGTAACATACATTGCATTGGCCCATGGTGATCTTGTACTCCTGATTTTCCCTTCATAATAATGTGTTCGCCCATCATCTTCGAGCTTTACATAGGTCATTTGGACCGCCGCTAAAGAAGTCGGAGTTGCTGAAAACATATATCAACACAGGTACATTGTAGATTAGTCGATTGCAAACGCTTCATCAATAATTCTCCTATATTCTATGATACCATGCAAACTAGCAGAACCCACTCACTCCGTCAAGTTCGGGTAGCCGCAGCTCGGCACCGGGAGTCTTAGAATCTGAACGCATTAGTCGCACCCGCTTGTCCCCCCTTAGTCTGGACCCACGATGTCACTAGCCCTTACCCTACGCGCAAACAGCATGAGCATTCGGTCCTTCCGAAAATTGCCAAACGGCAGTCTAAGGTACACAACATTTTAGATTAGGGTACTTAAGGTGTTTTATACCTGAAGGAAAGCAATCAAAGGAATCCAATCTGCCTTGCAGCAATTGGGAACACCATATCTCAGTTCGTCTAGTGGTTAGGATACGGGCTTGTCACGCCCGTGACCGGGGTTCAATTCCCCGACTGAGAGCTTTTTTTTCCTTTTCTCTCTTCTAACTTTTTATTACTTTTCGTTCTTCCATTTTCTTTCTTGGAAGATCTCTTCGAATGAAATTATGCATGACTCACATTTAAGGGAATGTACTAGTGGGAGGAGATAGGTAGAAGCTAAGCGACTCTTCCGTCGGGTATATTTGGTATGGGAACGCGGAATCATATCCGCCTACTGAATCTAATCAAGTTCTTACTAGGTACTGCGACTCCTTTCTATCGCCATGTCATAATCGACTCGTCTCCTTGTCTGCTTATTCCGACGACCGCGTCGAGAGACTAGGCGGTAAATCCTCATCCTTCGTGCCCCAATCACTCTCAGTGGACCCTAAGACGAACTCCAACGTACCCCCTTTAACGAAGAACTCGTGCGTGATCCAATTCTTCGTATACGGCTTCCCATTCAACCTAGCGCTCTGGATGTAAATGTTGCGATACTGCGGGGCGTCGAACCCGCGGACGTTGCGCAGCGTCGCCGGCTTCCCCGACGGCGTCTGGATGCTGACCTCGCGGAACAGGGGCGCCGTCAGCAGGTACACGTCCTGGCCGGCGACGGGGTAGAAGCCCATGAAGGCGAAGGCCGTGAAGGCGCCCATGGCGCAGTCGTCGTTGCCCGGGATCCCGTTGACGCTGCTGTTGAACTGCCCCGGGATGTACTGGTGCAGCCAGTAGTTGCTGCGGCCCGGTCGCCCGCCGTAGTGGAACTGGAACGTCGTGAGGAAGTTGGGCTCGTTGCCCATGTAGTTGATGCCAGATGAGTGGAAGTAGTCCAGCCGTTCGACGAAGGTCTCGTGCCCGCCCAGAGCATCAATCAGCGCCGCCATGTCCTGGGGCACGTAGAACGTGTACAACCAGGGGCTGCCCTCGTACGTATCGTACTGTGTGTCGAAGTAGCAACTGTGCTGCTGATAGATGGGACTGCAGAGCCGTGTGTTCTGTATACGAAGTGCGATTAGTAACTTCAACTCGAAACGGTAGCTCTACTCCTCGATTTAAGAGGTTAAAGGCTCAGTGTACTGACCTGATATCGCCAGGTGCCATTTTGGAACCGTGGCTGCAAGAAGCCCTTGAACTTCGTCTTTTGTACATTCCCCTCCTCGTCGCGGTAACGATCCTCCTGTTGCGGGTTGAACAGATTCTTCCAGTTCCGAGCACGCTTCAAGTATTTAGTCTCGTCCTTCTTATGACCCAAGCCGCGGGCCATTAGCGCGATTACGAAGTCATCATACGCATACTCCACCGTACGCGAGATACCACGAGTCATGGGGCCCGTCCCGTTACGATCATTGTCGTCGTATGGCACATACCCTACGTTATGCCAACTTACAAGGCTACCGCGCCCAGTCGTGGACCAGTCCTTGGGCTCCACTTCCGCGTCGGAGACGACCGCCTCGTACCCGAGATCCCAGTCGATGCCCTCCGTCAGGTTTTTGATGAAGGCATCTGCGAGCACTACATCCGCGTTCGAGCCACCCTGCGTGTAGCCCTTACTAAAACTCATACGACAATCTGGTAGTTTCCCTTCATGCTTATATATGTCGATCAGCGTCCTTATCATTTGTGTCTGGATCTTGGGATCGACAATTGTCAATAGGGGGTGTTGCGCGCGGAACGAATCCCATATGCAGTAGAAAGAGTCGTAGTATGGTTCGTCGGACTTCCACAGCGGATTTTCCCCCGTGTAATCTTGCGGTGAGATCAGGGCACGGTAGAGGCCCGACCAAAATGTCTTCAGGAATTCGTCGCTCATACCCGAGGAATTAGGCTTGATCACGGACAGCTTCTCTTTCCAGGCTACCTCTGCAGCCTTGACTATGCCCTCGAAGTCGTAGTCTGGAATCTCGGTCTCTGCGTTATGGCAGGCTTGCTCAACGGATATAAATGAGATACCGACTCGAGCCATGATCTGGTTGGTTGGTGGGCGTGCGAAATGGATCCAAACGCCTGCCGAACCGGACGGGATGAAAGCGGTGCTCCCCATCTCGTGAACCGTGTCGTTAGCATAAGTTGGCATAAAAATGCCCGATTTCCGGATTTCGGCGCCCTTGAAGTCCGCGCACACGTGCGCCTTGTACTCTCCGGTCCCAAATGATGGGGTGAACGTTCCGTTTCCCGTCATCCTACCTGTGACAGGGTCTACATCAATGCTACCCCCGGTTCGGGAGTTGCCCAGATCGTTTAGTTCGAGAAGAACGAGTGGGTTATTCGGGACCATTTCGCCGTCGGAATATACCTCTGCTGTTTGAGGAAGATTGAATCTGTAGAGCGCGGCGTGGTGGGTCGCTGTCATTTCAGCGTGAATCGAGTTATTGAGACCGATGGCGAAGTATCCTGGCCGTGCTGTCGCGGAGCCCTTTATTCTGCGGGTGGCCCTACCTATGTAAGTGTATTTGCACTGGCTGAAGTCGTCCTCGGGACAACCTGGGTGCACGAAGAGGGGGAAATTTCCCAGCGAGGGGCTCTACTCCTAATTAGACTCGCCGAGGGATGGATATTCATCAAACTCACTCCTCCGGTACCTTGCGATGTGTTAGTAAGGGATATGCATGAAATTGATTCTTCAGTTTAGATTACCTGAATCGTGTAAGTGCGAGAAGCCCCGGATTTCAGAGTCGTCCGAGACAAATCCTGCTGCTATCTCACTGCCGCTCGCGTCCGCCACGGCCTTCGCCATACCTATATAGCCGATAAGTACCCAAGGAGCCTTCATATACGCAATTCTAGAGACGACATACCGTATGGTAGTGTTGCGCCGGGAAAGACATGACCTATGATAATTTCAGTTCAAATCCCAAGTAACATGCCCGATTGACGTTTGGTGCCTACCTCCATTTACCGTGCCGATGAGAGGGTCTACATGTCGCAAAATGTCGTCGCTAGATCTTCCTGATGAGTTTTTGATAACGCTTAACAAAGTGATTGGAGAATTCAACCTGGAGGGGAGCAGAGCCCAAACTAGCAGCGCCAACACGGGGATGACGATGAGAAATCGCCGTCGCCGCGGGATGCCCTTGAGGAACGGCATCACGGCGAACTTCGAACCGCCTGGCGGCGCTTCACCCGCAGAACCTGGTTCACGTTCCGACGACTGTTGATGACAGCGCGGAGGCAAGAGCCATCGGTACCAGGAATCGCTCCTTGATACCAGGCAAGTTCATGCACGTGTTAGCGACGCAGGCATAGGCTTCTTTCTCTTCTCCGTCCTCCTTACCTTGAGCTGCTCTTGGGTGAAGAGTCGTCCATCGGGGCTGGAGCGGAAACTCATCAGCCCTAATAGATATTCTTAACCGCCCCGTGGGCGCTCGGTTGCGACTGCGTGGCGGCCGAGCGTCTAGAACCTCGAAGGGGAGGGTCTTGGTCCGCAGGCCTTGGCAATTAGGAGAATTCGGCTGAATTGCATTTGGCTGGGGTTCGCGACCAAGGGGTTGCATCGGCACCTGAGCTTAAGAAGATCCGTCGAACCAATAACTTCAATAGCAAAGGAAAAAGGGCTGGGCTAGACTGCTCGGACGGGGTGACGTTGTTGATGCTTTACGCCCAGATCTTCCTAATGAAGGAGGTTGAAGTTGCTCTTCCGATTCAATGCGTCCCGAAAACGCGCCCGGGTGTACAGTGCAGAGTGCCCGCCGCACACCGTCTACCTCTTTTAACACGAGTATTACTATTCAAATCCGGAGTCGTCTTCATAAGTCGCATAAATACCACATAAAAAGGATATTCGAGTTGTCACTAGTAACCAGAACCAGGGTAAGATATATAGAACCTAGGATCCTGATACCGGCAGAGTGAAAGAATCATATCATGCCTAGGCAGGTAGGTAGGTAGTTACCAATTGGGCGTAGGTCAACGTACAGTATATTGTGCAATCTGAGACGGTGCAGACCAGGTTTAATTTTACCACAATGCCTTCACTCCAGGAAGTAGTAGATTTGGTGAAAATTTCAATAAACTTGGACTATCTTGACTTTTTTGAACCTAATTCATCTTGAAGGGAATTGCCGTATTTAATCTTCTAAGTAGCCCTTTATATACGATACCAGCGCTTTGTGCTTTACGAGTTACGCGATGATCGAAAAACTTAATAAAGGGTCTAAGCTCGTATGCCATCGGACTGTTACAAGGATTAGTGTCAATCACAGGAGATATCGCGTACATATCAATCCGAAGATGCTAGATGCCTAGGGATCTGAGCATCATGCTCGCGACTGGGTATATTAGAACAGTATTCGATTTAGAAAAGAGTGACTGTCTGTCTAGGTAGGTAATCTTGCAACTAGTACAGTCCTAACTCTCCGACAACACCGCTGCCCAGACAACCAACAAACCAACCTCTCATTCTTCGGCCGAGTCATATTAGATTCTTACATGTTCATGTTACCGCGGCCGGGGAGGCTCGTGAGCCCTAAACGCTCTTCATTAGCTGAAAGCACTCATAATAAAGTTATGCGACGACTTACATCCGTCGATATCCTCGTTGACGGTGCTCTTGAGGGTGCAAGCGTTCGCCTGAGCAACGCTCTGGGTCGTGATTCCGTTGCTGAGCAGGGGCTTGGAGTCCATGGCACGCTGGAGCGCATCGCCCTTCCAGCCGAAGAGGTAGTCACCGTGAGTGCCGTAGCCGACGCTGTCTTCGTAACTCCAGACGAACGGCTGGCTGCCGTCAGCGGGCCACTCGGCCTTGTTGTTGAACGGTCGCGTGTCCCACATGGTCTCGAAGGCGACCTGGGGTACACGAACGGGGTGGGACGACGGGCAGGCGCCGGCGGGGACGAATCCTCCCTTGTTGGTGTTGTACATGTGGCTCTGGTGGTCCGGGCTGTCGAGGTTCTTGCCATCCCAGCATCTACGTACGATTAGCGAATAAGGGATGAGGCCGCTGGAGAGGGAATACTGACGCGGGGAAGTGGTGGATAGCCATGATGCCGGCCGGGCAAGGCTGCTTGGGGAACTCGGCGGTCTCGGGGAACCGAGTCATGACGTCCTGCAGACAAGTGTAGCGAAGGCCCGGGTTGGTGCCATCCGTGCTCTTCGGCGACCCGACGGTCATACGGAAACCCTAGAATCGTTAGATTATTTCGCTTATGTGAAAAGCCAACATACAGGCTTGAAGGCTGTGATCTTCTGGTTTCCGTTGGAGTTGAACGAGTCTTGTAGGTAGTAGATGGTCATTCCTCCCTTGAGGTCGCCGAGAAGAGCATTGGGGTACTGAGGGACGCGCTTGTACGTGCCGTTGCGAGCCTTGAAGTACAATACCGCAGTCCAGTAGTTGGAGAAGTCCTCGTTGAAACTGCAGGTTGTGCAAGTAGCCCTCTTGGACGGGTCATCGCCAGGGTCCATGGTTGCGTTGAAGGCATTTCCACCGACGATCTGGTGAAGATGCGCCGACGGGACTGCGCCGGGCTCGACAAGGGGGTCGAGACGCTGGACGCTTAGAGTAGCGCATCCGAATCGGAGGTACGCCTGGGAAGGCGTAGCAAGCCCGAGGGCGAAAGCAAGAGAAGATCCCTTCATCCTTACGATATCGGTGTTGTAGTCGACGTCGAAGTTAGCGATGCGGCTCGGAGATGGTGGAGATGCCCAAAGGTAGGCGGGGGCATCGTCTCCTCGACTGGCATATATACAAGATGTTGGTCGTATTCATCATAACCTGGTACTCGCTTGTGCCGTATGCGTCGGCAGAATACTCGGCGCCGGATTGCTTAATTCGAATTCATCCAGAGAAGCATAATTAAGGGGATGACTTCTAAAATTACCAGAACCACTCACACGTACCACCGATCAATGATGACAAGAAAACCGTCGACGTACGGATATCGCAGTGTGATCGTAGATGACTATAGACAGCGGAACGACATTGGGAGATAGATCTGCCACCCCGGCCAAGATATTCATAAGTTATTCCAGTTGTTATGAGAATACTGTATCCAGCAACTCGGCAGTTGGACGAACCCAACCATTGGTTATAACTCCCCGCCCTCCCGGGGACCTCCGTTCCGAGCCCCGAATTTAGGTAGCCATATCCATGCCCCTTATTACATTTCCCGTCTGCGACACCCCTGGTCAACCCCGGATTCAGATACCCACCTCTACCATACTTGCCCTCCGGCTGCCGGCAATCTCATCCCGACCGACCAACACTAATTCACTACTATTTTGGCCCTCTGGTGATGCATAAACCGGCAATGGACCTATATTATTGGCACTGGTGATATAATGCATACTAAATACGTACGTAGGTATGTAGCGGCTTACTTCTCGGCGGTCACACGTATCAGCCAACCCTACGAGAACACTGCCTCTACCGTATATGCCCCTTAGCGTTGGCTCAGCCTACTATAATATCACGAATATCATTCCTATCTCGGGTGTCTGGTTAGGCGGCATGTAGCCTGACGTAGTGGGTAACTGACGTGTATCTTATTGTCTCCCTTTACAAATTAAACGCATAATAGCCGTATTCATAAGCTATTTAAATCATTGCACTGCTTATTAAGTCTCCTTTGGCGCTAAATCAGAGATATTAGCCCCAGAAATATATAAATCTATATAAACATTCGACTACATTAATATACGGTACACCTAGTTCATTGATTTAAAATATAATGTGTATCATAATTGCCTCGACCCTGTATGGCTGTGGCGAAAAATAGGAGTATCGTTGCGTAAAGGCCTGTTGGTGTTTCACTTGGACACGGTGGATGGAAAAGTCCTATCTACAATTCAAAGATCATTAGTAACAAAGACTAATCTTAATCCTGTCTAGATAGTATCTATGTATTATATTATATTGATACTCGTGTATATACCGGTTCTGTGAGTTTGCCGGTAGAAATGTGTACGAGGAAGCCTTAAGGTTACTGGCCCAAGATAGACACCAAATGGAACTGGCTGTCGAGGCCCAGGGGCCTTAGCCTCAGTAGAGAAACTTCGAAAACGGTCCCCAAATCTCTTTTCTGTTGCTAGGGTTTGGCTCTGCTTTCTCCCTTTTCTGTATCCCCTACCTGCCAGTACTCTATTACTTCGGATTACTCGCAACTTAGTGTAAATATGATATTATTCGTGTATGATTCCGATTGTTAAGGCCCAGGAATGGGCACAGCTCCTAGAACGCCGTCGTAACCGTCGAGTGGCCATCGTTGTGGGCTTACATGCCTATCTAGGTTGCTTTTTTAATCCTCATATTCAACTTTAGTCTATATCTGTGTGATATACGCAACCTAACCGTCAAATTCCATCTTGAAGCTGCCGCTAACAGCTACCCATTTTGTTTCGATGTATGCCGAAATAAATAATTTGTTAGGTATCTCATAACTCGCACTATCTCAGCCAATCTTTATTAAATAATACACAGCTATGAGGGATATAATGCAGAGCTTGGTTTAGCTTAGTGGCATCAATCTGCCGGTCCAGAGACATACGTAATCCATTACTTTGGGGGGTTTACGCCCCTGGCCTCTAGGGTAGGACTAATTGAAAGGAATTCGGTGCTAATATAAACCATACGAACCTGTTAATGCAATAACTATCGCGGCAGTTCTTAAAACGTCTATATTATTATTCGTGGTAGGTTTGGTTATATCACATGTTATCATTAGGCTCTGTAACCCCCTAGGGAAATATTCCGAGACCTGTGGTATCCTTCATAGCTTCGTAATTACTAGATTCCTCGTCTCCACGCTTTCACGTGGAGGGGCATCTGGTCCCGCCATCGGGTTCTCTACGGATACGTGAGGACAGTCTATAGTTATTCTTTAGCAGAGAACCCCCCTTTCCGGATCAGTACAGTACAGTCATACTTACATCTAGCGTTCGGTCCTGAGTGGCTGTCATATGTCATGAATAAAAACAATTCATTAGGCCGTTGCTTTGGGAGCCAATACCAACGTTGCCCTTTGTTGTACTTCAAGTAGTACACTTCTTGATTCCATTTTGGATATACCCTGTCCGTAGCAATAAGATCATTGGCGTTGATCGAGCTGTAATCACACATTGCAAGAGGGCGATCTTCGCATTCTGGCAAAATCGAACGCCAAGTGCTATAAATTATTATTAGTAATAATACCATCTCCATGCTGTAAGAAGACTCCTACTTGATTAGTCTGAAACGGTAGCCCGGTTGGAAGAAGGCTCGTAACTGCTCTTCGCTGAGAATATTCTTCAAAAGTCGTGGTACAGTATCTAGAGATATATCTGGATGGGATGAGAGAGCGATTCTACGTTCCTAGGCTTGATTACGAACCGACTGCAAAATGTTAGGCCATTTAGTCTTACAGCTTGGATTCATCACTCACCATGCGCGCCCACGGCAACTTGTTCGACCAGAAGTGGATCACTTGGATCGTAGCTCTCAAGAGTCATCGGTGCATTTCTACGTATCTTGATACGCTGTCAACGAGAACGGGCTTTTAGCACCTAGGTAGTTAGGTACCTACTCACCTTATAGTCATAACAATGAACGAAGTCGGCTTTAAAGAAGGACCGCAAAAAGTCTTCGCTCTCTGAACGGTACTTTTCGACTAATTCAGTCCCCATTCCAAGATTAGGAATGTATTGGGAATCATGTTCAACATAACAGAACCCGTTGTTTTCTAGGCGAATGTCCTTCTTGCCTCGCATGCTGTACACGATAACGGCCTTTCTGTCCCATTCAACATTTGTTGTCCTTATACCGTCGAGATCAACGTTTACACCTGCAGAGGGATGAAGGAAAAATGGTTTCTCCTCACTATAGAGAGGGATATTGGCAATGAAGTCAATTTTCGTTTGGATATCCGGATCCATTGAACCCATGTTGGCTCCAAGGATGACCAAGTTGAA
Source organism: Pyrenopolyporus hunteri (assembly GCA_902806595.1). Taxonomy (NCBI): domain Eukaryota; kingdom Fungi; phylum Ascomycota; class Sordariomycetes; order Xylariales; family Hypoxylaceae; genus Pyrenopolyporus; species Pyrenopolyporus hunteri. The sequence continues at coordinate 523,761 of CADCXC010000011.1, read as the reverse complement.
GTTTGGCGAATTCGTTCTTAGTCGGCGCTGGAAACCGGAACTTCGAGGAAATGGAATCTTAGAGGAGAATATAGTCCTAGGTGAGTCCTAAATCCAGAGTAGCCTACAGAGCCTCATTTTGTACCGGGGTACTTTTCTAATACAACTAATCAGGGGTCGCAGAATCTCGCTATTGTTCATTTCGCCCGATTGAGTTGAGGAGGGTAACTTTAGCCCCGAAGGTGCAAATATTGGAATCTTGGCGACGCCTTCAGAAGATATTCGGATTGCGTACGTAGGTAGGCAGTAACAACTTCCAACGAAGGCTTATCGCAGAGCCGCATCGGTATGACATTAACAGGACTCCGCGGTAACTTTCGGCTTCTCACATGGTAGGTGATCAATCCCAAGCTGGACGTTGAATACCTACCTACCTACTTAGGATACAAGTACAAGTGCAAATTTAGCAGTCCGGCATAGAAAGGCAGCCAGTTACGACCTTTCTACCGCCATAAAAACCGGCGCAAGGCTACATTTCATGACCGGTGTAAAGCTTGTCACACCAGTTACGGTCTATGAAAAGACGCAGAATTCATTATATGATATATTACCCCAGCCTACATACCTTGGGTCCAGGTGATTACTTACCATGCAACGCTAACCGCAGCCTACAGCCTCCCACGGATGAATGCGCTAATTTAGCTACACCGGTAAGCCGGTGTGGTTACATTGGAGGAACTTTGGAGATCGTAGGCTCTAAGCCTCTTCATTTAATCCGATTTGAGGCTCAAATTAGGTATCTCGATTGAACTCGATTCCGACGCAATTTTGCATTTCAGCGCGCGTATTCTTAAAGGATAAAAATAGAAGAGTTTAGGTAGTCGGGCGCCATCTGATAGCGGCTTATGTGATACCTATGGGAATCCTAACGATCTACGTTAACGTTTCCCTACCTATTGCACCTAATGTAGGGTTCATGGACGACGGACGGCTTAATTGAGCTTACAGCGAGCCTCATTATAATAAGGCTATTACATATACCTAAGGATCGCGGTAAAATTTTAGGGGCCAGCAAAGCGAAACTCAGGTTGGATGTCAAGTAAGTGCTGCTTGAACGCATCTAACCGCTCACTGCGGACCTACTAGCTTCTCCAGACACATAACTCAAACAAGCCCCTCTCGGTAACCTATTTCATATATGCGAAGTAGGTATATCAATATGATTCGCGAGAAGGAGTACAATGTAGTTGTTACGGCTTGTGCTGTAAGTAGAGTAACAGACTCAAGCTCCTAAACTCTAATAAAAATACTCATATTTATTAGCCATTCAAGGAAAATGAAGCCAATCCTACACAGGATGTCAAGCTCAGACTACCTTCTATCATTAAACGCAACGGCCGTATCCCTATTAGAATCATCAAGTATCCTATCGATTTCAGGAATGTCATCACGGATATGGACATAATCCCGGAGCTTTGGAGTGGGGAAAGAGACGTCTATCAGCCTGGGTCCAAGCCGGGCCAGAAGATACACATTGACGCGATGCTACATCTAGGTATGAATTTCGCAGATTACTGGCAAGTTGAGAAGAGAGCGCGTCGTGATGGCTACGATTGGGTAGGGGATGATGGGGTACCTCTACCGAAGCACAATGGCAAAAAGGGGGGAAGATGGGAGGGCTTACCTAAGGTTTTGGAACCCGTCTTCGACGTCGACCATATTGTAAGACGGCTACGCGAAGAGCTTCCGGTCAGAAGTATCCCACTCGCACCGGAGAGACACTTACTAACAGCTTGAAATTAGAACATGTCGACAAAGACTTCCGAGGATGCTGGTCTTCTGTATTGTGAATTCATTTTTTTTACTTCCCTTGCAACCCTGTATCAACTACACGAAATACCTCGGGTGATATTCCTGCACCATCCCGGGACTAAAACAACAAAAAGAGACATCGAAGAGGGTGTTAAGGTTGCGGAATCTGTCATTTGCTCAATGGTGGATCAACTAGAACTCCTACAGGCAGCCTTTCTACAGCGTGAGAAACGTGAGGAACGGGCCACGGAAGGGTTACTTAAGCCTCCAGGTTCCTATAGGCAGTGTTCGTACTAGGTATTGGGAAGAATGGTTGATTAACCCCCTCCGCACAATAGAAGTGGAGAGACGAGAGAGAGAATAAGGGGGTAACAGTAAATTTGCGGGCAAATATGTAATCTATACGCTTCTCTTATTTAAGTACGGTAATCCAAGGGGATCGCATCCCGCCTATCTAGTGGTTGAATTAACCGCAGCTGTTAGATTAGAACTAAAGAAATTATTATCAGAGAGTCTATCTTAGGGACTTCACAGATAGCTACCTACCTAGGTAGGTACCTAAGTGCTATCTATACACCACAAAGTGAGAAGACATATTCGCGAGTTAGATGTAAAGTAACTAGTCCCATCCAGGATGGGACCCAACGTCAAACGACCGTATTTTCCTCTTCCATACTTTGGAATGTCTCTAATAGATACTTGTGCTTCTCTTCTCCTACGCTAATATCCCGCGGAGTACCGCCAAGGTCATTTCCCTGTTAACCTCACCATTATGCTACCATATGGATAGAAAGCGCAGTCCTAGTTACCTGCTCTTGACTCTGCGTTCGATGACAAATGCAAGGGTTCAACCACAGAACACGATATAGAAGGGCTCGCTATATTAGTTGGGCGTGATGGGTCCAGGTAACGTTGGATCGTCAATCCTAGACCGCTTATTATGATATTACGGACAACTTATTGCTTTACATCGCTGGATCATCATCATACGCACCTAATACGCATGCATAAGACAACCTAGGCTAGTTCGGCGATTAGGTGAGCAGAGCCTCAACAGTATCAATCAATAAGCTATACCTTATCGTAATAATTCGGGAATTCTCGGTACTGATCTATGTGCAGTCCCTTTCATCAGAGATTGCGACGAAAGGAGACCGGGATTCCTGAGACGAGCGGTAAAGTGAGGGACGATACCCCTGAATATCTGACCAAGTGGAATCATCAGGCTTGGCATACTCATCTTCAGAGTGCTATAGTTGGTATAGCCAAAATAGGGAAGTATTACCATCAAGTCTCCGTGAAACATAAATAGCACCTTCTTTCCACTCACTAGATCTAGTCTCTTGTTCAGTATTACGTCCCATCTCCCGCAATCACCATCAATTTGCCTATATCAGGTTAATCAACGTAGACTTATCTGCTTCACAATGTCTGGAAGTCCGTTACAGATCAGCGACCCGGAGGTCCTCGACTTACTCAACCTCGACCGCGACTTCGACATGCGCACAGTTTCGGACCGCTCCGGATATCCCAAAATTCAGTACAAGCCTCAAGCCTGGAGGGCGCAGTCCCACCTCGTATTCCCGCCAGGCCCCGACGCTAAGTCTCAAGAGCCTGGTGTGGCTAGAAGCCTCGTCCGTGGAGGTAAAATCTACCTCGCTGGCACTGGTGGAGCCCCCAGGATCGATTAATTCTACGCCTCGGTATGTCTATTCTAGAAGAATCGCCTCTCTAAGTAGGTATACTAATATCCTAAAAGGTTTGTGTGTACCTAATGGAGGAAGGTAGACAATTTCGACGCCTACCGAGATTATGAGGATGATGGCTCAGTTGCCTAGTTTCGAGAATATGTTTACAAGGTCTAAACGAAGATACCTGTAGCTGAGAGGGGAGTCATTCGTTCGGTACGCAAATCATCCGGTTGCTCTCTTTCATATCATATACCATATTAGTAGGACAATTGAAGGCAATATCTCTCCTGTCTACCTAGGGTCTCCTAATCGATACTGCTATCTGTACGACCCCGACAAACAATTGCAAGATGCTTAAAACAATAGTAGCAGACCCGATTAAGATAACAGCCTTGAAGGTGATTAGTCTCTCAGGATCCCGTTGATCATCCCACACTTCGCGAAGGTTCCTTGGCCTCTGGTTAGCAATGAAATCTGCTAACTCCATGAGCCGAGGCCCTAGATGGGGAAAGCTAATGTGCGCTTTGTAGACGTTACGCTCTCGTAGGAATTCCTCAATGCCGTCAAGACCTCCGACAGATTCTTTGCTACACAGCGCATCGAGTAAAGGGTCAAGGTCTCCTTTCCACTTTGCATTTTCCTGCTCCCGATCGCGAAATAGGCGGCGGGAGCGGGAATACTGCCCAAATAGTAGGCGGTAGCTTAGAAGGACTTCAGTTAGATATTCTCTGACGAAACGATCGGGATTCAGTTGACAATCCTCTTCGTAAATATCTCTCTGGTATAGTCTACACGGATGTTAAGTTAATTATGGTTTGGCTTTGACCCATATCTCTCATTGACTTTTCCTTACCGGGCTATTAGAGGCTCTTCGTCTCGATTCTGGCAAATTTCAGCACAGAGAGAAGGCAGACGGAAGAGCTTCAAGCTCTTCTCCTTACTGTACCGATCGAATTCGCAGTGCTTCGAAAGATCGTTGACCCAGTCAACCGTAATATCGCCAAGTCGAGTCAAGGTGTAAATATTCAAATGCGCCACAACGAGGAGATCGGGGAACTCTTGGGGTAGTCCAGCACTGGGTTGGCACGTTATTGGCACAAATCCGCAGCTCTTAACCACTGCTCCAACTGACCTACGCGGAAGATCCGCGACTGGTATGAAGGGGGTCGGTTGAGGGGGTTGCATCAATATCACGCCGATTAACTTGGGTTCCATGGGCCGAGAGGAGCCCGGTTCCATGGGCCGAGGGGAGCCCGATTCCGTTACCGTGAATGTCGCTGTGTAAAGTAGGGTAGAAGAACCTATAACAGCGAAGACTAAACGGCTCATTTTGTCTTTGTAGCTTTCGACCTCGATCGTAGACCCTTCGAATTCGCGGAAGAGATGGAGATCTTCCACAACGTCCTCAAACGTCGCCTGAGCCGTCATAGAGCGAACCGATTCGATAATCTTTCCACATGTCCGAAGCAGGCGTTCCAAAGAAGGAGTATTAATATCAGGCTGCCCCTCCCCTAGGAAATCAATTAAGCCGGCCGTAATACCCTCGTAATCTCGCAACTGCTCCTTCACTATGTCGATAAATATTCTTAGGCCGATGTTCGAGCGAGCGAACTTGGCTTTCTTTCCGAAGTAAGCCTCGAGGAATAGCCATTCGGCTTTATTAAGGTGGTCCAATTTATTGGGTATATGTCCTGGCTTGCGTAACTTTTTTCTTGGAAGGTTATTGCAGGCCATATTACCTAAGTACTCGATAAGTACGGGCAGTTCGTGCTCTAGAATAAGAGAATTCTTCGGGGTTACCTACCGACATTCGTAGCAAGATGACAATAGCAACTAGAGAGGAGCCCCCCCCCCTCTCCCAGCAGGATGCGACATCGCTTGGTCAGATAAAATAAGTACTAAATATTGCGGCTCCTGACTTAGGCCCGACGGGAAAAGCAGGCACGCTGTCCTCGTGGAACATAATAAGCAGGCTGTCGTGGGATGTCATGCAAATTCACAGCCATTTACCCTAAAACTACGAAGTAGGCTGTAGGCTGGTATTCGTAAGCCGGGCTTAAACGTCTGGCTCTCGGGGAATGATTAGGCTCTCTGCTTTCCCATTTCTCAGGTCGCCCAACAAAAACAGTATATCCGCAACTCGCTCACCATTTGCGGGTGACAATAGAACATCATGCAGTTGCCTAACCTATTCTCAGACATTAGCAATAATTTAGCTATGTAGTGAGTAAACCATTGATACATCGATAGGCTCGCCTGGAGCTAATATACGTGTCCCAGCGATGAGATATACACGCAATCCTGGCAGGATGCCATCAAACAATGTGAAATCAAGCTGGAGCGACACGATTACGAACGCGCACTGCTGGTCAGGTCGCTCCAGGACTTTCGTGACGAGTTAGGAAAGCTCCTGCTCGAGTACCCGGACAACGCCTCAACGAAAGCCATCGCTCTAATCCATCCAACCTTAGACCATTACGAGATATTTGCACGAAATTTTGTCAACATGATGGCAAACCCAGTAGATACTTCTATGATGTGGGGTCTGTTATTCCTAGTCTTCAAGGTAAGAGACATATTACCTAGTCGGTGTACTCTACTAATCTCGCGCAGCTTGCCCTAGGGAGTATAGAGCAAAGCAGTCCCCTCAAAGAAATTACTAGATGGTTGGAGAAGATTGGGCATGAGCTTCGAGGCTTAAATCACTGCAGCAACAGAATCACTGACTTCGAGGACGTCAAGAGGGATACAGTAGAAGTCAATAAGGAGATCATCCTCCTATGGCTCAACATTATAACCACATTTCGTAGTACGGGAGGAGGAGGTAGTAGACGTATTACGGGGCACGGTAACTCCAACCATAGGTACTAAAGAAGGTAGCGGATGCTAACTTCGCAGGCTTCTCAACCGGCAACGCATGGTGGAATCTCCAGGCCAAGTATAAGGAGGCCTACCAGAATATTACGGAAGCTGTAAAACGTATCGAAAAAGTAGCCGAGATGGCGGAGAGGCAGGCGCACCGAATGTCGATGCTACAGAGCCTGCTCCCGTTGAGGAACATCCAGCGGGATATTGCGACGATTCCATGCAACACGCTTCCCGTAGCTGAGAATAATCGATTCTATGGTCGCGGGGATATTCTTGAGAAGATAGAACACCACCTAGAACCCACAAATACGAGCAGGCGCCTTTCATCCATGGCACTATATGGCCTTGGCGGTGTCGGGAAAACACAGATAGCTCTCGCTTATGCGTATCAAAAGGTCAACGATCTTGATGCGGTGTTCTGGATATCTGCAGAAAGCTCGTACTCCGTTCAACAGAGCTTTAGCCACGTGGCTCTCAGCGCCCTCAAGCTTCCGAAGGCAACCCCACAGGCGTACCAGGAAAACATGATCCTAGTATTAGATTGGCTACAAAGGACACGTAAGACGCGACAAACGACATATTTCTAGTTTATCGCTAATCATATGTGCGCCAGATACTAAGTGGTTGCTTGTATTTGACAATGTTGATAGCCACGATGCCCTTGAATGCTGTTGGCCTGCTTCAAAGCATGGCGCCATTCTTGTAACCACCAGAGATCCCCTTATCGCCGCCTCTCCCATCGACAATGGCCTCGAAGTAGACGAATTCGATAGTGAGCAAGGGGCCGAGTTCCTACTGTTCATGGCGCAAAACAGGTTACACCTTGGTGCCGAGTTAGAGGCTGCACGAGCCGTAGCAGACATATTGGGCGGCTTACCCCTTGCTCTGAACCAAATGGCCGCTCTTATCAACGCGAGGAACTACTCCATCAGCCAGTTTCATAGTATGTATGCCAAGTACGAACTTCGATTGCACAAAGAGAAGAAGAGCGGGTGGAAATATTTGGGCTATCCACATGCCCTGGATACGGTGTGGGAGATCTCCTTCACCAGCCTAGGAAGACATGCTAGGGCTTGCCTCGGTGTCTTAAGCTTCCTCGCGGCCGACTACATCCCCACAGAGATATTCGTGAGCAAGAAGCTTAGCGAACTACCAGAGATATTATCCTTTTGTGGGGACGAGCTATGGTATGTAACGTCTTATTAAAGGAGACCTGGGTATTTGTTAACAGTGACAGCATGGATGATACAATGGAGGAACTAACTCATCATGCCCTGGTGAGAAAGAATATCACACAAGGCGGCTTTCGGGTTCATAGATTGGTACAAGCAGAATATCGAGCTAGGATGGACAATCCACAAGAAGAGTTCGAGGCGGCCATAAAATTAATTCTCGCAAAAATTCCGTCTCAGCGTTCCAGCAAATTTGATAACGAGGAATGGATCCTATACGAGAAATATATTCCCCAGGTTCTTGCACTCATTAAGAACTACAACGACTCACAGACGAAACCCAACCCTCTCAAGCCTAATATGGACTTCGTCAGGCTCCTCACAAACTCCGCATAGTATGACAAATCCAGACCACCACCATAGCTCGACTAACTGTACTGCAGCGCAATACACGATAACGACACATTGCACGTCCTCCCTGAAATCCTCGTAACCGGCGATTCTGCCTTCCGTAAGTGTCCGAAAGAAGAGCGGGATGGGTTACTATGGGCGCTCCTACAATATTTGAAATGTATCTACCACTTCTGCACTTCTGAGTTTGCCAAATCCGAGATAGAAATGGAGGAAAGCCTCAAAATTCGGCTTGAATTGCTCCCTCATGATGATCTACTTATTGCTCTTTCATATAACGGCCTTAGCATGGCCGTTTCAGCGCAGGGACGATACGAAGAAGGTTTGAGGTGGCTTTTGAAAGCAGGTAAAATTTACGAAGGACGAGGCGAAGAGAATCCCTCAAAGAAATTAATCTGGTGCTATAATATTTCGCGGAACTACTACTGTATGGGAAGACACAGAGAAGCTGAAAACATATTAATCCACGCTCTGACCGTGGCGGACAAGTTACAAAGTTGGTATATGCAAGCCTAGTATGTCACTTCTATCATCATACAATAGCCTTCCTACTTACATTGTCCAGCGGCCACCTCACTCTCGCCTCTCTTCGGACAAGGATGGACAATTTGAGCGAAGCTAAACATCACGTTGAGGTCGCCAAGGAATTATTGGAATCGTCTGGAGCCGCCGCTCACTTCAGTTGGCTTAGCTCCTATTGCGCATATCGCGCCGGCGACATAGCCATGAAGCAAGGTCGCTTCGAAGAGGCCATGTGAGTAAATTCTGGCAGTACCTTATCGAGCAGGTATTTAACCAGCCATAGAGCGGAGACGGAAAAGTCCGCAGCCATTGGGAAGCTCGTGAACATACCAACGGGAATTCTTGCACGATGCGTCCATGCTTACTCGAAAGCGCTGGCGACAGATCCTGAACGATGGAAGGAATCAGAAAGACAACGAATAGAAGCCAGACGACTGAGATCCTCACTTCCGGACGGAGGCGGCGACTTAGACGATGAGAGTGACGAAGCTTTCGAAAAGTTGGTAAAGATGGATCACCGATAATTGGCTTTGACGAGGTCGGAATCAAGGTGAATAGTAAGAATTGATAGGGGTTAGATTTCTATTGATAGGGGTTAGATTTCTATTAGACGTAAACGACCACTCGCTAAATTTTCACGATGGAGATATATATCACGGGTTCAACTCCTTACCATCTCCCCTTATCATATGTTTCTAAGATTCAACTCAAAGTCTCTCGTTTAATATAAGATAGTTACCACTATGACTTAGAACCCCCAGAATCCCATCCTTAAGGACGTTTCTTCCCACACCAGAAGTCCCCCTGAGTCTCACGCTACTATTAAGTTATTCAGATTCCCGTTATACAACAGCGCCAGGCCCACGATATAAGAGAACCACAACATCATTATGCTGAAAAACACGGTAAATAAGCATCAATTATACATCAATTAGATAGTCTAAACTATTAAATACAATAGAGGAAGGTCTTAGTTATATATATACTATTATTAAAATTGTTATATATTATACTTAAAGGTAGTCTTTTAACCATTAAATTTAATACTTTCGTTTAAGGATTTATTAAAAGGTTTTAAGTTTAATAAATTATATTAATTTTTTAAAGTTTATATATATATAATTCGATTTTATTATTATATCGATTTAATTTTTAAATTTAACGTAAAAAAGTTTTATACGGGTTAAATAATTCGAAGATTTCTTTTTTAATTAATTATTTTCGTTAAGTTTTAATTTTTATTAATTTATAACTTTTATTAATTTTCGACTTTCGTTAATTACGAAGTTTTTAGTCGATATTTTATATATATTTATTTTTTTTTATTTTATAAATTAAATATTTACCGTTTATTTTACCTATTTATACGTAATTTTTTAATATATTAACGAGTTTTAATACGTTTCGAAACTTTAAAAACGTTTTAATCGATAATAGTTTAATTAAATCGTTTATTATTATATTTTTTATAAAAATATATTTTAATTTTATTATTTTTTTAACGATTTTTTTTTTATAAAATATTATTAAATATTAATATATTTAATTTTATTATAATTATTAAAATTTTTAATAAAAATAATAACTTTTTAATTATTATAATATATTATTATAATATTTAATATTATTTTAATTATTATTTTTCGATTATTTTTTTTTTAAATTTATGTTAAATTTATTAAATAATTTTTAAAATTATATAGTTTTTTTAATAATTTAAATTTAATTTATATATTTTATTTCGTAAAATAATAATGTAATATTAGTTTATTATTTAAATAATTAATTAATTATTTCGTTATTAAAATTAAATATATATTTCGAAGTTAACTTTCGAATATTTAAATTTTCGATTTAATTAATATTTAAATATTTTATTAATAGTTTTAATTTTTCGTAATATATTAAATATAAAATTTTAATATTTTATAAATATTTAAAGATTTTTTTTAATTATTTATTAATGTTTTAATATAAAATTTAATAAATATTTATTAATATATAATATAATATATATTAAATTAAATTTTATATTTATTATTAAATATATTAATAATTTAATTACGAATTAATATTTTTACTTTTTATTTTTCGTATAAATATATTTATTTTTAATTTATTATAATTTTTTAATATTTATCGAAGTATTTATTATTTTATAAATTTTTATGTCGTAAAATATTAAAATTTTATTTATATATTTTTATTAATCGAAATAAATAATTCGATTAAATTTATATTTTTTAATTTTAATATTAAAATAATATTAATAAAATTTTAAATTTATTATTTAAAAGTATTTTTTTAACGTCGTTTTAGTTTCGTTAATTTTTTTAATATTTTTTTCGACGAATAATAAATTATCGACGTAAATAATAATATATATATTTATTTTATTATTAACGAAAATATCGTAATTAATATTAATTAATTAAAAATTTAAAATATTAAAAAATTCGTTTAATATTTTAAATTAAATTTTAAGTATTTATTTTAAATTATATAAAGTTTATTTTAATTTATATATTTTTTCGAAATTATTATTAAATTCGTTAAATTATTTTACGTAAATTTTCTTTTTTATTTTATTATAAAAAAAGTTATTTTAATGTTTATTTATTCGATTTTTAAGTTTTTAATTATAGCGATAAAAAATAACATTTTATAATTTATTAATTTAATTATTAATATAAAAATTTCGAAATAATTTACGTTTTTAATTTATTTAAAATTTTTTATTATTTATCGTATTTTATATTTAATAACTTCGTTATTTAAGTTTTTTTTTAATTTATAAATTTATTTTTTTCGAAAAATATTTATATTATCGATTATATTTATTAACGTTTAAATTTAATTATTAATTAAAAATTAAAATTTAACCTTTATAATTTCGCGTTATTTAAATTAAAAATAATTTCGTTTAATTTATTTTAAGGTTAATAATTTCGTATCGATTTTATTCGTTTTTACATTAACGGTTAAAATTAATAATATATAAAATATATATACGTAGTTATAAAAAATAGGTATTTTATTTCGTAAAAAATATTATAATTTAAAATAATTTAATATTACGACGTTTATTTTAAAATCGAAAAAAGTATTTAAAATATTTTTTATAAATTAAATTTATAAAAATAACATCGATAAAATAATATTTTATTATTAACGTTTAATTAATAAAAATTTTATAAAATTTTTAATTAATTTCCTTTCGAAATCGTCGATTTAAATATCGATAAATATTATTTTCGATTTTATTTTTTTTTCGACGTCGAAATAAACGTTTTAAATTATAATATTTATAATTTTATTTTTTTTAATTAATATTTTATAAATAAAATTATTTTAATATTTAATTAAAATACTTTTATTTATTTTATTATTTAGTTTTTTACGTTTTATATTTAATAATAAATATTAAACTTTAATTTTAAATATTCGAATATAATTTACGTTAAATTTTTATCCGTATATTATTTATTATAACGTAACGTCGAAAATATTATATAAATTTCGATTTTAAAAATAATTAATTATTCGTAATATTTTAAATTAATGTCGTTTAAGGATATTTTTATCGATTATAATCGGTAAAAATTTATTTTTAATAATAATATTTAAGTTTTTAATTATTTTATTATTTTAATATTATTTAATGGAAGTTTATTATAATTAAATAATATATTTTCGGATTTAAATTTTAATTATTTTCGATATAAATTCGCCGATTTTATCGAAGTAGATTATTTTATATTTTTTACTTTATAATTTCCGTTTTTCGAAAAATTTAATAAATTATTTAATATATTTTTAAATTTTTTATCGATTTTTTATAAATTATATCGAATTAAAACGATTATAATTATCGATTAATGTAAATTAATATTTTTTGTTTTTATAACTTTCGATGTAAAAAAATTTATATACGTCGATAAATATAATATTTTCGAAATGTTTATTTTATAATAAATTATTTTTATAAAAGTTTTCCCGTATTTATTTTAAGATATAAATATTATACGTATAATATTTTTATACGTCGATTATATTTTAAACGATATATTTTAATTTCGATAAAATTTATTTATTAAAATATTTTATTTATTAATATTATAATTTTATTTTAAAATTAATATTATAAATAATAAATATAAATTACGTCGTTTTAAATATTTTAAATATAAATAAATTTTTAAAACGTTACGTATAAATAATTAAAACGAATTTATCGAATATTTTAATTTTATATAAATTTTATTATAATAAAATACGAATTTTTTTATCGAATAATTAAATAATAAAAATTAAATTAACTTTTAATTTAAAGGTATATAAAGTATTTTTAAAATTAATTTATATCGAATCGTTCGTAATTATATATTTTTTTTTATTATATTTATATTTAAAATTAATATTTTAATTTTTTCGATGTTATTAATCGTTTAATTTTATAATATTAAAATTAATTTAAATTAAGTGAATTTTTATCGATTAAAAATAACGTGTTATTTATATTTTAAATTAAATATTTAAACGTTCGAAAATATATAGTTTTTAAGTATTATCGTATTATTAAATTAAGCGTTTTTAAAAGTTAATAAATAATTTATATCGATAAATTAATATATTAAAAGTTTTTTTTTTTTTAATTTCGATTTTTTTTTTATAATTTTTTATTTTTTTTTTAATTTAAAGTAAAAGATTTAATATTTAATATTTATATAATATTTTTTTTATAATAATTATATTTTTTTATTTTTTTTATTATCGTTTTTTTTTATCGAAATTCGAGTAATTATTTATTTATTTTTTCGTATTATTATAATTAATATTTTTTTTATTTTAATTAATCGTTTAATTTTTAACGATTTTCTTTTATATTTATTAATTTAATTACGTTTATAAATTTAAGTAATTTTATTATATAAAAGATTTAAAATATTTAAAATTAAATATAAAATTTATTTTTTAATTTTTATACGAAATAAATTTATTAATAAATACGTACGTAAATAAAATAAAAAAATAACAATAAAAATAAACGCGATATAATAAAATTAATATTATATAAATTATTTAAAAAGGAAAAATTATTTAATAAAAAAATCGTAAAAAAAGTTTTATTTATATAAACGAAAATATATAAATACTTTTTTTTTAAAGTATATATTACGAAATAATACGTATATAAATTAATTAACTATTATTTATTTTATTTTTTTTTTCGTAATTAATTAATTATAAATTATTAATTAAATTTTTCGTTTTATTTATTTTTTTAATTTTAAATTAAATTAATTTTTTTTATTAAATTTCGTATAATTTTATTAAAAAACACTTTTATTATTACGTTTACGGGGTTATATAATTTATATATCTATTAAATATTATCGATTTTTCGATTTTTATAAAATTATTTTAAAATTATAAAATTAATTATTAATTTTTTTTCGTTAATATTTTTTATTTATATTAAATATTAATATAATAATAAAAAATCGATGTATAATATAAAAAAGATTTTAAAAAGTAAAAAACGTTTTAAAATAATATTAATCGTATAATAAATAACGTAATTAACGTTGAAATTTTAAATTATTTTATAAATTTTATTAATAAATATGTTACGAATAATTTATTTACATTTAATAAATAATTAATAAATAATATTATTAATAATTTATATTTTGTTATTTTGATCGATAAAACTTTTACTATTTAATATAATAATATATTTAATTTACGAATTTAAATTTTTATTATTTACGAAAAATTTATTAATAAAAATATAAAAACGTAAGTTTTAAAAATTTAATTCGATATATTATAATTTATATATTTAATTATTTATTTATTATTTAATTTTAACGTTAAAAATTTTAATTTTTTTAAGTTTAGATTCGAAATATTAAGTCGTTATAAAATAATCGAAAATTGTTTCGAGTTAATATATAAAAGTAATATATATATTTCGGATTCGTTATTTTATAAATTTTTTAATTATATTAAAAATTTTAACGTTTAATAATTTAAGTTTTTTAATTTAATTTTTTTAAATAATCGTTACGTTAAAGTTTTTATTATAAATCGTAATATATAAATTATTAAAATTTTCGATTTTAAAATTTATAATTTTTTAAAAGTACGTTTTAATTTTAATTTTATTAAAAACTTCGTTTTTAATAATAAAAAAATTTATAATATCGATATTAAAAATATTATTTATTTAAAAATTAATAAATTTAAACGAATTCGAATTTGTTATAAATAAATAAAAATCGAAAATTAATAATTTTATTTATAATTTTTATTAATAATAACGTAAATAAATTTTAAATTAATAAATATTTAACTTCGTAAAATTATATAAAAATTTAAATACTTATAATAATATTCTTTTAAAGTATTTATTTTTAAATTCGATTAATAAATATATAAAAATAATTTTTTATATCGATGTTTTAAATTAAATATAAATAATTATAATATTTTAAATTATAATTTTTATTTTTTTACGATATAATATAAGTGTTAAAATTAATATAATACGTTAATTAATTTTTTAAATAATAAATATATATATTATAATATATTTTTTATTAAAATTATTATAATTTTAAATTATTAAATAAAATTTTTCGTATAATGTGGTAATGTTTTTATTTTTAATTTTACGAATTATTTGTAATTTAAAAATCGTAATGTTTCGATGTATAATTATATCGTAAATTTTTAAACGTAAAATATTTTTTTCGAATAAAACGTTAAATTTTTTTATATTTAATATTTCGTAAAATTTCCTTTATATAATAATTTTTTTATTCGTTTATAATTTAATAATAAAAATAAAAATTTTTTATTTTTTATTAATAATGTATATTTTAATAATATAAAAAAAATCGTTAATATATATAAAATTTTTTTTCGAAATAATTTAATAGTTATTAAAATTAAAAATTAACGCGAATAATTCGATTTTAAGTTTTTTAAACGATACGAGGTTTTTTTTTAATTAAATATACGATTTAATATAAAAATTTTTAAACGTAAATATTTTATTCGAAACGTTAAAAACGATAGTAATATTTTTATTTAATATTGTAATAATTTTATAAAAACTTTTTTATTTTTTTTTTATAAATAAATATTTTATTATCGATAAAAAATAATACGAAAAGAGTTTTTTATATATTAAAGTTATTACGTATATTTAAAGTATTTTTTACGAAACGTTATATTTTAATTTTTTTAATTTTTATTATTATTTTTTAAACGGTTTATACTTTTTAAATTTATATAAAAATAAAAAATAAATTTATATTAATTTTAAAATAAACGTCGAATATAAAAAATATAAATATTAAATTATTAAAATTAATTATATCGTTAATTATTTTAATAATTATTTATAATCGAATTATATATAAATTTAAATTTTAAAATTTATCGGTAATAATTTTATACGTTTTATAAACGAAATCGTAATATTTTTCGATTTTATTAATTAATTAATATATTTTAATTAACATTTAATAATAAATAATTTTAATAATACGAATTTTATTTCGAAATTTAACATTATTAAAATTCGTATCGACATTATATATAATAATATTTAAAAATTTAAAATAAATATTAATTTAATATTATTTTAATATATTTTAAATTTTTTTAATAAAAATAATTTTTATAAAACGAATAATTTAAAATTTTATAACGACGTTAATTATATATAAAACGAAACGTTTATTTAAATATATAATATTAATAATAATTTTATAATTAAAATTTATATTAAAATTTTTTAAATTAAATTTAAATTTTTAAAAAATTTTACTTTTAATTTAATAATAATAATAAAATTTATTAATTTTTTTAATATTTTTAATATCGACGTTATAATTTATTTTATTTAAAAAAAATATAATTTAATTATAAAAAAATAATTAAATCGAATATAAATATAATATAATTCGAATTTCGTAAAAAAAATTATATTATTAAAATAAAATTATAAATATTTTTATTTATAAATAATAATAATAATAATATTATTTTTTTCGATTAATTAATTTATAACGTTATTTAAATAAACGTTTAATTAATTTATATTTTTTAAATATATAAAAAACGAAATATTTAAATTTATAATATAAAAATCGATTAATTTAAATAAAACGTTAATCGTAATCGTTTTTAATAATTTAATTAAAAATTCGTTTTTAAATTTAATATTAATTTTATCGATTCGATTATTATTTATTTTAAAATTTCGATTAAAAAAACTTTTTATAAAAATTTAACATTAATTTTTTTTTATAATAAATATTTTAATTACGTCGATATCGAAAATAATATTTTAAAAAATATTTTTAATATATTAATTTAAAATAAATATAATATTATCTTTTAATTTATCGATAAAAAAATAATAAAAAATAATTCGATATTAATATATTTAATTTATTAAATATATCGTAATTAATTAATATTAAAAATCGACTTTTTTTATTTCGAAAATTATAACGTTTTAATCGTCGTTTTTTAATTTCGAAGTTTTTTATTTAATACTTTTATAATTTATTAAAAACGTAATATATTTACCTTTATTTTTAACTTTTTAAATTCGTTAACGTTTTTTAATTTCTTTTTATTTATTTTCGAAATATTTAATAAATTAATATTTTTTTTTTACATATTTAATAACGACGTTTTTAAATTTAAATAATTTTTTTTAATTAATATCGACCGTTTTTATTATTACGATAATATTTTTATTTAATATAAAATTAATCGAAATTTTCGTTATTATCGTCGTTAATTATAAATTAATATATTTTTTTAATATTTTCGTAAATATTAATTAACGTGTAAAATTTATTAATTAACTTTTTAAATTAATTTAATAAAATAAAAAAAACATATTATAATTATAATATATTATAATAAATACATTATATAATTATAATAAATTATTATTTACTTTTAAAATTTTTTATAAAAATTCGTTAATATAATATTAATTTATTTAATATAATTTATAATATTTTAAAATCGAATTTTCCTTCGTTTTTTTTTTCGATTTTAATATTAAAAAAAATAATCGAAGTTTAATTATAATAATATTAAATTTTATTTTATTTCGTATTAAAATATCGTTTTATAATTAAATATATATCCGTAAAATATTAATAATAAAATATATTATATAAAAAATAAATAATCGTTTATTTAATAAAAATAATAAAAAATACGATATAAAATTAAATTTAATAAATTTTAACCGTATAATATACGTTTAAAAAAAACGAAATTTATTTTTTAAAATATTATAAAATTTTTCGATATAATTATTTTTATTATTTTAAATTTTTTTAATATAATCGACGATAATAAAAAAATATATTTCGTTAAAAATTTAAATAAAAAAAACGTTATAATAAATATTATTTTATTAATTTTCGATAAATATAAATATAAAAATTTATTAAATGATAAAAGGTTATTAATTAATAAATCGAAGGGAAAATATTATGCGATCGTTTGATATAAAAGTTACGAAAAAAAGTTATATTTATTATATTTATTTATATAAAAGTGTAATTAATTAATTTTATATTAATCGGTATTTATATATTTTTTTAAAGTGTGTATTTTAGGTTTTTGTTATTTAAGGCGACGAGGTATTTAATAAGGGTATATTTATTATTATTGTCGTTACGGTGGATTTTTTAGTATAAAGTTATATAATTATATTAATAATTTTTTCTTTTTATAATTCCTTTTTTTTTTAATTATTAATAATAATAAATTTCCTTTTTTTCATTTTTTTATTTATTTTTATAATTTTATTATAATATTATTTATATTAATAAATATTTTTAACGTTTTATTAGTATTATCTTTTATTATAGTATCGGTAGGGTTATTTTTTTTATAAATTTATTTAATTTTCGTTATTTTTCGTTTTTCGTATAATTATTGAAATAATATAATATTAATTATAAATTTTTTTTTTTATAATATTTAGTTTAATTAAATATTTATAAAATAAATAAAAATTAATATAAATAATAATAGGGAAATTTAAATAATTTAATTTTTTATTAATTAACGAAATTATCGTTTTAAAAATTATTATTATATTTATATTATATATTATAGCGTAAATTTTATTTATTAAAACATTTCGTATAACGCGTTTTAATTTAATCGAATTTTAATAAATAATATTACTTTTAATATTAAAAAATAATTTCGAAAATGTTTTATTTACGATAAATATAATATATTTAATTTGGGAATTTAAATTTTTATTATTTATAAATAATTTATCGACGAAAACGAATAATTTAATAATTTTTAAATTTAAAGATATAAATTGTAATTTTCGATCGATATTTATTTTTTATTAATTAAATCGTTTATTAAATTTTATAATTTCGATAATTTCGAGTTTACGATATTAAATTACTTCGAATATATTATACGTAGTTTTAAGTTAATAAATCGATACGATATACGTTTTACGTATACGTTATTATACGTATTAATGCGTTATATCGTTAACATCGATTTTAATAAAAATAATTTTTTTTTTAATTTTTTTAACGTAAATAAATTATTTCGTTAATTTTTATAATAATAATATATCCGTTAAAAATAATCGGGTAATTTATAATTAAATATTTTTTTAATTTAATTAAAAATTTTATTTTTTTTCGTTTTTAATTTTTTATTTAATCGAATATTTTATCGAATAATTCGAAAATATTATTAATTTATATATTTATTAATTCGAAATAATCGATCGATTTTAATATTAATAAATATAGATTATATATAAATATAATTATTTAAAGTTTTTTTTTATAATATTTAAAATATATAATTTATTAATATATATTAACTTTTATTATATTATATAAAAGTTTTATAATTATTATAATTATATTAAAAGGGTATTTAGGTATAAAAATAAAAAATAATCGAGTTAAAACGATACGATTTAATTTTAATTTTAATTATATATAAACTTATATAATATCGCGTAATTAAATTTTTATTTTTTTTTTTATAAAAGTAAGTATTAATATTATAATTATTCGTTAATTTAATCGTTATATAATCGGTGATTATATTAGTATTACTTTTTTTACTTTTATTATTATAATTTTAAATAATAAGTTTAAATTTTTCGAAAAAATATAAGATATTTTTTCCTTTAATTTTTCGAATAATATAAAAATTAAATAATTAAATATCGTAAAATTTAACGGGATCGTATTTTTTAAACGAAAATACGTTTTTATCGATAAATCCTTTAATTTCCTTTACATTTAATTTTTTAAAAAATTTTTTAAAAATTATAATCTTTTTTTTTACGTAATTAAACGATTAAAAATTAATTTTCGCGTTTTTTCGTAATTATATAAGCAACGGTAACTTTTAATTTATTTTTATTATCGAGTGGTTTTTTACGTTTTTATTTTTAGGTTTTAAATAAATCTTTCGATAATACGTATATTTTATTATCGTTATTTTTTTATTAATCGAAATTAAAATCGAATTTTACGATCGAAATGAACTTTAATATATTAATTATTATATTACGATTATACGATTTAATAATTATTATACGAAAATTAACGAATTTATTATTTATTTTAACGATATATATTTCGTCGTTTTTAATAATTAATGTATATAAACCTTTTTAATCGTTTTTTTCGCAATAAATACATATTTTTAATTATAATAATAGATTTAATATATCGAGGATATTCGAATTATTTTTTATATTAAAAGTATCGATTATTTATCGTTTTATTTTAACTTTATTTATTTTAATTATAATTTTTTTAATCGTCGTTTTTTTAATTTTTAAAAATAATGTTATAAATAAATTATCGATTAATCGTAAATACGCATTAAATATTAATAACGTAAATATTAATCCGTTAAATTTTACGATATTATTAATAATTTTTATAATTATTTATAATATATATTCGAGTTTTACGTTAAATAAGTTTTTAGATATAACTTTAAAAATTTATCGTAACGATTTATAATATCGTTTTAATTTATTTATTAAATTATAAAATTTAACGAATACTTTTTTAATTATAATATTTAAAACTTTAATATTAATCGTAAATTTATTAATAATAAAATTTTTTTCGACATCGTAAATAATACCGTCGAATAAATTTAAATAAATATTAATTTACATTATTTATAATGTATTTTAGATATATTTTATTATTATATTTTTTAAAAATTTCGTAATTTAATATATCGTAATTTAATTAATAATATAAAGTATTAATTTCGTATTAATATATATTACGTTAATAAATATATTATAATTAAAATCGACGTTATTTTTAATAATAAATTTAAATCGTTTTAATCGATTATTATATATTTAACATTAATGATAATATTTATTAATTTTATCGATTAAAATTTTATCGAAATTATCATATTTTATTTTAATAAATAAACGATATAATTTATTTATTATAAGGTAATTAAATCGTCGATAAATTTAACGAAATTCGATTTTCGTAAAATAATAATAAATAACTATAAAATTACGATTATTAAATAAAAATTATAAATATTTTTATTTATAAATAATAAAATACTTTTTATTTTTATATATAAATATATTTTTTATATTATTAAAATATATATTAAAACGGTTTATATTTTTAAAATATAATAAAAACGATATATTTAATAATATAATTTAAAACGTAATAAATTTAAACGGTGTAAATATATAAACGATATTTAAATTTCGTTATTTTACGTTATCGTTAAATTAAATAATATAACGTTTTATTATTTCGATATTTAAAAATATATATAGATATAATTATTATAAAACTTTAAATTAAGGTTTATTATTAAATGAAATTTCGACTATTTTTATATTCGATATAATATTTTAAAATACATTAACGTATCGATTATTAAAATAAAATATAATATCGTATAAAATATCGTAAGTCGTAAAATTAAAAACGTCGATTATAATTATCGTATAAAACGCCGTTTAATTTACGAATATATTTATTACGTTTTAACCGTTAATTTCGCCGTAAATAATAAAATAATAATTTAAGGTAACGATTAATAATTTTTCGTCGTTTTTATTATTTTTTTAAATATATTAAACATCGTAATTTTATTTATTATCGTTATCGTTATTTTTTCGTATATCGATTTTTTCGTAATCGAATAAAAATTAATTATAATTTTCGTTAATATTTTTAAAATCGAAATTTTACTTTTATACGTAACGTTATTAATTTATACGTTTATTTCGTCGTTTTAAAATAAGGTGTTTTATAAATTAATATTTCGTTTTATCGTATATAAAATATTTTTTTTAATATTATAATCTTTTAATACGTTATAAAGTTTTACCGTATAATCGAAATTAATTTTTATTATTATAATAAATTCGATTAATTTAATATTAATTCGATATTTTTTAGTTATAATTTATATTATATAATTTAATACGATATATTATATCGATAATAATTCGAAAATTTAAATAAATATTATCGAATATATTTAATTATCGAAAAATTATAACGTAAAAAATAAGATGTTTTTATACGGTAATTACGATATTTTTTTTAAAATTATAATCGATTATATAATTAATGATTAATTTTTTTTAAATACGTTAAATTTTTTCGATTAATAATTTTATTTAAATAAATAAATTTTTATTAAGATTTTTTTTTATAATTAAAAATATTATCGTTTAACGCCATTTAATTATATATATTTATTAATTTTTTAATAAATAAAAATATGTTTTTATACGTTTAATTATATTTTAAAAAATATAATTTATATCGGTTAATTAATTGTAATAATATTATTATATTCGTTTTTTTAATATCGTTAAATACGTATTAACGTATATATGTTTTTTAATTTTAATTTTATAGTATAAGTTTTTAAAGATTTTAATTTTTTCGTTTATAATATCGTATTTATTATTTTTAAATTTATAATCGTTATTATTATATATTTTAACGAAGTCGATAAAAGTATATAACGAATTAAGATTTATCGAATATTAATATATTTATTAAATTAGTTATAAACGGTATAATAGTTTTAAGTTTCGTTATTATTATAAAATAATATAACGTTATTAATTAAGTTAATATTATAATTATTATAATATTAATTATTATATCGATTATTATTAAAAAATAATATAATATTATTAATCGATTTATTATTAAAAAATAATAGGGATAATAGGTTATTATTAATCGAATTATTATTAAATTAATTATTATATTATAAAATTTTAAAATTATTTCGATAATTATATTATAATATTTTTTATATCGTTAAATATTATAAATGTTGTTACGATAATTTTAGGGGTTATTAATTACTTTAATTACGATTAATTTAAAAGTTTTTAATCGATTAATAGGGTATATTTTTATTAAAATTTTCGTAAAAAAATAAAATTACTTTTATTAATAAATTCGTTAAGTTATTTTTTAATTATTTTTTTAACGGTATTTTTTAAAAATGGTGGGAATTTAATAATTTTAATTATTTTTATTAATTTTTTAATATAAATATAAACGTTTTTAATGTATATATTATATTTTCGTAAATAATCGATTTCTTTAATACGTAATTATTTAATTATATATTAAAATTATTTTTCGTTTTAATTATCGAAATTTTCTTTAAATCGTCGTTATAATCGAACGTTAAAAAAGTTATTATTATACATCTAAAAATATTTTATAAAGTAAGTGTTTAAAGTTTTTAATTTTATTTTATTAAAATTAAATTTTTTAAAATTTAGATTTATATAGTTCGAATTAATGAAATCTTTTTAAATTTTATTTATTTTCGACATTATATAAGTAAATTTTAGTTAATTAATAAGTTTAATGTTATAATATTTCGTCGAAAGTAAAAAAATTTTTTTTTATTTATATAGGAAAAAAAATTTTAATTATAATTATTTAATAACGATAATCGATATAAAAAAGATAAAATAAAATAAAAAAAAATAGTGGGTAAATCGATTTAAAAGTTTTTTTATAAATAATTAAATTGTTAATATATATACGCTTCGAATTTAATTAATCGAAAATAAAAATTTATAAAAATTAAAATAATCGTTTTCGTATTCGATTAATTATTATTAACGTAAAACGTTTCGAATAATTAATTAAATATAATAATAAGGTTTTTTGTATATAATAAACACGAATTTATTAACGTTTTTTTATATATTATATACGAATATTATTTAATATATTACGTACGATATATTATACTTTAAGATTTTTAAAATAATACGGTTAATTTTATGTTTTTAAAAATTATTAACGTAAAATGCTTTAAGTTTTTAAAGGTAGTTTAATAATTAGTCGTTTTTTTTTATTAAAATTTATTCGTTCGATCGAATTTTAATATTTTTTCGAATTAAATTATAATAAAATAAATAATCCTTTCGCATTTTAAATTTTTTTAAATTTATAAATTTCCTTTTAATAAAAATTTTATTATTTATATTTAATTTATTAATTAAACATTAATTAATATTAAATAATAAAAAGTTATTAATTAATAAATCGAAGGGAAAATATTATATAATTATTTAATATAAAAGTTACGAAAAAAGGTTATATTTATTATATTTATTTATATAAAAATATAATTAATTAATTTTATATTAATCGATATTTATATATTTTTTTAAAATGTATATTTTAAATTTTTGTTATTTAAAACGACGAGGCATTTAATAAAAATATATTTACCGTTATTATCGTTATAGTAGATTTTTTAATATAAAGTTATATAATTATAAAATCGATTTAATTAATAAAAATTATAAAATTATTTAAAAAAAAATCGTAATTTTCGATATAATAATTTTTTTCTTTTAATACGACGTTTAATAAAACCGTTAATATTATATACGAATTATTTAATAACGATTCAAAAAATTTATAAATATTTTTCGGTAATAAAAATTAAAATTATTTTTTTCGTTAAAAATTAAAAATATATCGTTAATTATATTTTAATTCGACGTATATCGATATAATAAAATATTAATTAACCGTAATATTTTAAAAAAATATAATTATTTTTTATAAAATAAAAACGAAAAAAATAAATATATTAAATATTTAAAATTTTAATTAATTATATAAATTACTTTAATTATTTTAAAAATTAAATAAAATTAATAATAAAAATTTAAATATTAATTATTAAAAAAATTATATTATTAAAAGTTATAATAAAAAAAACGAAAAAGTATAAAATATAAACGATAAATTATTAAAAATCGTAAAAAATAAAAATATTTATTAAAAAAATAATTTATAATATTATCGAAACGATATAAATAATAATTTTATCGAAGTAATAAATGTTATTAAATTTAAATTTTCGTATTCGATTAATTAATTAAACGTTTAAAAAGTGAAAAATTTTAATTATTATTATATTATAATATATATATATATTAATATAAATATTTTTAAATAAATTATATTTTTTTCAATTTAATGTATAAGTATTTTTTATATTAATATATTAAATTATTTTTATTTTATTTTTATTAATTCGTTATTATTTTATTTTAATAATTTATATAATAATAAAAAGTTTAATAAAAATTTAATAACGTTAATATTATTTTTATTTATATAAATATTTTTTTATATTAATGTAATTTTTAAAATCGATCGTAATTAACGTAATAAAATTTAAAAATTTTTTAAAATTTTTTTAATTATATAAACGTATAATTTATTTTTATTTATTAAATTTAAATTTATTAATATAAATAATATTTATATTATTTTTTATTAAAAAATAACGATTTACGAATTTATTTTTTTTTATTTTATCGTTATATAATTAAAATATTTATTAAAAAAAGTAAAAACAATTATAAAATCGAAAATATACTTAATTAAAATTTTAAATTTATTTATATTTTTTTATTCGAAAAAGTTAAATTTTTTTTTCGAATTTACGTTTAAATCGAATTTTTAACTTTTTACGATATAATAAATAAAAAAAATTTAAAAAAATTAAAAATAATAAAAACGATATTTCGTCGTAAATAAAATAAAATCGTAAAAAAAAAAATATTAATATTACGTATATTATTACGATAAAAATCTTTTATATTATCGTAATAATAATTTTTTAATTTTATTAATTTATATTATTAATTTTAATAATATTAATTAATATTAATAAATATATACGTAAATAAAATAAAAAAATAATAATAAAATAAATACGATATAATAAAATTAATATTATATAAATTATTTAAAAAAAATTATTTAATAAAAAAACCGTAAAAAAATTTTTATTTATATAAATAAAAATACATAAATCCTTCCTCCTTTTAAAGTACGTATTACGAAATAATATATATATAAGTTAATTAATTATTAAAATCGTAAAATAATTAATAAAAAACTTATATTTAATTTTTATTTTAACGTATTTTTTTTATATATTTAAAATTTTTTTATTAAATATTTATATATTATTAAAATTATCGAATTTAACGATTTTTTAACGTTTTATAAATTAAAATAATAATAATATTTTTTTTCGTCGAATTTTTTTTTCGTTTAATTAAATATTTTAATTATTATATTTTCGAATTTCGTTATTTATTTTAAAATATTTAATAATGTATTTTTTAATAATATAATAATTTTTTATTAAACGGTATTTTATTACGATTATAAATATTCGAATATTTTTTTATTATATTTAATAATTAATTATTTATATATTTATATTTATTATATATTTCGATAATTATATTTATTATTTTACGTTATTTATAATAATCGTTTTTTTTAATAAATTACGATAATATATTAAATTTAACTTCGTTTATTTAAATTTTAAAAATATAAATTTTTTTAATAATAATATTTTTTTCGTTATTATTAATTTTAAAATAATTATTTTTTAATAATATTCGTTAATTAATTATATTTACGAAAATAATTAATTTATAAACGATATTATATAAATATTAAAATAATTTTAATCGAAATTATTTTTAACGATTTAATTATATTAAATTTTTTATTTATATTTTATCGTTTATAATTAACGTTAAATTATTTATATTATTCGAAGTTATAATTTTAATATTAAAAAAAATTCGATTATTAAAAAATAATAAAATTATAAATAATATATCGAATTTTAAATCGTCGTTATTTTTAATAAATTTAAATATATTAAAAATATCGTCGTCGTTAATATTTTCGTTTTAAAAATTTTTTTTTTAATTTTAAAATTTTTAAACCGTATTAATTAAATATAAATAATAATTTTTTATTAAAATTCGAAACTAATTTTTTATAAAAAAAAAAATATTTTTTATAAATAATTTAATAAAATTTTTTATTATTATTTATTTTTTCGAAAAAATTAAGTTAAAACTTTTTAAAAATATAAAATTATTATAATATAATAATATTTTTTAAATTTAACGTTATATTATAATTTAAATTAAATAATTTAATAATTTCGTTTAATTAATTTTTAAAAATTAATAATTTTTCGATTCGATTTTTTATTCGAAATTTTTTATTTTATATTTAAAATTAATTTATAAAAATATCGTAAATAAAATATTTAATTAATCGCGTTAAATTTAAATTTATAACTTATTAAAAAACACGATAAATAAACATTAATTATATATTAATTAAATAATTTAAATTATTAAATACGATAAAAGAAAGTTTTAATTATATATATACTATTATTAAAATTGTCATATATTGTACTTAAAGGCAGTCCCTTAACCATTAAATTCAACACATTACGCGAGAGGCAGGGGTGGCCATATCCGGCGGAACAGTCGGCCCCTGAGACGAATCGAATATAGGATGAAAGTTAGGAGATGATATTGAGCGTGCTACGGAGTATTCTGTTCCGTAGGAAGGCTCTGGTAACGGCTAGATGGTGATTGGTCAATAACACTTGCCTTTCTACTTTCTTTGATGGAGCATGATCCCTATACTTGGTATTCATTCCGTGGTGAGCCCCTTTTCCCCAGATTCTCCACTCTTCCCATAACCCCGCCGTACGGGATATTCCTTGTCTCAGTGCTGGTATCGAAAAGCAACCCATTGAAAACCTCCATCACCAGATGATACAAGCGATATATATGGGATATATATGTACGTACTGGGGCGCTTCTCGCGGTCATGCTAAATAGACTCGGGTGGCTTCGTAATGTATGTCAACTTATCACTTGAGACATTGTTTGTAAGTACTATCCACATTTTCAATATCTCGCGGCGGAACTTACCCATTCAACTTTTTCATCAGGGCACCCAGACCTTCATGAGAATAATCCTTCTCGTCCCACATATCCTTATGGTATACCACCCTCTCATCCAGCTCCTTGCCTTCAAGCCTTAAACTAATTAGACTATCCACTGACTTGGATGCATGGACACCTTTAAACGTATATTTATGTCTCTGCTTCCAGATAAGTTCGTGTTCTGTCGAGGACGTGACCTCGGTTGCCAGCGACTCTAATTTTGAGAACGTTATCGGAAGTCCGTACCACTGGCCAGCTATCTTATACCTAAGTTTGGTCAACATACCAACCATCACGCGCGGTTCTTAGCCCAACGTACCTTGTATCACAGTAGCTGAAAGGGTCATCGTAGACAGCCTTCTCGGCATACACACTCATGTTTTCCTCGGACGCTTTTCCGCAATACAAGTTAAGTATCTTCCGCTGTATAGCCTTGCGTGATGGTGATATAGGGACTGATTTCTCTGGATGGGGTGTATAATCTACCTCACCGGCGACATTGCGAGGCCTTTCTGGATGAGGCTCGACACCCCTTTGGCCTGGATGCGGCGAGGTCGAGGAAGGCATATTATGAGGACCCACAACGAGATCACGACTAATTATTGAAGATACGGATAACTTGATGCTCGAAAAAGAAGGAAGCTATAGATACCAGATTCTAATACTTCGAATGACTCTAATTAATAGCTCTAATTTTGAGTTTATATATAAATGATGACATCACGAGTGCACATGTAGATACGTCAATGATTTTCTCAATTGCCGCAGTACTACTCATTCGCCTAGAAGGAGACATATAGGTACACGGTAATTACGAGCTATTTAATCCGGACTTACGATATTGCAAATATATAGAAATAATATGGCGTAAGATACTTTTCACGGGCTGTATCTAACCGTTAGTTCTAGACTGAGATAAGCCAAGAAGTAATCCTACTATTAGAGGACGGATAGAACTAAAACTCACTGCTTTCATAAAAAGGAAGTAATTTAAGTTCAGCATGTCAGACTGTTGGATTGGGCTGCTTATATCTGTAGGGAACCGGCCGTTTTTAGATTTATTTTGTTCCATGAAATTGATAGCAACGTACCCGTAAAATAACGACCTTCTGGTATACTGATAATTGGCATGTTTAGGGTTGGTCTTTATTATCGGCGGCGGCTATGATTCGATTTAATATATGGAATACTCGAACCAAAAACTTAGTACTAACTCCTCGGTGCAATTATCGTATGAATTGTCAAGCGTAAAGGCCCGAGGAAAATAGTCTAGCCCTACAGAAGGTAGGTGAGAGAGACTTACGAACTTCTCAGTCCATCATGCTATAATATAGTATCTCGGTGTTTAATGGCGTCAACCCGGATGTTTCATGTGTTAACTTAACGTGAAATGACACTTTATTTTAACGATGTAATCCCAGTTTTGGAAGGAGTTTCAATACGAAGCTGCGAAGCGTTACGTTGAGGGACTTGTTTTACGAACGGGCCAATAGAGTTGCATGAATCTAGGCTCGCCAATAAACAATGTAGTAAAGGGGAGTCTCGTCGATCTTAACCTTGTTGCCGTCAAAATAGTTGAGCTGTAACCAATAGGGGGGCTGACGTTTACGTCTTAGTCTATTACCTTGACGGTATATCTCCTGTTTCAGTGCATATTCTAGGGACATTCTATAGAAATGTCTTGAGGACTAGGTACACCTTCTAATTATAGCAAGTACCAGTGCATTTTAGTGGTGATGATGGCCTTTTTGCGGCTGAATTAGCTAAAATATGGCTGACGTCGTGAAGCTAAATGAAACGGCAGAATAATGCTCCTTCTAGAAATGGATAGGCGCTCAGCCATAAGCAACGTCGCAGCCCCTATTCGAACCTATACAAATAAGGTCTGCCTGCCGCATCTATCGCAACTCAGATATCTCCATGGAAGACGACCGACAACACTTAATTAAGCATCAGGAAACAAGTCGCTCACTTCTTACACCGGAAAAATGTCTTTTAAGAGTCTTCTTGGGGGTTCCGTGCTTCTAGGTGCCGTTCTAGCTAGAGACGTGCCCTCGAATGTGCGGAACTTCTACAATAACATTAAGAATAATGGGCAATGCAACTCACCGCTAGCTACCGGATTCTACAGTCAATATGACGACGATAACTGTAAGTAATCACAGTGCTGTCGCTTCGGACAAGAAGCTAAGGAATTGCGTAGCCTTCAGCTACTGTGGGGACCATCTAGAAGACTCGGGTGTTATCTTCATCCAAGGAAGCAACGGCCAGTTTGCCAACATGGATATTGATTGCGACGGGACGCAAGGTGGCCCCGCGGATGACGGCCGATGTGGGAATTCCGACGACACTCAATCGATCACGTCCTTTGCCGACACGGTGAGGGGATACAACAAGGGCGTTAATGACCTAGATGCAAAGATCCATCCATATGTCGTCTTCGGAAACGTCGGTTCTAAGGAGGGCTACACGTCATTCGACCCACAGGAGCATGGCATCGAGCCATTGAGTGTCATGGCCGTCGTGTGCGGCGACCAACTGGTAAGGAAACACCGAAGCACGATTCCCCGAAAGACAATCAACTAACCGAGGGAAGATCTACGGAGTCTGGGGTGACGAGAATGGTGACGACGGTGAGAAGTCCGTCGTAGGAGAGGCTTCGATCTCTCTAGCTACCGCTTGCTTTGGAACCGATATGACTGGAAACAATGGACACGACGAGAACGACGTGTTATACATTGCCTTCACCGGTTCGGATGCCGTGCCTGGCGCGGACGGGGCGAAGTGGAACGCAAACAACTTCTGGGATTTCGAAAACAGCATCCAAGACCTAGGCGACCAGCTCATCCAGCGCATCAATGCTTAGAGGTACAATATTTCGTGCGACTGAGTGGGTAACTCGCGTTGGAATGATGTTAGGCCGATATGATTTGGATACCTCTTTTGCATATAGATGGACTTTTGTGTTTCCCGTTTCGCAGTTGTTGATTGTATATGAGCGCTGATTCCTTCGTTATCTTAGTCAAGAATTAGCGACTATTGTTTAAATTAATGGGCGCGCTTGACAGCGAGTCCCCTGGAGATATTACCTAGCCGTCATACCTCGGCCCGAGCGAGAATTCCAGCCAAACAAATTGGTCAAACGGCCACCGTCTATTACAAACGTGGGAACGGGCCGCTTCAGATTAAACGACCGTGAATACGAACGTCTCTTTGACTACCTACCTAGGGATAGAAATGTGGATACATTTATTGGTAGCGCATACTCGAATATAGGTAGCTTTGAACTGTTAAGTGAAGAGGGCGCTACGAATTGAATCGAGAGTGAGGACCTAAGGCGTCAAATTGGATTGGTTGGGCATCGCCTATAATACCCACTGTATTATTCGTGAGGCCACCCTAACGGTGGGTGGAAAAGCTGGGGTACCTATTCCTGGGTTCGGGTTCTGGGGGACTTGTCGGTGTTTGCCCCGTCGAGGCGTAAACGCAACGGCGAAAAGGGGTAGACGAAGATTAGACGTTTAAGATTGGAAAGGGTCGAGTTGGTGTATTGCACAATAAATTTATATTCAAATAGGGAGAGGTAGTATTATGCCGGTCACTTGAAAGACGTTTAATATCTCCTTACCTAGGTAGGTAGATAAAATACCTCACGCGACGATTTCTTAACTCCGGGTATGAAGAAACACAACCCGCCAGAACGTCGAAGGGATGAAGTAGCGCGGCGAGCGTTCGTCGGCGGTAATTAAACATAAACCATCGCAAAACAGTTGAAATGAGCTGGCCCAATTTGGTATCTACAGCTGAACGATGAAGTGAGCGAGAGCCCAATGTCCTAGAAGCTATTTTCTTTTAGAAACCGGGAAGCTCCGGATATGCCCCATGTCCCCATGTTTACTTACTTGTTATTCGGAGATGTCTTACCCCAACTATCCATGAGCCGCAAGGGCGGGGAAAATGCCGATCGACAAAGCTTCATTAGGAAGCTCATAATGGAAGGATTCGGATTACGGAAGGGGTAAAATTTTGGGACCAGGCCATGGTCATAGACTTACCAATCGAGTACGGGCGCCGAGGTCTGGAGCTGCCAGGGAACTAATAGCTCGTCCGACCAACAGTCCAATGACGATGGCTTACCGCAGCTGCGGTGTTCCCCTTTACGGTATTCTCTTTATTCCTTTGAGAACGCAACAGGCTTTCCCCGCATTCTCTTTCAACCTATCTCGGCTCTATTCACTCTGTTTTCCTCGAACCATAACAACAATGGCTCCCCAAATTAACGTCATATGCTCACTTGCATCCGGGGTATCTGCAAGGGTGATAAACCTGACCACCCAGGACTTTCTGAGCAAACAGCGTGGCAGGGCTCGCTTGGCGTCGATCTACGGTCTAGGAAGTACGACTTGGATAGACACACAGCAGATCGGATCGGCGAGTTCAAATATCACTGGACGCCTCGCCCCCCTCCTTTCCGGGTAGCTCCCGACTCACCTCTGTACGTGCATCTTACCTACCACCGGTTCCTGGAGATCTCTCCAAGGCCATCGTCAAGTGAAGGTACAATGCGCCTCCTTCCGGTATTCCTCAGCCTTTCGGGCAGTCTCTCTACAGCATTAGCACAATGTCCCGATTATTCTGCGTATGCTTTGGAGACCCATGGACCCTTCTCGAAGGGGAAATACCAACTCTCATACCAGAGGCCATCGTTGCCATGTAGGAAGGTCAACATTTCTGAAGTTCAAAAAACCATCACGGACATGGAAAAAGTGATCAAGGACCCGGATCTGTACCGGTTATTTGAAAACACCTTTCCAAACACATTGGACACCACGATAACATGGAAGGGCTATGCGGCCGATGATCCGACTGAAGAGGTATGCTGATCTACTTGCACGTTTGTTGACATTTCATTGACACTCCCGAGCTCACCTTCGTTACGACTGGGGATATCGTGGCCATGTGGCTCCGCGATTCGGCGAATCAGCTGCGCAGCTATAAGTCATTATTAAAGGCCGACGATTCACCTCTTTCGCTGGCATCCCTATTCCGCGGTGCGATCAATTTGCAAGCGCGATACGTTATCCGGAACCCGTACTGCAATGCGTTCCAGGCGCCCACGGAATCCGGGCTTCCGCCGGAGACTAATGGATTTACGGGTTCAGACGAGGTGACGCCCCCTTACAACACGAGCTTCGTGTTCGAATGCAAGTACGAACTCGACTCGATCTCGGCTTTCCTGCAGCTGTCGTACGATTACTACAGTAAAACCAAGGATGTCAATTTCTTCGGCAAGCACCACTGGATTGAAGCGGTCAAGACGGTCCTCGATGTTGCCCAGGGTCTACTCGTCGGGACATATGGCGACGATGGGTCCGTTAATGCGTCGCCCTACACTTTCCGACGAGAGAGCAACAGCGCGACGGAGACCCTTTCGAATACGGGAGCTGGCAACCCCGTCAAGAGCGGCACCGGATTGGTCCGTAGCGCGTTCCGCCCCTCCGACGACTCGACCATCTACCAATTGTTCATTCCGGCGAACATGCAATTCTCGAGCTACCTTGGGAAATGCGCCCAAATCATGAAGGCGCACGACCGCAATCTCGCAAAGCGCATGAGCAACTTCGCATCCAGCGTGCGTGCCGGGATCGAGAAGTATGGCAAGGTGCATCACCCGGTCTTCGGGGAGATATACGCGTATGAGATTGACGGGTTTGGGTCGAGCAACCTGATGGACGATGCCAACGTCCCGAGCTTACTGGCGGCGCCGCTTCTCGATTATCTAGACACCTCCGACAGGACGTACCGGAACACTCGTAAATTCGTGCTTTCGACGTGGAACCCGTATTATATGCATGGGCCTGTGATCAATGGGTACGTCGTCGGGTTTACGCGCAGACACGCTTATAAATGAATTGAATGCTAACTTGCACCAGTACCGGCGGTCCACATGTCGGACCCGGAAGGGCCTGGCCAATGTCGATCATCGCGTCTATCTTGACTTCGAACGACGACGCCGAAATAATCGACGGACTCCATATGTTGCTGTCGTCCACAGATAGGCTAGGGTTGATTCACGAATCCGTATCGACCTTCGACGCGTCAACCTGGTCGCGTCAATGGTTCTCTTGGGCTAACGGGCTGTTCGGCGAGATGATCCTGAATCTGAAGGATAGGAAGCCTCATCTGCTTAAGACGAGCTTCCAGTAAGTCCGAGGCGTTATATGCGAGGAGTCGTACATACATAGCTCAAATGTCATTTATATTCGATTGCCACGTCATAGTAACGGAGATACCTGGTTAATAATGACTTGGTTGTCTTGGGTACACAGATTTGACCGTCGTAGGAAGAGTTTGAGCTCACGGCATGCTGCAATAAGCGCCTCTTTTTATAACGAGTGAAGTGGCCCAATGATATTCGACCCGGGTTAGCCGTCAAAATGGCAACGTAGCTTACCTTGCATGTGGCCAGAAGCCCCCTAACGCAGGAACAATTAATAGTGAATAGACGGGTTTCATTTGCCTGCTTTAAATATGACGGGAGTATCCTATCAGGGGGTGATAGATTTGAATGGTAGAGCTGAGCTGGTCAGATGAGCTGGTGTACATGTGACTTATTGCTTTTCGATGCCGCCCGGCAGGGTGAATTTGGCGATCGATCTGTAAAAGAGGAGAGGGGTGAGCAATCGTATAATACAGCATAGGGTGGCCGATAAATAGGGCAGAAGATGTGACCCCCTAACAGAACGTCGGTAGCCAATCTTATGGTTGGTTTCGTCGTAAAGAAAGCGTCGACGGCCACAGACTTATACAGCCACCCATTTATATATATATCCGATACCTACCTCACACGGACATACGGAGAGCTACAGGTTGCCAACCTGGTACTACAGCTCTTCTCTCCGTACCAATGGTTGCTATCTGTGGAGATTGCTGCAGCATGGCCCTGCCGGCGATGCGTGGCCCCTTACCTGTGGCCTGTAGTGTCCTGCAGCTAGCTAAGACACAATAAGCCGATGACAACGTCGAAGAGAGTGCTACAAGGAAATATCGGAGGTACGATACGGGTAGTAGATCTAGCGGATGTTTGTTATTCGAACTTGCGGTTGATCGATTAGAGAAAAAAGGGTAGAAAGATAACTGTCTAAGTCGCCTAACCTCTGTCGTCCACGCGTCAGCCGATATCTTTGTCCGTTTTACTTTGTCTGTTACCTATCCTATTTTTATTTATGGGCGTCTTGTGGTATTGTCTTACATGAGTTAGAATTGTCAGTTAGTTCTTTTCTCGAAGACTTCTCGAAGACCTACCGAAGAAGTTTCCGGGATCCCACCTTTGTTACTTTCAACTTTTTCTCTTGTTTGACTTATATGATTGTCTTGTTTTCTTTCAAACCTCGTTACCTTAGTCTCCCACGCATATCAATGCATTTTACTATGTTATGCTATACACGATGCCCGTAATGGGTAAACTGTACTCGAGTACCTCTTAAGATAGGTACCTAGCTAGGCGCTACATGCATGGTATGGGCATATGCTACGCCTTATGTGCCTATGTGCGTACAAAAGCAGCTCATAGAATCGTCATCGTTGGCCAATTAGAGTCTCCGGTCGGTCTTGGCTCACTTACCGAATACGGCTTAGATCCTCCACCATACTATAATCCTGGTACCTATACCTACCTATGCATGCTTAAGTATCCCTAGGTAGGTACCTAATTATGTATTGTACGTACAGAGTTCTTATCAGGCGGTCGGCTCGTCATCCTATCTTCTCTTCCTCCATTATCTAATGCTACAATCTCGCTACCTCTTCTCGGTCCTCCCAACCCCAAATCAAAAGACAAAGTCCCAGGAAAAGGTTCCCAGCTCTCTCTCCAACCAATCCTCTGCTAGCACGGTCCGGACCGATGACGGATGGCCACAAGGTCCTTGAAACCCTTGATACCTACCTGCGAAGAAAAGTAGATCACGAGGAGTAGTCCGTCTGACTCTTTTCGGCCGTCTCTCTCTCTCTCCGTTTCTCTCTAATTTCTAGTCTCTAGTCCCTTTGCCTCTTTTCTTATTCTTCGACCTCTCTCTTATCCCAACACCGTCAGGGACCGTGCTCACCCTGCCTCGTGCCCACTCCTGATTCTAACTCCACCACATCCCCCATCTCGAAATTCCGGCAGGTCACCAAGGGAAAATTAACTAAGCAATGGCACAGTTCGCCTAGCAAACCTAGCTTCACCCAGCTTTTACCAGCTTTTACCAGCTCACCCAGCTGTCCCCCCCCAAGCCCTGCAGCCACCCGCATCCAGTTAGCAGAGCCGCCCGCCACGTTCTTCCTCTGCCGGTTACCATTAAAACATTGCCTGCCTACCTAGCACACAGTTCGGCACGGTTCAACACACTTCTGTAGTAGGCAAACCAATTCAACGCAATCGACGCTTTGTCTGTGCCGTCCGTCTCTGTATGTCTGCCTACGTGTTTCGACCGCCCGCTTAAAACTGGTCTGCACCGGCTGGCTCTCAGAACTTCTTCTATATACCCCCCGTGGATCCCTAGTCTGCCTATCTGTCTGCCCTATATCTCAGGTTACGAACAATGGATGCCAAAGTTCGGTGGCATCGAGCTAGAACTTCCGTCTCCATCTAACCTTGCCTGGGCCCTCGCAACACGCCTCGGCACTCTGGCCATATCGCCCGCCCCTGCGCTCTCCGGTACGGCCTGATCGAGATACCGTCGAGATTCTCCATTATCCCATCGTATCATCGTATCGTCGTGCCAATAGCGACTTACCGCCCTTGGCCTCCCCTTCTACCACCAGGCTAGCCGTAGCCTGGTCCGCGACGACTTCAAGATGCATCAGACCCCCCGCGCCCCGCCTCGCACAGCCTCGCCCGCCTTGTCATCACGAACAAACCCCACAAGAACCAACAATCAGAGAGATCCCGGAAGTCCTGTCACCCGCCCGCCTTCTAGGCCGAGCACCGAGCCTCAGGAGGGAGCCGGAGCGGGAGCGACTGGTGGTAATAACCGTGGTGATGCGGGCGGGCCTACTCGCGATTCCATCAAGAAATTGGATCAGATTATCCAGGTTAGTTTCTTGATAGCGAGCTTTGATCTGGCCGTAAATACTCACAGATGATCCCAAATATAGAATATCTATTCGAAGGCCGGCACCGTCATCTTACAAGCACGCATGCAAGTAACTCCGATTTTCGTGGGTAAGAACCAGGAAAA
This sequence comes from Pyrenopolyporus hunteri, assembly GCA_902806595.1. Taxonomy (NCBI): domain Eukaryota; kingdom Fungi; phylum Ascomycota; class Sordariomycetes; order Xylariales; family Hypoxylaceae; genus Pyrenopolyporus; species Pyrenopolyporus hunteri. Next base: position 486,671 of record CADCXC010000011.1, on the reverse strand, counting down.
GAGAACGAGCCGATGGGTAAGTGAAGTCTAAAGAGGAACGCATCTCGGTTAGTTTCTTCTATCTCACCACGTATGTCGCTTGTAGTTCCAACTCGACACCGACGATATCGACGATTTCCGAGAAGAGTTCCGCGTATGGAAACAATGTGGTGGATTCGAGAATCGCCCGCCCCCGCTGATTATCGAAACTTATCTCGATGCATCTTGGCTGAAGGGTGGCCAAAGCTTGGTGATTCTGGACGAAAACGGGAAACGGTGGGATGTTGTCGAAGCCCTCAACTCTGCCGACCAGTCCAGCGATAGCAGTTCCGGGCGCCAGGGGGAACCGATTACCCAACTTATACTAGAGCGATGGCGTGTTGAGCTGAAGGGCGCGAAGCCTGGTCAGATAGATGACTTTGGTCCTCTCCTTCCGACGGTATACAAGAAGGCTATCGTCTTGATGCGCTCTATTTATACGACAACGGGCATATTGCCGGCCTGGAAACTCGCTAGGAACTCCAAGACGAAGGGTAGCCATCCTGCGTTAGCGGTCCGCTGCCGTGTGTTCTCAAGCGAACCACCAGCGTATGGGTCTGACACCCTGAGGATACCTTTATATGACGGTAGAGGGGATGTCTCTACAGATTACATGTTTGGCGATCTCGAAGTCCCTGTCGGACGTTTCTATGTTTCTGTTTCCTACCGCAACAACTGTAATTTTCAAGTTGTCGAAACTGAATCCCTCCTCAGCTCCCGCATCGGCATGGCTATATCTGATGACATGTTTAAGCCCTCGCTTCCTCGCCGTGGTCACGGGCGGCACGAGTCTTACGCCCCCGAAGTAGGATCTCTCCCGTATCACCGACACGCGCAGGAAGTCACCGAAAACCAGCAGCGGTACGGTAGCTTATCTACGTTTCACGGCGAAGGCCCTATAGGCACAAGCCCTATATCTGCCCTAAAAGCGGTGAAGGCTCCCGGCTCAGACACTACCTCGCCGACTGGGTCTGGGCCTGCGAGCGTCGAAGCTCCGACGCACACCGTTCCTATTAAGGGTATTGCTCGGCAGCCGTCTTTGAGAGGAATAGATGGGTCAAGGCGTCCGTCGGTCTCCTTCCAGTCATCTCCATTTAAGCACGGCTCCCTTTCGGGATCACCCGTGCCTCGGCAGCAGGATCAAGATGTTCCGCCTTCACCTCATTCACTTAATCGGCCTTCGGGTTTAGGCCTGCATGCAAGGAACCGTTCTTCGCTCACAGCGGGAATGCCTGCCTCCTTACGAGGGGCGCCACCCGCCGCTGCCGACAACTCGGTTGCTAGCTCACCAAGGCCTTCTGTCACGAACCGATTTAGCAGTAGCTTTACGCATCGTCGTAACCGGCCATCTGTTAGCGGTGCCAGCCGGGGAGAAGATGATCAAAACAGCAGTGGCAAACAAAGTCTCTCATCCTCCGTTGCTCAACCCGGTTCCGGCCTATTAAACGAGCTTGGCGCGGGTGGCAGTTCCGGCTCCTTCCAAACAGATGATGACAACATTCAGGATTTCTTGAAACTGATCGAAAGCAATAGATCGTTGCAGAGTTTCGAGCCATCCAAGAAGGGCGAGTCAGCGACTAAGAGAACGGCTGCTCAACTCTCTAAATTCCACCTCATGCGCGAGTCTAACAACGCACTCACCGAATCTATGAACTCTTCTATGCAGTTACATCGTTCTTCTAGCTCTTCAAGTCGGCAGTTGGCCAATGTTCCGGGCATGTCAACTTCATCGTCTCCTGGGAAGCCTTTGTCGCCTCACACGCCGCATACGCCAGCCATTCCATCACGCTTGAGCGAAAACTCAAGTGTCGACTACGCGCCCGTCGCAAGGGTTACGCGACGATCACGGAACGTCGCGGACGTCGCAGAGGAGCCACCGGTTACCACGCAGACAACCCATGAGGGAACGACTGCGATTGATATTCCCACGTCCCCGCGGCCTTACCCCCACGCGAGACGATCCAGCTCTGTCGCGCATAAGAATCGCGCGCTGGTTGACGATGATGACGTGGATGCTCATCGCAGCATCAGCCTCGGTGCGGAAGATCGTGAGCCCCCTAGTCTTAGCGTTCTGCTAGGTTTAGGTAATGCTGAAGCAGATGACACTATGGATGCTCCCGGCTTGCAATCAGCCGCAAATATCAGGACAACGAGCCCACCGGATATGCTTGGACAGGAGTCGGAGTCGGAGTCCATTGAACGTGAGGTTCGGCCACCGGGTGGCCTTTACACCGGATTCTCCAGCTCGCCTTACAGCAGACGCTACGGGAATAGCGTCGGCCGGGGGATAACACCTCCCCATTCCGGGAACGTTAGTCTTGTGGGGTCTAGCGGCAGGTTTGGCAGAGGTTATCCGCGCGGCGGTGCTGCGGGCTTAGGCGTATCGGGCGCCGCTGTAGACGAGGCCGATGACGAACCCCTTCTTTTCGACATGTCGGAAATCACCCGCGAACAGTCGCGCCGCAGCCTTGAGGAGGGTCGAGGTGGCGGCAGCGTGGGGTCCACCGGTGATAGGGGAGCATACGAAACCAGCCACAGAAGTCGACGTTGGTAAGGAGACTTCATATGCCTGTATGACCACACTCTCCCATGACCGAATGCAATCCTTTTCATTTCGTCGTTGACATAGATTGCTGTATATTATTTTTTATCTTGGTCGCGAGTCGAAGAAACCGGTAGGGACATGGGGAATGCCCAAGGGGGTAATGGGATTTCCATGGTACGGGACTACGGAAAGGTACAATCCCAGAGATCTATCACACCTACAGATTGTCATTTTCTCCCCCTTTTTGGATGGCGTGTGATTTTGAAAGGAGTTTTGCGGCATTCTGGACGGACACGATTATTCTTAACGACGGCAGGAGTCTAGAGCGGGGTTTTGAGGTCCATTATCATGACACGCTCGAGGAAGACCGTCCGGCGTTTTTTTTTTTTTTTCATCTTCTTCATCTTTTTCATTTTCTTTTTGTTCCTCTCCTTTTTCGGGTCAAGTGGTATCGCAGAAAGGTTGGGTTTCTACGAAATAATCCCGGTTGACCCTCAGCTTATGTTTGCGGACGAAGTGCTATACATACGACTACATAAATATCTTAGGGCTAAGTCCCGCGTCGAGGGGAACGGGGTCCGTAGATGGAATAGAAGGGACATAGTGCATTACTGCATCATACCGATACGAGACTCTTCTTCTTTTTCCTCTTCTTTTCTTTTTGCCCCCGGAACTAATTCGACCGGCTTGAGGCAACTTGTATGTATATCAGAAAGACGAGTATTTAAGAGCCGAATTGAAGTACATATACATACTGAGTTAATCTATCACGATATCAAGGTCTCGCGATATAAGTGCCAAACAGCCTGGTCTGGCTTCCGTTGTTGCGTATGAGCCGAGGATATCTCGTACAATTTCCCTTTTCGCTCTTGTCAATACCTACCTAGGTACTTATTTTAAACGTGATATTTAGGTTTTACGGTCAAAGTAGTTCGGTACGCCTTTTGTTCCGCCTCGTAGGCTTAGAGTCAATAAGTTAAGGCGCAGTAGATATTGATAGAACGAGATTTAGGGGGATGCGTCACCACGGCTCAGGTTATTGCGTGTGGATTTTTATTAAAAGCGGATTTCGCGTGTACTTCCGGTAGCTTAATACATAGCCAGGTACCCGGCTTCCATCATGGGGCTTCCATTGTATAGGGATCCATGGACCGGGGTACCTACTGCATTGCCCCAAGGCTTGTGACATGTTGAAATACACGGGTACCACATATATAGATCACCCACTTGAGCGCTGGAGCTGCCTTAGTCCCAGTGACTTCCACTGCTATGTTAGAGGGGTAAGTACCCGGGTAGGTAGGTACCCAGGTAGGTAAGCAAGCACAGGCCAACGTCATCAATTATGTATAGGTACCTACTCTAGGCTGCAAGCTTGGTACCTTACTATTATTCAACCACCATTAGCTCCTCCTACTGTGGTTCCTCTACCGTATCTCTCCCACCCTTACTCTTTCTTGACAGCTACAACTACAACGTTAAAGCACAAACTCCAATTGCAACACGCAACGACTACCTCTACGAACCACCAGCGCCGCACTCATACTGCGATCGCACCATTAACCTATCACAAGATAACCGCCGTAATACCAACTATACACAAATCAAGACAGGAAGTTGTTCGTCGATATTAGCGACAAGCTCGAAGTCGCCGAGATTGTCTTTCCGTCGTCAGCTTCCCCTCCATTCCCCCTCGCCTCCAGCCGCCCACCATGTTTCGGGGAACAGCGGTCGGCCCTTACGATGAAGTAATCGGTATGTAAACGCTCGGCGCACGAACACGCACGCGCACGCAACGTAACCATATCTAGCCCCCAATATAGCCGTGAACTGACATTGCTTCACTCTTAGCAAAGGCGACCGACGAGAACCTGACGTCCGAAGATTGGGGAGCCATCATCGAAGTCTGCGACAAAGTATCGAGCGATCCGAATGGGCCCAATCAAGCGGTTCAGAGCTTGATCAAGCGGCTGGCGCATCGCAACGCCAACGTCCAGCTCTATACTCTCGAGGTAGGTAGCCTGATGGACATACATATTTGCTTTTCTTATTTCCTTTTTATTTTTATTTTTTTTTTTCCAGGACTAATAGTATCCGGCACACCAGTTGGCGAATGCGCTCTCCCAGAACTGCGGCAAAAATATGCACCGCGAACTTGCCAGCCGCGCCTTTACCGATGCCCTGCTAAAGCTTGCCAACGATCGGAACACCCACCAACAAGTCAAGGTTAAGATCCTCGAGAGGATGAAGGAGTGGTCTGATATGTTTAGCAAGGACGCCGACCTCGGCATTATGTACGATGCCTACTACCGCCTCAAGCAGAGCAACCCGACGTTGCAACCTCCGTCTGCCCCGCAGAAGACCGGTCTCACAGATCTCGATCGCCAAAAGGAAGAGGAAGAACTCCAGATGGCGTTGAAGCTATCGTTGCAAGAAGAGGAGAGGAAGAAGGCTACCCAAACCGTTCCTATCGCTGGCCCGAGTTCAGGCGTAGGGCCAAGTGCATCAGCCGCTCCGGTTGAGCCCATACCCTCCCATCCGACCGGTACGACGGCCGCTACGGTATCGCGAGTTCGCGCCCTCTACGATTTTGTACCATCCGAACCCGGCGAACTCGAATTCAAGAAGGGCGACATCATAGCAGTCTTGGAATCTGTCTACAAGGACTGGTGGCGAGGCTCTCTAAAAGGTAGAACCGGGATCTTTCCTCTGAATTACGTCGAGAAGCTCGCGGACCCGACCCCCGACGAGCTCCAGCGCGAGGCACAGATGGAGGCCGAGGTGTTTGCGGAAATCAAGAATGTAGAGAAGCTCCTTACGCTCTTGAGCACGTCGAACGCGTCGCCGAGAGAAGAGGATAACGAAGAAATATCGGTACGCCCAAGGCGACAAGGTATACGCGTATCGTCGATCGCTAACTATTGCAGAAACTCTACCACCAAACATTGGCTATTCGCCCGAAATTAATAAAGCTGATCGAGAAGTATTCTCAGAAGAAAGAAGACTTCACTCAGCTAAACGAGAAATTCATCAAGGCGCGAAGAGATTACGAATCGCTCTTGGAATCTTCTATGGCCCATCCCCCCCAACCAAACTACCACCAATATGCCCCAAGACCGCTCATGACACACGGTTACGCAGCCCCGGGAGGTCCAGGACCGGGTCCGAGTTTCGCCCCCCAGGGACCGCCGCCCGCTCAGCAAGAGCCTCAGAGATTCTATACTCCCGGGCCACAAGGGCCTCCTCCGCAAGGTATGTAAAGCGTAAGTACTTTGGCGGGAAGCGGGCTCACGCATATTTAGAGCAGAACCAATACCAGGCTACATCGCCGCCTCCTAATTTCCAACGGCCGACGCCAGGTCCCGCTCCGTTTTATCTGCAAGGCGCAGAAGTGCCGGCTCAAGCAAGCCAGCCGCCAGCTCAGCAATATCCGCCAAGAGATCAGCCTTCGCGGGTAGCTGCAGGGAAACAGCCTACTCCTATCCAAACCTCATCTCCGCCGCCGCAAGCCTATCAGGCGTACTCTCAACCCCCTCCTCAGGCGGAACAGCGCCCGCAAAGCACATACGGCAACCCCCAAGAGTTATATACGTCTGCCTACGATTCCCCTGTTGCGGCCAACCACAACCCTGGCAGAGCCGACCCTTATTCCGCATCCGTCTACTCTCCGGAGGACCCTTACGCCGCAAGCCCGACAGCTCCGTCCGCCCCATCTGCTCCTTCGGCCCCTATGCCCTCCGCTCCGCCTAACGCGGCTCAGGGCGTCCCGACTCCCTTAGCAATCGCCTCCCATCCTCCGGCTCCTTCCCAACCACAATACTCGGCGTATAACCCCCAGCGCCAGAACTCGTACGATGCCTCCGCATCCCAGATTCCTCCTCAACCAACGGGATCCGCACCCCCGATTCCGCAAACGACCCAGCCACCCGCTCATGTGATGACTCCTCCACCTTTGCAACCGGGTGGCCCAGCATTTGACGCTCGACAGTCGCTACCGAGCCAGATGGCGCACGGTCAGCCGCAGCAGCCGCAGTATAAGGCCTACGTGCCCCCAGGTACCGAACCAAGCGCACCGCAGGACTTTTACAGGCAGAATGCGGCATACTAGTGTTGTTATAGTAGCTTTTGTGTGATGCATGTAGATTCCGAATTCAGGAAGCAAATTCAGGTTGAGAGCTTCGGCATTGGTCTCTTTATTTGCAACGGGGTACGCCTGAGGGCTTCTAGCAAAATAGGAGGTTTTGATTCCCCCCATTGATTCGGAAATATCTTAAGAGTAAGCTGTTAGATAATGGATGCCATATCATATGTTAATCGCACGTTTCTGTTTTGGAGGCGTGATGGCGGTTGAGCAAATACATATTCGACGAAAGGTGGATTAAAAGAGCTTATAATTGAGTGGGCAGGGTAGAAATTTTGGTCGATTTAGCTAACTCGAGACTTAGCAACAAAGACATCATATATCATATATGGATGTCCCATATTGAAAAAATTGTGAGTTTTGAATTTATACCTATTAAAGGGCCAGCCGAATTCACACGTAGACGTGCAATCTTGATTAGGCGCATTACGATTCTATGAGCTGAAATGATATCTTAATCTTACCGAATTTTCTAGTCCATAGCAACCCCGGACGACTGAAGCAAGATGACGGAAGCGGTAAGGCTTCACTTACGCTTTCTCACCGCAGAAATTTGATATATGCCTCCTACAAATATTCTGCTATAAGGCCCATGTCTCTTAAATTCCATTGCATCAAGGTCGGCGCCCCGCCCCAGTGTAATAAGATAGACCTAAATAACTCCAAACAAAAAAAAAAAAAAAAAAAAAACAAGTTAGGACTTAGACCCAATGTCCGGCCCCGTCCGGCGCAATCGCAATGCGACTGCTCAACACCACATCCCTGGAGTTCAAGGAGTTCCACGGGGACGCGGTGCCGCCCTACGCCATCCTAAGCCACACGTGGGTCGACGGCGAGGAGGCCAGCTTCCGCGACTTCGTGGACATGGCCCCCTCGTTCTCTACCGCCACCACCAAGTCCGGCTTCCGCAAGGTCCAGGGCGCGTGCCGCGTCGCGCGCCAGGACGCCATCGATTGGATATGGATCGACACAAACTGCATCGATAAGGCCAGCTCGGCTGAGCTGACGGAGGCGATCAATTCCATGTATAATTGGTACCGGGGCTCGAAGGTGTGTTATGCGTATTTGGCGGATGTGCCGAGGCTGGGAGGGGAGGACGGGGAGGAGGAAGAGCGGGAGCGGGAGCGGGATGGGGGAGGAGGGGCGAAGAAGAGGAAAGGGGGCGAGAACGGGAATGGCGAGGAAACGCGAAAATGGGACGACGCGCAACTCGCCCCGTTCCGTCGCAGCAGGTGGTTCCGCCGCGGGTGGACGCTGCAGGAGCTCATCGGGCCGGGGCACCTGGTCTTCTTCGCGCAAGACTGGAGCCGCATCGGGGACCGGTCGTCGCTGGCGGCGCCGATCGCCGCCGCCACCGGGATCGAGGCGGCGCTGCTCCAGCACCGCAGGCGGGGCCACGTCGGCGGCGCGGACCTCCGCGGCATCAGCGTCGCGAAGAAGATGTCGTGGGCGGCCCGCCGCCAGACCACGCGCGCCGAGGACGCGGCGTACTGCCTGCTGGGCCTGTTCGACGTCAACATGCCCCTGCTGTACGGCGAGGGCGGCGCGAGGGCCTTCGCCCGCCTGCAGGAGGAGATCATCCGCACGACGAACGACCACACCGTGTTCTGCTGGCGCCGGGCCAGGGACCGCGGGAGGGGGAGGGACGCCGGGGTGCCGTCCGACTGGTCCAGCGTGCTGGCGCCGTCGCCCGCGGCGTTCCGCGACGCCGCGGGGTACGTCCCCGTCGACGCGTGGGAGGCCCCGATGCCGTACTCGATGACGAATTTGGGGCTGTCGATTTATTTGCCCGTCGTATACACGCTTACGCAGTTGTTTGTTGTGCTGGATGCGGGGGTGGTAGGTGGGCGTGAGGATATGCGGGCTTGCATTGCTGGTATGTCTGTCTCACCGAGGAGTCTTTCTTTATTAACCCCCTTTTTGGCGTGTGCACGACCTATCGTACCTCAAGGGTTGAATTCTCGTAATCCTATTACGGTAGGATACGCAGTTATTCTGAGACACGTCTAAGACCCTGAGATTCGCACCCGAGAGAAGTGCTAACCAGATTCTGTTCTTAAGTGCAGAGAACCAACCAGAGGCGCTACGGCTCCAATATCCTAGATCGGAGCCGGTTCATCGATGGGCCTATACTGCTGTCTAAGGAGGCCACAGATACCAGGGAGAGATACAATTTGTTCATCCGCTCACGACACATACTACAGCCCGGAAGCCCACATTACGTCTCGCCTCCCCCTATATTCAAGCACGGCGTGCTAATCTTCGTCGACCCGACCGCGAAACGTCTCCTATCTACAGGGAAGCGGGACGCGCCCCTCGGCGCCTTTGGCTACGATATAGAGACGCACCCGCCGGGCATCTTCGACGAGCACACGTCCGTTCTCCGGCTGCCGACCTTCGAGGGGGGAAGCTCACTACTGACGTCGGGGTTGCTACGTATCCGATTCAAGTCGCCGCAGGCGACCGACATATACCTCTTCTTCGCGGTCGTATTGACGCCAGGCGGCCGCGAGGTGTGGCGCTGCGGGGCGCATATCGCCGAGGACTTCTGGCATATCCGGCTCGCGATCCAGGAGCACGTGGACGAGGGCGGCTCGCCGGTTCCCGAGGACGTGCTGATACATAACTGTCTGCGCAACGAGGCCTGGGAGAGCCGGCGCAAAGTACTCACCGCGCACACTAGCGACGAGTCGCTATTTGTGTCTGTTGGCGGTTCGATGGCGTTATACCCCGGCACTGATGTCCGCGCCGCGATGGTGTCGGGGAAGTCGGAGTCGCCGTACTCGGTCCCGGTTAGCGCGGCGGATATAAGTTATGTTGACGATGAGATGGACGATGAAGATTACGTGGATGACACTGAGGACGGGGAGTTTGAAGATTGGGACTCTTCGAACGAGGAAGAAGAGACGAAGGAAAGGGATGACGCTGCCATAGGGGGTGAGTCAAAGAGGTTACGAAGATGGGATGTCAATAGCTCCATGGAAGATTCCCAAGCGTTGTCGTCCACGTCATGATTCCATGGACGTCACCGCTTGTCTACGAACGCAGCACCCCCTTTATTGGGCTGTGGGGTCCCGTAGACCTCGTGTTCTCAGGTTCCGAGACCCGGTCTTAAGGGCTATCGAATGAAACATCGTCTCATGATTTACGGACTAATTGATGCGAGAAGGAATTTATTATGGAATGCCAACGAGACTACAGTACTAAAAGTATATAGGATCGATCTATTATTACCTAAAATAAACATAATAGACATTATTTCCATACTTTATAGTGATTCGAATGGAGATGACGCCAGCGTCTCTCTCACCTCTCCCATGTTAAACGCCCGTTACAAGGTTCAACAAAGTATCAGTAACCAGCAATTCAGCAAATTCCTTTTCAAGTGAGCGCCAGTTTTCAAAATGTATCCTCAGAATATAAGTGGTTACTACTACTATCAGCTTTATGTAAAATCTATAAGGGTATAGGGGGTGGGTGGTCGTTTTCATATACGGCAGACCTGGAGAGGAGACTCGCGTGCTTTGCAATTTATGGGAGACTTCATATCGATTTTACTATGTAGCCATCGTTGGGTCTGCATTGCGATGAGGCCATCTATCCAGTTTCACATCTATCTTCGAACTTCATATTCTTCAGCTTCATGACTTTCTCAATTTCAAGTGAATTGTGCCGACCAGTAATTTTATCACAGCGATCGCTTTAGGAGTTCCCGAGTGATAGATATACTAAAACTACAGTTATTGGACCCTTGACTTCATATAGATCAGCAGAGACAAGATCAATACCATCAAATACCCCTTAGTCAGGCCAAAGCGCCGTGGATTCTAGCTTCGGAGACTAGACCGTCTTGGTATAGGACCTGGGGGCAAACGGTGGAGACGGTTAAACCGGCTCTTGTCATCAGGGTCTATGAGGTTGTCAACACGAGGTGCTGAGAGAATACAAAGGATTTCTTTCTAGAACGATGTTTCAGCATGATTTGGGCTAAGGCATTGTAGGTCGGTATTTTCCTTGATGGTTCTATCATCGGAGTTTTGGCCGGGATCCATACCTTTCCTAGTTAAGCCTCCTCGTATTTTCCCCATAGGAGCACAGCCGGGACGGCAGTCACAGGGGGTATCTCCTGATCCGGTAATAATCTCGCCGGCTGAAGCCCCATAGGGCTATGTCCTAGCATCAGATATTCATACAATGACGTCGATCCCAATGTGATGTCTTCACTCGAGGATCGCGGTCAATATCGAGATATAAAGCATATAACGCCTGCTGCTTTCTAATTTGGACTTCTGCTCATCAGACACGAAACACATTAAACGTCTTCGACTCGTCAATCTCGAACCCAACCCATCAGCCCCGTTCTTTCAAACATTCACACCTAAAGCCTAAGAAATTCAAAATGCGCTTCACCACCGCCATCGCCGCCGCCCTCTTTGGCGCCAACGCCCTGGCTGCCCCAGCCCCTCAAGAAAGCGGCTCTAATGGCGAGGATGTAACCGTCACCGACTTCTACGTCCACAAGGCGGGCGCCTCCAATGGCTCCGCCGGCACCGTGGACGGCGTGTCCTTCAAGCTGAGCGGCAGGGACGCAACGGACCTCACTTGCTCGGCCAGCGCCGATGTGATCAAGAACGGACTACCCACCGAGGTTATTACCTGCGGCGAGAGCAAGTACCGATTCGCTCTACTCGAAGGCGCTGACGCCTCGACTTTTGACCTCCGTCTGTACCATGAACTCGGGGTTGGGTAAGTTTTTTTAATCTGCTTAGTTTTGAGTCTATTCTTAAGGACGCGGTGCTAACGATATTGGAATTAGTGCTGGCTTCTATGGCCATGGCAGCGTCTCTACGTACTGCCACTCTGGCGGCCTCGACAACATTGTCTGCAGCCAGGTGAACGCCCCTGTCGTCATTCACATTGACAGCGAGCCCGACGAGCCGTCCCAGTAAAGGACATGATTAGGTTGTTGCTTTCTATGCGTGTTGGATACCTTGTGTAAAAGGGCCCCTGGCGTTTGTCTACAGATTCTTGTATCTAGATATATTTTCTGAAACGTATGATTAAGATATAACAATTGCTACTGAGCCGTTTGTAGTGGCCGAGTTGCCTATTTTCAAATCTAATATGCACCTACTTAATTTAAAAATCAGGATGACCTCTGGGTTTTAATCAGCGGTATTCAAGAAACGGCAGAAAACATGTGTTTTAGGTCTTGTCACCTTGAAGCTAGTGACTTATCTTGTACGGATCGTTCTTCGAATATGGGGTAGAGTATACACCTTTAATATCCGTATAGATATTGTTTGAATTGTGAAGTCTCGTAGAGGTTAAGGTTGTTTTCCTCCTAACACCGGTTACGCACCTAGTCGCCTCCGGGCACTACTCGTTAATTAGGGACACGGTCTATAATTAGGGGATTCCTTGGGACTAATTGCAATCGGATCTGTACATGAGCCTGGTGCAGGATTGATTTGACTAAATATTATGTTTGGTCCTAAGATCTGAGGCTTCATCTTACTTCTCATGAAGGACGATAAGATGCATACGTTATGTCAATGAGAGAATATGTAGTGAAATATTTTATATCTCGTACATGATATATGTCCAAAGTTCATGTTATTCTTTCGGCTTTGATTTGAATTTTCGGGACAACTTGCTATATTTAACCTCATATTATGACTTATGACCCTGGTCGAAGTCCAGAGAACCGCCAAACCGCCATTCATTTTTATTTTACCGTACTGTTTGACACATAATGCGATATATCGTATATAGTTAATTATAACTAGCTGGACTTTTTTAACGGGTATTTATCCGCGTATACTGTTACGAATAACCTTAAATTACCTAATTATTTTAAAATTATTTATTTACGATAAATTTTAACCTTAAATTAATTTCGATATTTTAATAAAAATAATTAAATATATTAAGTAAATAAAAAGTCGTTAATTAATAATCGATTAATTATTATACGATCGTATAATAAAAAATATAAAATAAATAAAATAAATTAAATTATATATATATAAAAATTATAAACGGTTTAACTTCGTATTAATCGATAAATATATTATTTTTAAAAGTTATATTTTAGGTATTTATTATATAAAACGACGAGGTATTTAATAAAAATATATCTATTATTATTATCGTTACGATAAATATTTTAATACGAAATTATATTATTATAAAATATATGTTAATTATATAATTGTTATAAATATTTATTTATAAATAAAAAAAATAATTTTTACGAATATTAAACAACCATTTAATAAAATTAAATAATTAATAACAAAATATACGATAATTTCGTTATTTTATTAAATATATTTAATATAAATTAAATTTTACTTCTATAAATTATAACTCGTATTTTTCCTTTCCCCCTACCTTTTATAAAATTAATAAATTAAAATTTTATATAATACGAAAAATAACTTTTTTATTATATAAAAACTTCTAAATAATTAACTAAATTATCGAATTAAATATATATAAAAAATATATAAAAAATATATATTTTACGGATATAATTTTATAAATTTAAATAAATATAATATTAAATATTTATAATTAATTTTTAATGTTCGAATTTTTTAATTTAATCGATAATATTAAATAATTAAGTTTTAATATTTTTAATTATTTAAAAAATAAAATTCGAAGTAAATTACGATTTTTTAACGTATATAAATATTAAAAATAAATTAAAGATAATTTTAAATATATTGTTTACCTATATACGTTTTTTATTATTTATTATAAATAATTAAAATAATTATTTTATATTAATAAATTAATATATATTATATTTAAATGAATATTTATTATTATTATAATTATAATAATATTTAACGTAAATATCGTGGAAATAATTAAATAAAATAATATAATATTAAAAAAAGTTTTAATTTATTTTATAATTTACGTAAATATATTTTCGTAATAAAATAATATTAATTATTATTATATATATAATTAAAATTTATTAATAAATATATTTAATTTAAAAAATATAAAAATTTACCTTTAAAATTAATAATCGACGATTAAAATTATATTAATTTTAACTTTCGAAAACGGCGATTTCGATTATAATTATAATTATTAAAAATAATAATCTACTTTAATTTAAATTAATAAATAAAATATTATAAATAAATTACTTTAAAAATAAAAGTTATACGAAATTAAATATATTTTCGAATTTCGAATTATTTTTATTATTGTTTTATTTACGAAGGTTTTTTTAACTCGCGTTAAAATTTAAATAATAAAATCGATTAAAAAAGCATTATCGGTTATTTTCGGTTATTTATTATCGTCGCCGGTAAAAAAAATAATCGATTATATAAATTTTAAAGGAAAATTCTTTTTTTTTTTCGAATTTTAATTAAAAAATTTTATTTAGTTTTAATTAAACCTACGTTTATTAATAAGGTCGGGTGTTTTTAATTCGATTGTTACGAAATTAATAAATTTGTTATTTTATTTAAAAATAATAATACTTTATTTTCGGAGATAAATATTTTACGTTAAAATAATTTATTATCGATTTAATTTATTCGAGGATTTTTTAAAAGCGGGTATAATAAAATATTCGAAAATTAATAATTTATAAAAAATATTTAAAAAATAAATATAATATATAAAGTTAAAGTTTTATAAAAATAAAAATAAATGTTTAATATTAATAATTAAAATTAATATATATATATACGTTAAAAGAAAATAATTATGTAATTTATTTTTAAAATTATATTTATTTACGTAAATTTTTTAATATTAATTAAATATTAATATAAAATAATATATTTTTCGAAAAAAAGGGTTAAGTTATTTAAAAGATTTAAAATTATATGTTAATTTTCGATTAATATTATATATAATTATAAAATTTAATAAATATTTATATTTTTTAATCGAATTAATAGAAATTATTTAAATATTTATTAATTAATATTTAATTTTATTGGATTTTTTAAAAAAAGATTTTAAATTAATTATAGATATAATTTTAAAAAATGTAGTAAAATAAAAATAAGGGGAAGGGGGGGGGGGTAATTTAATCACGAAAAAATAATTTATAATTTATAATATTTTTAGGTTAACGTAAAAAAAAAATTAATAAAAGTTACGGATCGTTAATAAAATATTAATATTATACGAGTCGTACGAATAATAATATAATATTAAATACGATATTATTTTTTATTAACACGAAATACGGTTATCGTTTAAACGAAAAATTATTAATTTTATTAATTTAAAGGTTTTAAACGACGTTAAAAATTTTATTTTATAAAATATTAAATAATTTTATAATAATTTTATTAATATTAAAAGTTTCGAATATTTATTTATATATTTAAGTATTATATAATATAAATAATATTTAATAAAAAAGTAATTACGTATAATAATGAATATTTATAATAATTTCGATGTATATAAACCCGTAAAAAAGTAGAAAGTAATAATTTTTATAAACGAAAAAACGGGGAGGTATTTAGTTTACTTTAATATTTATCGAGAGATTATTTATTTAAATAAGTATTTAATTTATTAAATAATATTTTAACGAATATTTTATTTATATTATTATTTAAATAATGTAAATATCGATAATTTTTATTATTTATTTTTTTTTATTATTAACTTTTTTTCGAACCTAATTATTTTATATAAAAATCGAATTAATAATTTATTATATCTATAAAATTTATTTTTATAATAATAATATTTTTATTAATTAAATATATTTACGAAGATATATAATTCGCGTCTTCGATAACGATATTTTTTTTTATTTTAATATAATTTAAATATATATATTAATTATTTCTCGAAAAATATTATTATTATACCTTTTATTTTCGTATAATTCGAATATTAATTATCTCCCTAAAAATACTATTATTATATTACCGATTATAAAAAAAAATAACGAAAAAACGATAAATAATATACGCATAATTTAATATTTAATAATATAATATTTAATAAATAAAAAATCGAATAAAAAAAATAATATCGTTAAATTAATCGTCTTTCGAATTAATAAACGATTTAATAAAATATAATATTATAAAATTTTACATTTAAATATTTTAATCGAATAATTTACCTAAATAATAATATTTTATTAATAATATTAAATATATATTAAAAAATTTATTTTAAAATTATTTATTTTATTAATAATTTACTCGAATTAATATTTTTTCTATTTATATCGATACGAAACTCGTATTATTTTAATTATATTCTACGATAATATTAAAAAGAATTTAAAATTTAAATATTAAATTAAAAAATTATTAATATATCGTCGGTTTATAATGTTTTAAATCTATTTAATTATTTAATTAAAACGTATTAAAATCGTTATTTTATAAATAACCGGTAAATAAAACGTCGATAAAAATAAATATAATATTAATATAACGTTATAATTTTATATATTATATATCGATATAATTTTTTTAAATATTTTAATATTAAAAATATAAGTCGATATTTTAACCAGTTAATTTTATTAATATAAATAATAAATATTATTTATTTCTATTTTAAAAGATTAATTATTAATCGTAATATAAGTAGATATAATTATTAAACGTTTAAAGAATCGAATTTATCGGTTAACGTTTTTTTTTAAAATAAAACTAACGTTTAACTATTCGATCGATATAAAATATTCTCGAAAAATAGGTTTAAAATTCGAAAAATTTAAAACGTTATCGAATTTATTTTATCGATTTTTTCCTTTTAATAAATAATTAAACAATCGACACTTAACCTTTATTATTTACTATACGTAAATAAATAAATATTAAATAATAATTTTAATAAAAAATAATAATATATAATTATTAATTTTTTATAATAATTTCCTTTAATTTATATTATAAATCCGTAACTTTATATTAAAAAATCGTAAATTAAAAAATATACGATAAAATTAATAAATTTTATAAATTATATATAATAAATATATTTATACCGTCGATTCGAACTACGTATATAAAATCATTAATAAAATTAATTTTATTAATTAATAAAAAATAATATTAAAAAAAAGAAAATAATAATCGATTATTATGTAATTTAATAAATAAAACTTCTAAAAATATAAGAAATAATCTTAACTTAAAATATAAATAAAAGTTCGGTAATTTAATATACGTTATATAAATTTAATTTATTTATATAAATTATTATTAAAATCGTAAAATAACGACTACGATAATAACCGTATTTTTAATTTAACGTTTTTTTTATTTTATTTTTTAATAATTTTTTATTTATTTTCGTTTAAAGTTTTTTCGTATAATGAAATTACTTTAAGTGTCGTTATTATATCGGTTAATAGTGTTTTATTTTAAACGATAAAGTGTATCGTTTCGATTAAGTTTCGAAAAATCGAAATTTTTATTTTATTATTCCGTAATTAACGTAATTACTTTATCATTCGATTTATTATATTATAAATTATTTCGTAAAATATTTAATGTTAAAAAAAAGTTTATATATAACGAAAATATTATCGATAAAAAAATATAATAAAAATTAATATATTCGAATTTAATAAAATAGTCGTATTCGAAGGTAAATAACGAAAATATTATCGATAAAAAAATATAAAAAAGATTAATGTATTCGAATTCGATAAAGTAATTATATCCGAAAGTAAATAACGATATTATTTTTTAATTAACGTTAAATTTAAACGAATAAAAGCGAAAAATCGTTTATTAAAATTAAATATCGATAATTTAAATAAAAAAACGCTATAAATTTAATATAACTTTATATATTTATTATAACTTAAACTATTTAATTTACGATTATAAAATAATCGAAGTATACGATTAATAATACATTAATTAAAAGTTAAGTTTATTTTTTTTTTAAATTTAAATAAAATATAACGTATAAAAGTAAATAAATTACGATAATAACTTAATTAAATCTTTTTAAAAATAAATTCGTTAAAGTCGATAATTTTTTCGAAATGTTTATTAACGAAAAAAATTAACGGCGATAATATAAATATAAATATAATATTAAAACCCTTCGTTTTTTTTTTTTTTTTCGGGTTATTTCTTAAAGATTTTTTTTATTTAATAATATATAAAAGTTTATAATTTCGAATTAAAATATTTTTTACTAAATTAAATTATTATAAAAGTAAGTTAAAATTTATAAAAAATAAGTAAAAAAATTAAATAAATATATAAAAAAATATTAATAATTCTTTTAACGTTAACGCTTCGATTAATTTAAATTTATTAAAAGGTTTATTTTATATATAATTTATATATAAAAATTATATAATGTTATAATATATTATAATTTTTATTAATATTTACTTATATAAATTAAATTATTATTTTTTATTTTTTAATATATTTTAAAGTTTTATTTAATAAATAAATAATAATACGTTTTAAAATAAATTTAAAATAAATTACTTTTTTATTTAATATATTTATATAAAAATATTAACTTATATCGTAACTTTTTATTAAAATAAATATCGAATAAATATTTATAAATATTTTTAAATATTTAAATATTTTTAATATTTTATATTTTAATATATAATTATTTATTTAAAAATATTTTTAATATTTTATATAAAATTTTAATATCCTTTATTTAAATAATAATATTTTTTCTTTTTTTATTTATTTCTTTTTTTAAAATAATAACTTTTCGTTAATTTAACGATTACGATTCGTTAAATATAACTATTTTAAAAAACGTCTTATATATTAATTTCCTTTTTTTATCTATTTCTATTAAATTTTTAATTATAACCCTTAATAATTTTAAAATTTATTAATTAATAAATTAAATTATTAAATTTTTAAGTTAAATATTTTAATATTAATATTATAATAATTTTATTTATTATTTATAAAATATAATAATAACCCCTACTTTAAGCTTTAAACTATTAACTTTATAACTTTATTTTTATTTAAACACCATATAAAAAACTAATTAATTTAACCTCGAATAAACGATCGAAAAAAAATCTTTTAACTATTTACATATAAACGCGAATATTTTATTAAAAATATTAAAGTCGTATCTAACGTTTTTAACTATTTTAACGTTATTTCGATTTTATTAACGCTCGAAACATTTTATATTATATATTATATCACTTAATTACTCGTTTTAATATATTAATGTCGTATTTAATAAAAACGATATAATTTTAAAATATAATTAAAAAGTTTTTTTCTATAAAAAATATAATTAAATATATATCGAGTCGATAAAATTTATTTTAAATTTTTTCGTTCGTAATAAAAATATAAACGTTTTTATTTAATAACGAAATAAACTTTTTTTTTATAAATAACCTTAAAGGATTTCGTAGCTAAATTTTAAATTAAACTTTATCTTTTACGCTATTTAACACTATATTAATAATATTATTTTTTATAATCGATTAATAACGACAAGTAAATTTAATATTATTATACCGAGTATAATAATATTTAACGAAAAACCCGTTATTATAAAAAGTGTAATTATTAAAAGATATTATAAAACATTTCACCTAAAAAATTTACGAAATAAAATCTACATCGATAAGTTATTTTTTAATATTTATTTCGTATCGATTTTAAAAATGTAGTATAATTATAACTTAAACTCGTTTTATTATTAATCGTTCCGTAATATATATTATATCGTTATATTATTAATTAGGTATTTTTTTTATAAATATTATATTATAGCGAAACTTTTAACGTCGATACGATTAATATTTTTTTACGATATTTTAAACGTTTTAAATTTTATATATAAATAAAATTTTTAATATTAAAATATTTCGTCGTATAATATAATTATTATATAAAATGTTTAACTAAATCGATATAAAACGGTAATTTACGACTTCGAAAAAATTATTACGTTATTAAAAAATAACTATAAATATTTCGATCCTTTACACGTCGTAACATTTAAAATATATTTTAAAAAAAAATACGATAAATTTATTAACTTATTTTTCTTAGGGTATATTATATTATATATTTTAAAGGGTATAAACGTAATTAATATTACTTATATTAATAAATAATACCACGTAAACTTAATAAAAAAACTTAAGTTTTATTTTAATAAAAAAATTATCGACGTCGATAAATATAATTTTATTAAAAGATTAATATTATTCGATTTTTATTTAAGATTTAATATATTAAAGGTTTTAAGATATAAAATTTAGAATTTATTAAACGTAGAAAAGGTAAAAATTATTATAATAAAATATATATAAATTTATAAATAATTAAATAATAACGAAAGTTTTTATATTTAAATATCCCTCGAATTAATTATTATTTATTAATATTTAATATCGGTTTAAAGGTCGAATTAAATATATTAATTTCGTTATTTAATTAATAAAATATTTCGTATTTTAAGTAAAATATTTATTTTATCGATATAATAATAAGAAAAAAATTATAAAACGTTTATATAAAAATTTAAATCTTAAATTATTTATTATAATATAAATAATATTTATAATCCATAATTTATTATTTATTTACCTAAGGTAAATAAGTATTTAATAGGTTTAAATAATTGACGGTAAATTTAAAGATAATTTTATTACCTCGTACGATATATATTAAATTTATAATTTTTAAATTACAATTATTTTCTTTTTTTTCGACCGTTTTTATAAATTTAAAACGAGATTTATATATTATAAAATGAAGTATTTAAAAAATTAAATATAATATTATTAAATAAGTAAAAAATTATTAATTTATAATCGATTAATTAATATATGATTATATAATAAAAAATAACGAAATAAATAAATTAATTAAGTTATAAAGATATAAAAATTATAAATCGATTAATTTCGTATTAATCGATAAATATATTTATTTTTAAAAGTTATATTTTAATTATTTATTACGTAAAACGACGATATATTTAATAAAAATATATCTACCGTTACTATCGTTACGATAAATACGTTAATACGAAGTTACATTATTATAAATATTAAAACGAAAAATTATATTAAAATTAAATAATTATATATTTTTTTTTAATTTAATAATTATAAAAATCGATTAATTTAAAAAATAAC
Source organism: Pyrenopolyporus hunteri (assembly GCA_902806595.1). Lineage (NCBI taxonomy): Eukaryota > Fungi > Ascomycota > Sordariomycetes > Xylariales > Hypoxylaceae > Pyrenopolyporus > Pyrenopolyporus hunteri. The sequence goes on along the minus strand of CADCXC010000011.1, from coordinate 465,827 downwards.
TTCCTTTATTATTAATATAATAAAAATTTATTAAATAATAAACGATTTTATATTATATAATTATATAATACGAGGTAAAAAAAAAATAAATTAATTAAATTATATAAATATAAAAAAAAAAAATTAAATTAAGTTTATATTAATCGAAGATATATCTTTATTTAAAATTTATAATTTAATCGTTTATTACGTAAAACGATAAAATATATAATAAAATTATATCTATCGTTATTATCGTTATAATAAATATATTAATATAAAATTACATTATTATATTTATTTTTTTTATATTTAAATCTTAACTATTTAAATATATACGTTAATAATATCGATTATTAATAAAACTTTTTTAAATTTAATTATTTTTAATTTATTAACGTTAAACCTTAAAATTAATAAAATTTATTTTAATTTAAAAGTTATCGAAAATAAAAGTAAATATATCGATTATAATTTTATTATATAACTTTTTATCGAATAATTTTACTATATCGTTTATTAATTTATTTTATAATTTTTTAATAACGGTGTTATTTTATATAAATAAAAATAATTCGAATTTAATATTTATTTACGTAATGTTATTATTCGTAAATCGTATAAAAATATTAATGTTTTTATAGTATAATTTTAATATTTAAATGTGTAAATAATTAAATATAAATATAAATAAAATTTTTTACGTAACTTTTAAATAAATATTTAAAGTAATAAATTATTTATTTAATCGAATTTTTAAAATTTCGAATCGATTATTTACTTAAGTTTTAAAATTATTTAATTACGCGATAATTTAAATCTCTAAATTATTTAATCGTATATTAATCGTATTAATTAAATTCGAAACTTATTAATTTTTACGAATTACGAAAAAATTTATAAATCTTAATAATTTTTATATTAATTTATTATTATATTCGATTATTATAATAAAATTAAATTATAAATTAAATTATATTAAAAAATTTATAATAATCGAAATATTAAATAAATAATAAAACGAAGTACGATAAAATAATAAAATATTTTAAAAAAAGTTAATTTAAAATTTAAATTAATATTAAAATAATTAAAATCTTATAATAATAACGTTTATATATTTATTTACTTAAATATCTTATAATGGCAAATATCATTTAAAATTACTCGAAAGTTAACTTTTTAATTAAAACCCTTAATAATAAATTAATAACCCCGAACCGATTAATTTAACATTTAATATAATAAAACGATAATTTATTTCTACATTTTTTATATAAATGTTTATATATAATACATATATATAAAAAGGTACGTTTATAATATAAAACTATAAAAATAACTTTAAAAAATTTATACGTTTATATATTTTATAAAAATTTCCTTTTTTTATATTTTTATAATTATTAAAAATATAATTACGACTTTTATTTAATACATTTATATTCGAATTAATATAATATAATTTAACTTAAACTTTTTTATAAATTATTACATTATAATAATTAAGTAATTACTTATTTAAATTTATTATTATAATATTATATAATCGTTTAACGATGTAAAATAATCGATAAATTAAACTATATTATTTTACATAATATAAATATATTACATTAATTTTATAATTTAAAAAATTATAATTTATCCTTTTTATCTTTTTTCTATAATATTAATAAAAATTTATTTTTAATTTTTAAAATTCGTTTTATAATGTAAAATTAAACGGTTAATTTTTAAATTATTTTATAATAAATTATAATATAATATTATTTATTATAATTTTTATTATATAAAATATTAATTAAAGAATAAAATTAAATATATTCGGATTTTAAATATAAATTATAAAAATAAAAGTAATAATAAACGTTATTAATTAAAAAGTTAATTAATATAATCGAAAATTAATTATAAATTATAATTTTTACCGGGGATATAACCGTATTTATTTAATTACGTAATAAGTTTATTATTATTATTCGTTTTATTAATCGATTTTATTAAATCGATCGATTAATTATATTATAAATTTTACCGATAATTTCGATTTAAATTTTTATTTTAAAAATTTTTATTTTATTCGTATATATTTTTTTAAGCGATTTTAAAAAGCTCGTTTTAAGTTTACGATGTTATATATACGGGCTACATATCGATTACGTATAATTATAACACCGGTATAAAAATCGAACGAAATATAAGTTATTATATAATTATATAATTATAACGACGTTATATTTTAACTAATTAAAATAATAAATATCTCGAATTTCGAATTATTTATAATTTTAATTATATATATTATTTATATTATTTCGTATTATTATTTTACATATATTAAACGTATTAATAAATACGTATATATAGTACGTACATTTAAATAATAAAATAAAAATATATTTAAATATATTAAATTTATTTTTTTAATTTTTAATTTTTTCTTTTTTTAAATATTTTATTATATTTTTATTATTTAAACATTAATTTAACATTATATATTTAAGTTAACATAAATAATATAAACGTTAATTACGTCGAATAATTCGATTTATAATTCGATTTTAATTTTATAATATAATTTATAATTTTATTTAACGAAAAATTTTTTAAGTTAAAAAATTTTTCGACCGTTTAATAAAATTAATAGATTTTACATATACTATAATAAATTTAAAGTAATATAAATATTTTATTTATAAATTAATATTAATACGTATAAAACGCGTTTTAATTATATAAACGTTCGTTTTAATGTTTTAAACGCGCGTTTTAATAATATAAATACGCGTATAAATATTCGATTCGACGTTTTTAACGTTCGTTTTAAAATTCGATTTTAAATATCGTAAGTTATTTTTTTATATTTTATATTTAATTTTTTAAATGTTTTAATATTAATTAAAATTTTATTTTAAAAATTATAATTTTTTCGTGTAATTTATTAATAATTATATTATAACTTTCGAAATTATATTCGAATTATTTAAATTTATCGAAAATAATATTATCATCGAAATATTACGAAGTAAATCGATAGATAATATTCGAAGATTATTTAATAAATATTTATATAACTAAGTTATAATTAATATATTTACTTTCGATAAACTTCGAATTAAATTAAATTTTAAAAGTTTTAAATGTAAATTTTAACGAAATAAAACCGATAAAATTTAAAAAAGTTTTTATAGTTATTAAAGTCGTAAATAAATGTTTATATTAATATTATAACGTCGTTATAATATATATATAAAAAGAGGGAAAAAAAAAAATATATATTAAAATTTAACGATTTTACGAATCGTAATTTATATTTTATTTTTTACTTTATAATTAATAAAATGTTAATAATGTAATTTTAATTAAACTTAAATTTTTACTCGTTTCGTTAATTAAATTAAATAAATAAATATAATATTATAATTTTATTAAATGAATTTTATTATTAAATTATAATAAATAGATTTAAATAATCGATAATAAATATAATGATATTTTACCGTTTTTATATATAGATTATATTTATTTTCGAATATATAATAAATTTTATTTTTACACGTATTAATAAAAGTAAATTTATATTCGAATTTAAATTTTTTTAACGTTTTTTCTTCGCTTTTTATAAAATAATATAAGTTTATTTAATATATTTTATATTGTTTTTTATTAAATATTTTTATAATTACGATTTTAATAATTAATATATCGTATAATATTTATTTTAATTTTTTTAAAAAAAAAAATTAAAGGTTTATTCGTATATATATTAAATAAATTAATTATAACGATATTTATATAATTAATATAATTTTATAATTTTTATAATCGTATAAAAATCGTTTAAATCGTTTATTTTTATATAATTAATTTATTTATTTTTATTTACGATATCGTCGTACTTTTATTAATTTTACGTTTTAAACGTACACCGGCGAAAAATAACTAACGTATCGATTATATTAAATTATTTTCGATAATAAATCGACGATATAATCGTTAATTAAAATTTACACTTATTTATAATATATCATTAATATATTATTAAAAAATATTTTTATTTTATATATTTAAATTTATAATTTTTTACGTATTAATAAATAACGATATAATTAATGTGTAAACGGGCGCGGTTTATAGAAGGTATATATAATTACCTTCGTATTTATAAATCGAAATACGGATTTAATAAACGGCGCGTACGTTTATTATTATTATAACGGCGAAAGTTTACGTTATTTATTTATAAATTTATATATTTAAAAAAAAAATTTAAAACGATTATATTAATAATATATAATAATATTAACTTTAATATTAACTTTAATTCCTATTTTAAACCTTATATTTATATTAACGAACTTTATAATTTTTTTTTACCGGTTAAAAAATATGTAATTATAAAAAAAAATATAAAAAATAATATAAATATATAACGGTTTTTAAATAAATTAACGTTCGAATAAATTTCGAAAATAAATTAACGGTTTTACGTACGTTAAAAAAAAAAAAAAAAATAACGTATCTAATATCGTTTATAAAAAAAAATAATAACAAAATTATTAATAAAAAATAAAAAGTTTTATTAAATAAAGTAATAAAATTTATTTAAAATGTAATTATATAAATTTATATCGTATATATATTATATAAAATAAAAAAACGATAATAAAAATATATTTAATTATTTTTAAATGGTTTAATTATATAATATTTAAAATTTATTTCTTAACTTATATTTATTATAATAAAAGATAATTAATTAATTTTTTTTTTATTTAAATAAAGTTTAAATAAATTACGACGTAACTTCGTATTAACCGCGTTCGTAATAATATGTCGTATTTTAATTTTAATCGTATCGTATATGTAAATATTTATAAATTAAATAATACGAACTTTAAAACGTATTATTAATTCGTTTTTATTAATTAATTTAATAAATTCGATCGATAATTAATTAAGTTTTTATTTTTTATTTTATATATTAAATAAAAATAAATAATTAATATCGAAAACGATATAATAAGTCGAATTAATAAATATTTTAAAATAATTACTATTAATAAAATTTAATACGATAATAAAAATTTTTATAATATTATTTAATAAAAATAATATTTTTTTAATTAATAATAAATTAAGTTAATTATATTCGATGTTTTTTTATATTTTAAATAATTTTAATTATAAACGAACGTTAAATTATTTTAACGAAATTATTTTTTCGATAATTAATGTATTCGTAACCTATTTATTTCGTAATACGGTTAATTTTAACCTTTTTTTTCGTATCATTTATTCGATTATTTCATTAACACTTAAAAACGAAATATTATTATCGATAAAATTTTTAATAAAATTAATTAAATTTTCGATAAAGTTAATAATAATACTCGAGATTTTAAACGTTATAAAAATAGAATTTTATTTAAAAATATCGACGTTAAAGTTATTTTAATTCGATATTAATAATAATTATAAAAATTTTAATTAAATTTATATTTATATTATAAATTTTAAATTTTAATAATAACGTGAAATTTCGACACGTTTTTACGGTTTTTTTTAATAACGAATTAAGTGGTTTTAAAAGTTATTTTTACTACGATTTTATTAACGAAATTAAATTATAATCGGTTTAAAAATTAATAATTATATTAAACGTAAAAATTTAATTTAACGGAAAATTTTAATTAAACGAATAAATATAATTTAACGGAAAAAAGTAATTAAACGGGGACGGAGTTATTTAATTTAAAAAAAAGGGTTAATTAAACGAAGAAATATTTTAATTTTTTTTATCGAAAAATAAATTTATAAACGTTTAAAACGGCGTTTTAATTTTTTTCCGTGGAGTTAAAACTTTATTTTTATATATAATTATATAAATTTTATATATTTTATTTTTAGTTATATTTTTTACGAAATCTTAAGATATATTATTTTTATTAAATAGGTTATTTATTATTATTTTTTTATAATCGACGATATTTATTATTTTTATTTTAAATATTTACGTTATTTTAACGTATTAAATAAATTTTATATATTTAATATATTTATAAATTATATATTCGTTAACTTTATATAAACTTAAAATGTTTCGTTTTAATTAATATTATAACGTAATTTTATTCGAATATAAAAAAATCGAAATATTAATCGTTTTTAACGTAAATATTTATTAAATAATTTTAGGTTTCGTATCGATTAAATTTATAATTTTTCGTCGTTTCGATCGATATTAATTTTTCTTCTATTTTATTATTTTTATTAATATATATATAAAAATTATAAATATATATATATATTTTAAAACGAGTTATATTATAAATTCGGTTATAAGTTAATTAAATTTTTTATAGTTTAATATTTTTTTTTATTATGTTAAATTTTAAGTTTATTTAAATAAGAATTATTTTAAAGTTATATTCGATAAATAGTTTATATCTTAATTACTTTCCTTCGATTATATTAATCCTTAATTATAAACTTTAAGACGATATATTTAAAAATAACTTATACGATAATAAAATATTTCGATTATAAAATATAACGTTTAAATTATTAAATTACGTAACGGGTAAATTATTTTATAAAATAAAAAGTATTTCGTTAAAAAATATCGTAGCCGTATTATTAAGTTAAATATTAAACGAAATAATTAAATTTTTACGTAAAAATTAATAATTATTTATAAAATTAATAATTAAAAAATAATAAAATTTATAATAAAAATAATAAATTTTACGATTTATTTCGAAATAAAATTTAAAAATTATTTTATATATTATTATATAGTTAAAATTATTTTCGTAAAGTTTAAAATATATAACGTTTTTCGATATCGTTAAAAAATAAATAATAGTGTATAATATAAAATAATAATAAAATAAAAATTAAAATAAGTAAAAAAACGATTTTTTTTAATGTTTAACTTATTAAATTTATGGAAAAGATATCGAAGTTATAACTTTTCGGTAAATATATAAATAATATAATTAATAATTATAAAGGTTAAAATATATATCTTATTTTTTATATGTATAAAATTATTATTTCGCGCGTTTTCGTAAGTTAAATTAAAAAATAATTTACGTTAATTAATTAATTTTATATTAAAATTTATCGGTTTCGATTATAATATCGAAGTAAAAACATACCGTAAAAACTCTACATTAAAAACGATAAATAAATTTTTACGAAAAAAATATATAAATTTACCGAATATTTAACGATTTAATTATATTTAAATATATTTTAATATCGTAGTTAAATGCGAATTTACTCGAAAAAATTAACGGAAAAAATTAAAATATTATCATATATATTAATAAGTTAATTTTATAAAATATAATAATGTAGATTAAACGTAATTTTATAATTTAAAAAAAGTTTAAGTTTTTTTTTTTATTATAATATTAAATATATAATTAATTAATTAAATATATTTAAATATAATAATAAAGTTATAATAATAAAATCGTAAAATTATTTATAAATAAATATACTTTAATATATATATATATAATAAATAAAAAATACGTAAATTTTATTTATAATTATATTAATAATATTTATATAGTTTAGAAAAAAGGTTCGAAAATTTATATATTATTATTTATATAATTTTATTTAAATATATATTAAATTTTATATAATTATTTTTTTATTATAACGTCGTTTATAAAAACGGTTATAAATTAACGAAATATTTTAATAAGTTAATGTAATAGTCGATTTATTATATCGAAATTAAGTTAATAAAATTTTATATATTACGCCTTTTATATATTAAATATATATTATAAAAAACCTTTATAAAAAAGTAATATTTTATAAAAATTATTATAAAATCGCTTATATTAAATGTATTTTTAATAGATATATAAATCGATATATATTATTTTAAACGATTATTAACGGATATTTATTACCGGTCGTTTTAAAAAACTTTACGTATTTTTAAAACCGGGGAATTTTTTTTACGTATTTCGATAAGCGTTTTTTTTTCGATAATATCGAAAAACGTTATATATTTTAATTTTAACCTCGGATTTTTTATTAAAATAATGGCGATTCGAAAGTAGATATATTTTATTAAAGTCGATTTATTATTATAACTAGGTTAAAATTTAAAGTTTTATTATATCGTATATATATAAAGGGTTTTAATTTTAAAGAAAAGTTAATTTTATATAGTAACAAACGGTAAATATTTTATATATACCCCGTAAAATTTATATTATATTTAATATAGGTAATAATAATTATATTAATTAAGTAAATCGATATTAATAATGCGAAAATTCGTATTTTATAAATTTTAATATATTTATTTATTTATAAAGTTATTTATATTTTAATATAATGTTAAAATCGTTTTAAATTATTATACGTTAATTTAAAACTTAAATAATTATTTAAAAAAATTAAATTATTCGATGATATTTAATAGATAAGAATTTTTAAAATAAAATATTATAAAGGTTTCGAAAAAAATATAATATTATTATTAATCGACGGTTTTTTTAGCGATATTTTAATAAATGGAATATTTATAAAAATGAATTAAATATAAATAACGTTAAAAGAGGAATTTTTAAATTTTTTAATATTAAGTTTTTATATATTTAAATTATTAATTATTTAAAATTTAAAAAGTTTAAAATTAATTTATTTTTACGATTTTTATAACGTAAATTACGATAATAAGGAAAATGTTAATATAATTCGATATTTTATATCGAAAAACTTATTTAATTTATATGTTATTTTTTTTACGAAGAAAATTTTTACGATAATAAAATTTTATTTCGATTTAATTAATGGGATTTTAATATTAATAAAGCGTTTTTTATTCGTATTAAAATCGAAAATAATATAAAAAAAAAAATTAATAATTTAATTAAACGAGTATATAATATATTTAAAATATACGAATTTTTTAAAAGTTATAAATAAGTTTTAAACGTTTTCGAAGATTTAAAAAGGGATAATATCTTCGAACGTATTCGTCGAAATATTTAATTTTTAGTTATAAAAAATATAGTTTATATTATATATCGATAATTTTACTCGGAAATTATACGGTAACGAATTAACGATAAATTAAATATAAAGCGAAAAATGTATAAAAAGTTTATAGTTTTAAAATTTAATTATATTTAATTTATAAATGAGTATTATAAATTAAATTTCGCCGGGTTCGAAATTTACGCGTATATTAATGTGTATTTTCGTAAAATATTATAAATTAATGTAAATAAATATAATTTTCGATTTTTAAATATATTAAATTAATTTTTTTTTATTATTTTCGAGTTAAAAATTTAATTATAATATATATAAATAAATTATAAAATCGAAACCCTTTTTATAATTTAAGTGTAATTTTAATTAATTATAACTTAAAAATTATCGATAATTATATAAAATTTAAACGAAATTAAAAAAATTAAAATATAAAATTATCGAATTTTAAATTTATATAAATAAAAAACGAATAAATAAAATCGAAAAATCGAATAATAATAATTATAGTTATTAATTAACGTAACTTTACGTTAAATTATACGTATTAAAAAATGTAATTATTTTTATTTTTTTTTTTTTTATAATTAATAATTTTAAGATTATTTTAACGAATTTTATAAAGTTTAATTATTCGATAAAAGGAATTTAATTAATTAAATTACGTTATATACCATATATAGAAATATAATAAAATAGGAAATTATTAACTTCGTATATTAATAAAATAATCATCGTATTAAATTTTAATTAAATAAAAATTATATTATCACCGATTATATAAATATAATATAATTAAATTTAAAAAGAATTAATGTAAAAAATTACGTTATAAATTTAAAACACGACCCTAAATTAATATAATTAATATAAAAGATAAAAAAATTATTAATCGAATATAATTTTAACGATTTTTTAACATTAAAAACGTAATAATTATATAATAAATAATTTATAACTTATCCGTTAAAACTTATTAACAATATAACGTATCCTTATATATAAAATTATATAATTTTAAAAAAATACTTCGAATAATATATAATTAAAAATCGAAAATTAAAATTAAAATTTAATAAAATTTTAAATAGCGGGTTTTTATAGTATAAATAATAATTAAAGTTATATAAAAAAAATATAAATATCGTTTAAACGGATATATTTAAAAACGAAAATATAAACGTAATATAATTTAATATAAATGTTTATAAAATTTAATAAAAAATATATTAATTAATATTTAATTATTTTAAAACGAATTATATAAAAATAATTTAAGAGATTTTTTTTACGAGGGGTATAATTACCCCGTATTAAAAGGGTATAAAAAGTAAAAAAATAAAATTTTATTTAAAAAATACGAAAATATAATATTCGTATAATCGTATATATCGAAGTAAATATAGTAACGAAATTAATAAAAATTATAAATATTATAAAGTTATAATAAAAAATTGTAAAAAACGTCGTAAAAAAAATTATAAAAAGGGTCGTAAAATAAAGTTACGATATTAAATCGTAAAAAAAATTATAAAAAAAAATCGTAGTTATTTTATTATAAATATATATTAAATACTTTAATTAATAATTAATATATATATTTAAATTAAAAGTTAAAAATAATTAAATAATTCGTATAAAAATGTAGTTATTTTTTTTATTATATAATTAACTTTATTATAATAATAAAAAATATAATAAAGGATTTTAATAAAAAGTTATATTATATTTTATTAAAATTATAATTAAAAATATTTCGATAAAAACACGTTATTTAATATTTTATATAAATTTACGATAAAAAAATTAAAACTAATAATAACTTAATTTTATCTTTATTAATTAAATATATATTAATTTAATATTTAATTAAATGTTTTTTATATAATGGTTATTAATGTTTTATAAATATATATATATTTACACATATAAAAAGTCGTTTAATATATATAAATACGCATATATATATTATTTTAAAAATTTAAATAAAAAGTTTAGTAACTATTTTATTATTTTAATTATAATTTTATATATTTATTTTAAATATTTAAATATATATAAAACGAAATAATAAAGTCGTATTTAAACTCGTTATCGATTACCCGGCTTTATTTAAAAAAATTTCGAAATATATTTTAATTTTTTTTTTAAATAAAAAAAAATTTAATTACGTAAAAATTCACGAGTTACATTTTTTATATTATATAAATTATACACTACGTTAATAAATTACGCGTACGTTACGTTAAACGATTTATATTACGCGTTTATTTAATTAATTAAACCGTTTTATTAAACGTTATATTATTATATTTAAAATTATTCGCATTTTAATGGGTAATTTTATTAATTAAATTAATTTAATTAAATAAATCGAATTAAATAAATTTATATAAAAAATTTAAATTATATAAATTTAATTATATAAATTTAATTTTAATTTAACGTATAATTTTATTTAAAAAATTTAAATCGAATAAATTTAATTATATATATTTAATTATATAAATTTATATTAAATAAATAAAAAGTCGTTAATTAATAACCGAAAAGTTATTATACGATTATATAATAAAAAATACGAAAATAAATAAAATTAATTAAATTATATATATATAAAAGTTATAAATAAATTAATTTCGTATTAATCGATATTTATATTACTTTTAAAAGTTTATACTTTAAATACCCGTTACGTAAAATAACGAGGTATTTAATAAAAATATATCCACCGTTATTATCGTTACGATAAATACTTTAATACGAAGTTATATTATTATAATTTAATTATATAAATTTAATTTTAATTCGACGTATTTTTTATAATATTTTTCGAAAAATCTTTCGAATTATATATTTAAAATTAAATATAAAAAAATCATACGGGTAAATTTTCGCGACGGTTTTTTCGAAAGGTAATATAAAGTAGTATAGGGTAGATTTTTACGACGGTTTTTTTAAAGATAATATAGGGTGGATTTTTACGACGGTTTTTTCGAAAAGTAATATAGGATAGTATAGGGTAGATTTTTACGACAGTTTTTTTAAAAGTGGTATGGGGTGGATTTTCGCGACGATTTTTTCGAAAAGTAATATAAGGTGATATAAGGTAGATTTTTACGACGGTTTTTTTAAAAGTAATATGGGGTGGATTTTTACGACGATTTTTTCGAAAAGTAGTATAAGATGATATAGGGTAGATTTTTACGACGGTTTTTTTAAAGGTAATATAGGGTGGATTTTTACGACGATTTTTTCGAAAGGTAATATAAAATAATATAGGGTAGATTTTCGTAACGGCTTTTTTAAAAATAATATAAAATAAATTTTCGCGACGACTTTTTCGAAAAATAATATAAAATAGTATAGAATGGATTTTTATAACGGTTTTTTTAAAAGTAGTATAAAGTAAATTTTTACGACGGCTTTTTCGAAAAGTAATATAAAATAATATAGAATGAATTTTCGTAACGGTTTTTTTAAAAATAATATAAAATAGATTTTCGCGACGGTTTTTTCGAAAAATAATATAAAATAATATAAGGTAGATTTTTACGACGACTTTTTTAAAAATGATATAAAATAAATTTTTATAAAAGTTAAAAAATGTTACGAAAATTATATTAAAAATTATATAATTATAAAAATAATTATAAAATTTATAAAAAACCGAGGTTTAAAAAACCGTAATTTTATATAAATAAATAAATAACGAAATTATCCTTCGATTTATTAATAATTATTTAATAAAATAAAAATTTATTTAATTATTCGAATATATAATTATATAATTTATATTTAAAATTTAACTTTATTATTCGATCGATATTTACCATTTTAATTAAATAAATAAATATTTTATTTATTTTTTTTTATTTATTATTTTATTATTTAAAAATAAAATTTTAAATTTTATTATTTTTTATAATTAAATCGTTCGTATAATTTTATATTATTAATATCAAATCGATTAAACTTTTTTTATTATATGTTTTTATTTATTATCCCGAATATTTTAATGCGTATTAATTTTTTTTAAAGTTTTTTATATTAAATATTAATAACGTTAATTATAATTTAATATATTATATTTATTATATAATAATCGATAATATTTAAATTATCGAAAACGACGTAAATTGTTTTTATTTTAATATATTTAATAAAATAAACGATTTACGATTTACTCGATTTAATAATAATATTTTATTTAATAAAAAATATTAATTTTACGTTTTTTAACTTTTCGACGATTTTATAAGTATATTATAATTTATTAATATTATTTTTATTATTATTATTATATATTAATTATCGAATATAAATTTTTATTCGATTATTTTAAATTTCGATTATTAAATATTCCCTTATAATAATTTACTTTTATTTTAATAAAATTTCGATATTTTATTTATTTTCGATTATAAAATTTAATATTTAGGGACGAAAAAATAGGAAAATATAATAAATCGCAATAAATGTTATTAAATTACGTAAACTTTTTACGGTTACGAATAAACTTATTTTATTTTTAAAAAATAAAAATTTTAATTCGATTATAATAAAATAAATATTTACGGTTAAATAACGGTGTTTTTTATATAAAATATTAATAATATTATTTTTTTTCGTGTTAATATTTATAATATATTCGACGCGAAAAAACTTATATTAATTTTTAAATTAAAAAATAACGGTTACGTATTAATATTTTATATATTTTATACGTTACGATTATTATATAAATAAAAAATTTTATTTTATAATAAAAAAATTTATTAAATTTATAATATTAATTTTAAATATTTATTTATTTGATTTATATAAATTATTTTTAATAATAAAATTATGTGATTTTTCGAATTTTCGAAAACGAAATAATTCGTATTTTTCGTTTTTTAAAATATTAATAATAGCGATAATTTAATTATAAAAATTATAATTATATTTTTTATTACGAATATTCTTCGATTTTTTAAAAACGAATTTTTTACTTTTAAAAAACGTTTTCGTTTTTAAATTAACGATTATAATTACGATAATAATAACGATTTTAATAACGTTAAAAATAAACTTTATTAATATTATTTTATTAATAAAAAAATTATAATCCGTTAAAATAATAAAGATTATAACTTTTTATTTAATAATAATAATAATAATAACGAGTTCGAAAAAAATCGTTTTACGGTTAAAAGTAAAATATTTCGATTATTTAAATCGGTTAATAATGTTATAAATAATAATAATAATATTATAATTATATAATTTTATATTAAAGAATTTATTATAACGATAATAACGGTAAATATACTTTTATTAAATGCTTCGTCGCTTTAAACAACGAAAATTTAAGGCATATATTTTAAAACGATATATAAATATCGATTAATGTAAAATTAATTAATTACACTTTTATATAAATAAATATAATAAATATAACTTTTTTTTGTAACTTTTATATTAAACGATCGCTTAATATTTTCCTTTCGATTTATTAATTAATATTTAATTAATAAATTAAATATAAATAATAAAATTTTTATTAAAAGGAAATTTACGAATTTAAAAAAGTTTAAAATGTGAAAAAATCGTTTATTTTATTATAATTTAATTTAAAGAAATATTAAAACTCGATTAAATAAATAAATTTTAATAAAAAAAAACGACTAATCATTAAACTACTTTTAAAAATTCGGGGCGTTTTACGTTAATAACTTTTAAAAACGTAAAATTAACCGTATTATTTTAAAAATCTCGGGACGTAATATATCGCACGTAATATATTAAATAATATTTACATATAATATATAAAAAAACGTTAATAAATTCGCATCTACCACGCATAAAAAACTTTATTATCGTATTTAATTAACCATTCGAAGCGTTTTATATTAATAATAATTAATCGAATATAAAAATAATTATTTTAACTTTTATAAATTTTTATTTTCGATTAATTAAATTCGAGGTATATATACGTTAATAATTCGATTATTCGCGAAAAAACCTTTAAATCGATTCATTTATTATTTTTTTTTATTTTATTCTATCTTTTTTATATCGATCATTATTATTAAATAATTATAATTGAAAAATTTTTTTCTTATATAAATAAAAAAAAACTTTTTTACTTTTAACGAAATATTATAATATTAAATTCATTAATTAATTAAAACTTACCTATATAATATCGAAAATAAATAAAATTTAAAAAGATTTCGTTAATTTAAATCATACGAATTTAAATTTTAAAAAATTTAATTTCGATAAAATAAAATTAAAAGTTTTAAATATTTATTTTGTAAAATATTTTTAAATATATAATAATAACTTTTTTAACGTTCGATTATAACGATAATTTAAAAAAAACTTTAATAATTAAAACGAAAAATAATTTTAATATATAATTAAATAATTACGTATTAAAAGAATCGATTATTTATGAAAATATAATATATACATTAAAAACGTTCGCATCCACATTAAAAAACTAACGAAAATAATTAAAGTTATTAAATTTTTATCATTTTTAAAAAATATCGTTAAAAACATAATTAAAGAATAATTTAACGAATTTATTAATAAAAGTAATTTTATTTTTTTACGAAAATTTTAATAAAAATATATTTTTTTAATCGATTAAAAATCCTTAAATTAAACGTAATTAAAGTAGTTAATAACCTTTAAAATTATCGTAATAATACTTATAATATTTAACGATATAAAAAATATTATAATATAATTATTAAAATAACTTTAAAATTTTATAATATAATAATTAATTTAATAATAATTCGATTAATAATAACTTATTATTTTTATTATTTTTTAATATTAAATCGATTAATAATATAATGTTATTTTTTAATAATAATCGATATAATAATTAATATAATTATAATTATAATATTAATTTAATTAATAACGTTATATTATTTTATAATAATAATAAAATTTATAATCGTTATATCGTTTATAATTAATTTAATAAATATATTAATATTTAATAAATTTTAATTTATTACGTACTTTTATTAATTTCGTTAAAATATATAATAACGACGATTATAAATTTAAAGGTAATAAATACGATATTATAAACGAAAAAATTAAAGTTTTTAAAAATTTATATTATAAAATTAAAGTTAAAAAACATATGTACGTTAATGTATATTTAATAATATTAAAAAAACGAGTATAATAATATTATTACGATTAATTAATCGATATAAATTATACTTTTTAAAATATAATTAAATGTACGAAGATATATTTTTATTTATTAAAAAATTAATAAATATATATAATTAAATAACGTTAAATAATAATATTTTTAATTATAAAAAAAAACCTTAATAAAAATTTATTTATTTAAATAAAATTATTAATCGAAAAAATTTAACGTATTTAAAAAAATTAACCATTAATTACGTAATCGATTATAACTTTAAAAAAAATATCGTAGTTATTGTATAAAAACATTTTATTTTTTACGTTATAATCTTTCGATAATTAAATATATTCGATAATATTTATTTAAATTTTCGAATTATCGTCGATATAATACATCGTATTAAATTACATAATATAAATTACAATTAAAAAACACCGAATTAATATTAAATTAATCGAATTTATCGTAATAATAAAAATTAATTTCGATTACATAATAAAACTTTATAATGTATTAAAAAATTATAACGTTAAAAAAAATATTTTATATATAATAAAACGAAATATTAATCTATAAAACACCCTACTTTAAAACGATAAAATAAACGTATAAATTAACGACGTTACGTATAAAAATAAAACTTCGATTTTAAAAATATTAACGAAAATTATAATTAATTTTTATTCGATTATAAAAAAATCGACATATGAAAAAATAACGATAATAACGATAAATAAAATTACGATATTTAATATATTTAAAAAAATAATAAAAATAATAAAAAACCATTAATCGTTACTTTAAATTATTATTTTATTATTTATAACGAAATTAACGATTAAAACGTAATAAATATACTCGTAAATTAAACGACGTTTTATATAATAATTGTAATCGACGTTTTTAATTTTATAATTTATAATATTTTATATAATATTACGTTTTATTTTAACGATTGATACGTTAATATATTTTAAAATATTATATCGAATATAAAAATAATCGAAATTTCATTCGATAATAAACTTTAATTTAAAATTTTACAACGATTATATTTATACATATTTTTAAATATCGAAATAATAAAATATTATATTATTCGATTTAACGATAACGTAAAATAATAAAATTTAAACATCGTTTATGTATTTACATCGTTTAAATTTATTACGTTTTAAATTATACCGTTAAATATATCGTTTTTATTATATTTTAAAAATATAAATCGTTTTAATATATATTTTAATAATATTAAAAACGTATTTATATATAAAAATAAAAAATACTTTATTATTTGTAAATAAAAACACTTATAATTTTTATTTAACGATTGTAATTTTATAATTATTTATTATTATTTTACGAAAATCGAGTTTTATTAAATTCATCGATAATTTAACCATTTTATAATAAATAAATTATATCGTTTATTTATTAAAGTAAGTTATAATAACTTCGATAAAATTTTAATCGATAAAATTAATAAATATTACCATTAATATTAAATATATAATAATTGATCGAAACGATTTAAATTTATTATTAAAAATAACGTTAACTTTAATTATAATATATTTATCGACGTAATATATATTAATATAAAATTAATATTTTATATTATTAATTAAATTACGATATATTAAATTACGAAATTTTTAAAAAATATAATAATAAAATACATTTAAAATACATTATAAATAATATAAATTAATATTTATTTAAATTTATTCGACGATATTATTTATAATATCGAAAAAAATTTCATTATTAATAAATTTACGATTAATATTAAAATTTTAAATATTATAATTAAAAAAATACCCGTTAAATTTTATAATTTAATAAATAAATTAAAACGATATTATAAATTATTATAATAAATTTTTAAAATTATATCTAAAAATTTATTTAACGTAAAACTCGAATATATATTATAAATAATTATAAAAACTATTAATAATACCGTAAAATTTAACGAATTAATATTTACGTTATTAATATTTAATATATATTTATAATTAATTAATAATTTACTTATAATATTATCCCTAAAAATTAAAAAAACGACAATTAAAAAAATTATAATTAAAATAAATAAAATTAAAATAAAATAATAAATAATCGATACTTTTAATATAAAAAATAATTTAAATACTTTCGATACATTAAATTTATTATTATAGTTAAAAGTACGTATTTACCGCGAAAAAAACGATTAAAAAAACTTATATACGTTAATTGTTAAAAACGGCGAAATATATACCGTTAAAATAAATAATAAACTCGTTAATTTTTATATAATAATCGTTAAACCATATAATCGTAATACGATAATTAACGTATTAAAACTTATTTCGATTGTAAAACTCGATTTTAATCTCGATTAATAAAAAAACGACGATAATAAAACATACGTATCATCGAAAAACCCATTTAAAATTTAAAAATAAAAACGTGAAAAATTACTCGATAATAAAAATAAATTAAAAATTACCGTTATTTATATAATTATAAAAAAACGCGAAAATTAACTTTTAACCGTTTAATTACGTAAAAAAGGGAAAATTATAATTTTTAAAAAACCTTTTAAAAAATTAAATATAAAAAAAATTAAAAAATTTATCGATAAAAGTATATTTTCGTTTAAAAAATACGATCCCGTTAAATTTTATAATATTTAATTATTTAACTTTTATATCGTTCGAAAAATTAAAAAAAAAATACTCTATACCTTTTCGAAAAATTTAAATTTATTATTTAAAATTATAATAATAAAAGTAAAAAAATAATATTAATATAATCATTAATTATATAACGATTAAATTAATAAATAATTATAATATTAATACTTATTTTTATAAAAAAAAAAAAAAAAATTTAATTACGCGATATTATATAAATTTATATATAATTAAAATTAAAGTTAAATCGTATTATTTTAATTTAATTATTTTTTATTTTTATACTTAAATACTTTTTTAATACGATTATAATAATTGTAAAACTTTTATATAATATAATAAAAGTTAATATATATTAATAAATTATATATTTTAAATATTATAAAAAAAAACTTTAAATAATTACATTTACGTATAATTTATATTTATTAATATTAAAATCGATCCATTGTTTCGAATTAATAAGTATATAAATTAATAATACCTTTAAATTATTCGATAAATTATTCGATTAAATGAAAAATTAAAAACGAAAAAAAATAAAACTTTTAATTAAATTAAAAAAATATTTAATTATAAATTATTCGATTATTTTTAATAAATGTATTATTATTATAAAAATTAATAAAATAATTTATTTACGTTAAAAAAATTAAGGAAAAAAAATTACTTTTATTAAAATCGATATTAACGATATAACGTATTAATACGTATAATAACGTACTCGTAAAACGTATATCGCATCGATTTATTAATTTAAAATTACGTATAATATATTCGAAATAATTTAATACCGTAAATTCGAAATTATCGAAATTATAAAATTTAATAAACGATTTAATTAATAAAAAGTAAATATCGATTGAAAATTACGATTCGTATTTTTAAATTTAAAAATTATTAAATTATTTATTTTCGTCGACGAATTATTTACGAATAATAAAAATTTAAATTTTTAAATTAAATATATTATATTTATCGTAAATAAAATACTTTCGAAATTATTTTTTAATATTAAAAGTAATATTATTTATTAAAATTCGATTAAATTAAAACGCGTTATACGAAACGTTTTAATAAACGAAATTTACGTTATAATATATAACGTAAATATAATAATAATTTTTAAAACGACGATTTTATTAATTAATAAAAAATTAAATCATTTAAATCTTTTTATTATTATTTATATTAACTTTTATTTATTTTATAAGTGTTTAATTAAATTAAATATTATAAAAAAAAAAGTTTATAATCGATATTATATTATTTCGATAATCGTATAAAAAACGAAAAATAATAAAAATTAAATAAATTTATAAAAAAAATAACTTTATCGACGTTATAATAAAAAGTAACGTTAATAAAACACTAAAAACGTTTATTAATATAAATAATATTACGATAAAATTATAAAAATAAATAAAAAAATAAAAAAAAGGAAATTTATTATTATTAATAATTAAAAAAAAAAGGGAAATATGAAAAAAAAAAAATTATTAATATAATTATATAATTTTATATTAAAAAATCCACCGTAACGACAATAACGATAAATATATTTTCATTAAATACTTCGTCGTTTTAAATAATAAAAACTTAAAACACATACTTTAAAACGATATATAAATATCGATTAATGTAAAGTTAATTAATTACACTTTTATATAAATAAATATAATAAATATAACTCTTTTTTATAACTTTTACATTAAGCGATCGCTTAATATTTTCCTTTTAATTTATTAATTAATAACCTTTTATCATTTAATAAATATAAATAATAAAAATAATAACGTTAATTTAAAAATTTATAATATCGATTTAAAATAAATTATTTTTTTTAAATATATAAAATAATATTAAATTATTGATACGATATAAATAATATAAATAATAAATATAAATACGTAAATAAATAATAATATATATAATAAAAATAAATATAATAACGATAATAATATAATAATAATAATAATAATAATAATAATAATTATAATTATTAAATAAATAAAAAATCGTTAATAAATAACTAAAAAATTATTATATAATCGTATAATAAAAAATACGAAATAAAATAAATTAATTAAATTATATATATTTAAAAGTTATAAATAAGTTAATTTCGTATTAATCGATATTTATATTCGTTTTAAAAATATATATCTTAAATTTTCGTTATATAAAATAACGAAATATTTAATAAAAATATATTTATTATTATTATTATTACGGTAAATATTTTAATATAAAATTATATTATTATAATAATTTTAATATTTTATATTTATATTAATTTTTAAATTATTATTTATATTGTCGTTTATATTATTATTTATATTATTATTTTCGATATTTATTTTAATATACGAATATATTTTATATAAAATTATTTAAATTATATAACGACGCGATAAACCCCCGTAAAATACTTTATTTTAATTTTATTAACTTCGTAATATTACGAAGCGAAATTTAAATATTAAAAATTAATTATATTAATTTTATAAAAAATTAAAAAAAAAGGAATTAAAAAATAACTCGAAAATTTACAATTTAATATATATATAACGCGACGAATTATTTCGTATTTTATTATTTTATAAAATTAAAATATAATAAAGTTAATAAATTCGATAAAATTTAACACGACACGTAATATTAAAAATTAAAAATCGAATTTTATTAATGTTATATATATATATAAAAAAAAAAAAAAATTAAATTATAATTTTATATATAAATTTTAACGATATATTCGACCGGAGTTTTAATATTAATATAATAATATAACTTAATATTAAAATATTTATTATAACGATAATAACGATAAATATATTTTTATTAAATGTTTCGTCGTTTTATACGACGGGGATTTAGGGTATAAATTTTTAAAAAAAATATAAATATCGATTAATACGAAATTAATTTATTTATAATTTTTATATATATATAATTTAATTAATTTTTTTTATTTTCGTACTTTTTATTATATAATTATATAATAATTTTTCGATTATTAATTAACGACTTTTTATTTATTTAACATTAATTTATAATCGTATAATAATTTTTCGGTTATTAATTAACGATTTATTACGATTCGATATAATAGGTTTAATTTTATTAAATAATCGATATCGAGCCTTCGATCGAATATGTCGTCGAAGTTTAGATATAAAATTACGATTTTTCGAATTACGATTTAATTTTTTTTTTTTTTTTTTTTATAATATTAATAAAATTTTATTTTTAATTTTTAATATTTTATATCGTATTACGACCCTTTATTTATTTAATAATCGATTATTTAATAAAATTAAATTAATTATATCGAATCGTAACATTTATTATTTATTAATTTAATTAATTTTTATAAAAAAAAATATTAAAATATAATAAATTAAATTTTATACTTTTAAATTTATAATATATATAATCGTAATAATAATTATCTTTAAAATATATTTCGAGATTATTAAAAATTCGTTTCGAATTTAACTTTTCTTTTAAAAAAACTAAACGAATTTATTTAAATTTTAAAACGATTATATCGTAAGTTTTAATTTTATAAATTATATTATATATTTAACGAAAAAGTATAAATTATATCGAATAAACGTTAATTAATTAATTAATTATTTAAACGTGTCGTTTATTTATTTTTTTTTTAATTTATTTTTTTATAATAATATTTATTAATTTTTAATAAAAATATATTTAATAAACATTATTATATAATATTTAATTTTATAACCGTATATTTATATTATTTTAAAATACGATGTATTAATTATTATATTTTAATATTTTTTTTTATAAAAAAACGGTTCGATCGATAAATAACGTAAAAAATTATTTATATTATAAATAGTTTTTTTATTTAAAAAGATTTATTATTCGACTTTTAATTCGATTATATTATAATTATATAATTTTATAAATTAATATTATTTTTTATAAATTAATTTTTATTAATTATAAAAATTTCGAATATAATATTATATTTTTTTTTTAATTTAATGTTAATTAATTTTAATAAAAAAAGGTTTAATAATAAACGTAACGTTATTTATAATTAATTTTAATAATAAAAGTATTTTTTTTTTTTAAAAAAAACGTTATTAATTAAACCTATATTAAATAATATAACTTTATTTTAATTTTATTAAAAGGAAAATATTTATTATTATTTTAAATTTAAGTTTAACGACGTAACGTAAATCGTAATATTTTAGTTATAATATTTAAAATAACGATAATATTTTCGTTTTTTTTTTTTTTTTTTTTTCGAAATTTTTAATTTTATATTAAACGGAAATAATAAAACAAATAAATTTCGATAATTATTAATTAAATTAAATAATTATTTAATTTATTTATAATTTTAAATATATAAAAATACGATTAAATATATATATTAATTTAAATTTAAATATTCCTTTTATAACTTTTACGTTTTTTATTAATAAATTTTAAAAATTATTAATAATAAATCGAAAAAAAAAAAAAAAAATTATTAAATAATTTATAAATGGTAATATCTTTTTTTATTATTATAAATCGTTTATTTAATTTTTAATATACGGTTATTATAAAAACTTTTTATTAATTATATCTTATAATATATAATTAATTAATATAATAAAATTAAATATTCGAGTTATTTTTCGAAGTTTAAAATTTAAATTCGGGTATATATTTAATAAAATACCTATTATTTTTATAAATATTAATTACGTTTATATAATTATTTTTAATAATGGAAATAAATGTAAACGAATTCGATTTAAATGATTATATCGAGTTAATAAAATTACGAAGCGATGGTTTTTTTATAAGTTTAATTTCGTTAATAGGGACGAAATTATTATTTCGAATATATTTTTTTTCGCGGTTATTATTAAAACTAATTAAATTTTTATATTTTTTAAATTTTAATTTATAATAAATTAAATCTATAAAAATTCGATTTTTTTTAAAAAAATAATTAATATCGAAATTATTATCGATATATTCGTTATTATTAAAATCGAATCGATTTTCGTATTTTTTAAATTTTAATTTATAATAGATTAAATTTATAAAAGTTCGATATTTTTTTAAAATATCGTTAATATCGAAGATATTTACGTTATTAACTTTATTATTAAATTAATTATTATCTTCGTTATCGTTTTTATTATTTTTTATATTATTATTATCGTTATTATTTTCGTTATTATTTTTATTATTATTTTTATTATTTTTTTTATCGCTTTTTTCGTCGTTTTTTTTGTTGTTTTTTTTATCGTTTTTTTTATCGTTATTTCGTCGTTTATTAATATTATTTTTTAAATTATTTAATTTACGTTTTTTATTAAACGGCGGTTTAAATTACGATTTAAATTTAAACGATTTAATATTTTTATTCGATTGTATTTAATATTTATTATTAACGAAAAATATTAATATTCCTTTAATTTTATAAATGTATTTGTATTTTTTCGAAATAATATTATATATTTTAAAGGGTTTTAATATATTTTTATATAAAATTAATATATAATAAATATTAAAAAAATTTTAAACGAATCGAATTAAATAATATATAGAAAAAATATTATAAAAAAGATTTAATTATCGGTTATAATAATTAACGAAATATTTTTAATTAATATAATTATTATCGAATAATTTTTATATAATATAAGTATAAAATACGTATTAAAAATTATTATAATTTATAAACGTTATACGTTTCGAAAATATAAAAAATATTTTCGAATTATAAATATAATATAAATTATAATAAAAAAAAATTTTATTATATTATTTATTTCGGTTAAAGTCGTAATTTATTTAACTCGATATATATAAATGTATATTATTTCGTACGAATTAATGTTTAATTTTTTTTTTACGAAAAAATATATAATATTTATCGACGAAATAAACGTTTTCGATTAAATAATAATTTATAAGTTTTTATTATTTACGAAAAAGTTTAAATATTTTAAAAAATTTAAATATTTTTAATAATTTATTTTTTTTCGAATATATTTAATTTTCGAAAAATATAATAATTAAATAATTATATTTGTTAAAATTTATTAAAATAATTATTAATAAAAGAAAATATAATAATAAAAAATATATATATACGTTCGATATTTTTTTAAGTTTATATTTTTAATTATATAAATAAAAATAATAAAAAAATTTTTTAAATTATTTTTTAAAATTTTTTCGACGGTAAAAGTTTTTTTAACGATTCGAACGATTTAAACACTTAGAAAAAATATTTTTTATTTCGTAAAATTAAGTTATTTTTAATTAAATTAATACGGTTATTTTTTTTTCGGTTTTTAAATAAATATAAATTATTTAAAGGGATATTTTTCCTTAATTTTTTATCGTTATATTAATAATTTTTAATTATAATATAATAAATATAATATATTAAATAATATAAAATATTTTCGTTATTTAAATCGTCGAAATATAATAATAAATCGTAGTTATATTTATGATTTAAATAAGAAATTTCGATTTTTAAAATAATTTAATTATACGAAAAACCTAATAATATAACTTTTTTAAAAACGTTTATATTTAAATATTTAAATTTATTAATTTCGACGTTATATATCGATAAAATTAATTTATCGGTTAAAGATATTAAGTTAATAATTAAAAATAATATACCGTCAATCGAATATAATAAATTATTAATCGAAGGCGGTAAGTTATTTAATAAAAAAAACGGATTAAGTTTTTTTATAATTACATTAAACGATAAAATATTTTTATTTTTTTTATTTTTTATTTTTTTTTTTTTCGATAATATATCACGTATATTAAATCGTAAAGTTTAAATTTAATTACGTCGTAAATTTATAAAATATATAAAATTATTTTTAATAATAATTAATTAATAATTTTTATTATTTTATTTAAATATTTAAATAAATATTTAATTTAATTAATATTTTTTAATATTATATAATTAAATAAAAATATACGTTAAATTATATATATAATTTTAATAATTAAAAGTACGGTGTATCGTATTATATGTTAAATAATACGGTAAAATAAAAATAAATGGCGGTTTAACGGTTTTTAAGACTTCGTTTAACCTACTTATAACGACTTAGCAGCACGTGTGCCTAGTTAAATATCCAGCTGCGTAAAGGCTTAACATAACCACTATTGACCTAAGTAACCGGATGCGATTAAAACTTGCCAGGTCATATATTGCAAAATAAAAGAGACATTTTCATACGTCAAACGCGACTATGTCTGCCAGCTCGATTTGTTGGGCTAGGGAGACTCACTCTTCAAAAGTGATATTCAAAAGTGATAAAGCAGTGGGAACCTACAGAGCCAGACGACCTTATTAAGTAATGCGTTATGCAGCTATACGATATTAATAAGTCGAGTTGTGGCTAGATTAGGTACCTACCTAGGTACCTAGGTACTTACACAGCTGCCTAGAGATAAGCCGATAAGAACGCTGGTTGGCCGGACAAGTTATGTCATTGGGTCCGGGAGTAAACAACAAATTTAGGGTCTGTTTGGGCGAAAAGGCGACTATTTACGATTTACCTAAAATAAAAAAAAAATCAGCGACATTGAAGTTGGTGAGCACATGGTTATCCGTATGACTAGGAAATTCTTAAATCCAGAACATTTGATTCAACTTCCGTCGTAGAAATACGTTGGGCATTAATTCACCCCACTCCATCTTTTCATGAGGTCCGTCTTGTAACCCCTCGCTCGTCAAGTCCTTCTTAGTCCGAAGCCCAATGCTCACGATATAAACAGAAAGCCCGGTGATAGATTCGGAGTACAGCCAAGGAACGACTTCGGGTCGACCGAGACGCCGGACTTCTATACACCGAAACGGACTGAATATAAGAAGCTGATTAGGAAGGACATTAAAGAATTAGAGAATCCAATTTCGGCCGAGCACCTTGCCCCATCGCATCTTAATCCATCCAAGTCACAACACCGTCCCGAGAGTCACGCCTTGCGGACCGGAAGAGACCAAGATTATAGGGATATATCGGAGTGGATTGCTACTGCGCTTATCGTACTGTCGCCGCAGACCCGTTCCAAAATGGTCAAGGAGCAAGCTCCACCGAAGGCGCCGGCGCGCCCCTTGGGTTCTAACGGATCGAATGGCAATGTGCAAGGCCAACCTTCAGCCTATTCGAGCGAGAAAAAACAAGGCTTCTCGAATATGAGTACGGGAGGATTTACCTCGGTCAACTCTTCATCAAGTACAAACCCGGCCCCGAGGCCTGCCGTTAAATCTCGGGTGATCTCAGGGAGCATGGAAGATAAATACGCGAATCTCTTCATTCAACCCAAGAATCGCCCAGAGCACCACCGACCCCAACGGATAAATGGGCCCCTGAGACCTACGTATAAAGATAAAGTTCCCCCGCCACCTCCCACGTTCAACACGATAGAACCCGCCCCGATAGGATCGGCTGGCAACCCAATATCGGTTCCGGATGGCGCCCCCGTCTCAATATACAGCCAGCCTGGTGTTTTCTCTACGTATGTCGACCCCAAGAAAGCAGCTGCTGATATAAAAGCGTTGCTCGAAGGTTCTATAGAAGATGACGAAGACAAGGCGGCGAAGGAGGACGATAGTGAAGATAAGTCCCACGTCGAAGGGCTCAGTGTTCGGCTATTACCACATCAGGTTGAGGGCGTAGAATGGATGAAAGGTCGCGAGCTCGGCCCTGTCAAGAAGGGAAAAGTGCCCAAAGGCGGTCTACTTGCTGATGATATGGGTCTGGGAAAGACGTTGCAGTCCATAGCCCTCATCCTAAGCAATAGAAAACCGGCCGATAAGCACCCTGGGGTCGAAAAGACGACGCTGGTCGTCGCGCCCTTGGCTCTCATTCGCCAGTGGGAAGCAGAGTTGAAGGAGAAAGTTGCCGAATCTCACAGATTGAAGGTTCTTGTGCACCACGGACCGCAACGCACCAAGCGCTTCGAAGACCTTCGTCGATATGATGTAGTCATCACCACCTATCAGATCCTAGTGTCGGAGCATGGCCATTCTACCGAGACTCTGAAAGCCGGCTGCTTCGGTCTACATTGGTATCGCGTTATTCTAGACGAGGCGCATACGATCAAGAACAGGAACGCTAAAGCTACCAAGGCCTGCTACGAACTCCGAAGCGTGTATCGTTGGTGTCTCTCCGGTACGCCCATGCAGAATAACTTGGACGAGCTGCAGAGCCTAGTTAAATTCCTGCGAATTAAGCCTTACGACGATCTCAGAGAATGGAAGGATCATTTTGAGATCCCAATGAAGGGCGGCAAAGGAGACGTTGCCATGCGCCGCCTTCACGGCTTGTTACAATGTTTCATGAAGCGTAGAACCAAGGAAATCCTGAAGAAAGATGGTGCTCTCAGCACCGGCGAAAAGGGGACCAAAGAGGGCGACAAGGATACAGTGTCAAGCTTCAAGGTCACCGAACGGAAGGTCGTGACGGTCGCCGCCGAATTCACCCCAGCCGAGAGGCGATTCTACGACAGACTAGAGAAGCGAACAGACAGGAGTATCGAAGAAATGATGAGAAAAAAGCTCAACTATGCCAGTGCCTTAACACTCCTCTTACGTTTAAGACAGGCCTGCGATCATCCGAAGCTGGTTGAGGGGAAGCTTGACAAGGACAGGGATGCCTTATCCGAAGAGACGAAACTGAAGAAGAGCGACACCGACGTCGATACCCTCGCTGATCTCCTCGGCGGGCTAGATGTTGAGGCTAAGCATTGCGATATCTGCGGCTGGGAACTGGACAAGGATAGCCGGCAGCCCGGTACCGACAAATGCAAGGCTTGCTACGAAGACCTAGAGTATTTCAAGCACCACGAAGAGGGAGGAAAATTAAAAGCTCCGAAAATGAGAACGAAGAAGAAGAAGAGCAAGGCCAAGGTCAAGAAGGTGGTTGTGGAAAAAGCGAGGACCAAGGTTGTCAAGTCTCGTAAACCTAGGAACCGCCGCGCAATCCTCGATAGCGATGACGAAGAGGAAGAAGGCGAATGGATCGTCTCCGGTGACGAACAGGGCTCCTTACACCTAGGCAAAGCGGGCGGCACAGACGACGAGAATGCCGAAGGCGATGGCGAGACTATTAACTCTGAAGACTCAGAGGAGGAAACTCAAGACGGGAGCCAATTGAGCAGCTTCATTGTCGATGACGGAAATGATACAAAGCCTGAGGAGTTACAGCGGGCCTGGGAGGAATCGGACTCGGAAGATGAATCCATCTCTATAATTCAATCCAAGATGAGACGGACGAAGATTGTGGACAGTGAGGATGATGATACCGCTGACGATGACGACGACGACAAGGATCGTAACGATGAGGATGACGACGATGATGATGATGGCCGCACGAATTCTGGGTCTGAGTCCGATTCCGAAGCTACCGACACGGGCATTTCCGAATCCGAACTCGTCTCAGATTCGGAAGAGGAGGTCGCCTATTCCCGCTCCCACCGCGAGAAGGAAAAGACGCCACACGTCCTCGCGTCAGCCAAGATCCGGCAGCTCATCACGCTCCTCCACAAGGAGGTGCACGACCACAAGTTCATCGTGTTCTCGCAGTTCACCAGCATGCTCGACCTCGTGGAACCCTTCTTCCGCAAGGAAGGCATCAAGTACACGCGGTACGACGGGAGCATGAAGAACGACGCGCGGGAAGCCGCGCTGAACAGCCTGCGGCACGACGCGAACACGCGCGTATTGCTATGCTCGCTGCGCTGCGGCGCGCTGGGCCTGAACCTGACGGCGGCCAGCCGCGTGGTGATCCTGGAGCCGTTCTGGAACCCGTTCGTGGAGGAGCAGGCGATCGACCGGGTGCACCGGCTGACGCAGACGGTCGACGTGGTCGTGTACAAGCTCACGGTGGCCAACAGCGTCGAGGAGCGCATCCTCGAGCTCCAGGAGAAGAAGCGCCTCCTCGCCGAGGCCGCCATCGAGGGCGGCGCCCGCAAGGAGGGCCTCAAGCTCGGCCTCAAGGAGATGCTGGACCTGTTCGGACGCGTGGGCCGCGAGAGCGGCGTTGGCGTCGGCGTTGGTGCAAGAGGGGCTCCGGCGTCTGATGGGGAGGACGAGGATAGTCTTATCATGGATCATGCGAGGAGTACGATCATGGATATGAGGAATAAAGGCAAGGGTAAGGGCAAGGGCTCCAAGGTGTCGGGCGGTCAGGAGAGTACTATTTATGGACGCCGGTGGTGAAGAGCCTGTGGCCATGTCTAGGTACCTATGTCTAGCTCACGCAGGTAATGAGTACGTGAGAACAGGTCAGGAGGCAGGTAGACTCGGGTACACAAAAAGGGCGTCAGGTCGATGATACGATGGAGTGCGTAGGGACTGGATAGTCTGTCTTTCATTTCACGTCCAGGTTATTTGATTATAGAATCTCCACGAAAATCACATGTTCCACGCGGCCTCTGTGTCGCCTAACGTGGACATCAGCGTAAACGAGGGTTCAAAAACATGAAGTATGCATCACAGATAAAAGCACACAATTCCTTCTCGTTTACTATACGGAAGATCAATTTCCATTCGTGCCTTGTATTATGACTCGTGTCGCGAGTTCTCTATTTTCTCTTCTCTTCGTATCTCCTGTAACGCCACATTCCCTTACTCCCAGTCTTTATAAATCTAGACGGGACCGCGCTCAGTAAGTCCCACTCGCGAACCACGAAACCGTTTGTATGATTTAATCCCCCCTTCCCTTCCACCCTGACACACCCCCCTCACCACCACCAACCCATCCCGCTCTCAGAAGAACTAATTCCGACCCCCGCCAGCCCCGTGTACAGGCGCATCGGCGTCGGCGCGTGAGGCCGACTCGTCGAGGTAGAACCTGAGCACGTGGTCGGGGATGGCGAGATGCGTCGTCTGCTCGAACTCCTGGAGGCTTGTGAGACGCAGCATCATCTCGAGGAGGGAAAGCGAGGTCTGGATCGCGCCGAACGGGGACTTTTCCAATAGATCCTCGTCAGACGCGCTAGTGCCGCCGTGGACGAGCGCGCCGGAGCTCCGGGAGGACGAGCGTGAGGAAGTGGAGGCGAGACTCATGCGGTTGAGTTGTGTGACGAGATTGGGGTCGGCGGAGGGGCGGGAGCCGCGTTTTAGGTGGTGGGTGCCGTCGAGGTGAGAGGGGCCTGAGATCCTACCTTTGTACCCTTCGTCGTCGTCGTCGTCATCTTCACCGTCTTCGCTTGGGGAGGGCTCATTCTCGTCCGAGGCCTCGCTATCGTCGTCATCATCCATCTCGAATACTTCGAGAGCAATCCATTCGGGGTCAAGGTCCTGCGGAAGCCTCCAGAAATTAGGAGACATTTTTGATTGCGTATTGTCTGTTGCGGGTGTAACTGCCTTCGCGACTTGGCTCTCCTGTAGTAGTTGGCAGTTTATTTCGTCCTGAGTGTCCCCCTCTAAAGTGTCGTCTGATAAATTGCTCTCATCGGAGTTTTCGATCAATCGCGGTTGCACGATATGATTATGGTCTATATCCGGCGGTATTTCCCTATTCGGCGGTTGAGCCTTCGAATCTCTTTTGAGAAGGAGCACGGGACTGCTCGAGGCTCCATCTTCATTTTTGATGTTTAAAATCCTCCCAACATCTGCATAGAACATCTTTGAAATTTGCCGAACCGGGATGATCT
This sequence comes from Pyrenopolyporus hunteri, assembly GCA_902806595.1. Classification (NCBI taxonomy): domain Eukaryota; kingdom Fungi; phylum Ascomycota; class Sordariomycetes; order Xylariales; family Hypoxylaceae; genus Pyrenopolyporus; species Pyrenopolyporus hunteri. The sequence continues at coordinate 434,261 of CADCXC010000011.1, read as the reverse complement.
CTCGAATGCCGGCGCTGGGGACACCATCGTAAGAGCTCGGCTGAGCATAGCCGTCCTCAACCGTGTGTACTCGCCCATCGTCTAGGTCCTCCACAATTTGAAGTTGGTACGCGTAGGTCACATACGGGACACCGCCCCCTATGTTGTCGTTACTGTCTATCCTCGAACGGTCGTCTAGGGGTACTCGATGAAGCCGGACCCGGGCTTTGTGAACTACTTCTTGCCAGACGGGTTTGCGCTGTCCCTCTTCTACACCGTATGGCTCCCCGGTATCCTCGGGAGAAGCGTAGGCGCGAAACAGCATGTAAAGTGACAGCACAAAGTCCGGGCCGATCTGCATGGGTTTGTGCGGGTTGAGGATGTACTGCGTATCGCCGACATTCACAAGCATGCTGGCCTGCAACAAACGGGAAGGTGAAAATGCTGAAGGCTGGGCTTGGATACCCCCAATTGCAGATACCCAAAGGTTGATAAGAGGTATTGAATCATCAATATCTACAATGAGTTGCTTGATGCCTGTGGCTATGCTCTGGAGTTCGATGCGCCTCGCAGAAGCTGCGGCGGAATTCTTCTTCTTTCCTTGCCCATCTTCTGACGAATCGTCCGCCAAAGCCGCAGCCGCGAGGCGCTTACCAAGGGAATCGATGTTGGCTCGTAGTTCCTGGGCTGTCCTCGCTACGGCCTCTAGAGTTGAGTTCCCTCGTGCATAGCGAAACTCGATAGTTTCAAGGATTGGAGAGATAAGCTATTTGACTAGTTAGTCACAGTTGATGAGCCAGCCCCATTACAAAAGAGTATCGGTGGGCAGCCTACATTCAACTAATTTGATGAATCATCACACAACTTACCTCGATTTTGCGGGCCAAACGGCGTTGGAGATGACTCAATTCATCCCGGAGAGGGTCATCCTCTACAGTCTATGTGACAAATAATCAGCTTGGGTTGGGTTGGTTATCGTGTGGATTTGGGCGGTGTCAGGGTTGAAAAGGGAGATGAACTACATGAGGTGTGGGGAGATCCGGGGAGAGATTCGACAGCATATATCCGTACCTTGAGCAGTTTTGAACCGTGCTGAATGACATATGTAGAAGTCAAGGCAAGACAAGATCTGATTGCGTAACTGGTGGCATGGTGGGATAACTTGGCTAGGAATGCATCCATGGCGGATGCTTCGGGCGGTGGCAGTTAATAGCTACCTGAGGTAGGTAGGTGGTAATGAGCGCCAGCCAACAGAATCCCAAGATGCTATGTAGGTAGATATGCATGGAAAAATAGAATGACTAAAGATTGCCCCCATGAAGGGCAACCCGAAAGAAAAAGAAAAAGAAAAAGAAAATAGGGGCCCGAGTTCGAATATGAGCCTTGGCTGAGTTACGGTTAAGAAGTACTTTAAATGTCTGTTCTTTGTTTAGACGTGCACAAATTCACGGTTTGTGCTGAAGAGGTGAGCTTCATTATGTTCAGGCGCGAACAGACCGCGTAGGTAGCAGGTGCGTAGGTACCTAAAACCCGAGCTAGTGGGCTATGTACCCGGTGGTAGTACCTAAGGTTTAAGGTATGGAGCTTAGGTTGTGTACCTATTTTGGTTAATACATGGCTTTGCGAGCACATTGTATTGTATCGTATTATGCAGGCACGCACGCCTTTATATTAGGTAGGTACTTAAGCCAAGAGGCTGTTGAGTCATTATACCTTATATATACATAGACACCCTTCATTGTTGAATTAAAAAGTAGTCTACCGAGTGTCAATGCACAAACTGAAACGCGATACCCTTATACCGGATAGCCTAACGCAGTCCCACCGCTCCGTCATTCGCGGGGCAAAATCCTTCTTTCTCCCTCACCCCGCTAAAAGTTGTAGTCTCGCCTTCCGCCGCAACTCAATAAAATCAAGGTCAGATATAACAGATTTTAGGCAGGACCGTCCGGGGTGGTTCACATCAGATTACCTAGACCTGACTCACCTTTGTTTTTTTTTTTACTCCTAACAACATTTTCGGTTCTGTCCTTCATTTGCCATTATCCCTTTCCAGCGCCGACGACCGTCGCTCGCCTCGAGCTTCGCCTTGACGCAAAACTTTCCCGGTCGCGCAAATAAGAATTTCCGACTCCCAAGGCCTCTCCCCCCTAGCTTCAGCCTTTTTATTCTTCTCGTTATTGCTCATCGGCAGAATCTCCTTACCATAAGCGTCATCTTTTAACCCCTCGGCCTTCGTAGCAACACCGATATCATGGCTGACCTCAATTCCTGGGAAGATGACCCTGCCGCTCAGGATGACAACCTGTCAAGACAGACCCAGCAGATGAACCTGAACAACCAGCCCCAGAATCCCGCGGCGCCATCATTCCGGCCTGGCGCTGCCTCGTTCCAACCCACTGCCCAGTCCTTCCAGCCAGGCCAAAATTTCGGTGGTAGTTATGTGCCAAACTATCAACAAGGCTACTACGGCGGTCAGAATTTCTATCCGCAATATGGCGGGCCTCAGGGTGGATACGGTCAATACGGCCAAGGATACGGCAATGTCTACGGACGAGATGGATATAATCAGGGCTACGGTATTGTTTAATTCTTAGATCAAACCGCTGAGTGCTTGCTAACTCTAGCAGACCAACAACAATATACTCAATATCAGCAACAGCCTCTGTCTCAACAGAGGCCCAAGCAGCAAGCGCAGCAAACTCAACCTGTACCTACTATCGCTAAACGAGGCGACCAAGGCTCCGCTGCCGCCGCCACTGCTCCAACCTCCTCCGCCGCCCCCGCTGATGCGCCTAAACCAGTCGCCAAACAAGAAGGAGGAACTAAGGTCTTGAGCATAGGTGGAGACCCTCCGAAGCCCAAAACCGCCAAGGTCCTGTCAATTGGCGTCCCAGCACCGCCGAAAGATGAGCCCAAGCCTGATAAGGCCGATAAGGAAACACCTTCTGCCGATGCCGGGTCGAAGGTAACGGCGACGAAGGCTATTGAGAAGACGGGCGAGACCACCAAATCAACAAAGAGCTCTAGCGGCAAGACATCGCCAACACCTTCCTCTGGACGTTCGAGCCCTTCGAGGGGCGGTAAAGGGACCCCTCGTGATTCTGATGCCGTTGCCAACGAACAGGCCGCGGACGTCGACGAGGAGACTCTCAAGGAAATATACGGAAAGGAACACGTCAACATCATCTTCATCGGTCACGTTGATGCTGGCAAGTCGACCCTTGGTGGTTCTATCCTGTACGCAACTGGTATGGTTGATGAGCGTACAATGGACAAGTACAAGAGGGAAGCGAAAGACTTGGGCCGAGAGACCTGGTATCTGTCGTGGGCGCTTGATCTAACCAAGGAGGAGAGGTCCAAGGGAAAGACGGTCGAAGTCGGCAGGGGATTCTTCGAAACCGAGAAGCGACGATACAGCATTCTAGACGCCCCCGGGCACAAGACCTACGTCCCAAGCATGATTGGAGGTGCTTCGCAAGCGGACGTCGGTATCCTCGTCATCAGCGCGCGAAAGGGAGAATACGAGACCGGATTTGAGAAGGGCGGGCAGACCCGCGAGCACGCCATGCTTGCCAAGACGCAGGGCGTCAACAAACTTGTTGTAGTTATCAACAAGATGGATGATCCTACCGTCAACTGGTCGGAAGAAAGATACAAGGAGTGCACGACGAAACTGGCGCAGTTTCTCAAAGGTACCGGGTACAATCTCAAAACCGACGTCTTCTTCATGCCCATCGCTGCTCAGCAGACTATGGGTATCAAGGATCGTATTCCTCCAGGTGTCTGCCCATGGTACGATGGCCCCTCTCTCCTTGAGTACCTAGATAACATGCAGGCTCTTGAGCGCAAGACCAATGCGCCATTCATGATGGCCATTAGCGGAAAGTACAGGGACATGGGTACCATGGTAGAAGGCAAGATCGAGGCGGGTGTGTGCAAGAAGGGGATGAGCCTAATCATGATGCCGAACAAAGAGAAAGTGGAAATCGCAGCTCTTTACGGCGAGACGGAAGACGAAATTCAGGTAGCCCAGTGCGGAGACCAAGTACGGATACGACTCCGAGGTATTGAGGAAGATGATATCTCCGCCGGATTCGTGCTCTGCTCGCCGAAACGCCTCGTCCATAATGTTTCCGCTTTCGAGGCACAGATCCGAATCCTCGAGCTGAAGAGCATCCTTACCGCCGGCTTCAACTGCGTCCTACATGTCCATTCCGCAGTCGAGGAAGTGACTTTCGCCGCCTTATTACACAAGCTACAGAAAGGAACGGGCAGGAAGAGCAAGCACCCACCGACCCACGCGAAGAGGGGAGACAGCATCATTGCGAGGATGCAAGTTATCGGTGGTGCTGGTTCAGTTTGTATCGAGAGATTCGAAGATTACCCGCAAATGGGTCGTTTCACCTTGAGAGACCAAGTACGTCCCCGTCTCCATTATCCGGCTCATTCCAAGCATCTACTAACTTATCCCAGGGCCAAACTATCGCCATCGGCAAGATCACCAAGCTTATCACAGACGAGTCCGCCTAGAGGGCGAGACCTTTTGTTGATGATGCTTAAAGGGGTAGCACAGTTAACCCCCTTGCCGCCAATAGAGTACGACACGGGCTCCGTTCAGCGTAAGGCCATAAACTAGCTATACGCGGCGCTATCTACGCGCAGGCGAGTTGTTTAGAATTAAACCATGAGCATCTAGTAGCGAAGGTAGATTAAACATGCTCAATAAAAGCCATTCTCTCCAAGGTTAAATGAAGTTTCTCCCTTTTACCTCTATCTAGAATAGACGACCACGTCTCTGGATAATTTTCACCCCATTAAGATGAAACATCGTCCAGTTGAACCTAACCCGGTATTATTAGGTCAGTATTGACGAGAATGTCTAGATATTCTATGTTTTTGGAGTTCGTATAAAATATTATGAGCAAAGCAAATCCTCTATCCTCCCTTTCCAACCCCTTCATCTATTTCTATCGGACCGATGGTTCTCGCCAACGCTTATGCTACCTAGTGTGCGAGTCGCTCAGCCCGGCTAACATCCGAGGGCGCTCGACGCTTAGGCGTGATATTTTTAACCCTTTTGTAACTCCACGCTCCTTATAATATTGACGTTTCTGTATGTTGAAAGTGACATTGAGATTCTTGGCGTATAGGTCTAGGTACCTGAATTAACCACCCCCTTACGACTCACTGAGCGCCGGGCGGAGATTTATGGGGCTAGATTAAGACGGCGATGGCGTACCTGCGCGCCATGTCTGTTATCTACCTGAGATACGCATGTGTCAAGGTTAAACATTATGGAGCTGAGATGTAACTTTCGAATTCGTCTTAAGTACACGCCTAGGCGTGAAGCTCCTAACGGTCTATGTTCTCGCTGCAAATGGAAACATTGTCGTACGTTCGGCGAATCGTCCGGCGCTCCGCTATTATGTGCGTGTAGGGAGAGAGTTACATATTTAGATCTTCGGTGGTACAGAACAGGCGGAGCTATCGTGAGCGAGGGGAGCTGCTATCTAGGGCACTATAGAATCCGTACAGCGCGGGATCTGAGACATTAATTCGTTACCGGTTGATCCCACTCCACGTTGGGATTCCCTACCGTTAATATAGAAACTTGTACGACCGAGTTAAGAAGGAGTGGCGTATGATAGTCAATCCCCTTTTATCGCGATGATATTCATTACTCGATTCGTTTTTGTATACCCGATATCAGAGATTCGTATGACGTCTCTCCGGGTCTCTCCGGGAACAAGCGGGAAGAGAACATATCGGATTATGGTTGGTGAAATGGGGCAATAAGCACTTAATCTTGCTCACCGACGATGCTTACGAGAGGTATACACGATGCCATCGGAGTTTACGGGGCACGATAACACCGTCCGTCCCTCCAGCTCGTCTTACTTGCAGCACAATACATTACAGTTAGGCCCGCTGACTTAGGTACCTACCTACCTAACTCATTGATACCCCAAGGTAATCTTGGCTGCAGCTCTGACCGGTGAGATAGCCTGGTTGTCGATCTCGGTCTGGTAGATGAGTAGGTGGGTAGTTAGGTGGCAGACGCATAGTTCGGATGGATTCGTTCATTCCTTCGTCTTCTATCTAGACCCATCGGGCTTGAATTCGCTAAGAGTTGACGGGTAACGGGCCGGCACTTGTCTCCATTGCGTGCACTTCGTCTCGTCGAGGACTCGATGTCGTGCATGGTGACCCCGTAGCGGGTGCCCGGATAAGGATGGATCTCATAGGACCTGGGGTTTTGTGCAGCATTACTCTACATCGTGTTGTACGGTTCTTGTGCTTGTGGAGCGTTCGGTATATGTGGAGGGAAAGGACGTGGATTCGGCTCGCGGGATCCACGATAAGAAATGGCGGCGGCGTGACGCGATTAGAGGCTGTTTTGAGGTTATTGGAATTGAGATTTCTTTGGGGACTCTGAAATGAAGGAAGAGGATTTCGTGTTTGTAGAAGTAGCATTTTGTAAAGGCTCATTTCTATGCTAGGATCTAGATTCCAAAAACACAAATCGATTATTGTCAAAGCCCCAAAGGTAGGGCAAGTAAGAAATCCCGTAGTAGCAGTGACACATAACGCCGGCAACCCATTAGTAGAAATAAGCGCACTAAACGCTATAAAAATATACCGCGCAAGCACCATCTCATAGCTTACTCTGGGGTTTGATCAATGCAAGCTTCGAGGCCAATGTTTCTTCCGCCTCCTTCTCTATCCTGCTCAATAGAGCAGCACACGTCGGGATGTCGTGAATAAGACCAATGACCTGTCCAGCAGTCCAGACCTATCATTCATTATGTTAACGAGCTTACTAAAGGTAACGAGGAGGATATCGGGCATCGCGCGACTTACACCATACTCAGGGTCTCCCTTGAGGAAAACCTCCCGGCCTCGTTTGCCACTCACATAGGGGGCAATTTCGGCAAATTCGCCCGTCTTGCTCTCCTTCTCAATCTTGATGACTTGGTCGGTCACCTTGTTGCGATACAGCCTCGTGGTGTTGGTCCATCTCCGCATTACCAGGGCCGTGTCGGTTTCCTGGGCCTTGACGATCTCCTCCTTGATCTTCTGGTGAATGGGCGCCTCGACAGTACACATGAAACGAGTGCCCATGTTGATGCCTTCGGCGCCGAGACACAAGGCTGCGGCTAAGCCCTGGCCGTCAGCGAAACCCCCTGAGGCGATGAAGGGCACCTTGAGAGTTTGGCGCGCCTTGGTAAGCAAGATGAAATTGGTGATGTCTGACTCGCCCACGTGTCTGCCCATCGCAACCTGCGTTTCAGCTACGCGACCAAACAAAGAGACTCGAAATGGGACCCGAAAACAGGCTTTACTGGTTTTACTCACCCTGCGCATTCGAACCCGTCGATGGACAGGAAATCGACACCGAGCTTGATTGCGCTCTGCGCGTGCCTGATGGTGGTGCACTTGTGGAGAATGATGATACCAGCCTTCTTCAGCTGAGAGATGACTGGGCCGGGGCTGTTACCTGCGGTCTCGACGATCTTGATACCCTCATCAATCACAACCTGGGCGTAGGCGCCGTAGTCCGGGGGCGCGAGAGCAGGCAGCAGGGTGATATTGACGCCGAAGGGGTTTTTGGTCATCTTCCTACACCGCCGGATCTCGTTCCTCAAGTCTTCGGGTGTGGGCTGGGTGAGAGCTGTAATAATCCCCAGGCCGCCCGCGTTTGACACGGCAGCAGCCAGCTCAGCATAGCCAACATGGTGCATCCCACCTTGTACAACAGGTATCTTTATGCCCAGGCGGCGCGTCAGCTCGGTGTCGAACGGCATCTTTGCTTCCTGACTGGACGTCTTATGTGTTGTCTATATTGCTGGAACTTGGGAATTTCGATACCCTGCTACGATTACGATGAGGAAATGAGGTAAATACGAGAAATCGATAATATAGAAACGAAAAAGGCCAACTGGGCGTAAGCAACAAAGCCGCAGGGAGAATCTTATAAGACGTTCATGATGGGAAATGGGTTGGAATTGAGATGCCGAGGCAGAAGTACCCCTGGTCCCACATTTAAGGTCATGCTCGTATACCACCTATGTATATATGGAGGTCTTACTACATGTACGTATTAAGTCCTAGGTACCTGGAACATGCGTATGATAATATAACAGCTTCGTATAAATTCTCGTTATAATTTACTAGGTATTACTACGCGCTGAAAACGGAAGGAGATTGGTAGTTCCCGATTTATTATATCTTAAGCTTTAGAATAAATGTGATGTTCTACCTAGGTCGGCAACCATTAAACTAATACATTGGACTTTAGAACTACTTATAGTGGGCATTTCCTAATCTGGTTGAGTGAAGCAAATATGTACCTGCGTACTTGTATGTACCTACGTAGGAAGCAAGAGCGAAGCTGGAATGAGATTGAAACCAGGAAGAATCCTCGGTAAAACTTGGACACGCATGTGCTCTCATCCACGTGCTGGCTTACGGTATACGACCAGGATAGGTCCCTAGGTACCTAGGTACCTACCCTAAGTACACGGAATCCGGGGTTGTCTACGGCCGAACTTGAACGTGCCCGCCAAGCGCTGGGGCTGTCAATCGAAGTCGCTTTTCTAATTTCCATTGTACTCTGATTAATTGGCTCTAATCTTTCCACCCTACAACTCTCACCATCTTTGAAACGCAAATAGGAACGAGGGCATCCGCAAAGCCGCCCGGTTCCGTTGGACTTGATTCGAAAACCCTTGAGAATCCACTGCTACGGTGGCCCATTAGAGCCACTTTGCCAAAATCAAAAATTGAGGTCGAATACTTCCTAAAAGGGTAAGGTTTACAGCACTGGCCATTCATAGACCGGTACATTCTTGTTTTACGAATATATATGCGTATAGATGGGCTATTTTCCTAGGAGTGTACTGTAATATAATAGATGAAATCAGTATAGATTTCTAGGTAAGTCATAACTTTAGTAAAAATGAAGGTAGGTAGGTAGGTAGGTAAGTAGGTAGGTAAGTAGGTAGGTAAGTAGGTAGGTAAGTAGGTAGGTAAGTAGGTAGGTAAGTAGGTAGGTAAGTAGGTAGGTAAGTAGGTAGGTAAGTAGGTAGGTAAGTAGGTAGTTGGCATGGCTAGCTTAGTACGAGGAATAGTATTCTAAGAAGAATTGAAGCTATTCCCGCAGCAGGTAGATACCTACCTACTTACCTACCTACTTACCTACCTACCTACCTACCTACCTACCTACCTAGGTGGTTCGCCTACTATGGGGATAGCTTCAATTCTTCTTAGAATACAATTCTTCTTAGAATACAATTCTTCCTAGAATACAATTTCTTGTACAAATGACAATACCGCCAATCCTTACTTCTTCATACTTACTTCTTCATACTTACTTTCTTCATACTTACTTTCTTCATATAGCCCATATGTGCGAATAGGCTCATTTCCATACCTTCTCTCAAAAATATTCAAAAAAAGAAAATTGTACATGTGAGTAAATTCTTTAATTGAAAGTTCATACGAATGTAATCGCTAACTTCTAAAGCTAGTCATATCAATAGGAATTTGATAAGGTCGTCATGATCCGTAATTTCATTAATGAAATATTCAAATTTCAAGTACTCCTTTAGCAATTATAAGTCGATTGGTCTGTGCTATGCTTCCATAATAAGCATAGCTAAAACTCATTTTTTTGATTTTGGCAAAGTGGCCCTTATGGGCCGCCACAACTGCCTTAACTATATACCCGGCACTTACATAAGTATATACATATGTCCTGGGTGATTACCCAATTGACAGCTCACATCCGATGCAAGTCCCTGCATTATCACCTTCTAACTCTTCGTCATCTCTCGGTGCCATTTGCGATTCCCTCGTTTCTCGTCCTGTACGCAGTGCAATATCTCAATCTAGCACGGACTCGACTCGTCGCTTATCAATATGACAGACGCATCTGAAAGGCGATGAGCAGCGGGACCCCTAGCCGAATGACGGGTGACAATAAGAACCATTCCTCCATGCCGTGTCACTCGCCGTTCATCCAACCACTGCAACGCGTAGGGTATTCTGCCAGATAATCTGCCTGGCGTCTATCCGCAGTTGCCTACTTACGGCCTAGCCTACATGCTTTTCTTCAACCAAGTGCTAATGTCCTTGGGCAGACGGAAGCGCGCCACAAAACTGGGCGATGTAGTGTCCCGATGTGTGGACGGGGCAAGCTGCCTTAATCTAAAGCCGGCCCTGCTTGACATCTGCTGGCAGCATGATCTGCTTGGATGGCCGAGACAGCTAACCATGTATGCATGGCTCGCAGCCGTGGTAATAGCCGCTGCTTAACTCCATCAGGTATCGCGAGGCAGATGAGACGCTCCCGCGGCGTCACGCTGGTCCCCTAGCGCAGATAATACCTAGCGAGGAAGGCCATGCTTAAGGGTACCTACCCAAGGACCACGAATCCTAACGTCTAGCAGGTCTGCTTTGCGTGTCATTACTATTACGGTACGCCTATCCGCCGCCGCCCGTCCGTCCCGGTCTTCCTTCGTCGGATTCTCGAAGCGGCCTCATCTATTGTTTGATTTCACTATCAGATACGTACCCAACCCCAGCAAGATGTAGACGCTCTGCTTATTCTACGCATCCTTGTGGCTAAGCCTTATATTAATATGTACTTAGATAAGGTGAGTGTCAGCGATGGATCTTCGCAAGGATGTTATGTCCTCCACATCAGCACGAAATGCGTGGGCCTGCTCTTTGCAGCGCTTGCCCAGTCTCGGCCGAATGAATTACCTACTTTACCATCCTTCTGTCTTCCCGGACATAGTACCGGCGATGCAGGGCTTCTACGTTCGTCCCGGTAATACCCCTTTCCATGTCTCTCCATATCCGACGATCCATACTAGCGGGTCGATTAGGCCAGTGTGCTACGCCTGAAATCTTCATTCTCTCCCATTCGCATGCAAGCCACCAGTCAAATATGGCTATCCGTATAACGAACCGGGGACTCGCAGCAGAACTGCGGTATGCAGGGCTGACACATGAAGAGAATATTGAAGAATATGCATCTGCCCTATCTGATGCCAACGCACATGATTATCATGGCCTGCAGCTGAGGCCATCTCCGCCAGCATCGTGAGGATGCTACTAACATGCGCCCTGCTTTCACTTCTTGCTTAGATACTAGATCACGCCCGCTGAGATTCGGTATTCCGCCCGTGTCATACTAACGCCCTGATGTGTAAATCGAAATGGCCATGGACTAAATGGCTTATCTTTTCGCTATGGGAAAAGCTAACGGAAGAAGTCTTAAGAAACGGGCTACGTCTATTTACAATAGAACATGCAAAGTAAGGTAATTTCATCTCCCTACGATTATTCCCTAGACCGGTCTACCAGGGCCGGCTTCTCCTTGGATATTCGATTCGCCAGTCACGAATGTCGGGTGCCTTTCCTTGGCTCTTGCATACCGTGTGCCTGGCCGTGAAGAGCAGGACCAGGTCGACGATCACCGGCTCCTACGACCAATCCGGGAAAGCAATACTCACCTTTGATCTTGCTTTAGCCCGCATTTTAGACATACCGTCAGGGGTCTTCGCAGCAATCGTAGGCGAACACCAATAACACCATATGTTATCCAACCCGGTTCATGCCTAACCACTTACCGAGTACCCGGCCTAACAGAAGGTCAGAGAAGAACGTGGCCCCCCGGCAAGTTACTTCTTCTATACCCAAGCTGGACTTCTCAAACGAGATGTCGTGTACTGTATATCGCCGTTGTCGCTATGCCACCAGCCGTTCCTTGATCTCTCTGCATGCTTGTTGTTAGCCCATCCAATTATATTTGTGTGTTCCGATCAATTGGGTCGAAATTTGGTACAAGGCCCCTGACAGTTCCCCCTGTCGGACGGAGGAGGGAAGGAAAAGGAAAGGAAAAAAAAAAAAAAAAAAAAAAAAAAAAGCAAACATTTAACAATAACTCGGCAAGCAGAAAGGCGTCTACGGCAGTCATCATTTCGTCAATAACCAATGCATCCAATGCACTAAGTCAGGCAGAAAACAGTACGCCTGAGAAAACCACGCTTTCCCATTGCAAACATGGACATGCAGTCGGCCTCGGATACATATTGATAGAATTAGACGTCGAGCCCGGGCTGTGCTCCAATAGTACAAGTACGCCTTAGGACTCGGGGAATTTTCTTCGATATTGATCACAAATGTCAGAACGTCGCAACGGCGGTAGCTGTCCGTCGTGGCGCGGCTCAACCACGTTGTTGGGTCTGAATCGTCGCTCAATAATCAAAGGCTTCCACGCCTGGCCCTTCGAATGGGTCTCCTGCGCGCTCCGAGCCCTACTATTCTTAACTCGGGTTCTCTCAGACACGCTTCGTTAGTCATCTGATTGGACGTAAATATGCTCTCCCGGCTATCGGGTTGAAACAGATTGTCAAAAGCTGGTCAGCCACCCCAGCGCTTGGTTGTCATACAAGCCGCGTAATAAGACGCATATGTACATGCTCCGGCGCATATTGGTTCCCTGCTACGGCAGCGCAGTGCGACTCCTTGAGCATAATATCTCCGAACTTGGGGATGATGGCATGACATTGGCCCCTACGTCAAGTTTGACAGCAATACGTCGGCCATCTGCTTTGCGTTTTTCCTGCTTCCTGCTCCCTGCTTCTTGCTCCCTGCTTCTTGCTCGCATGCCTGCGAAGTCCTCGCAGGAAGCTGTCACAGGCTGCACCCCCCGAGGCCCCGCCCCGACCTTGGGCGCACAACGAATGGTACGGTGTTCTAATCTTTTTCCTTTTTTTCTCATCTACGTCGTTTCAAACCTACCTACGCACATCGCTTGTGTATGGAGTATGCAGGTTATCATCAACCCGCGTCCAAGGTTGCATATATCGGATGCACCTACACCCGTCTTCTTTCTATCAATTGCCTTAACGTACCCTGCTCCATGGGGCTAACGCCTAGGCAGGGTGCGTATGTGTATGTGTATGTGTGTGTGTGCGTGCGTGCCGTCAATGTCTATCCCGTCGTTCATCGTCTTCCTGCGCTCTCTTTCGATGTACATGTATTCCATAGCCTACCGATTACCATGCCTCTTCATGCTTGAGGATGACATTCTTGTTACCCTACCGGAGCTAAGTATAGTACCCGACTACGCCTACCCCGAAGCGACCTCGTACGAGGTGAAGATACATACCTTGGTGAAGCTGATTTAACACACCATGGTAAGAGGAGAAACGAGAAGACAAGAAGAGAGAAGGGAAAAAAAAAAAAAAAAAAAAGCAATCCTTCAACCCACTTCGATATGTTTGCTTCCCGTGTCTCCTTCCCCAGGCCCATTGACCCTAGTAAGCAAGTTATGTATATTCAACAAGGGAATTCGTATGCTCACTCGTAACTTATATCGGCAATGAGAATTGTCGTTTATTTCCTACCTCATCCTCCTCTTCCACCACATCTACGCCTCTTTAGAGCTGGACCTGTCGCCCACCCACCACGTACACATACACGATGCATGATGCCGCCTCGTCTGCCGAATAATCTCCCATCCACAGCCGTACCGCACCGTTGCGCAAACAGCTAGACAGCCGCTAACTAATCCTTTCCTGCCACATCACCCGCCGCCTCTTCACCAGTCGCGGGTTTGATTTCGCTTTCCATCCCCTTGATGCCTATACGCCTACATAGATGGTTATCCTTCGTCCATGCTGCCGGCCGTGTGTCTCTCCTTTCCTAATCTAGAAGACGCGAGGGAACCCATTTTGCTTCGAATATATAAGGTATATACACGTCCCTGATCTTCCAGCCGGTCTCGAGTGTTGCTCTCTCCTTTCATCCACATCATACAAACACATTTTTGGTTATCATAGTTCTTCGTCGCAAGGACATACGCATCCACCCAAAGTCTTAGCTTCTCCCATTGCCTCGTACACGAAAAAAAAGAATATCCAATCACCATGTCGTCCTCACAACAACAGGCTTCGAACACGCCGTGGCAAGACCGGCTGGCAGGTGGGACAAACACAACGCTCGGAGTTTCTCGTAGCACTGACTAACCTGCTCGGCCAGAGGTTTGCCGCGAATACCAGATCCAGGCTCCGCACTTCCAGATCGTATCCGACAGGCGCGGTAAGCCTATGTTTCTCCATTGGCACTAACGGGCGGTAACTAACTTAAGCTCCTCTCGATGCCTAGGTGGCCGTACCGCTTGGTCCAGCATAGTTACCGTGTACGGCAAACGAATCGAAGCGCGCTACTGGTACGACGGGAGGAACATCACTAATGCTAGGGAGGACGCCGCGGAGGCGGCCTTGAACTGGCTTTCGAACCAAGCGAACTTGTCGGCGACCTGGTAGACGGCTCCTCGGGAAAGTAACCGACCACGTATCAATTCGACGTTTCGACTTAGCGTCGCCGACCGGCGTGCGTGGCTTCTCATCCTCATCCTCCTTCCCAATATACGCGATTTCTCACTTCAATACCCCCCGACGATAGGTTTTGGGGTTGTCTCCTCGCATTACGACTTGAACTTCCTGTTCTGTAAGATACTGGCAAACCGGAGTTTGGGAAAGGATCTGGCTGCCCCACGGCAAGGACACGAGAAATAGGGAAAAGAAAAAAGAGGATGGGACAGCAATTACATGAGCATCTACAAACTCGGCGCAGGTTCCTGGTTCACTGATTGGTTTCCAATGGGCACGACTCTGGGGACTTGGTATTCCGGCCCGCTACGAACATTTTTCAGGTAGCGAAGGCGTGTTTTACACTACGACGGCGGGGGATCATCACCGGGAACGGAGCTGAAAAAGGGCAGGGATTGCTTGCGAGGATAAGGCGCAGGACTTGGATTCTTGGGCCACTTCGTCGTTTCTCAGAAAACGAGACGCGGGTGGGATTGCGTTGGATTTTCTTTCCTGCTTCTCTTCGTTTCAACCTCTTCCACATGACTTTTTGGAAATGATGATGGGACGGACGGGATGAGGAAAAAGCAAAGCTTGGCCTCATTGTGAAAGCAAATTGGGGGCACCATCGCTCGATCGGTCTTTTATTTTGTTTTATTTTATTTTGTTTTATTTTATTTTATTATATTTTTTTTTTGTTTTCCTTTTTGTCGAATTCACGGACCCATACCGCATGCCAAATAATGACAAGGGTGGTATTTTATTGGGTTCGTTCGGGTTTGGTTACGGAACAAACCAAGACATTCGCGAAAGAGCGAAGGAAAACGAAAAAGCAACGGCTTATATCTAGCGAAAGAGGACGAGCCGGAATGGGAAATTGGGATAGGATATGGATCACTTGATCAGGACTAATGAATGACGCCGATCTCTTAACGTTCATGCTGTCGTTGCTTTTTGCATTCCCCTCCATATGATTTATTTTGTTTCTTCCAACGAAGCTAAGAAGGATAGGAAAAAAAAAAAAAAAAAAGCCCCGGCATGTTTAAAATCATCTAGATGACGCGATGGTACACTCTTCTCGAAACATATGGTATCGAGGGTTTGTGGGTGTCGATGTTCCTGCTTACTGTAGCATTCGTATGCATGCATGCACTCCTGAAATTCGTCTGATAGAAATAAATGCAACGCCAGTCAGGGACGAGACGTAAGCTAACCTATTAACCTACTAACCTACTAACCTACTAACCTAATAGTACTGTACCTCTGCCCTACTATGCAAATGCGCCGCCACACCTCTATCGAGTATACCGTAGATGCGCCGGTTTACGGAACGATGATGGGGGGTGTGCACGTATCCGTCGATATATGAATTTCTAGTCTTCGGCGGGTTTCGACTGCAGAATTTCCCATGGTCAGCTATACAGATAAGCTGACGATGGAGACTGCATACGACCTCCGGGTTTCAAGCTAGGTCATGTGCTCCATTATTACGCCATCGCGGATCTGGGTCCTGGGCCCCAACAGGCGGAGCGAACCTTACTCTAGATGGTAGCCTCACGAACCCCGAAGTAGCGTAGTTGGACCGGTGAGCTTCCACGGCCACGCTAGCAGCACAAGGCGGCGGCCATCACCTGCAACCACCGGGGTGTCGCATGACCAGCGTTGTCCACGGCACGCTCCCATCCCAGACGGCGGCCGAAGGAATGGGCGAGACTGAGTCAAGAATGAGCTCAGAGGCGCCGATGCGGCGCAGCGCCGGCAGGTTCTAGTGAAGATTCGAGACATGAGTATGTCTTATAGTATTATGCCCTAACTTGGGGCCGTCTTTGACCGTTCGAAGGCGTCCTCACATAATGAGACACGTCTCCGCTCGACAGGCGTCAACAGGAACTGGGGGGACGAAAGGACTAGAAGGTAAAAAGGGTGAGAGGGTGAGAGGGCGAGCAAGCGAGAGCGAAGCCTCGAGGACATGGTCAGGAATCCGTGCCGAATTCCAGGGACCTTACTCGAGTTCCCCTCCCTTAGGTAGCTGCATGCGTGTGGTATATACTTCACACAGCAGCAGACGTGGACATGGTGGGGTCAACCCTAGGGATGTATAGCCCTGTTATGATCCGCGCCCATCACCCGCGTGGGGGAAAAGGTAGCAGTAGGAGGATTTTTTTTGGGGGAGGGGAGGGGGAACCGGATCTACAAGCAATGAATGGGTGGGTGGACTTATAATAGGGAGAAAGAAGATCGAAGGGCTTATTAGCCCCTATAATACGTAGAATAGAAGGGTTCTAGATTGCTGGACTATTGGACGAGGGAATACTCCGACGAAAGGAAACAAAGAGAAGGTCTGAAAAAAGACAAATGACAATAGACGGAAATAGAGAATTTAAGCATAACACGCGAGATTGTCTAGGGGCTGTATTACTTAATAACCGAATCGCGGGGGGAAAAAAGAGGGAGGAAAAGAGACATATCATAAGGGGCTGACAGATGAACTGCTGTGGCTGTGAAACAGTAGATGTGGCTTGTATGTGGTTACATAACACTGCAGCTGTGGCGGGGTTCTGCTCTCCAAATCCGAAACTCCATGTTGCCCCGCCATCCCACCATTTAACGAGAGAAAGAATAAAACGTGGGTACCGTAGCTGGATGGTCCGTGCTTCGGATCAACTGCGGGCCAAGATATCGCCGAATTCCATCATCAGATAACATTTTTCGCCGGAACATCACCATCAATCCGACGAACGTCGCACGGGGGACGGCACAAATAGGGGTAAACACGAGGCATTGGAAGTCGGGACGAGACATTCAACCGATGCGTACACCTACATAACCGGAATTGACACCATGTCGTGCAAATTGAGCCCCTGGGGCGCCTCTACCGCCGTCCGGAATCTCAGCATACGGACTCGGCGAACACATACCACATCCGCCCTTCGAGCAGCAGCAGCCCGTCCGCAGTCGCAAACGGCACATCTACCGACCTGCCTAGTACTCAGCAGAGGATACACAAACGACACGACCTCGCGACTACCACCCGGCTACCAGTCCGACGAAGCCTCCATACTCGCGTCGCAATCGGCCTCGGGGCCCGGAGGAGAAGTGAAGAAGCAGGAGCCCAGGTCCCCCGAGGTGTTCGCGCCCAACTTCCTCAACTCCGAGGCCATCGACGCGCTCGAGAGGGCGGCCGCGGGCCTGGACATCGACGGCGAGGACGACAGCGGCCTGCTGTTCAGCATGCCGGAGAAGCTCGGCAAGCACGAGAAGCTGCAGGACAGGTACCATCCCGTGGTCGACCAGGTCACGAAGCTGCTGATGAGGGACGGGAAGCTGAGCAAGGCGCAGAGGGTACGTTTATATCATCCATTTCATTCTTCCTCTACTTCCCCCCCGTCTCGGTGCGGGTGGGATTAAGGGGGAAGGGTGGGGCGGGAACCGAAACGAAAGAGAAGACAGACATATATATATACGTATGTATGTATGTCTGTAAATAAGCACAAGCTAACACGGACCGCAACAGCACATGAGCCTCATCCTGAACTACCTCCGGACCTCGCCGCCGCCGCGGGTGTCGCCGCTGCGGCCGCTTCTCCCGGGGGCGCCGCCGGCGCACCAGCTGCCGCTGAACCCGCTGCTGTACCTGACGCTGGCGATCGACTCGGTGGCGCCCATCATCCGGATCCGCAGCATCAAGGGGGCGGCGGGCGGCGGGCTGAGCCTGGACGTGCCGGAGCCGCTGGCGGTGCGCGCGCGCCGCCGCACCGCCGTCGTCTGGATCCTCGACGCCGTCCTGCGCAAGCGCTCCGTCGGCTCCGGCCGCGCCCAGTTCGCCACCCGCTTCGCCCAGGAGCTCGTCGCCGTCGTCGAGGGCCGCAGCCCCGTCTGGGATAAGAGGGGCCAGGTCCATAGGCAGGGCACCGCGGCGCGAGCCAATTTGACGCATCAGGCCGTTGTGGGGGGGAGGAAGAAGAGGAAGTGAGGGGTGTGAGGTGTACTCCCCACCCCGTTTTTTATCTTTTCTTGCGGGTTGGGTGGTGGTGGTGGTGGTGGTGAAATACGTGGTCAGTTGGTAGGAGGCGGATGGATGGATGGATGGATGGATGGATCACTGTATAAAATCTGCGAGGGAGGGAAAAGGGGCTAGGGAGGTAGATGCAATGGCTATTTGAAAATGCCAGTCGACAATCCGTTGGCTCGATATGGCACGACTCGTAAGGAGAGGGCGATAACATGGCGGATTCCCGCAGGTTGTGTACATCTATCTAGGTAAATACCGACCTACCTACCACCTACTTAACCTTGGTGGTCACGTACCCGGCTCATATCGTATGTACCGACCTATGTATGATATAACTCAAAAGACTCTTGTGAAAAAAGAAGCAGCCTTGATTGTTCATATACCTTCAAGTGAATCGTCTTTAGAGCTTTAATAATCTTCATTGGGCAGACTCGAGCTGTCACGTCTTGCCCTCCCACCATTATACCTTCATTTCCTCGCCACATCGTATTCGGTAGTATTTCATTTCCAATTTCTTCATTGGTAAGCACAATGAGTAGGAGGGAACTTGAATTAAAACCAAGAAAGAGGCATGGAAGTCACACGTAACGAACAACAGCTTTAGCGAGGCTGACTTTTTATCACTCTAAGTACTCTTCTGTCTATCTAATAGCATAAGACATAATCGACGAGCAAGCAAAGGGGTCACGCGATCCCATATGCATGTTGTCCCACCGGTGCCCATTTCGTCCCGCGCTCTTCCGCCACGTATAAGCCGAGCGCATCTATTAGAGGCGCCCATGATACCGCATTAAGAATGCGCTCCATGAAAACTGTAAGCGAAGAAGCAATTGTCGCCGAGTCTGGATGCCACAATACAACCATACAGGATGCGGCTCCCCTTCTACCCTTTTAGGGTTCAACATTTCTAGCCGACCTCGCTCTCCTACATTCGCATCATGTTCTGGTAACTACCTACATTTTTACCTGGCCAATGGTACTCGAGTCGCTGTCCTATTTCAAGTTAAACATCTTTCCGGGCGCAGACGCCGGCGTTCCAGGTACAGGGACCCCAGGCTTCCTAGACGGCGTGGCTGGCCCGACCACCATTCCTCCTTCCACCGGCGGGGTATCCGTCCTGGTGACACCGCCGGAGCCAACCTTGGACGGGGGCTTGAAGTTAGAGGCGACACCTTTGGCATAGATCTCCTGGAGCATGGCGTCAAGGATGCCAGCCTCCTTGAACTCCTGGTACTTTCGGTACAGCTTCAGCGCCGTCCTGGCGTCCTCGATCGAGTCGTGCGTACTCTGCTGGATGTCTTCTTTCAGGAGGGTATGCGCGAGGAACTGCAGACTAAGCTTTCGCAAGCGCTCTTTGATGAAAAACAGGTCGCTTGTGTCGATGACCTGCGCTTTCGGTACGTGTATATTAATCACTCTGAAGTCTTGCTTTAGTCCGTGGCCCAGGAATTTGCATCCCAGGTTCAGGAGGATCCATATTTTCTTATACGCAATCTTCAGCGGGACGAGATTGTGGCCCTTTTGCTGCGCTACCGTAGCATCCAGGTCCTCGGGGGTAATTCCGGAGTACGAAGTCAAGTAGTCGACAACCTTCTCCTTGATAGTGATATAGTCGTCGATGAATGGGACTCCTTCATCCATGCCTCCGCCTCGAACAATGGAAGTTCGGGCTAAGGCGTGTACGGTCGGTCGGATAATCTTAGAATCGCCGTCTGAATGCATCTCTACCTCCGGCTGAGAAATCTTGACAAATTCTGTGTCGATAGCAACAATTGTGTCCGGCCCAGCTGGCTCCGTCTGCCTGTCTAGAGTCCTGTACGTTTTCTCCGGTCGATCGGGTCTACAAATCTGTTAGCATAATTTCGCGGACTACCAGGCTATAGACTTACTGAAGGTCTAAGTAAAGTAGTCTAGAGTCCAGATTCTGTTTCCAGGTAGAGTCGAGTTCGTTGTTGGCGGTTTTGATTTGGTATGCGATGACGGACGGAGTCTTCCAAGACGTGTTGAATGTCAACGCTTCCTGAGTCGGAACCGGTTTGACGTAGAAGTCGTTGAATAGATACCACTGGCTCTGGCCGGGAGCTACCGGAGCGGAATGCGCAACTAAACCCTTGTTAGCCCCTATTCCCCGTGTCGACCCGTAGGGACTACGGAAGCTTACTGTTTGCCATGGCCACAAGGTGGGAGCGCTGTTGCTGGCCACCCTCGATATTGACGGCGAGACCGGTCAAAGAGTATACCGTGATATTATGAATCCCTCGCTGCAAGTGCAACTTGAGGTCTTCTCCTTCGTAACAGAAGAATTGACCATTGTCTACTATAACGCCAATCTCTTCCGGCAACCATCCAGGGGTCGCCCAGAGCCGCCGGTGATCATTGTTGTTAATTGCGGTCGCGAGCATTAATACGCTAGGTATTCTGTGTATTGTTTTTCGCGTGGCTAATGTCTGGTACCTATGGCAGTTATTACACCATCCTTTGTTGGTGGTCTCTCTCTCCACGCTCATCTTCAGTACCTGGGAGAACGTGGTCCCTCGTATTCTTGGGTTTCGATGACCGGATTTCTAATACGGTTAGCTCTTGATGTTAAAATAGTAGAAATTGGTTGCGCGTACGTTCTGCGGATACATCAACTCGTTTACCATTGTGTGGTCCGCTTTTGTAGTCTCGCTTCGACAATTCATGCAGCGGATAGAGCTGGTCGCGGAAGTTTGAAATAGCTGTATTCTTCGGTTAACGACGCCCGGGGTTATACGCAAAGTAAACTTACCTCTTCGAGTGCTCCGGGACGTGGTGCGTCTGGAGAATAAGACTGGGGGTTTTGGGCCATTAGACTATAATTCTGGGTCATTTGCCTGAGGAGAAACCGAGTCAACTGCTGCACCATAATGGTCCTGGACGCGTGCGGTTCTTCCTCGAGTAGGCCCAACTTGCCGGCTAATGAAAATTAGTTGATAGGTCGTAGACGGAAAATGTGGTAATAACTTGCCGTCGGAGTGATAACTAAGTGTTTTGGTGAAATTGGATGCTTGGCACGCCTCTCCTTCCGCTTTATAGAGCATGTCGAAGAGGAATCCCAACTCGCAGAGGAGGCACAGCTCGTCGACACAGGCTGTTGCCGCATGTTGGAGAGCAATATTTCGGATCAAGGGGGTATAATGCATGACCTGCAACAGCGGATTTGCGTAGGCGTTCACGATATGATTCTGTAAACCAGAATACTGGGTTTTATTGAAGTAACTGGGTTCTCTATTAGCGTAGTTCTGTAGATGGGGTCGAATTAGCCTACCCGAAATCGAAATCGTCGATCCCGAACTTGCTATACTTTATTTCGATATTCCGATACGATTCGGGAACCTCGATTTTGAGGCTTTCGAGCTTAGTGTCCTGTAGAATCTGGGGAATCTCAGGCACAACCTCCTCAGGAGCTGGCGTCCCTGCGGGGGACTTGGCGGCTTCTCTCGCCTTTTCGCTTAAGAACTTGGGGGGCTTCAGAGAGCTCTGTGGGCTTTCGGTATTCCGTGTGTCTTCAACTTGGTTCCTTCGCAATGGGCGTGTATTCTTGCCATAGTAACCCCAATCCCTCTCCTGAAGCGTTGCTAGAAACTGCGGATCGATTTTGACAGGAGGAGCCCCAACTTCTGTTACCATGTTGCTTGGCCACGCCGACAGCAGTACTTCTCTATAGTACGGCATACCGACAGAGCTCAGCGGACTAGTACAACGTCAGCAAGGAACGCTACATCTTCACTTGGCTTCCCTTACGTATCAGGAGTATCAAACTCGACTCGGGGCCCCGTCCCGGAATCGGCGGTTTCTATGGGTGTAGGGAATTCAGCAAAGTGAATCTTGTTAGGCGAGCCCCAGAGGTGTATAAAACAATCGCCGTCCGCGAGGGCAATCGCCTCGCCTGAGGAGGCGATTTCTATCATCGAAAAGTAAGACAAGCTGTTCGCTTGGCGTACGTTACTGGTGTTAGGATTCATGAGATCTACTACGTGCATTTGTCCGATCTGAGACATAACAATACTCGTTGTCGACATGCGAGGATGCATCCGAACATAAGCAGCGCCAGCCGGGAACGGAATAGGGGACATAGAAACCATATTCTTTAGATCAAAAACGTTAACGAACGGGTCGGGCATATAGTTACCGCCGTGCCTCATGGAGTATCCGCAGGTAACGATGAAGTCGTGTTGCGCATCCATGTCGTTGATTGCGGCGGTATGCGCATTCCAGATCTTGATGACCTGGAAGTTGAGTGAGTCGATGATGTGGACGGCGCCGGTGGGTGTCGCGGCGCATATATATCGACTTCTTCTCATGATGATATATTTATGTTCCGTCGTCACCTAAAGAAGAATATATTAGTGATACCCTCTCATGTCTTCGCGAATCCATGGGTCGCACCTGTTTCGAGATCTCGCCCTTGTTGGTGTCTATAACGAACATCTTATCCTGTTCCCCAGCAACTAATATCTCAGCAGTGCCCTTCGATGTGAAACTCATACACCGCAGCTCCGACATGTCCTCATGCCTGTATTATCCGCTGTAAGCAATCCATACAGTAAGCCTCTTCAGGATCGAGAGAGATCGAGAGAGATCGAGAGAGAAGCCCCACCTAATTGACCACAGAGGAGGACCTCTTCTCGAGGCCATATGCACGCCACGGGAGCCGAGGACAATGACTCCCTTGTCGTTAAAGAGTATCTGCCGGACGGGCCCATCTTGTGAGGTATGGGCCTTGAAGGACGTGTAAGGCTGCAGTTTTGTACCATAGAAAGAGGAGACGCGCCCCTACACTAGCTATCAGCACGGCTACAGGGTGACAGCGGCTAGAAGGGTTAGACGGGAGGTCGCTCGTACGTATTCGTTGCCGGTCCATAGGAGTTCTTGACTAGTGTCGAAGGCTAGGACGGTGACGGGCGTGGGCATGGCCCGGAGACCGGGTGGTGGGAAAGGTATGCGCGCAACCTGCATGGGGAGAATAACGTCAGTACGGGCGTGCCTCAATTGAGAGGTATTCATAGATCCTTCACGACGTGGGCGGATCTTGGTAAGGGCAAAGGTTCACCCCTCCCATAGCGGGTTGGATCTGGGTGTCGATTTCTCGCGATTGAAGGCAAATTAATGATCGTGGGGTTCGCGGCATGCTCACCTCGTCCCAATCTCCGTCCATCTTGGGCAGGTTGTCATCCTCGGCCTAAGTTCATCAGAAGATATATTCCATCCTCCGCGTCGGAAGGCATATAAGTATTATGATTATGTCGCGTCCCTACGAAAGATGAAAGATGCGAATGGAATGGAATAATATTGGCGGGACGTTGTCACTTGGTGTCACCCCATCCATCCCACTTCAGCCGTTGGATTACGTTATTTGTTCCTAGGGCCGTTTGGGTACCACCCTACACCGTATGGGGATAGGCAAAATTGGCGAGGATATTACGGTGTATGGTTTATTTCCCACGTTGTGACCCCTGTCCATTCCACTGCGCGTGGTACCTATTTCTTATCGATAGGCCGACGCCCTACATGTACCCCAGATGTTTGCTACACGTACATGTACCCGAGACAACCAATCCCGATAATTATCTCATACCAGCCACGGATCTCGGTTTTGACTTCGAATCTCCTTCCCAACTACTGATTACCTGCTTTCTCTGTTAGCTATTGAAGCTATTGAAGGATCGAGTTTACGACTATATCCCCTATAACTACCTGGCTACCTAGGTAGGTAGCTGCTATATGGTAACCGGCATATTCTTATGGTGTCAACTACGAAATCACCGAGGCAATTCAGGTTTTGACTAATGGATAGCTTCTTAATTATCACATCCTAACTCTTTTAGATTTAAAATAAAACTTGTCTAAGTTTTGATTGCGCTTCCCTAATGGAGAACACCCCACGCAGGCGGGCGGGCATTCGTCCGCCGCGAGCAATCGTTCGGTATCCTCGCATTCAATCTATACGGCCGGCCCCTTGCCGGCTTAAAAGTGCTCTGCGTCCCGTCTTTTTGCGTCCGGTGTATCGCATGTACCGATCATCGTTGTGGTAATCGTCATTCTACAGACGCGTGTTGTGCCCCAGAAACCAATGCCAAAGATGCTGAACTCCTAACTTCGGGTAATTAAAGCGAATAAAAAAAAAAAAACTCAAAAAAAAACTCAAAAACTCAAAGATGCCGCGAAGCGCCTTGCTTTTAAATGACTGGACCCGCTGCCTTCACGTCGTCGGTGGCTTCCGAATCATACTTCTTGAAGTTCTCGATGAACAATGCGCCGAGTTTCTTCACCTCCTGGTTGAAGCTGTCTGCACCCGCGGTCCAGGCCGTCTTCGGGTTAAGCAGCTCCGTAGGCACACCGGGGCAGGTCTTGGGCACCTGGAGGTTGAAGACATCGTACGTCTCGTACTCGACCTTGGCCAACTCTCCGGAGTGAATCGCGTCGAGAATTGCGCGAGTGTACTTGAGCGGGCATCGCTTGCCGCCGTGGACGTAGCCGGCACCGACCCAGCCGGTGTTGAGGAGCCAGGCGTTGGCCGAGTGCTTTTCTATCTTGTCCGCCAACATCTTGGCGTATCTCATGGGGTGGAGGGCTAGGAAGGGTTGGGCGAAGCAAGACGAGAATGTGGCTTGAGGTTCCGTTACACCGTCCTCAGTTCCAGCCATCTTGGAGGTGTAGCCGGAGATGAAGTGGAACATGGTCTGGGCCCTGTTGAGCTTTGATATCGGCGGCAATACGCCACGCGCATCGCAAGTCAGCAGAATGATGTTGCTAGGGTGGTTCTCTGATAGGCAGGGAATCTTGGCGTTGTTGATGTACTCGATTGGGTACGCGCTACAAGTATTGTTAGCTTCACGCTTACTAACACCGCATCACAAGGCTTAACTCACCATCTCGTGTTCTCGGTAAGGGTAGCATCGTCGTAATCGACTTCTCTGGTTTCCTGGTCGAACACGACGTTCTCCAGTACGGAACCGAAACGGATGGCGTTGAAAATATCTGGCTCCTTCTCGGCCGAGAGACCGATGCATTTGGCATAACAGCCGCCCTCGATGTTGAAAACGCCCCGCTCGCTCCAGCAATGCTCGTCGTCGCCAATCAGAGCTCGGTTAGGATCGGCAGACAGAGTAGTCTTACCAGTACCGGAAAGGCCGAAGAAAAGCGTGACATCACCATTCTTACCCTCGTTCGCCGACGAGTGAAGGGTGAGGACGTTGTGCTTGATGGGCATCTCGTAGAACAAGACGGTGAAGACACCCTTCTTCATTTCTCCGGCATACTCGGTACCGAGAATGACCATCTCCTTCTCGGCAAAGTTAATGGCGACGGAAGTTCCCGAGGTCATCCCTTCGGTATATCGGTTAGCCGGGAAGCTGCCGGCATTGTAGATGGTGTAGTCGGGGTGGAAGTGCTGGAGCTCCTCCCGCGAAGGGCGGATGAGCATGTTGCGCATGAACAAAGCATGATAGGCGCGGGCGCAGATGACGCGAACACGGATTCGGTATTTCTCATCCCAGCCGGCGTAACCATCGACGACGTAGATTCGCGTTCGAGTGTTCAAATAGTCAACTGCACGTTCGCGGTTGATTTTCCAGACCTAGATTCAAGGAGTGACCCTCGCGTTAGCCGCTACTGGTCCATCGCAACAAAACCCAAATCGAGACCAAGGAAAAAATTGGAACACATGAATATCCGGTGGGGCTGAAAATTATCCCGGGTTTGTGGAAGGGCGGACAGGCGGGGTGCAGTCTATTGCCGGATCTGGGCCGAACTGCCCGGGGTAGCGCGTCTTGGATGACGCCAATGACAGGGGTAATGTCTAACTCTCGAGTCTAGGCCAGACACCACGAGACTTCTCGAAAGGTGCGTGATTCAGCCCAGAGCTAGGCAATTGGGGTAGCATTCGACCAATAGGTAAATGCAATAGTTAGTCTCGAAGAAGAATGGAAGCCTGTGACGCAAAGAATCGTCATAGTCAACCCAAAATCGAGAGCACGAAGGATTGTCTCAATCATCGCATAACTCGCCTGATCATGATGAGGGATGGAGATGTGCTTGACGACAATAATTGGGAGGTAAAATAATCATGACGATTGGCCTCTTACCTCAGGAGCCATTGGCTTGTTAACGGGTCCCCACCTGTAAGAGAATTAGTTAACCTTCCGTGATCTCATGGCGCATGTATTGGGACGAGAATCCTTACCAGATATCTTTCTCTGATGACGGCTCCTTGACAATCCTCTTATCCGAGGGTGAACGCCCAGTCTTCGCTCCAGAGTAGGCAGTCAACGCACCGCTCGATGCTATGGCCGAACCCATCTCGTAAACCTTTACGACACGTCAGTACGAGTTACGAAGTTGGTCGCGTGACCCGGGTTAAGGGGTCCTCTTACAAGAGCATCTTCGTACAAGGCGGGAACTGATGGGTTCGGAATCTATGTCTTGTTAGCTGAAGTCCCAGCAATGCGCTTGGGGTCGTCCCGACTCACGATGGCGACTCTGTCATAGTCGATGTGTGCCTTCTCGTGTAGCTCTTCTTCTGTATCGGGTGTCAGCGGCTTAGCGAACAAAGGATAGGAACGCTATCCCGGGAAATTCAAATCCAAGGCTTCGTTTCGTACCTAACTCGGTGTGTTCCCTTTCATGGTGGGGCCTACAAACGATAATCGTTAGGCGTTGACTCTTACTCATAATTCAAGGGGTATAGGTCACTTACTCTACACCACCAGGGTGAAGAGCCGTCTTGTTGACTTTGTTGCTAGGAATCACTAAGGTCATTGTTAGCTCTCTGGTGCCTCTGGGATGAGAATAACACGCTGTCCTCCTCCGCCTGTCGGGACCAGCTTACTTTTGTGATATTGGAGAAGAGAATGGGAGTGACCGGTAGAGAGCTGCTGAGACTTGGGACCCTTAACTGTGGGATCAGTGTAGGGAGAAGCGGTTCTGACAACTGGGTCGGCCATGGTTCTTAAACTCGACAAGTTTCGGGAAGGAAGTGGATTGTAGCAGATAAAGGGATAATGGAAGCCGAAGACAAACGGGGAATATCGATATCTAATTTCATTAAATGGGGCAGTGGACGATACGCCGGCAATGCAGCTAAACTTAAGGTAAAATTTCGGTCTGCTAGTCATGGACCAGACCCGAGGATATATAGGGGAGACGGAAGGTGTGGAGATGGGGAAACTGGATCGAGACATTCCACTGGCTAGCACCGTCGTTGTCATTGATTAGGCACAGAGGCACGAATTCAAACCGGAGCGAGCCTCCCTGCATCATCGGGAAAGGCAAGCTGAACAGGGCTCTTCCTTTGTCCTGCTGTCTCGGTACCGCAACAAGGATCTTGTGGCGTGGCGTAGCGTAGCGTAGCGTAGCGCATAACCGTCAAAGATCGTGGGCAAGGCGGAGGGTTAGGTGGACCAAGCATCCAGGAGGCGGAAGTTGGGGAGAGGTTGACCGGGAAGTGGTGTGGTGTCATGTGCGATCGACCTTGACTGGTATC
This sequence comes from Pyrenopolyporus hunteri, assembly GCA_902806595.1. NCBI lineage: Eukaryota > Fungi > Ascomycota > Sordariomycetes > Xylariales > Hypoxylaceae > Pyrenopolyporus > Pyrenopolyporus hunteri. The sequence goes on along the minus strand of CADCXC010000011.1, from coordinate 406,375 downwards.
GTGCTATTCCGTATTTTCCCTCAGCCTCTCGAATCCTTGCAACGGTCCTGCACCCGTCAAATATTTTCACCAAGGGTTATAGGCTGTCGGCCTGGGACTTTACCCATCGTTTTCGTCGCACGTACATCAGGATCTACGTAGGGTAGTACGACATTACGCTTGCATTGGCTTTTCTTGATCCGAGTAACTGAAGCCGATCAGGCCATTCCAGGAAATTATCTTGTCTATATTGCTGCTACGACTGTGTAAAGGAAGTTCCAATGGGATAATGGGATGTATGTACACGAGAAGGAAAATCACATATGAGTTTAGGGGAAATGGAAGTTGGAGAAAAACGGCAAACGGGACAGCGGGGTATCGATACGTACTTCCCCGTATTTCCTTACGCCCCGCAGAGGGGCGACCTATTACGGAAAGGGTAAACCCCGTACGTTGACAGGGGCAAGGGGAAGACCACGATGCCTTCAAGAACCTCGGAAATCTAGGGTTAATACGTAACGGGAACATGACGTAAAATAACCAAGGGCCGACGTATAGTCAGATGAGACGCAGGAAATTTCCAATCATTTTTTAAATTTCTATTTCATCAGGTACCTCTCTTATAGTACCGCAATCCACACACGAAGGTACGAAGTTGCTTCGGTTGTAATTACATGTTTGTGGAAACTAAAACGAACGGTCTTAAATTGGAACGTTCGCGTTCATGTTCAAGCATTATCGGAGCTGTCCCTGATAACGCTTATCACAGTTGATAGGGTATTCCGTTTCTGCTCATCATAATGCGGCTTTCACATGTTCCCACCGGTAGATCGACGTCTGGACTCATGAGTCCTTGATATTCCGAGATTTTCATACCGAAACATGTAAACTCGCATTGAAGTATGTAACATTACCATTGGCCGAAACTCGTAGAAATGATGTCCTCTGATTAAGTATTTGGGAAGTCGTCGATAACGGCCCCTGCGTGTGTAGGTACCTCAGGTAGGTACCTCAGGTACTCACGTACACGAATAGCGACCCGAGTCTTTCCATCAATCCAACCCTGCATGGAGATCACTCGGTACTTGGGTAAGGTCTTTCCAGCCGCCAAGATCTACAGACGCGGCTCGACGCGCACCGCGCAATCGCCCTTGCATCGCATATCTACGCCGAACACGCGATTCGCAACTCTGCCTTTCGTTCCGCTGCATGTTTTTTTTTTTTTTTTTTTTACCTCTTTCCTTTTTTTTCCTTTTTGCATTCCTATGTAAGACATTTCTCGCCCCTATCATCCCATGGCCCTACCGAAGTTCACCCATAATTGTGATAAGTAGATTACCAGACGTTCCGAAATCTTCCGGTCCTTTAGAAATTCGCTGGGTCCTAGTCGGATATCATTATGACGACGTTTCACAGAACCAAGAAAAGATAAGTCCTATGGAGTTCTTAGATTAGTTTCGTTACGTAAACTGCGAATCGCCCAAGCCATAGTGGAGGACCTAGATCACGATGCCTTCAATCCCCCTACCCACCCCCTTAACGTAATGAATGATACCCCAAATTGAAATTTTACGAGAAATTTTGGAAGACCACGTGAAGTCTACTTGTAATGTCATATTCCGGGGGGTTATAAGCCAATTGTCCAATAAGCATTCTCCAAGATCAACGCTTAGACAAATCAGAGGCCTCGTAGTTGGTTTCGAATCCTCGAATCAGCGTCACGGGATTAAAAAATGTCGTTTCATGAGGTCATTCAGCACTAACAGGCGCTAACAGTCAGCTCTGGGGGGGCCTAATTCCTCCTGTCGCAGTACGTAAGGCAGCATCGGGTAGAACCGGGACAATGATAACATATGTAATCCAAGAGGCCCAGCCCTGCTTTCGACCGCGGTCCAGATTTCCCCGGAAAATGGGTGGGGCTCCGTTCGGCCGGATTTGAACCAAACCATTCAACGGGATGGATCCGGTCCGACCCGCGGGTTACCTAACATTACCTACTCCCAGCCGAGCTCTGCGGATATTCAATTTTCCTTCTCGTCACAATTTTCCGTTTAGAAAACGACGGCAAATTTACAGAATGATAGTAAAGATTATGGTAACGCTAAAACGATGCCTCTAAAAGGATGATATAAATGTCTTAAGGAAGTGTAGCTCATATTGCAATCTTGGACCTTTGCTATGAAGCGGTCAGACGTATAACGCCTTTAACAATAATACATAGGAATATTCCCCCGTGTCTAAGTCGAATTTTCCCAAACATCATCAATATGTCTGAGAATCTTATTACCCCGTACTTAGTGCTAGGTATCTCCCCACCTTATACGAGATGTATCCCTGACACTTTTAATGAACAGCCCAAGTTCCTAAGTGACCTAAGCTATTAACGCTCTGAGACGGTAACTTTCATAGGAATAAGGTGAGAGGTATTTATAGATGGCATCTTCTCTACGCCGATTGAAGCTAGCTAGGGGCGACTACCAGAATCTTAGATCTGCCAAACGACTGGATACTCGCCAAGATCACCTAAGCTAGGTGTCGAGGATCATTTTTGAGCAGCCCCCGCCAGGGTCCAGAACCGCGCGAATTAGACAAATATAATTTTACCCATCTCTTTAGTAGATACTCTGCGATCTCTTTTACGCTTTGGATAACACATTGGGGTATTGTTCACGTATGCTATAGGAATGTGTGATGAGGCGTCGTAAGAGTCATCGGCTCCCAGGCATCTGTTCAACCAATCAACCATCCATTATTCGTCGAACCACCGGACGCCTCGTAACGTGGGGTCGAGATTAATTTCGAGCGCCTGTATAGACGTAAATAAATATATAACCAGAATCGCGCTTCTAGACAAGCTTGCTCCTAGATTAACCGCGTCGTGACAGCTAAAGATGAACCAAGGGCAATTATCCTCTTCGGGTATTCCGGTGCCTTATCATGGAGCTGTGTAAGTTGTCCGCAATCGGAATGCGAGTGCATCATTCGCCCAGCTGGGAGACCCTGAGAGAGGGGGGCACAGCAGGGCTCCACCCAATCCCTTTAAATATGACGATTAATATCAGTGGTATTATCGATTGAATAGAGAATGCCGCCTTAAAGAGTCGGTCGGGCCTTGCGATTTCTGGGGGCTTATCGTTTCCGTGGCTAAGAGCACGAAGCGACTTGAGGAAAAGCTGGGTGGCTTAATACCACGTCCGAGCGCGCTCGTGCCCCGCCCTTTGGGTTCAGCGAAGTGATAATTCAAGATGCTCGGGTCGGTTTTGAGGAAAACAATCGCCTCTCTCATCGTCAAAGAATTGGTATCTTGAACCTTCTTCTATCATATAATGGAAGGTCGATATAACCCTAGCTGGTCATAGCCCGCCTGCGTGGTATCGAGACTATGCCTCCGAGATTGTCCTTCAATCCTAGGTGGACATATCTAGTGAACAGTACGATATAATATAAGAATCCCTGCTATATATGTTGCATTAGGTCTTCTCTTCACGCTATTTCCCAAACGTCGCCCTCGAGCGTTTGCCTATACGGCGTCTCTGGCAATTGTCCCGGCGATCGTCCTGGCAATTGAGATGTTGAGCTGAGCCGACCCAAGGCCCACGATATAGCATCTGCCCATTCCAGGGCCAAATCAGGATGGGAGGTCGTCAGGAAATCCGATATCTCCGCGGCCACAACTTTAGGTATAGATGCAGTCCACCAAAATCTGCTATCAGTCATACTCAGAAGCACGGCCCAGTGCATGACAATGAGCAAGGTGAACGGATCAGATCTGCCGATGAGAACTGTGAAGTGTTTGCTCAACATTCCCGGGTACGCAGTGCCAAATCCCTTCAATAAGCCTCTTGATTCCTCTGCGAAACACGTCTCCAGATGTTGGATGGCCATATGGTACAGCTCGTAATCCTGTATCACGATGAGATCTCCATCGCCGCCGTCTACCGGTTTCGATGTCGCTTTGTGTCGTTGATCGTTTAAGGTGTGCAACCTAGCCAAGGCGGCTCTGACCTCCGGGTCTATGAAGTCCTTCGATGCGCCTATCCGGGATATGAAAAGGCGCAAGGGAAAGCGGCTGTTCAGAATCCACGGCATCCCCATCATCCCAACTCTAGTGCTGCCATTGACCAGATCAAAAGCCACTTTTAGCGAATCTAGAGCGCTGGAACGCCGGGGAATCGACAGGTAGGTGCCTATTGTTATGGCGGAGAACATGTATAGGACATGGGCATTCTCAGAATTCATATTGCTTAGGTGAGTTCGGAATGAGCTGCTGCCCCGGTTGTAATATTCCAGACCTGCGTTGACATATTTCTCGGAGTTCACCCCTCCTCCGGTCCTAGCTATGTGCAAGGACGAGATAGCGAAGAGGCAATTAAGCATGAAGTCGTGGTTGAGCGCGGATTGCGGCAATACGACTTGTAGATACTCGGCGTCTTCCGGTATGCAGCAGAACGATTTATATGTACTCGTCGACCACTGATGCATCAGCTCCAACTCTAGTAACCCGCTCGGCCCACCGTAGGCCGCGCATATTCCTCCTATATCCCCACGTGGTCGTTCAACGCTGCCCGAATACCTCGTCACTGTCCCATGTCGGAGACGTATCGTGAGGGTGCCACCATTGTCCGAGGCTTCTGTTTTCGGCCGGTTGTAGACACAGTTGGCTTTTCGGAGTCTGCAGTTGTTGCAAGGCGGACCTTGCTCATCGCATTTGGTGTGCCATTTTTTGCAATTCTGACAGCCGTTACGAGATTTCTTGTGAGACCGGCGCTTCTGCATAGTCATGATTTGAAAAATTCTGGAATAGCTTCCTCCTACATTCGCGGGTATCTTGATGATCACGTCATTGGGTTACTCTACTTTATATATTGGAATAGGGGTTACCATTGCGGCTGTGCTGCTACCCTTGGTAGAATTAATTGCCAGCGTCGTAGCTGTGGCACCTTTCTGGGTGTGGGTTGCTGCGCCACGGTCGATCCCTGGAAGCTGAAAGAAACGTGGCTCAGCGATTAAGGGTTAATCCCCCCTCCCCCCCTTTTCCTCTCCTTCTATAGGTAGTTTAGTAGTCCTACAAGAAAACCCACAACGAATGATTAGTAGCACCGAAAATGAGTCCTATCCTATCATGAGGGAACCGATGTAAAGTATCTAAATAGGATCTGAGGAGCGCGGAAATCCTACGCATATCGACCTATTATGATAGGACATTCAGACACCCGCATATAATGTCTTGGCTTATCTGCCCTGATGCGTATAGTACCCGGGCACCGCTGGGGCTTATGTGGGGCTCTGTATTATAGTGTGTTGCGTGTGTGCACTAGATACAGCAACGCTACGGCGAATCAATGATGGAAGGATGAGAGAGAATATGGCACCGCCATGCTAAATGGCACGCTTAGGACGCATTTAAAATTGCTCATAAACACGTGCGACGACGCCTCTACAGATACGTAAAACATCACGATTAATTGACGTGACTTTTCACTGGTACCCGTATAAATATCGCCCAGTCCTAATGTGTCAGTTGGGGATAGGACTATTAAGATATCGATTAAATGTATTCCTTAATAGTAGAGTTATACGCCAGCCTGTGTTTGGATTGTATTTCAATAGTTCAGTCCATACTAGATATATCGGCCAGCTGTCGCATTATTTGACAAGTGACTGACAGCCGCCTTATTCTTGGATAACTGCTACCATGTTATATAGGTGCGTTAAATCCTAAGTAATGCCCGCTATAATTCAACGCGTACCCACTAAGGTTTGGTGGACATTCTTGAACGCTTAGCGTCCGATAATAGCCCTGGTATTCCCCGAATACGCGCCAACTGATGCCGCATTGACAGAATAACAGATAGCTGGCCGATATATCTAGTATGGACAGAATTTTTGAAAGCGACATCCGTAGTCGGTTTTGACTTGAATTATTGCGCATAACAGGCCCAATCCGCTTACTTCCGGATCCCCGCCAGGAACCGTGGGGAGAATTGCCAAATCAGGTATTAATCCATCGGGGACCCGTGAACCTCTTGGCTGTTATTCAGGAATGTTACTTTATGTGGCATGGTTCAAATCGGACTTAAGGATATCCAACCATCTAGCCTTATATTCTAAAGGAACTCTAGCGACTACTTGGAAACGAAGTATTTAACCTTCTGCATTATATGAGTCGTAAATCAGAATGAAGTTATATATTTTCGACGTGATCTATTCGGTTCGACTGGCCGACTGCTTTTCAAAATACCTACCGATCTGAATAAGTCGATTACGCCTTGGTACTGCTCGGATCCGTCCGCAATGTATACCTCGCGGATACCTCTCGCTCATAAGGTGCGCACCACCTGCGATGGATGCCGCAAGGCCAAAATGAGATGCTCGAGAGGAAGTCCTTGTGAGGCTTGTTTTAGGTCAGGGAATGAATGCCGCTATAGCGTCTCAAGCCGCCTAGGTCGCCCGCCAGGGGCTGCATCGAGAGTTAAAGGGGTGAACACGACTACAAAAAGAGGACGAGTGCCCCGTCGTCCGGCCCCCACAACCGCAGTTAAACCATCCATACCGGATAGTGACTCGCAATCACACGACCTGCCAGCCGTAGATAATGTGCTTATGCATGTATCTTCGGACTTAAAGGCGTTGTCAAGTTCGGAGATATTGGGCAACCAGGATTCAGTCAATCTCGGAGCGCATTACATTCCAAATACTTCTTCTATTAAAGTAAGTCCACGGTTCCATAGGTTCTACGACTTCTTAATTCTCTCTCTGACACCGTCTCCCTCGCATGTAGGATGACAAACGGCCGTGGGCAGACCCAGGTCAATTCCAGCGAGCGTCCTTAGCAGAGACCCAACTTCGTGATGGTACCAACAACGATCTTCAACCAACCTACGATGACGATAGCCTATTACTTAGTGCCTCTGGATCCAGATGTATAGGATGTAGCTGTCTCCAGCAGCATACTCGATTCTTGAGTTATCTAATAGAATTAGACCGGCGTCGGCACGTCTTATTTATCGCCGCCACATTAGATGCAGCTAACCGGTGCATGCACCTATGGGGTATCCATCTATGTTGTCGGTCATGTTGGCGCAATGAAGACAATAGTGCTTTGCTGGTACTGCTTATGTGCATGGGGAGGGTAGTGAAACGTCTGCTGCTGTTTCTCTCATATAGAAAGTCCGAGAAAGAACCCATCAGGGGTTCATTGGGGGCCGGTTTACCAGCGGTCTCGGAAACAGGGGTTTTGGAGGGGGCGTCGCCCAAAGCGAACGCGCAATCAGATGTGAGGTCTGGGGAAGGGATCTATAGCGAGCGACCACGATACGAGCCAGAGATTCCACTGATAACAGCTCCTCCGATGAAGATCCTAGTAGGCGAGTTTCAGGTACCGGAAGAAGAGCATATGTTTATTGTAGGCATGCTGATCATTCGGATGTTGACGCGGATCAAAGAAGGACTGAAGGACATTCGGAACAAAATAATTAATGTTATGCGGGATGATAATAACAGGAATCACCAAAACGGCGATTTTAGTCCTCGCTACGGACTGGTTCCGTTGGAATTAGACCATTTAGACCAGTCGGTATTGACGCTTGAAACGTCTTTAGGGAATTTTATTTCATCATAATTTTTCCGTCTTGAGACATTGATAGGAAGTAAAGGGAAACGATTGGTTATGGCGTGTGTATCTTAAGAACGACAACTTGGAAAAAAAAGGGGTAAATATGAGGTAGGTACCGAGGATAAAATCTGCGCAACGTGAATCTCTACTGAAGCAGTACTTAAGGAAAGATAGCAAGTGTTATAAAAGACGCAATCTTTTGCCTTCCCAATCTAAGCTTAAAGCTCTTGCATAATCCAGGAGCGATTAAGCGTATTACTATCATTCTCATAGGTATAATCAAATACCTATGGCGGTCAGTCGCCCGGTTCCTAGGCATGCAAGCTTATATGTGCCACATGATAAAGAAATGCAATCGAGACTGGCGGATTTAAAGTTGTCGGGCTTCCTATCTAGACATTGTTTTACTGGGTAGGTATGCATTAGGATAGCCTCGCTAATGATTGGTAAGGTGTTCTATAATATTTTACAAACCACAATTCTTCATAGGATTCTTGCTGCATATGTAGGATTAACAGTATTACATTTACTAATTTTCCATCATCCTCCAAAATCTGGTTCGAGGGGTATAAGCCGCATACGGATGTATAGAAAACTGACTACCCATGGTTCTGGTTGGGACGAACGTAGCGGACTTGCATGCGAATTATTACAGTGGTCTGACCCAGTGAACTTAAGCGATTACCGTCAGCCCTAGGAGCATTGGCATAGGTAAGTTTAACATGGATAATGGCCCAGGCGGCCGGAGGTGTTATCGCGTCACATGCCGGCGAAGGCTACTCGATATGGCTTTGAGCTCCCAGCGACCCAATGTGTAAAGTAGAGAGAAAACAACAGTATACATACCTATATAGATAGATAGAGACAATGAGGGAGTAGAAAACCATCAGATTAATAACTAAATAACCGCTTTCGGTTCAGCTAGACCTATCTCGAACAGCCACGCCTTGCGCCGACATCATCAACCCACGGGTTTTGCCATGTCGGTGAGGTGTCGTGCGACCCAAGGGTAATGCCGTCAGGAGTAGTAAAATCCATTAGGGAACCGCGGCCGCATATGCACTGGGGCGTGGCATGGCACAAGTATCTGCCACTACTGGACAGAGCTCGTTAGACTTCCGAAGAATAATATTTAAGGAGAAGCGCTCGGATCTGGCAGACTCGTTTTCATTCTCCGGCTACTTCATAGTTGTCTGCTTCAGTAGCGTCTTGCTCATTTTCATCATGGCTTCCATTGATATTCTCGCCGCATCTATTGCGGATCATGTCTCAAAACTTTCTTCTCTGCTCCGGGAAGCAGATTTACCTTCCCCCACGTTTAACGAGTCGAGTTTCGGTGATTTCGCACACGAAGATAATACCCCGATGGGAAAATCACTGAGAGAAACTCGTAGCTGTATTATTGATGCGGCTCAAGACCTCATACGCTTAGTTCAAGGACCTACCGAACAGATTTTAGCTTTAACTTGGGCGGTTAGTAGTATACTATTGTTATTCTCTTCTTAGTCATCCTTTCCACTCTACTTTAGGACTCAAGCCATACTTACAGGCCGTGTCATAGGCTGCAGATACTGCAAATATCGACTTGATCACCCGGTTGAAGATACCCCAGCATGTACCATTGGGGTCCTCTATCTCTATTCAAGAACTTGCCGCTGCTGTGCGCATCCCTGAGTCTGTATTAGCACGCACGGTGCGATATGCCATCGCGAACGGCATATTTGAAGAGGAGGAATCCGGTGTCATCCGACATTCTGCCTCCTCCGCCGCGTTAGTGCGCAACCCGGGCTTAGCCAAAATAGTCCATTTTGGGACGCAGTGTTCCGGTACTGTCATGACCAAGTTACCGGACGTGATTCTACAGAAACGCGATAATCCGGCAGACGCCAAGCATACCGCATTCAACATCGCATACGGTACAGATGAGCCGGTATTCGAATATTTACACCGAAATCAGGACCTGAATAGAAAATATCATGAGTACATGGTGGGAAGGACTACGGCACCCTTGTGGTCAGTTGATCGTCTACACGCAGCTTGGCCGTGGTCATCCCTTGGGAAAGTCAAAGTGGTTGATGTAAGTATCCATTCGCCTGGGTAGAGCGGGGCTCACTCTTCTGTCTGTCTATTTCATGAACTTACAAATTTCAGATCGGTGGTTCCAGTGGCCATACAGCCCTAGCCTTGGCCCCTGTGATGCCCGAGGCAACATTTGTTGTTCAGGACAATAACCTCTCCGCATTGGAAATGGGGCGACGCGCGGTTGCTGGTGATTCCTCCTTAGAGTCGCGCGTCAGTTTCGCTGAGTACGATTTCTTCAAACCCCAGCCAATACAGGCTGATATTTATATATATCGCCATATCTTACACGATTGGAACGACGAGGATTGCGTCAAGATACTTTCGTCTCTTCTCCCAGCCCTCAAGCCGGGTGCAAGGGTTCTTATTAGCGATGCTATCATTCCCGACCCCCCTGCAAAAAGATTGAATACTTTTGCTAGGAAGATGGTCCGGTAAGTCACCTTATATTAAGACTGTCCTTTCCTGATAGTTTGTGGATGCTGAACTTTCGTTGCTATAGGACGGAGGATATGATCATGCTCGCCGTACACGACTCATGTGAACGCACCGTCGGCGATTTCAAATCATTGTTTCAGAAGGTCAGCGTCGGAAATTTTCGGCTGGTAGGCGTCACGTCAGGGGTAGAGGCCGGAGCTTTTCAGTCTTTGCTGGAATTCGAATTCCTTGGACTGAGAAACTGATGGCCAGGGATTACGAATAGGGGTAATTAGTCACGTGACGGTATTTGGTTCTACACTATAGAAACTAAGCACTACAATTTGTCAAATATGAATTACGAATTACGTTTTAGAAGAGATATATTCTTGAATACCGCCACCGTTGTAACGGGATCGCTTCTCGAGGTGATGCGTGTAGTCTGAATTGTGGTGTAGAGTACCTGTGCAGCTGTGTATGGTGCAGGAAAAGGGGGGCACCGGATTTAAGCCTGTCGAATTTTGGTGCTCCGGGGGTAGGGATCCACTATCTCCCAGAAGCTACAGTGGGTGGTATTCAATTCCTACCCGGAGATTTGTACACGTACACCCCGTAAATTAGATACAACTATTTAATCTATATATATATTGTATAGATGCAAACCGTATTAATATTTCGTATAACACCCTTTAGCTTTGATGATAGCTTCAACTCTACGCGGCAGAGAATTACATAACGACCTTAATACAAAAATTTCGATAGCTTTCCATGTTTCTTAAGCCGCCTATATTAGTTTTGAAGTGTTTCTTGGCTATTTGGCGCGTGTTCGAGCGCTGGATGTAGTCTATATTTCTACTTTTAAGTAGGTACTTAGTGAATATATTTCATCTGCGGGGGTACTGGGTACCAGCCACCAGGTAGGAATTAAATACCACGCACTGTAGCTGGAAATGGTTCTGTTTTCGGTGGCTGCCGGCTGCCTCACCTTTTCAGCACGGAATACTCGATGGACGCTTTCTTGTCGAATCAATATATATCCAGGTACGCACACACCCCGTTAATATAATGTCGTGAAAGATAGTTATAATGGTGACATATTTTACTGCGGTTACTACTAGCATGGGGCTTATCTTCAAGGGTAACAACTTGGCGGGCATTGCTGACTCAACCGACGGGATGGATTTATTAGTTTATTCCTTCGAATGCAAATATTCGTTTGCTTTTCACCCATAACGGCAGTTCGATTTGCGAGCCGCTTCTTTATCTGCACATACCCTAGAGGTCAGCCCATTTGGGTCGGGGAGTCAGTAAAGCTTAACCGAGTTGGTGGTATCCCTGCCCAGAAGGAACTCAATCATATCCTTGGGATGAATCTGAATATGGGTGTTGAATACCCTAAAAGAACGACCATTTTAGACGAGTTAAATACTTTAAATATTTCATGCCGCGAGCTATCGTATTGGAGGTCTAGCTAGTACAGCTCCGATTAAGAAGAAAAAAGCCTTATATGAATTAAACTTTAACTCGGTGAATTAGAGAAAAGGAGAAAACCCATCATTACTAAGTGGGAGATTGGGGAAATCGGCTAGGACTCCCGTGATCCTATCGGTGTATGTTGACCATGCTTCGGGATTGGTTGTATCCGTCCATGACCAAAGTTCGTCGCTATCTGGGCGTGAAAGATCATTTGGAATATCCAAATCCTCCCATATACTATTATTAGGGTGGCCCCCCGCGCTAGGTGACGCTGCCCGGTCACCATCTAGCCTCAGCATTTCCACCAAAGCGTCTACCTTGGCACAAAGGGAACGGGTCATGACGGCAGCCCGGGCTGCCACTGTATTGTTCGTGTCGGCTGAGCTGAAAATTTCCAGCGCCAGCTGGGTGTGATGTCTGGCGGTGGGAGCGTAAATACAAAATGGGTGCGACATAAGGAAGCCAATCAAGGTAAGAAGAGCATTCCACTGCCATTGGTAAACTTCACTAAGGCCACAGAGAGCATCTGTAACGGACATTATGCGGTGGGTTAGGTCTATCGTGGCCATAGCGTAATGTAGGGATGTCGTTACATGAGCATCTCTCTCGGGGCTCTTTGGCTGAATTAATAGCCCATCTGGGAAACGTATGAAGGGTCGATGCAAGCCAATTATATCGTTGTAGTACTGTAGCTCTAGGAAAATTTCTTGTACAATTCGAGGCGGGCTGGTGTCCGAGACCGAGAGGATCCAGTCGTGAGCCCCCCTGTTGTCCACATGAAGCGGGCGCCCCAGGGCCGGCCGGAGGTGCTCATCTCTCCATTCATGTAGCCGGTACACTTCCGCGGATAGAGTAGACGCCCGTGAAATGGCTTGGGCGACGGGATCTCCGACAGGGATGTCCGTATGCCGAGACAGGGCTTCTGTCACAGCTAGTGTAGCCCTTGTCAGGGCGACCGCCCGGGTATGGTATGGGAATTCGCCAATGGGTGGCAGCGGACAGGTCACCTCGGCAAGCTGCACCCCAATCGGGCGTCCAAGTAATCGAGCACATCTGGAATTGAGATGAATGATCGTCCACCAGACACGCTGAGCCACGTAGACGTTGGGATTAGAATCCGGGAGCCCATGATGGATATTAAGCGTCTGAGCCATGCGTAAAGCCAACCCAATCATATTATAAGCTGGCTGATGCCCGCCAGCTTCGAGAAGATATATGGTCATGATCACGTAACATTGCAAGCGCTCCAGCGACGGTTCCGCGAATGCAACGTACTGGTTAGTGGCAGCTAGGCAACGTCCGAAGTAAGAAAGAGAAAGATCTTTTTGCTCCCAGCGGAACCCTAGTAGACGGCGGTTCAAGCCGGAGTTCTCAAGATAGTTCAAGCTAAGGGCGACAATGCCATCTATTAAAGGGGTACTTTGGGACTCGGCACCACTAGAAGCCCATAACGTCTCGAAAAGCTCATACACTTGCGGCCGATGGACTATTGGGGAAAGAGGATGGCATCGCGTCCAATATATGTCTAATAAGTGCGCTACCTGAGATTTAGAGAGTAGCGCAGTGATCCCACTGTCTCCATCCAGCAGCAAGTTTCCATCAGGCGATGGATAAGGGGGAGGAGGTGAGTCATCCATATAGTCTGGCGACAGCTGGGAGATAGTAGAGCAAAAGGCGCTGATTTGGGACATGAAACCGACAGTGGAATCTATCTCATCGAGCTTGGATGGGATTTGATTAGGCGAGGTCGACTCCATGTGGGGAACTGTAGGCCTCCGAGCGGATGAGGGATCATTGTGTGAGATATCGGGGCGCTCAGGGGGTTGGCGGCCAAGGGGGGATGAGGCTACACACTCGATATTATTTTCGAGACAGCGCGAGCAGGGCAGTTCGACATCGCACCGGACCCGATGTTGGCGGCAATAGTTGCAGGCTCGTGCCACTTTAGTTCGCCTAAGATTACGCTGAGATGCCCCGCCCCTTGATGGAGGCGTTGCAGCGAAGGTATAGAACATTATGAAGGCACGATGAGAGAGGAAGCAGACCAGATATTTGATAGAACATTGTTGAACATGCATGCATATTACCTACGTTATACATCATTCTAGCGATTATTAATAATATAGTAAGCTCCTACGCTGTCCTGTATTAACGGTACCCAATCAAAAAGGCAAGTTAAGTTCCTCATCGGGCGAAAATAAGCCCTGCTCGAAGTATTAACTCGGGGCGTCCTACGAAACTCTTTCAAGACAATATTCACTTCGATCAATATAACGCCCGGCTCCTACCTAGTTGAAAGATCAGGAAATGCGCAGCACACGTTAGAAGTCCGATTAATATAATTTTGATAATAAACAGTATTACGGGAGGAAGATAAGTCGATGTCGAAAGAGTTTGGCGAAGAAAAAACACCAAGAACGTCCCTAGTATACTATTCTTACAGGATCTGTCGATCTACACAGCGCCAGGGTTAGGGTCAGGGTCAGGGTTAGGGGTCAGGGTTGGGGTTAAATAATTGAGATGAGTTAGAGTAATTACCCCCCGGTCGTGATCCTTCACGAACATCAACGAACATTACGAACGGCTATACCTCCCCGCTGCATCGATACCATCCTATCCCATTATAACGCCTCTAGATCCTTGAGTTCATTAGTGGTCCACTCCCAAAGTTTCTCCGCTAAAGCTTCATCTGTAGCAAACTTCGAAGCGCCTGTCTTCTTCCCAACAGGCTCGTAATACCCACCGTTCTCCAGCTTTTCAAGAGGGGCGGTGGCCGCCCATAACGGGCTGTATGCTAATTCTGCTGCGCTCTTCAGCAGAAGCGCAGTGATTGCTAAAGCCCACCTCGCCAGTGACTTCTTAGTGGACCGCAGAAGTCCCGTGTTACCGACACCTGGATGAACGGAGATGCTAGTGATCTGTGGGTACTGCTTCGCCATGGCTTTGCAATACAATATCTGTGCAAGCTTGCTCTGCCCGTAGCGTGCAAACTCGCCGAAGGCGTCGGCCGTCCGGAGCTGCTCGAATTGGATGCCTCCGGGCGGAGCGAGCCTGTGACCGCCCGATGTAACTTGGACGTGTCTCACATCGGCGCCGCCCTCAGCCGTCCGTAAGAGGACGGGTCTTAGAAGTTGTAGGATTACAGCATGACCGAGATAGTTGTTACCCCACTGCAACTCGAAACCTTCTTCGGTCAAGCCAGGCGGGGCCGCCATGATGCCAGCGTTCGCGATGAATATATCGAGACGTTCTGATTTGAAGCCATCGATTATAGCTTGCCGGATTTTGGTGCGCGTCCAGCACAGATCGCATTTGACAAACGTGATTTCGGTTTTTGGCCCCTTAGCCTTAGCTGCGGTAGTGACTGCGCCACCGGCTTCTTCATTACGACCAGTGAAATATATGTGAGCGGGGTTATGCGAGGCCAAGAAAAGAACTAATTCTTTTCCGATACCTGAAGTGCCTAGGTAGTTATTATGGTTAGAATTAGGCTCGCTAATCGACATATTAGTTGGTGGCGCACACCTCCTGTCACGAATATGACTTTGCCCGACAGGTCTGGGATATCTTTTTCGGGATTAAAAGAAGGCATCTTGAACGGGTCACTACTAGAACAACTGTGACATAGCTGGCGTTACGATACCTCGGAATTCGTATGAGACCTCACCGAATAGTCTCTGGAATGAAGATATATAGGCATATTTATAAAATTATTAGATCGGATGACCATCAGGCTCGTTCGGGAGGGTATATTCCCCCGACATCCCGGGCTTCGTCCAGCCTAAGAGTGGCTTGCCTCCGACGCTGAACACCCCGCACTATTCTAGGGCGCGGCCACAGCCTATTTAGGCCAGGGTAGCCAGGGTAGGATGGGCTTTCTTATCTCAGGTCATATTAGGATCACGCATAACCTCTCCTTACGGTCCGGCGTGCGATACTTAACATACACAAGTACAAGCGTCTTACGTAGGGTTCACTCAACACGAAGAAGCCACTCTAGCCCAGAACAATTTCGGGCCGTTTATTTGGCTACAGCGAATCGTTGAAATAGCAGTCAAGTCACACGGGGAGTGAAGGACTCACGAGGCTTGATAATCTCGGAATAATGACCCAACGTAATTGACGAGAGATTACGTACCTAGGGTGAAGAGACTTCATGAGTGGTCCCGGAATAGGCATATGCATATCCCGCGACACCTACAATCAAGGCTAGCTAAACACCCAATCCTGAGGAAATTGACCGTACTGAACCTTAGGATGGCCTTTAAATATATCCTCATACTTCTCGACCTTAGTTAGCGGATCTTGGGCCTGCTTAAAATACTCCTCCGCCTGACGTTTCATCACCGGATCATTCCACATCGTCGCCATCCAATTCAGCCCATTCTCATCGATCCCGTCCAGGGGAAATTGGTAGCTGCGAAAACGCTGCACCGAAGCATTAGTAACGCGCGCAATAGGTATCGAAATCTTAGAATAGCTCACCCATAAAACAGGCCAGAAAAAGGCATCAGCTATACTAAATTTACCAAACAAAAACCCCTTATCCTCTTCACCCAGCTCCTGTAGTCTCTTCTTCGTACCCGCGCGCGTCTTGCTCCAAAGCTCAGCAATCTTCCGGATCTCTTTTGCGGCAGGCTCGCTAATAGGTACTTCGCCCGTATACTTGCCGAGGAAGTTGGTATGATACGTGTTACGTATCTCGTTGAAGCCGGAATGCATCTGTGCTGCCACCGTTCGCGCTAGAGCCCTCAATTTGACGTCTTCCGGCCATAAGTGAAGCTCGGGGTGTCGCTCAGCCAGGAATTCGCAAATGGCGAGGGAGTCCGCAATCATAAAGTCCTCATCCTCCAGGTCGGGTTGCATAACAGGCAGGAGACCCCCGGCCAAGCGTGCGGGAGGTGCGGCGGCCGGATTGTTCAATCCGTACATCTTCACAGTGCACGGGATGCGAAAGTAGGAGACGACGAGTTCTACTCGGGCTCCCCAGCCTAATTGCAATGATCAGAATCATAATCCTGTCAACCATGACAGACTTTTCCCTAGTGATTGACATACTCGAGTATCTGGTGGGGTACACATGAAGAGTGTACTTCGGTTCCGGCTTAGAATCTTCCATGGTAGTGACCTATATAAGGCTGCGAGCGAAGAGGTTTGAAAGGGGCAGAAGATTACACTCAACAGAATACCACACCAAGATGTGTATCGAGATTATATTAGGACGAGAAAAACCACTATCATGGAAACTAGTACTATATCTCCTGATTACGCTACTATTCCCGGCCGATTGCGGAACGGCATAAATTTGACCACTGACTCACGAAAACCCCACTGGCCTACACGGCGATGGTGAAGCTATGTAGAACTTACCACGGAATTGGGCCGACAATGTCCGGCTCATCCTTCCACCGTTGTGTCACGTCCACCTCTGACCTGAAGAGCTCGGGCCGTTTATAATGGCCTCCTCCGTCCACGTAGACCTTGACTAGATCTAACTGAGAGAGGTCGATCTCCGCAGAGGCAATTTCAGTGGTATCGCCTCTAACCGGCCCGGCAAGGAAAGAACAGAATGGGTGGATGATAGCCGTCCAGCCACCGCCAGCCTTCACTTTATCCTGGGGACCTAGATTCTTCTCCATCCACCCTAAGCACGTCTCATCCACGTAATTACTTGGGCACAACACGAAAACTTGCGCCGTCAATGCGTGTGTCTTCATTAAGGCCTCGATCTGCGCGCACCCCACATCCTCGAAGCCGTCGAGGATGTCTAGAGCCGGCCAGCAGCCGACATGAATGTGTTGACCTTGGTCGATAAGTGCCTGTCGAGCTCCGTTTATAGTATGCTCCCAACAGGCAAGGCCACCAATTCGATATCCAGCCCCTTTAGGTTCATACGTTCTGAGCGTGTAGCCGGATCCCTGGCCCCATATCATCCGTTCCGACCATGTAGGCTGCACTTTGCGGTGGACTCCTAAGATTGTGCCGTCGGCATCGATGGTCACGATACTATTGAATAGGGTATTGCCGCCGTTCATGCGCTCGGAGATACCCAGAACGACGACCATTCCGTGCGTCTTACACGCTTCTCGGACTTCGCCGAGGTCTTGTGGCACTACGACGCTCTGCGCCGCGTATAAGGCCACGGTCGAAGCATTTGGCGCATAGCAGTTTGCGAAGTAAGGGTACCCTGGGACGAACACCTCGGGGAAGGCAAGAAGCTCGATAGATTTCTCTGCCGCTCGAGAGATGATGTCGACCACTTTACTTAGACTGGCGGCTTTGTTCATATATACGGGAGCCGCATGTACGGCGCCCGCTTTAATCTTCTTGTCAAGCATTATAGAAGCTCACTGTATTGCTGAGGATTAGTCCCTTGCTTGGTGATTACGATCCTAGCGTGCAGTATATGATACCGGATACTATTGTGGAACACACAACCCAACGCGGGGTCCCCCCTTTTCCCGTTATATCGACGTCAACCTCAGCAGCGGGGTTCTAAGACTTGTACGACGATGCAGGTATTTTGGCGGTATTTACCTCGGGGTAGCGGACTATTTCTTGTATCGTCTGTTCTCCTGTGAATTGGCCTGCATCACCGGATAGCCATTTCTAGCAATACCGAACACACCCTCTTCGGTGTAAGTTTATACGACGTCTCCTATTTGCGGCCGTGTTGAGGGGTTGCCACGCCGGACCGTTAGAAGATAATCCTCCAAACATATTTGCATTATCCCTTTCTACTATTATCAGAGGAAGCTTGATAAGCTCTTCACGATATAAGTAAACAACTGCACTAGGGTACCAATATATCCACGTGGGGAAGCTTTAAGACTTCTTTTAATTCGCAATAGAAGCTCCATATTCCAGGTATATCTACCACTCCAAACCAGAAGGTGAGGAGAGGCGCTAGGCGCGTACGAAATACTAAACTATACATTCCAGCTACGTAACCAGCCTTCGAGTACTTCCTCGTTCAAGTCGGGAATGTCAACTCCTGAGACCTCCAAAGCACGATCAGTGGCAATAGAGAAGGTTTCAGTCCCGTCCCCGATAGAATCGTAATAATCTAGTAGCTTCAAGGCAGGAATCTTAGCCACGACATCAGGATTCACATCCGTAATATCTCGAAGCCTCTTGACGTATTCCCTTAGAGGAACTTCTTCCGTGATTTCCAAGATCGACTTTACTGCCTTGATGAATGTTCCCCAAGGCTGCGGCCTAGGATGGCAAATATTGAAGACTTGCACTTCCTCATTTGGTGTGTTAAGGATAAATTTGTGCAACATGGCGGCAACTGTATCAACAGGGACCCAGTCAACAGGTGCGAGGCCGCTGGGAATAGTCTTCAAGGTCTTCGCCGTCTTTACCAAAGCCGAAATCCACTGCTGGTCCGCCCAAGTACCAGTAGATGCAGCAGACGGACCGCCGACTTGGCCGATGCGGACAATAGTGACCGGGACTTTGCATCGTTGATTCGCCACTGTTAAGATACGTTCAGCGGCAAATTTAGATTGCCCATAGCCCATATTTACCGCCGCCAAGGGGTCATCAACTGGAGCTTCGGGTACCGTCGTTTTACCAGCCATGGCTCCGATGGAGGCTATCGAGCTAATGAAGACGATATGTATGTTGCGGTTGCTCGTAACCGAGAGATCGACCAGATCGCGGGTAGCGCGTAGAAATGGACTAAAGGTTTGTATAGAAAGACCGAAGTCAAGTCTCCACGAATTGTATATGATGACGTCGACTTTCTGGGCTATCGTGTCGTATTCATCCTTCGAAAGGCCGAACGACGGCTTTCCGAGGCTGATAGTCAAATACACTAGCTTGCCTAGGTGCGGCTCGATAGTCGAATCCAGCGCAAGAAGATCCTTGGTTTGCTTCTGCTGCGCATCGTTTGCGCGGTTAAGACAATAGACTTGAGAAATGTTTGGGTCTTTCAATAGGCTTAAAAGAACGTACGGGCCCAGGTACCCTGTTGAGCCGATCAGGGCTACCGTAGACACCTTCGAAGGTGATGTGGCTTGCACTGCGGGTTTCTCCGGGAGTGTTCCTACGTATTCTGCGACGGTCTCATCAATAACACGGGTCCTTACTAGGTCGGAATCCTCCTCCGGAATGGTGCCTTCGTTGAGAAAAGCCGCTATCACACGCGATAGGCGGGCTAGGGTTGAGTTACGGAAAATAGTCCTCGGCGATATCCACGATACCGACCTTGACGTTTGGCCCTGTAAATTACGTTTTAGGTTTGACGTAATTTCTAGAGTCTGGACCGAATCCAAGCCATACTCGAAGAAATCCTCGGTTTCGCCTATAGTAGATCCAGGGGTAAATGAGGCAGCAATGATGTTGCGGAGGAATTCAGTGATCGTTGGTAGTTCGTAGACAGGCTTGAGGCTCGGTACTAAGTTGACGGTTACGGTCTTCTGAGAAGACGACGACTCAGTGTACAGCCTATTAATCTCTTCCTCGTAAGCCTGTTCTGTGAGTTTGCGGACCACGGTGCCTTTTCCAGTCCGAGCGAATGGCTTGTTCGGCGAAGCACAGATAATATTGCCTCTTCGAATCCGCCCCTGACCTGGCAGAAGCGAATTGGACTTCTCGACGACGGGCCAGATATCTTCAAGCAACTTAGACCGCCCGGCTTCATCTAGGGGTTCCTTTGGTTCCACAAGTAAAGACGTGCTTGTCCTACCGTTCCCAATTACAAGCGCACCCTTGAGAGAGGCTTGGCTCTGGACACTGATTTCCAGAGGTACAGGATTGACTTTTTCTCCATTAGCCAGCACGATAATATCGTCCCTACGTCCGTAGTATTTGTAAAGCCGAGGTCTCTCAGGATGTTGCGTGAATAGATCTCTGGTTCGATACTCGGTAACTCCTGGCAAGTTGTGATATATAGCACAGAAGTCTTTATTGCTTTCGTCGGCAAAAATTACCAGCTCATATGTACCTTCGTTAGGATCGTAGATTTGCAGCTCGTACTTGAAGTCCGGATGGAACTCATGCCAGGCCCAGTCCTCGCGGGGCAGGGCCAACTCAGGCAGCGAAAAAGTTTCCGTCGAACCGAAGGGCGAGTATAGATCCACAACCTTCGAGAGGCGATCGCCAACGCTAGGGTTAGAAGGAGCGCCACTGAAGGAAAGAATTTCTAGGTCTTTGAAAAGGTCGATACCGCCGGGCTCATTGAGTAGCTCTTCGATTATGGCAGGCACAAGAAACATTGACCATAATTTCTGTTGTTTCATGATATCCTTCAGAAGGTGGACATCAGGAATTAAATGGGGCGGCCCTAATACGACTGCGACGTCCCTAAAGATAGGGGTTACTATTTTACGTTAGTAAGTATTCCAGAAACTCGCAGTTACTAGTATCAGGGTAACCTGCCAGTAGAAGCCGTGAACCCCGCGAGCTTTTAAAACGTTAGTCTACGTAGACGAATCGAGGCTAGGTGTGATATGGCCTTACATGAAAAAAGGGAAATACTGTGTAGACCCTCTTCGGACTGTCAGAACTCCATATGGTAGAGTTCTTATGTTTGCGCCCAGGAATGTCCCGGATGTTGTGCTCGTTATCGAATGTTGCGAACGAGCCATGGGTCATTGTAATTGGTTTCGGTATTCCTATTTTCTATCAGCGTCAATTTATAGTTTGTCATTCGACGTTAATCTCACCCGTAGATCCTGAAGAGTGTAAGACTAGGATAGGGTCATCCCGGGCCTCCTCGAAGCTTTTTTTGTAGTAAGGATATGGATCGGGGTTGCTAGTTAACATGTCTTCGAAGGAAGGGATTACTTCGACACGAATCGAGGGGTCTAGTTCCGATAGTCGTTTGACTATAGGAGCTACCTCTGGGGTGTGTAATAGCTTTTTGCTTCCCGTTTGGTTGATTAAAGATATATTTGTCGAAGGCGGATTACGGGGAGACGGGAGAAGAAGCTACGAAGACATGAGCGAGGTCGTAGCCGAGAGCAGTGCGTGAGGTAGACGACAAACCTTATAGCCACATTTTACTGTTGCGTGAAATATGACAGAAGCACGGAGATCGGGTATTCCAATGTAAGTAATGGTTTCAAAGTCGTTGCTTCGGCCAAATTTGTCCTCGATCCATTTGCTCATAAAATCGACACATCTAGCGATATCTTTCACCGTGATGTCGCGGAATCCCTCAGTTACATCAGCCGTCTTTGGGATAGAGGCGTATAGTCTATTCGGGTCCTTCTCAGCGAATTCATCGAGAACTAAAGGCAGCAGCCTTCGCCCATAGGGTGGTCTTTCCTTCGCAGCCATTTTCGAGTCTATGGAAATGGACTAGAGACGAGAGTACGAGTCGATATCTCTGTATAGAATTTTGGCTTTAGGGGGGACGAGGTGTGATTAGATCACCTCGTTTCATAATGAGGGGAACCCGGGAGCCCTAAGATTTATATTTTGGACTTGACTTGATTTGTACTTGACATGATGGTTTTGGCTGCTTACGTAGCTACCTACCAGGTCTCGATGACCCGTAGGATCGCGGATGTAGCAAAATCCTTCTGTAGGGTTACATGCATAGATGCAAGGGGGGAAGCGTTACCGACCGATTTTCATGAATGAACTTCCCCGGAAACTGCGGCGCAGCTCTTATACGCCGACTCTTCCACGTGCTGATCCATTTCTGGAAGAATTGGAAGATCCTTGGTGATTTGATTCCCGTCACCTTCCATTTTCATGCCACAATCATGCATTACACCGTACCATTAGACTATATCCTACCCGCGACGGGTATCATCTTCTGCAACTATTTCGTAAAGACAATTATACAAACCTTACAATCCTAGTTTACTCAAGCTGTTCATTTTATAGGTGAAACCCTGCTCGCTAAGATTTACAGTGTTCTCGGCAACCTATGGTATGTTGTTTACCTTCCCTTTCCACTTTCGAAGCCAGTGGGACTATAGAGGAATCAGGGCTTTATTACTTATACATAATTCTTCCTTTCTGCGGCCTTTGATATACGCAGACGGTTAATCGAGACATTGAATCTGCGATCCATTATAGACGGTCCCTTGGGGACGTGGGTCACTTGACAATATTAGACAAAAAAGCTCTTTACGGCCATTTAAGACGCCGAATAGGGGCCAACCCAGACCAAAACGGGTATTCGAACACAGCATGACTCGATTGAAACAAGAGTTGCCGCCTACGGTAATACCCATATCAACAAATATTAATATCGACCATCCAAGTAGGTGCATAAGGTAAGTAGTCTACCATGCGAGTAACCTCGATTAACGCCCCAAACTCATAAACGTAATTTGAATCATTAAGATGTCTCTGTTAGAATAAACATAAGTACATCTTCCTACTACCTATCTAAACCTTTTACAAATGAAGCGGGTAGATGCTGCCCATGTCTTTATTATTTTTTTACTAATTCTTTTTCCTTTTCTTCGGGAAATAGCATGTCATATCCCCATCATCCCTCCATATAGTATTAAGATGCAGTGATGCGTAAGTTTAAGGCAGAGGAGGATAGAATGAGCTTTCGCGCTATGATGCATTACCCCTTGGGTGCCCAGCGTTGTTAGTCAACGACATCTCATCTTCAACCCTGTCGAATGCTCTTCCTCCTGTTTTATCTACTTCGTGGCTGGACGCCGTTTCGGAATTCGACGTGCTCTCTATCCGAACATCAACTCTCCTGTGAATGCCGTTCAACTGTTTCAAACTTTCAAAATCATCTTCTGACTCTCTACCTCCCACGGTTGTCGTGTGGTACGTATTCATGGGCACGGCGTCGTTGTGGTTTTGATGGATGGTGGATCGTGCGCCAACTTGGCTTCGGTTCTTTGCGTACGAGAGAGAAATATCGGGGTCTCTTGACTCCTCATCTCCTAAACCGGCTTCCTTAGCGACTTTGGTAATTAAGTTTGCCATAGACATTTCGATATTGAGTTTCACCATATACGCAACAGGATGGAATTGAACAAAGACAATTGGGTTCGGGAGAGACATGAGACAAATAAGCATAACCTGGGTTAGGAACCTGTTAGTACATTGCATCTCCGAAAGGAATCACTTGGTTATCCCTTACATCCATGAGAACTGAAACAACCATGAGCTTGTCGTTGAATTTGGCTAAGGGAGCGTACTTGACAAGTCCATGCTGCTGGACAAGTCTATTCCGAACGGTTCGCGAGAAATAAATATTAAGGGCGGCGTCGACAACCAGAATAAGGCACTTAGACGCCCTATCCCAGTATTTATTGATGTCGACATACCTTTATATAATACGTCAGTGACCATTTCGTATGGAATTCAGTCTGGTTTTACTTACACCTGGCTGACCGGGGGAACAACGTGAGCCGGAATAAAGATACAGAAAACTGCAATATTTATAGCCGTGATGACAATCGCGGTCCCGTACTTGAGCTTCCTTATTGTGTCCTGACGCTCGGCGATGACGGCAATTCGATTTATGATAATTTGCATCAAAAACTGAATTTCGAACACCCAAAAAACTAATATAAAGAATAGAAGCGGGATCCTAGGGTAACGATTCAGTTAGCTGCAGCTTTTACTATTCGAAGGGTTGTTACTTACGACGGCTTGTCTCCAAACTGGCCATCGATCCACAGGTATCCGACAACAAGAATAACTAAATTAGCTATTATTTCTCCCCAAAGCATGTAGATCTATCACATTTATTAGAATATCACCGATTTAACACCACCAAATTCGATCATCACGCAGCTCATGGACGATGGGATCCTTGCTTACATATGTACTGCGAAGAGGATTTCGATTCCGACGCGTTTGTTTTATGGCCTCCCAGACTGTCAACACACCGAAACCAATCGAGAATCCGGCGGCCAAGGAGGCAACCCGTATATCAGATGGGGTCGACATGGCGCAAGAGCCAACAGAATTATTTTATCTTGGCGGATCAAGCAGTAATATATGTTGTTTGACTCTGTAACTCGCGCGCGAATAGGAAAAGGGCGGCCGAATAAAAGACTGCGGAAAGATCGATTAAACTTCGCAGAACATCGCAGGGGGAGGATGACATGGTTACATACCTATTTAATGTGACTCTTAAGGCGAATTGAATCTCTGAGTCCAAGGAAAACCGGCCGATCAAGATCTGTAACGCTCTGCGATTTAGTCTTAGCGGCTCGCTCTTTGACGCTCTAGCTTAGCGGGACGGCGTCGGACATTGCTGATGGGCGCCATTAGTTCATGTACCGGATTCTATCCGGGCACCTTAAAGAGGCTATTGTATCTTAAGAGACTTAGCCCCCGGCCGAGACCTTTGGCTTCAAGAAGTCCGCAACCAGTACGGACTTTCGAATATAAATATATTCAACTAGTTTTTGGTCTCGTTTACCCCTGGCATCTGGATCAGGAGCTAGATAGAGTATAAAATAGCCACATATTTTAATAAAGTGAACCGCTACCAGGAACGAGTACGCATCGCAGAGTACCCCTGGAGTATTTTCGCCAGGATCTCCCAGACAGACTCGAGAAGTCCTAACAAAGACATCGCTGTTACCACGGCCAAAAATTTCGATCCAATGGCAAAATATAACTCAAGCTGTAGACTGGCTAACTCTATACGACTAGTAGCCGGCTTTAATCCGCGGCAGACTCTCTAGTAAGTACTACTAAGTCGCATGGCTTCGGCGTCTGTGGGTCCCCTAGACAATGCAAGTAACAAAGGGGATTTCTACTAAGCTAGCCGAGGTGGGTAGGCCGTCAAAGCGGACGGACGATCAGGCCGGGGCTGGTCCCTTTTATATAAAATCTCGATCGACTTCTAACCACGCCAACCTATGACGGTACTATGGTAAAGTAGAGCATGCCGGTGCGAGCAATATGAGATCAATGGTAAGGTAACCCGAAAAGTACCTACATATAAAGCCCCGGAGCAATTCATAAGCCTAGAACGGAGAAGGCATTATTCAAAAAAAAAAAAAAAAAAAAAAAAAAAAAGAAATCGTCGAGGTTGAACAACTCCGGAACTAGATATGGCACCAAATTGGCCATTGTTGGACTTGTCACAGACTAACCCCTACTTAACTCGACCATGTTGTTAATCAGCTGTCTATTAAAACAGAGATTCCGGATGGGCCACGCTCTTGTGGGTACCCTGACCCGGTTTGCCGCGTGGCCACCAGGAATTAAGTAAGTCACGATCAAGTCTTCTGGGACGAATCAAGATAATTCTAGGAAGAAGCTCCGTGAGAGATCCAGGCACAACTTTCAGAACATTTTGGCATTGTCTTTTCTTTTTACCTCCAGGTATATGTGTACCATAGTGTGCGATCCATATCTAGGGGTATGCCCCATACCTCCGTTGAGCCGAGCCGGGACAAGCTCGGCGTACAAAACATAATACTTCTGGGGCGGCGAGCACAAATCCAGGTACAATGCGGCTCTCCTGTCATAATTAGGTACCTACCTATAGTTTCATCCTCGCTAAATGATGTCCCCTCCGTCCCATTTCTAAGACTCTCCCAAAATTCCGAGTGATTGGTGTCCCCTCCCAGCCACGAAATTAAAAAAGGTCACCTGTTCACCATGTACCAAGTTAACTACTTATTCAAGGAAAAAAAGACTAGCCACTAGCTCAATGGGTTAGAAATGTTAAAAACTGCCTAGCCTATCCTCTGGGTAGAGAGTAGGACCTATATATCGGAGTCCGGGATTAAACTTAACCCGGATCCATCTTATAAGGTAGAGGCATAGCTCCCAAGTAGGGGGGTCAGTCCCTCAGTACACTATCGATCTCATAGAATGACACGAAAATTATGATCACCAAAAAAAACTATAGCATAACTTATATCGTCAGCAAGGTTACTTACACTTCTGCCCAAAAATGACTTCGAATCCACATAATCTCGATAGCACGGGTTAGGTACCTATCTATTATATTGCCTGTCATAGTACGTCATCGGGTATTAAGCCGTTAAAATTGGAGTTATTTTACGAGGCCGACCATACTATGAAGGAATCAACATTGCTATAACTACTTACGTATACGCCATGGAAGAAGGCGAAGTGAGGCTTGTCTACGAACTACTAATTTCGAGGAAGCCGGCTCGTTATTACAGTATAGTAGATGCTAAGTGTACGACAAAAACACGCCCGGGATATCGAGACCAAACACGATACCTTACATACCTACCTATATACCTACCTCTCTGCAGAGTTTCTTGAATCACCCCAAAAATCAGTTCGTCCACGGCTTGCTTAGCATCAAATTGAAAAATCCACCAACAGAGTAAGAAAATATATCTTCTATCTATGTTTTATAGACTGGTTGCTTTCCAAAGTTCTGCCCATACCCAAAGTTGCTGTCAGGTGGCAGCACTGCTAGCCACCTGTCAAGCCAAAAGTCAAGCCAATTAATTCTCAACAGAGGCCTTAATTTTCCAAGCTATGGGAGGAGCACCCCCCACACCCCACTAAATTATAGTGGACACTCCACCATATCTCTCAAGGTTCAGCTCAGTGGCTCTTGCGCGATAGCGAGCAGAACGTGTCAGCTGGCGAGACATCTGACCACGTTCAATACCAGCCGGCCAAATTTCCCACCATAAAAAAATCTTCTGAAAGCGATTTTCATAGGAAGGGTGTATAGCAACCGTTCATGAGCGCCGGCTTATAGCTGCATATAATAACTTGTTGGCATTCAGATTAAGCCTACCAGAATGAGCCTCAACTAGCACAACGCAACCATAAGGCAGTTTGCCTTGTTAATACCTAGACAGAGATAATTTGGATAGTAGAATATTGCATTCTTTTCAAGGAAATCACCTTTAGTGCAATAAATATGTAATCAATGCATAATATCCCATTATCCGTTACTCTAATGATCAACAGTCTAAACGATATGACGACCGTCACCTCATTTTCATTCCAAATCCATCCAAGCTCTACCATCTCATTGGAAGCCTACCTTTAGGGTACCAGGCATCTATGGTAGTTGAGCAAATTTCGTATCTTTGAATCAAGTGTGTTCCAGTTGTCTAAACTTGGTACGCGTTTCAAACAGCGAGATCTTCGTGTGTGCCCATGAAGGATTTCGCTCTTGTGAGTCATTCTTATTATTGGCCGGCGTTGATGGACTTCCCTAGGATATCTCGCCACCATAATGCAAGGACGATCCATCCAAGGCATCCAAGGCATCCGGGGCGTGACAGCATTCGCGCGCCAGATGCGGGCGGAAACCCCAGGCGCCCGGCTACTAGGCTACAGTTGAACGTATTTGAGATATAAAAATACCTGCCATTCCCCATCCCAACGGTCTCCTTTCCTTCCTGAATCTCAGGGGCTAAATCATACACACGTGACATTAACCACCCAACATGGCTTCATCCAATAACCGTGTCTTTTCGGAGGCACTTCAGAAGATAACTGATACCAAACTGGAGGAACTGTCGAAGCGCAGGTTGGACTTTGAAACCACAAAAGCTAACACCCTCTCCATGCTAGAGGGCGAAGAGAAGCCAACTGAGCGTCTCCGTATCTTGAGTGAAGGTGTAAAGGCGTGTTACGCCCTGAAATCCGGCAAAGGTGGCAAGGTTGACAATGCCGCCCAGTCGAAGAACTCCGAGCTGGAGCTGGAGCTGAAAAACCTCGACTGCTTTTTAGCTCAGGCCAAATATGACCCGTCTCTATCCACCAAGACGATGCGCCACTGGGAAGAATCTTTGCTCCATCATCTAGAGGCCCAATCACTGAAATACCAATACGCTTCGCTCTACGCCAAGCTGGTCACTGAGTGGCTGTCTACAGAGAAGTCCAAAACTGATGAGGTTGACGTCGCCATGTCGGAGGGCTTCGAGGACGTTCACAGCGCAATGAAACAAGATGCTCGGGAGCAGTGGGAGCGCGCTGTCTTCGAACCCGCCAATGTTAACGAGGATGAACTTCAGGCATACTTAGATCGCCTCTTCGGCGAAGAAGATACGGATCCGCTTTTCAGGTTTAAAGCATTGAAGAAGTTACGGGACGCGGTCGCCAACTTCGAGAGCGAGATGTCCGCGCCAAATCAGTTCACCCCTTCCACTCTAAAATGGGCCTGTGATGGCTTATTATCATCCGACCTCCTCTCCGACGAAAAACGTGAAGTGCTCAAGGACTTCAAGAATAATCCCGTCATACTCGGAGATGTTGCCGACGTCTTGAACATGAGAATTACGTCTTTGGAGACGTGGTCGTGGGGGCCTATCGTAACCTTAGAGCAACAGCGACAGATTAACGGATCGTACAACATCCTCATGCAGGAAGACCTTATCCAGGCAATCTTCTTGCAGCACATAGGTGTCAAGTGGTCTGTCTTCTTCAAAAAGGCCTTTAACGAGTTCCAGAAAACCCCTGGGGCCTGGGAGGCCCACTGCAAACCGATACCTAAAGCTGACGCGAGGCGACGAGAATACTATCTAGGACCAGAGGATCATAAGAAATCAGTTCGGTCAATCAGGGATGCAATCTATCGCAAGCGCTACTTTATGGCCCAACTGATGGATAACGACTCCCAGCGAAATGAAGCCGCTCAAGGTGAAGAAGAAGCTGAATACCAGGCGGGCGTTCCTGCGCAGGCGATGCAAACGTACCCGCGACGTAGGTTTGTACAGACGGCCTCTTTTGGGCTCCCCAGTGTCCGACGACAAATGGCATCTCAACCCGGCCAACACCAGGATCAATTCAACGACGATGATGTAGACGACGAGAATTCCGGCAGTGAGAGTCCCATGCAGTCAAAGCAACGGTTGCTACGCCTCTTGTCAACCGAAATCGCCATCAATACCAAATTGTACGGCGAAATCACAGCGATCCACTCTGTGTTCGAAAGATGGAATAGTCTCCTTCCCCATGAAACGTTATTGAAGGTTCTATCTTTCTTCGGTGTCTCGGCGACGTGGCTCAGCTTCTTTAAGAAATTCCTGAAGGCGCCTCTAAAGTTCCTCGATGACGACCCCTCCGCCCCTACACGGACTCGATCCCGCGGCACGCCTGCATCGCACGTCCTTAGTGGCGTTTTCGGAGAGGTGATTATGTTCTGCCTCGACTTCTCGGTCAATCAATCCACGGGCGGGGCTATGCTCTTCCGTATGCAAGACGACTTCTGGTTCTGGTCGCGAGATCATTCTACTGCTGTAGCCGCGTGGAAATCGGTAGCCGAATTCGTCAAAGCCACTGGGACTTATATAGATCTGTCAAAAACAGGCACTATGCGTATTTCACGAAGCCCAGGCGTTTCCCTTGAAATCGATAGGACCCTCCCGAAAGGCGATATTCGTTGGGGGTTTCTCAGGCTCTCGCCACAGACCGGGAGGTTTGAAATTGACCAGAGTATGGTTGATAAACACATCATCGAGCTACGCAAGCAGCTTCACGACAAGCAGAACAGCATAATATCGTTCATTCAAGCTTGGAACACTTACGCCGCAACCTTCTTCACCTCGAATTTCGGGAAGGCGGCAAATTGTTTTGGACGCGACCACGTTTCCCAGATGCTTGCAACTCACGAACGGATCCAACGAGAAGTCTTCTCATCATCCTCATCTTTGATCCCCGATAGCGGAATCCGACAAGGCGCAACGAACATTGTCGATTATCTCAAGGGCCTCATCAAGGAACGGTTTGACACTTCGGACATTCCCGATGCCTATTTTTACTTCCCGATGGAAGTTGGAGGTCTCGACCTCAAGAGTCCGTTCATATCCATCCTGCAGGTTCACGACACAGTGACGCAAGACCCAACTAAGATCCTTGACGCATTCTTTGAGGCTGAGAGAGACGCATACAACTCCCGCAAAATCGCATTCGAAAACGGCTCGACCCAGCGAGATCACCGTCTCGCGGTGAAGTGGGAGCCTGACAATAAGCTAGACGTAGAAGAGTTCATGAGCTTCGCCGAGTATATACGGTATCGCGAAGACGCGGGCTACAACTTCGACAACAGCCTCTATCATGTATACAAACGATTAATGAAGGTACCCAAGGAGGAGGGCATCCAAACTGCGAGTGCGAGGGTCATGAGCGGGATAAGTGGCTTGAAGCAGCAAGGAACCCTCAAGGGAATCACAGGGGATTGGTCTTCCATGGATCCGTATTGGAAGTGGGTGGCTGCGCTTTACGGGCCCGAGGTCATGGACCGTTTCGGGGGCCTAAATCTTGTTGAGCCGGGACTGTTGCCGATGGGGATGGTGAGTATCTTCCGGGACAAGAGAATCAAATGGCAAGGTTAAGGGTATGTATGGTGGGCATCTCTGGATATTTAGGACGGGGGACGTATTAGTATCAATATGCGATTTCGACGTAGGGGAAATGATTTTCGTCGATGCTCCGAAACTATCCATTCATTAGGCTCAAGAAATACCTAGGTACAAATTGATTAACCTACTGCGAAAAAAGATTTCTGATTTCGCGCTTTGGAGGCTTTCCATCTCATGTCGACTTGGCTCTTAATTCCAATGGGAGATGTTTGAGTTTTGGAAAAAGTCTTTACGAATGTGAGAAGAGCTTAATACCTAGGTAGATATGTAGGTAGGTACCTAGGTACCTAGCAGCTCTGGGAGGCAGATCCAAGTACTAGGTACACTATATTAATGACGTAACATCGCGGGCCCCGGGGCAATGACATACGTGGAGAAAAGAAGGTGCCGGTGCCTGGACAGCTCGGATTACGTACATGAGGGCAGGCGAGGGAGGTAAGGTAACATAGATGGTAGGCACCTGCCATTATCGTAATGTTTCTGCTTATTAAAGTTGTTTGAGGAAAAGTTTGAAACGGGTGCGTCAAACTTCGATTTAGATTATTCAAAATATTCAAAGTATCCGAGATATTCAAAATAACGGGACGGACGGACGTGACTCGAGTGAATGCTTAACCTTGCGCCACTGACGTTACGTCTCTTTACCACATCAACCCGTCGCAACATGTCTTCAACCCCAAAAGACATCACCATAATAGGTGGTGGGATTATTGGATGCTGTACCGCCTACTTTCTTACCCGACATCCCTCCTACTCACCAGAAACCCATCGGATAACCCTCCTCGAAGCCTCGTCGACCAACTCCGGAGGGCGTACCCCCGACAGCATCCAAGACCCGGCCATTCTGGCTGACCCCGCGACCGCGTCCAAGAAGAACCCCGCGCACGATGGAATCGCTGGCGGCGCAAGCGGTAAAGCAGGTGGTCTACTTGCGCTGTGGGCGTTCCCGAATAACATCGTTCCGCTAAGCTTTAGGCTACACGATGAACTGGCGAAAGAGCACGGCGGTGATAAGAAATGGGGATATAGACGATGTTATGCCAGTCAGATCGATTGTCGGGCGCGGCTCCCACCCGGATTTGATAAAGACTCGGTGGGCGGCAAACACAATGAGCACACGGAACCTATTAGCAGCGGCGCAGAACAAGGTTCAAAAGGCCTCCATAAGGATCACAAGACGGATATTAAGGCCCTGCAGAAACTCGGCGCCCCTGAGGACTTGGACTGGCTCGATACGGAAGAGGCGCTGACTGCTTACGAGGGGATGGGCACTCCAGACAACACAGCGCAGGTGCATCCCGAACTATTCACCCGAAGTATGGCACAGTTAGCCGAGGACAAGGGGGTGAGAATCGTGACAGGCGCGAGGGTCACAGCTATCAACAAGTCAGCAGATGGGGAGGGCGTAGAGAGCGTGACCTACGAGAAAGATGGGAGAGAAGAAATATTACCCACAACAGACTGCGTCGTGGCCACTGGGCCCTGGACGCGACGTCTCCTACCCGAGATTCCCGTTGCCGCTGCTCGAGCGCATAGCGTCGTTATTAAGACGCCGAGACCCATATCCGCATACGCGCTCTTCACATCGATCATGCTCCCAACCGGCTTCCCTACACCCACACCCAAAGACTCTAAGGGATCGCCCAATATACGGCCGCTCAGAGGGCAGCAAATTGTCGAGCCCGAAATCTACGCGCGACCGGACGGCACCGCGTACGCATGCGGCCCCACGGATAACGTCGTTGACTTGCCGCTGACGACCGCCGAGGTCGAGGTCGACACGGCGCGCTGCGATGACATCATATATCAAGTTGGCGCCATAAGCGACGAACTCGGCAAAGAAGGACAGGTTCTTGCGAAGCAAGCATGCTACTTGCCCCAAGGAGGTCCGTATATAGGCCAAGTGGGCAACACGAAAGGACTCATCGTCGCGGCGGGACACACGTGCTGGGGTATACAGAATGCGCCCGCTACAGGGAAGCTTGTTAGCGAGATCATATTGGATGGTAAGGCGAAGAGCGCGCGACTGGCTGGTTGCGATCCCGCATTGGTCTTATGACCTGACTGGATGGGCGCGCTATGGGATGGGATGGCGTAGATGCGACTACTTCCGGACCTTATATATATGTTATCGCGGATGTCTATAGAGATGGAGCTAAGGATCCCTCATTTTTTTAGGACAGTACATATGTGATAGAAATCGTTCTTAACGCCACGTTGGCTGCGTAGGCTGGCCTACAGATAAATAGAATTTAGCATGAGGCGTTAACCAAATCTGCCAACCGGGTAAACAGGTATTTAGGGGTAAACATCATGCCCTAACGACGAGATTTGTTAAATTCAAGAGACTGATTTATTCATAGGACCACGCCGTTAGTCTCCTACCCGGAAGCCGCCTATACAAAAATAGAGACATAACAACTAGAGAGAGCCCAACTCTTTCTATTATAAATCAGCTCTCGCCTCTTCTCCAGCCCAAGCTCGACGGATCAGCTCTCTTATCGGGCCCCTTTCAATAGGCCGGGGATTCCAATAGGGGTTGTTGACGGCGATGTCTGCCGCCTTGTCGATGTCGCTTTCCTGCATCCCAAGAGCTTTCAGGCTCCTCTCAACCTTCAATTTCTTCAAGAGGATATTTAACCCCTTCGTTGCGTCGCCCTCACTCTCAGGCAGCGCCGCAGCAAGTGCCTCCATCGCCGCAGGAACATTCGGCGCATTATATGAGAGTGCGTGCGGCAGAACTATAGTGTGCGTCTCGGAGTGGGGAAGGTTAAAACTGCCACCCAGAGTATGGCAGAGCTTGTGGTGGATGGACATGCCAACGCTGCCGAGACAAGTCCCGCAGAGCCATGCGCCATACAGAGCGGACGAACGTGCCGCCTGTGAGGTAGGTTCCGAAATTAGAATAGGGAGAGAGTTCGCAAGGGCCTTAACCCCCTCCTGAGCAAGGAGGTTGATAATTGGGTTGGTGTTGCGAGCATACAACGCTTCGACAGCATGCGCAATAGCATTCACACCACTAGTGGAAGTAAGACCAACCGGCAGGGACATGGTGAAATCGACGTCGTATACGACGGCACTAGGCAAGATTTTCGGATCAGACCTAGTCGTCTTCCTCCCGGCATCTGTCTCGCCCAGGATCGGTGTGACTTCGCTGCCGGCATACGTCGTCGGGATCGTCAGGTGGAAGAGGCCAGTCCGGATGCTGAGGGCTTTTCCCAGACCGACCGTGCTGCCGCCTCCGATTGAGACAATGGAATCCGCTCCCGAGGATTTCAGTTGTTCCAACGCTTTCTCGGTCACCTCCACGGGCGTATGCATCGTGGCCTCCGTGAACACACCTGAGACGACATCCCCGAGTACGCTTTTGAGCAAGTCGATGTGGCCCACCTGCTGAGGCGTGCTGAGCAGGAAAGGTTTGGATACCTTGGCTCGAGAGAGCTCTTCCGGCACCTTTTTGATGGTGCCGCTCCCAAAGACAACGCGAGCCGGATTCGCATTATATTCGAAATTGACCATTCTTGCAGGTAAGCCTCTCTGCTGCAATACAGGTACACATGCGCTTGTAAGAACACGATCCCAGTGTTTAATGGTAGGGCCTTATGATAACTGACGTTCTGATTGATGCTTCTTTAACTACCTACCTCTTTTTTAATTTTTTTAATTGGAGACCGATGTCTACCACATTATATTTAAGATATCCGATCTTGACTTCTACCCACCATGCCGGGTTAATCATCTCCGCACGCCTGCCGTTGCAGTATATATTGAATAAAGGTCTTCCGGTGTCAAATGCCGACGCTAGGTGATGCAATGGGGTCGGCATCGTTGAGGCGTCTTGAAGACTATTCCCCGCATCGGGAGTAGAGAGGATGGCCTTTTAGAACGGCTATAAATCATTCCGTCGCTCGAGATAGAACAGGAGTAAGCATCTCATTGGAAGTTCATAGTAAAAAATGAAGATTATGGAAAGGGAAAAGTAAGAAGAAAGAAAAGTAAGACATTAAGACGCTCTAGGGGTAGTACCAACCACCTGTTAGCTATTATGCGTACCTAGGTAGGCTATCAGGTAGATAGTAATCCTCGTAGGAATAAGAGCTTGTAAACACACTAGCGACAACTTCAATATTACATGGTACCTGCATTTATTGGTTTCAAAACCCAAGTTACGGAAATCCAATTAAAAATACCATTTCCTACTTTTGAGAGTGAATGGCTTTATAAAGTGGTATTTACTCAAAAACTATTAATAGTTCTTGGATGTCTAAGACTCAAAAACTTGATAATTGGGCACGTTTGGGCAATTGAAAGCTGTGAAAACCAACGGAATACAGGCCTATGATTGGCCAATCCATCGAATTTAGCGACTTTTGACCCCCAGCCACCCCACAATTGTCAGCGCAACGTCTCGCTAGCGCCGCCATTCACAACCTGCCAAACACTCTCGCCGACCCTCATCGCTCGGGCAACCAGGTTACCTCTTGTAAACAACACCTGCAGGTCTGCCAACTTCCACGTTGGGCCCTTGGCTCTGCGTATGCATAGGCAGTCTTACCATCCTTTTTTTCAACCGTCTACGCATTCCCGAGAACTTGTTACTGCCATTTAACTTTTTTTCAGGCGGTAGCATTTTCGAGCATACCAGCAATAATCTAATTTCGAGACATTTTGAAGTAGTCGACCCGAGTATCGTTTCCAGGTGCGCCCAACGCTACGCTCACCGACATTCGACTCGATTTGTATTATACAGGAACACGATCGCCTTTTTGCCAGAGAATCGGGGAGGATGCCTTCGGCCACGGATGGCCCGACAGTCGCCCTGTCGTGTACGTTACCTACCGCGAGATTTATATAGCAATCAGGACCACTAATACCAGAGGAACAGTCGCCAATAACTTCTGGGGCAAAGATGACGCCGGTGTAGGGCCATTGCTCGATCGCATGGCCTCTGCGAAGCAGACCAGCGACGAGCTTCGATCTTTTTACAGCGGTATGATTCCCACGAACCATACCTACTACTCCATCCGACTAACAATTTTTATCTTCCTAGCCCGCGCCTCGATCGAAGATGAATACGCCCGCAAGCTTATGTCTCTGAGCCGAAAACCGCTGGGTACGCACGAAATGGGAAGCCTAAGAACGTCGTTAGACACCGTACGAGGAGAGGTAGAATCCATGGCCAAGCAGCATGCGAGCATAGCAGCCCAGATGAAGACCGAGTTGGAAGAGCCGCTGGCCGCCTTCGCCGGAGGAATGAAGGAGAGACGCAAGATTGTCCAAAATACGGTGGAAAAGCTTCTTAAAGTGAAGATACAACAGACCAACATGGTTAACAAGGTCAGTAACACCGGTATCTCAATGGCGGGCCATCCATAGCTAACACCATATTAATTCCCAGACCCGTGATCGATACGAGCAGGATTGCCTGAAAATCAAAGGTTACCTTGCCCAAGGACACATGGTTATGGGTCAGGAGGAAAGGAAAAACAAGGCCAGATTAGAAAAGACGCAGATCAGCCTCGCCACCACTAATACCGAGTATGAGAACGCGGTCAAGGTTCTCGAAGAGACGACTGCGAGGTGGAACAGAGAGTGGAAGTCGGCTGCCGACAAATTCCAAGATCTCGAGGAGGAGAGATTGGACTTCACGAAGAGTAGTCTGTGGACATTCGCCAACATTGCGTCGACCGTCTGTGTTAGTGACGACGCGTCGTGCGAGAAGATCCGCTTGTCTCTCGAGAAGATGGACGTAGAGAACGACATAATCCACTTCATCAACGAAAAGGGGACCGGCCAGGAAATCCCTGATCCGCCCAAGTATATCAACTTCTGCCGTGGGGATGTGGAGGACCACCATTCGGAAGTCTCTGAAGACGAGAACTATTCGGTGGCACAATTTCCACGAAGCATTAACCCCGCGTTCCGCACATCTTCGCCTCAACCATCCACCTTCGAGTCACACCACGATCCCAATTCTGCTCTTGCTCGAGATCTAGCACACCACGACCCTCCCGCTCCTTCGACTAGAGAGCTAATTATGCCTCCACAAAAAGCGCCGGTTGCTGCAGTCGTCCAGCAGGATAGACGGCGAGGAAGCGTCCAGCAGCAGCAACAGCTCCAGCAACAACAATATCCTCAGAGCATTAACCCTGGTTTCCGTGCTCCTTCACCCCAGCCATCTACCTATGAGTCTCACCATGACCCCAACTCAGCACTCGCTCGAGATCTACAACGCCGAGATCCCAACCCGCCTGTTGCGCGAGAAGTGCCGCGGAACGAACCACCTCCCTCGTTCCCTCGAGAGACACAGCGTCGTGAACCCGATCTTGCCCTTACCCGAGACATCCAGCGTCAGCACGACCCTATTCCCTCATATCCTCGAGATGCACAACGTCGGGAACCAGATCTCGCCCTTACGAGGGAGGTCCAACGCCGCGACCCTAACCCTCCCGCTCCCCGAGAGGTGCAGCGTCATGAGCCTGAGCTTGCTCTTACACGAGATCTTCAGCGCCGTGAACCTAACCCTCCTATCTCGCGCGACATACAGCGCAATGAACCTGCTCCCTCGTATCCCCGAGAAGTTCAACGTCACGAACCCCAACGTCATGAGCCCGAGCTCGCTCTTACTAGGGAACCTCAACGCCATGACCCCAATCCACCTGTATCTCGGGAACCGCCTCGCAGTGAACCCCCACCACCTTCCAGCAGAGAGTCAGCTATGCCGCCTCCAAGCATCTCTAATTCCGTTATGGCTCCACAAGACCGACGGAAAGGGAGTGTCGTTGCTGCATCCCAACAACAACAGTACGACGCCTCTCAATTCGCAGCAGTTCCTCACGACCCCTATCCGATGGACGGTATGACGATGTTGTGTCGCACGGATGGTATGAATTCAGCTACGAGCTCGAATTTGTCGGCACGGCCGTCGAGTCGTGACGACAATAGCGAATACTCCAACCCGACATCCTTCTCTAGTCAAGAACCACTGAGCGGCAAGGTGTCGCCGACAAAACAGGAACAGGCACCGGCACCGGCGCCGGTGCAGCCAGAGAAGCGCATGCAAAAGAAGAAGAGCGGATTCTTCCAGAACCACAGTCCGTTCCGCAGAAAGAGTATCAAGGAGGTGCAGCAACCCACCACGAATAGGAACACTTGGGGACCTGTGTCTTCTTCTTCTCAGAGTACTTCTCAAACCACCACACAAAATGCTGCACAGAGTACCGCACCGACAACCACGCAGAGCACCCTTCAAAGTTCATCGACTACGCGACGCCATCAGGCCTTCAAGCCACCAGAGCCCCAGAATCTGATCACGGATAGAGTCGAGAAGACTGCCAGTCCGGACCCTATCGAAGCCAATGCAAGTCTAGCATTAAACATCGGTCAGAATGTATTCCCCGTAGCCAATACCGATAAGCGCAACAACGCTAGCGAGAGCACACCCGCACAGGAGGAACAAGATCCTATTGCTCTCGCTCTGGCAGAGCTGAAGGGTGTTGCTGGCAACAAACAAGCTGTAGGACGAATCTCAGCTGACCACTACCATGGCCTTGCTACCCCTGTACCGGACCGATCTCAAGCTCCATCCCGTTCCGTACCCACACCTAGAGGAAACAGCGATGTAGCCGCCGGCTTACGAGGTACTCCCCCACCATCGTATGACCAGCAAGTACAGAGACTTGGTGTTCCACCTCCAGCTGTTACATCCAAGGCGATGCAGGAAGCATCACGGAAGTATGTAGAGCAGACAAGAGACATGTTCAGTGCGAAACGCCCTGGGTCCGGAGCATACAGCGGCGGGCAGTCATTTAGTAGCAGCGCTCAATCCCGGCCCGCGACCAGAGGCAGCGACATGCCGCGTGCGGCATCACCAGCGCCAACGCGGAGCGCCTCCCCTCAGCCCAGGATGCACAACGAGACGCGTCAAACCGAGACACGCCAGAGCCACTCGCCGAACCCCTACAGCAGCAGTCAGCAGCGCAACTCGCCACAAACAGCTTCGCCAAGCACGTACGGCGGTTCTCAGCAGCGAAGCTCGACGCAAGCGGCGTCGCCGATTACATACAGCGGCACCCAGCGACGCGGAAACTCTCCACAACCGGCCTCGCCCCTTACCTACAGCGGAACGCAACGGCGAGGCGCGTCGCCGCAGCCACCGTCACCAATGTCGTATAGCGGTACCCAGCGTCGGGGCGCTTCACCTCAACCAGCATCACCGATGTCATACAGCGGGACCCAACGCCGCGGTGCGTCGCCGCAGCCTGCGTCTCCGATCACTTACAGCGGCACACAACGACGAGGAGCTTCACCACAACCGGCATCACCCATTACTTACAGCGCAACCCAACGACGTGGTGCTTCTCCACAGCCAGCATCTCCCGTTTCGTACGGCAGCACGCGCAACGCGCCACAGTCTAGCATGTCGATAAAGCGCGACTCCTACTACGGACACAACTCGCCCAACAACTCGATCAGAGCGCCTTCTCCGTCCCCTTACGGGGGCGACTACAGCCGGCCAACTAGTAGGGCCGCCGGGGAGATGGCGATGCAGCTCGCGTCCGTCGGCAGCGACAGTTCCATGTACGGATCCATGCGAGGCCGCGGCAACGGCAGGCCCGAGACGAGCATGAGCTCGCGGGCCATGACATTCTACGACGGCCGGGACCCCGTGACGGAAAGCGCGAGGCAACGGAGTAAGAGCGTGGCGGATCCGAGTCGCCAGTATACCCCGGATGGAAGGGCTATTTTGCATTATGGTAAGTTCTTTCTCCTTTCTCCTAGATGCTGGTGGTTATCGTTACGCGTGAAACTAATGGTTTCATAATAGCTCGAGCACTGTACATGTACCAGGCGGCGATCCCGGAGGAGCTGGGTTTCGCCAAGGGCGATATCCTGGCTATCCTACGACACCAGGACGACGGGTGGTGGGAGGCGGAGATTCACTCCGGGCAGGGGGTGGGTAGGGGCGGATTGGTGCCGAGTAATTATCTGCAGCCCTGTTAAACCTAGTATTTGGCAAGGCGTCGTTGAGATCGTTAGTTTTGATCTTGGGTGACGAGACAAAGATTGATGATAATGATGACGATGACGGGGGATGGGGGATGGGGGCTTAGGGATGCGGTTGGTATGTCGAGTGCCAGGTAACGGACCTACGATAAGTTAGGGGAAGGGGGAGGTATGTGAATACGGGCATCATAGGATATGATGAGCACATATGTACGAGTGAGCAGGCAGGCCGGGTGACGATTTTTTTTTTTTTTTTTTTCGCTTCTGTTGAAACCCCCTTGGTTGTTTTTTTCTTACTGAAGCAGGTTTGCGTGCATTCAGGGAAGCATCCATTGTTTTTAAGTCATCCCCCATTTGGCCCCAGGTCGCCTTACCTTACGCACCCGGGATCATCAACGGCTTCGGAGTTAAGACGAGATTGCATTTGTTGATTTTTCTTTTTCTTAATTATAATAAAATGATACATAAACTCCCAGGGATTGCCCGTTTGATCGGTGTGATGATGTGGTGTTTGTTGGTATCGTAGTTGGCCTGGAAGTGAAACTGTGTTGGGTTTCAATAAGGGAGACACACCTAAATAAGAACGGTCTAGAAAAACGAAACCAAATGGGTGGATTAAATGTATTAGATACGAAAACTCCATTATAGGGAAGCAGCGTTCAAGATCCCTTTCGACGACAAGGTTGGTGTTAGTCATCAGCATGACGTCGTCGACCGTGCTTCTTCGCCGGAGGGGCAGGGGCAGCCAGCTGGAGCAGCTGGAACGCTGGCGGGAGCGGCCAGTCGGCCGCCAAGAACTCCGTCGACTTCGACGTGACACAAGCCACTACCACTAATAACAACCGAAACCAAAACATTGTCACACGCCTAAACGCTACCACCGCAAGCTCTAGACCTCTTCTCATCCTGGTGTACGATTCTGCTGCAGCTCTCGCTGCTTCTGTTGTCCCCGCCCCATACAACAGCACAGATTCGGGCCCATCGCAAGGTTCGGCGCCGCATGGCGCTTCTACCTCAACTAGGAAAATGGTCAGTGAAAGTCTCACCCATATAACGTGGTGCTCAGCCTACTCAGGTACCCACCTAGGCGTTTGACAAGCGTCTAGAGCTTGGGCAAATATAACTGTATCCGTCTTATTATAAACTCCCTTTTGACTAACGGTGCGGCATAGGAATATGTAAAGGACTCGTATAGAGCCGTAACGTCCCCGACAGCTAAAAGGACATATCTCAGCGCCGCGCTGTTCTTCGGCGCATCCTTGGTGTTACTCGGCATTGCTGCTCTGGTCTACCCCATCTTCTATTACAATTACGTGCCCAAGAAGGTCATATCCATCCCGATACATCTCCAATATGAGTAAGAGCTCTTCTATCCTCGTTTTCTTTCCGTGCTTCGCGATAAGCAATAAGATATGGTATGTATGAATTAATGCGCGATGTTATATTACCCGCAATTATAGATCCGGCCTCAACCCTTACGGCGTGACATCGCTGTCGCCGAGCCTCATGCTCGAGCAGGCGTACGATGTGTCAGTGGAACTGACGGTGCCGCGGTCGCCGGTCAACCTCGAGAGGGGCAACTTCATGGTCGCGCTGTATGCCATGAAGTCCGTGCCGGAGAACCCCGCCTTCGCCTTCGTTTTCTCTGACGAGCACCCCTACGCTCACGTCAGGGAAGATAACGTTGTGTTCACCAGCCGCCGGCCCGCGCTTATCCCGTACGCGCACCCCCTCGTGGCTACGGCGTCCCGCCTCCTGTTCCTCCCGTACTATATCTTGTACGCGCGCGCCGCGGAGACCACCACCCTGACCGTCCCCATGGGCGAGCTCGTCGAGTTTAGAGACGTGCTCCCCCTGAGCATCCTCGTCGACGTGCAGGCTGGCCAGACCCTGCAGGTGTACTCGGCGACTGTCACGCTAGTCGCCCGCCTAACCGGCATTCGCTGGGCTATGTACAATCACCGCATCATCTCATTCGTTGTCTGCACCACCGTTTTCTGGATCGCAGAGATGCTGTCAATGGGCTTTGCATGGCTGCTTCTAGGCTCTTTCATATCCAGCCAGGATCCTGATGGGCCAGGGGGAAAGCAACGTGTGGTGTTCGCTGGCGACCCCTGGATGGGTCCGCCCCCCGGGCCCGTGGCTTCTCGCGACGGAACTGAGGACCCTCCTAGCGAGGGGGAGTCAGGAGTCAAGAAAGAAGAGGAAGATAGCGACGACAATGATGATGTGAAGGTGAAGGACGAGGGCTTGGAACAAGAGACATTAGCGGACCTTCCTGCAGACGATGAGGAGGACGACGAAGAAGTCTGGAGGGAATCGGGTGCCGGAACTAGTTTTAGTCAAGAGAAAGGGGGAAGTCTACGCAGACGCTCATCACGAGGAGGTAGATAATCTCTATTAACGGAGGCGTTTTATTTAATATGCAGGCTCGGTAACGTAACAAGCCTCGCTTTAGGTATTCTACCCACACCCAACTTAATACGAATTTGTTATCCTTCATCCCCGCCGAACGCCCAATCGTTTTGGGTCATGAAGGCAGGAATGGCTACCTGATTACATGCCCAAAGCCGCCAGAGCTTATCGGCCCCGGATAACTTAGACAGCGGCGACTTATGTAACGACAACATAGATACCTACCTGCCATCTCGAGTATATTACAACTCAACTCGAGTAAGTACATCAGATATATAGGAGAGTAAACAGCTTATTTTATTGCAGTTAAACTTTTAAAAATTTATATAAAGTGCATATAATTATATCCACCTAAGTATCATCACCGTTGGGTGAGTACAGGGTTGGGTATACAGGTATAGGTATCATAGGACTAGGTCGTGTACTAAAAGATAGGGCGAGTTTAAGGCCTGATTACGCACGATCCATACCTAGTACATGTAGGTAGCGTGCTTACCTACCAGATAGCTCATCACTTAGCACGACATGCCGCCTCAATCGGGTCGGTACGTCGGAAAGAGTTATCGGAGTATTGAAGGTAGGTACCTAGGTAGGTAGGTATGTAAGGTAGGCGGGCGGTAGGAGGCATGTACATAGGTACATACCTAGGTACATACAGTACAATACATACATCCTTTAGGTACGTAATGGGGTATCATGTACCCTTTTAATTCGAGACAGCGCAGAGTAGCGTAGCAGCTTCGACGTGTTCAGGTGACGAGGGTGGTCCCAGAATCGCGGTCAGCCAATC
This sequence comes from Pyrenopolyporus hunteri, assembly GCA_902806595.1. Taxonomy (NCBI): domain Eukaryota; kingdom Fungi; phylum Ascomycota; class Sordariomycetes; order Xylariales; family Hypoxylaceae; genus Pyrenopolyporus; species Pyrenopolyporus hunteri. Next base: position 363,330 of record CADCXC010000011.1, on the reverse strand, counting down.
AGGGCGTACCTCGTCTCCCCCGCCATAATGGGTCAACAGCCAGGACTCGACCTAAACTTTCCCTCACTGCAACAATCTTCGCTTTCAATCATCGAATGCAAGAGCGAGTGAAAATAAAAAAAAAGTAAAATACAAAAAAGAGGCGACCACAGATAAGGTTGCCGCCATTGCATTCCCTAACATAAACCCTCCCCTACAACTTACCGCCGGGAACAACTTTACGACCTACAACTTACCAAGTCCACACAACATTCAAATACACGAGACTCGGCAATTCTACCAGTGATTCCACCACCCAAAGGTCTCTCAACTCGCAAGCTGGAACTTGGTGCTGTACCCCGTACGTGACAATCTCAAAGCCCGGTTTGCATGGCAACAACCTCAACCGTTCGCTCGTTTCGCCCTATAATAAAACAACACTGCGAATCGGGCTCGATTTAACGCCGAAAGAGGCAGCCGGAATACTTTACATACTGGGTTTCCAAGGAGCATATACATACGTCCACTCTACGACAGCACATAACTCGTGGGGGTGGTATCCAGTTCATGGTTGGCGATTAGTACGTTTTATTCTCATAGCTGCGTGAGGATTTCCACACCGCCGGACAAACTGCAGATTGGTTTCGGTTCCTATTTGCAACATAACACCATCTACCACACTAGGTACCTACACTACCTACACACTACCTGCGCTACCTGCTGGAACCTACCTCCAGCTAGAGGACCACCTAAAGCACATCTCACTTCTCTACTATCCCTCTAATATTCACTTCTTCACTCTACATTTCCCTTGTCACGGATCCTCTCTCAACCCTAGACCTAGACCGACAGTTGCCAACTCAAGAACGGACGAGCCCTAGCCCTCACGGTATCTAATCGAACTTCTCGTCTACAGCAAACAAAGTCGTCTACTTTTTTCTCTCCTTTTATTTAACTCTACCCCCCTCCTTCTCCTCGACTCGGCGAATACAATATACCGTTCATTACCGTCGACCAGGTCTCTACTACTCTTTGACATACGACTGTGATAAATAACCCTCGCACCCATTTTAACCTCTTTATCATCCTGCCGATACTACGCTCCACAGTTCGACCACGATGCCCTGCTTCAAGGGCATCGCCGTGAGTATCCATGCGAACTCTGCCCCGCTCCCGGAACTGGGCATGCAGAAGCAATCTCGCCTGTCTCGCATCAGCACCTACATACCTGTTCCCCAACCTCAGCTGAACCCCGAGACCTCTAAGCATGAGGCAGCCAAGTTCGCCATATCCATAACCCTCTTGACTCCTGGTCACCCGATTCCGTACACGGCCCCGAAGCCGACTGCCGCCAATCCGTACCCCAAGCCTCTTTATGCAGGACCTCTACCGTCCTCGACCTCCGACCCCTCCAAGCTCGCCAACACAGTCACGCCGTATATTCCCATGACAAATTCCGAGAATGAAACCATCGCTGCTTACATCTACTTCGACGGCCGAGCCAAGGAAGAAGTCGCCACCCTCCTGCGACCCGGAGAAGAAACTTGGGTGAACAGCCGCTGGGTTCAAGTTCCCGAAAGCGAAGGCGGTGGTCTTGCCGAACGTGAATTCCTATTCCGCGAAGTCGGCTTAGAAAGATGGCTCAACGGCCTGGATCTCAAGGGACATGACGCCGCAGAAAAGGTTGAGAGGCGAAGACAGAAGTTCGAGAGGCGTCATCGTCGCCACAGGTCTACGCCCCACACTGGTGACACGGAAACTAAATCCACCAGAACCCGTGATACCCTAGCATACGGTACGGAGGACCAGTCGCCAATGTCGACTCCCTCCGACTCAGACGACGACTCCATGTCCGATGACGATGAACCGCCTGAGGCTACTGGACAGATCAAAGTGGCTATGTTCCGTGTGATTGCTTCGGGAGAAATCAAGAAGGGGGAGTATTCGCCGCAGTTCGACGCCCACGATGACGACGACGAGAGCGATAGCGGTAGTAAAGGAGCCAGCAACGGAGCCATTGACGCGGACGTAGAGCACACCACTAGTTTTGCTAAGCCCAAGACGCTCGATCCCAAGACCATCAGCACGCAAACAGTGACGGGCATAGACGGCCCAGACAAGCCCTATGCCGTGTTCACCTTCTTCTACCGCGGCCAACGTGAGTATCTGTCGCTAATTTGCGCTTTATATTTATTTGGTTCTAACTTAAGTATAGGTCAACTCGCCAAGATGGGATTAGTCCCCTCGTCGAAAGGCGATCAGAAGACACCGGGCACGAAGCGACGCTCAACCCAGCTAGATTTCTCGGGACTTGGCCCTTTGAAACCCACCGGCACCGTAGGATTTTCCGCCTTCAGGGATCAAGAGGCCGAGGCCGCGAAGAGGCGAAAGGCCCGCAGGAAGAGCAACAACGGCACTAACGGTAATCTTATGGACGAAGATAGTGACGACGACGATGACGTCGATAACCCCCTCACCAAGATGGAAGATACTGATGATAAGGACATCAAACCCAATCTGGGGCCAGAAGACGCTAGAGTCACCGGAGAATTACAAGCCGGCATAGACCGAATTCGCGTAAGTTTCCACATTCTGATTATTAGACACAAGATCACACCACTAACATTATGGGGTAGCTCAAGCGACAACACTCTATGGAACCAGACACCTCGGGAGTGTCAGGTTCTCAAAAGTCACCCAGCGCAGGTGCAAACGCCGGTGAAGCGACGCCAACGGACTCTTCAAGCAATCGACCCGTTCCAGACTCCGTGTCAAACTTGCTTGCCCAAGCTTTTAACGGAGATCCGACAATTGGAAGCCCTCTGAAGAAGCAGCGTGCCGGCGACGAGACGCCAGACCGCTCTGTGAATTTCCCGTCGGCTTTAGGTGACGTATTAGGCAGGGCTACTGCAGAGCAGGAGAAGAAAAAAAAGGAACAACTGGCTCAAGTTCACATAGACGAAGATGAAGAGCTCTGATACTATGAGTCCTCTCTCACTTTCGACTATTCTTAAGATACCAGTAGCGCCTCACAAACCACAAAACCAGAATTGCCCCATTGTTCCGGGCGTTTGGTAGACCCAGAGAAAGGACAGGTATAAGAGCTCTTAGAGCAGAAAGACCGCCTAGACTCTGGGAGGTTGAAGAGGAAGAGACAGAGAGATGGTTTCAGAGAAAACGGAAGGAACCTAGGTGGTGGTGGCTCGCACAGTGAGGTTTTTATTCAGCAGACACGGCGATGCGCTTCATTGTCATGTCAACAAGCCTCAGCACCCTACAGCCAAGAGCTAGCTCATGTACAAAGTCTCGAGCTCCTGGCACAGCATAAATCTCCATTCCAAGGAAATACTTGGATATGGTCCATCAGGATTTATTGGCTACTCACGTAGCATTGAGGTTCACGGGCTATGACTAGTGGTGGCGCGAGGCTTCGTTTTCTAGGTGTGATGCTTTATAGAGAAAATACCCGAACAAAATACTTTTTAGACGACAACTCCGACACTGTATATGGCTTTCGGTCTAGCCAATGAGTCCTACGTGTTATGTAGTCTGTGGGCTTTCCGAGAAGCCCAGGGAGAAGCCATATCACAGGCAGCGAATCATAAAACATCATGCCAACGCCCGGTACCTTACCCTATCAACGCCGGTCTTGGAGTAAAGCCTTTAAAATTAATAAGCCAATGGACCCTTATTGACATTTATTCTATACGCGTTCCTAGTCATGAAAAGGTCTCATTTCCCCAAAATTATGAGCAATCAATGTAACTGCATATGCCCAGTAGACGACCAGGGAATCTCACCACCAAGGCGGGGTTTCTACCGTATAAGTGAACCCTCTTTAGTCTAACTTAGATTTTACTACTTCCTACCTACCTACCTATCTGTATATAAAGCGTAGATAGTTCACCCTCCATGTGAGCTTTATATTTGTAGGTACCTCGTCTCACCCTCGGTAATTATTATTTAGGGCGTACCTGCCTCAAATAGGTACCTAGATAGTCACTCTTTTCACGCCGTATAGCACAGGACAATACAGCGCGATCCAGAACGGCCTTGGTTAGTTTGTTGGTTCCGAGATGAGACTCCTGCTCCCCGCGCTGTCGGCGCTGGCCGTCGCTGTCGCAGAGCTGTATCCACTGCAACAGCAGCTGGAGCAGGTACGGCTGTCTGCGTGCGATTGGAAAGGGGAAGAGGCGGCGAGGGGGGACGAGCCCGGAAAGAACCCCCTCGACGATGGGTTTGCGGCGTTCATAGGGGATGTGCTGGATCGCTGGCGCATCCCGGGGTTGGCTGTTGCGGTTGTGGATGGGGAGGATACTTGGGCTGAGGTTTGTTTTCTCTCTTTCTTTTTTGTCTTTCTGGATTTGCTTTCTCTTCGTTGAGTATTCCTTGATACTGTCTTTAAGAACCAGCATTGGCCTTCAGGAATTGATCAGGAAATTATATGGCCTTTATGTTTGAGGGTGGTAGTGAGACCATGGAACTTAGGGGGTTGAAGGGATGTGATTCTTGAGGATTTGACTGTTGCTTAGGGAAAGAGTAAGAACCAAGTGGTTATCCATATAGGACTACGCTTATACCCCTTTCTAAGGTTGCCATATCAAAAAGATACTTGATCCCTACCCCTTATCCTTCTCCTAGCTTTCAAGGGACTTATACCCTTAAGTCTTATCCTCGCGTGCAAGGGGATCTTAAGCTAATACTAACGCCACACAGGGCTACGGCATCGCTGAATTCCCCTCCACGCCCGTGACGCCATCAACACTATTCTACACCGGCAGCACAACCAAAGCCTTCACAGCCGCCATAATCTCGCTCCTCATATCCTCCGGGAACTACTCCTCCCTCTCCTCCTCATCCTCTCCCCCACCCCACTAACCTGGCAGACCCCCCTCTCGCAACTAATCCGCGACGACTTCGTCCTGCGGCCCGAATACGCCTGGCAGCAAGCGCACCTCAGCCTCGAAGACCTGCTCTCGCACCGGACCGGGTTCCCGCGGCACGACAAGACGCTCGCGCGGCGCTACGGCACGGGGGCCGACCGGCACCCGGGCGCGCCGCGCGACGTCGTGCGCAGCCTGCGCTTCCTGCCGCTGGTCGCGGAGCCCCGTACCACCTGGCGCTACTGCAACCTCATGTACATGGTGGCCGCGCACGCCGCGCAGAGCCTCGCCGGCCGCTGGCTCGGGGACCTGTTGCGCGAGAGCATATGGGCGCCCCTGGGCATGGGCTCGACGTACCTGAGCGTCGAGGAGGCTCTGCGGGCGGGGGAGACCGTGGCCAGGGGGTATTATTGGGATTATCCGGGCGAGAAGGACGGGGAAGGAGGAGGGAAGGGGTTCACGGGGATCCCGTATCTGAGTCTGGACTTGGCGAGCGGCGCGGGGGGCATCGTGAGTAATGTCCTGGATTACGCGCGCTGGATCCGGTGCTTGATACGCGGCGATGGGAGCAGTGCTGATGAGAATGGCTGCCCTGTTCTACCCCCGGAGGCGCACCGCGAGTTGAAGGCGGCGCGCATCGCGCTGCCGCCCGAGACGAGGCTGGGGTACGATGCGCCGCTTGCGTATGCCCTGGGCTGGCAGCTTAGCACGTATAAGGGCTGGAGGGTATTCACGCACGGAGGGGGCATGCAGGCGTACGGTACAGAGTTGTATTTCCTCCCGGACTTAGGGTACGGCGTGGTGACGATGGCGAATACGGAGGTGACGAGTAATAGTGCCGGCGCGGAGGTCGTGTGGAAGCTGATTGACGACAAGTTGGGTATCCCGGAGGAGAAGCGGTATGATTGGACTAGCTCGTGAGTTCTGAGTTCTATCTTTTCTAAAGAGATTGGGGATAAGGGTACTGCTGGATGGGCGTGAGGAGTCAAGCGAAGAGATGAAATTCAGGGGCTAACGCGCAGACGCAGCGGGAGGAAAACGGTCGAAACTCAGCTGAAGCTCGCCGAGACGGCGATAGACGACTTATATCCTGAACGAGCAGACCCGCCGCTTCCTCGCGCTCTCCCTCTCGAGGCGTACGTTGGCGTTTACTTCCACCCGGCGTACCAAAACGTCACGATCAAGCTGGCGGACGAGAACAAGACCGGCTCCAGCACCGGGGCAAAGGGGGCAAAAAAGGGCGAACTACACGCTCTCCGTGACGACATGGAATGGGCGATGACCTTCGATTTCCACCACGTCTCGGGCGAGTTCTGGGCGGTGGTTATCGATGCGCTTAGAGTGCCCAATATGCTTACTGCACAGCTGGCTCGAGCCGAGTTCGTGATTAGTGTCAGGGGAATGGTAGATACGCTACGGATGGAGTTCATGGAAGATGGGAACGAGGGAATAATCGATTTCCATAGGATCGCGTAAAACTCGTCTATCTGGGAGGATATCTTGGGGAGTTTAACCTAGTCTATATAGGTATATGTTAACCCTTAGCCCTCTATATAACGGGGTGGGTTCGAGGTAATCTTTCCTCTTAAAAATTCGATCCTAATGAGACACAAAGCTAGGTAGCCTATAGGACTACCTACATGTATGAGGCCCTCGGTCTGGACTGATCGTGATGGACGCGTAGTTGTAAATACTGAATGGGGGGTTTATATGTGAATCACGTCTATCGTGGACATGGTCTACTAGGTAGGTATATAACAGAGGTAAGGATAAACTAAACATTTTCATTAACCCTCACCTGAATTTGTAATTCTGTGTATATCTAGGCGATATATTGGAAAGGGAACGTATGGACGCGGCCTCTACTGCTACATCGCTAGGACTCGTAGCCTCAAAGGTACGTAGAAAAATACTGCTTGGACCTGCAGGTTCACCAATATACCCAAGCAAACGAGGCGCTAAGAGCTCGTCTACGTGCTAGGTCCTAGGCCCAAGTAATGCGCAGATTGTATGAGAGAAAATAATAACCGCAAGCGGTCCGAAAGAGGGTCGCAACCTATGTATACAAGCATGTCAGCGATGCTGGAACACAGCTAGAAACGGTAAAGATCAATAAATACAGCAAATGCTTGTCCTGAGTCAGACTGTTGAGCTTGATGTGGTTTTGAATCCTCATGGAAATCTCAGTTGGCTGTTCTTAGAAGTAAAGGGTCATCATCGACAAGGAGGAACGTAGAAATAGAAAAATTCGTATAAACTTACACTTGCGGTTTTAGGGAACTTCGAGGGTCACTGTGCCTACGAAGGTAAGTCAATAGCTGTAGAGCATCATGGTCGGATTAGCTGTAATTTGCTTCGCTGTAACGTGCGTCACCGTCTCGGGCAGACACATTGACATTGGGATTTGGAGAACTTCGACGAAGAAAATAAAAATTTCCAAAGCGAAGATTGAATAAATAGGTCGGATGATTTAAGCCGAGGGTGGGGACCTAGGTACTTAGGTACCTAGGTAACCTCTTGGGGGGACAACCTAGGTACCTAGGTAACAGGCCCCCACGGGTTTTTCCGGGTAGAGTCACGTGGCGAATTCAATGGACCCATATAATTGAGCTTTCTTAGTCATAGTCCCAATCCCAATTTGCTACTTCGGTTAGCTAAGTCGCTAAGTCGCTCAAACTGACTTCACCGATTTGAACCTCAACAGAGAGAAACGACACCAATCTCCACTCTACCTAACCTACCCACGACAAACCTAGGACCTATCCTGCTCCTCCATCCGCCCCTCCTATACCTCCCTAGCAATCGCCATACGTCAACCTCTGCGGAATTATCACGAACCCGCCGAATACGGAAATTGGTAGAATAGAAAGGGCAGCAGAGGGAACCCTCGGATAACCATCGATACCGAGGAGAGCAAAGCCAAGGCAAAAAGCGAAAAGCAAACGCAAACGCAAAGAAGAAACACCACAACCATGCCCGCCGTCCGCCCGAACGCCGCCGTGCGGGCCACACGCGTGCTCCAGCAGCAGACGACGACGAACAGCAGCTCCATCAGACCATTCTCGGCGACGTCGCGCGCGCCCTCGTCCCACGGCCCGCAATACGACCCGCCCACCGGCTGGCTGTTCGGCGTCAAGCCCGGCGAGAAGTACCAGAAGGAGGGCTGGGAGACCCCTTTCTTCTACGGCTTCTGCGGCAGCCTCGCCCTGGCCGCCATCGCATACGGCTTCAAGCCTGATACCTCGTAAGTTCTATGTTTTCGGTACCGTACTGCATATATACCTGCGTATATACGATATAGAGGAAAGGATAGGAGGGGAGAGGGACACAGGATACCATCAGATAGGTGGTAGAATGAGTCGCCTAGCCATCCCCGACCTTATCTACCACTCACTATGACGCACTACTATCTTCCGATGAATCCAGTTAACACACCTACAGAATACAAACCTGGGCTCTAGAAGAGGCGCGACGGAGATTAGAAGCCGAGGGCATCCTGGACGACCCCGAGAAGAAGTAATGGATGGAGACATATCCCCCCATGCTACATACACATATACATATGTAGACCGCGATGAACAGGAGATGATGAACGTCGGAACACTGATTCGACGTTCGATTTGTACATGAGACCCCCCGGCTTTTCTTTTCCCCCTTTTCTTATGTTATGCTCTCGGGTGTGGCCCCACGTCCTTCGGGAGGAGGCGGTTCGGCTTCGATTAGAGAAACAAACATCATCGTCGTCATTATCATCATCACCATAGACGGATCACCCCTCGGGGCTGGTGAGGGAGGGGCTTATTACCTATAAGCTACAATTTAAGTTTTTGTTCTGCTGCAGTGTCTACTGTGTTACCACCTAGCATCCGTCTAAACGCAGTCGATAGTCGGGCTCATTCTAGAGATGACGAATAAGAGCTCGCTATGCTCGAATTAGATCTTAATTCATGAATCTTGATTATTAGACCAGGTAAGTACGCCGTTGCGCCGGATCTACAACCCTCTCCTTCTATGTGACTCTCCAATGCGAAGAAGGTTCGGGACAAGACAACACAGAAAATGCCGAACTCGCTAGCTAGCTACTTAGGTATTTCTCTTTTGAACTTTCCTCCTCCCTTTCCGCTCTCAACACACGTGGCTCCACTCGTGCTCCTCGTCCCCGTACTGCCGCGCCTCTATCCAGTTCTTCATCTTCTGTGCGACCTCGCCCGACTCCTCGTTCTCGCTCAGGCCGCAGTCGACCATCTTGCCCTTCCAGCTGATCTTGCGGACGGGGCTGACGACGGCGGCGGTGCCGGCGCCGAAGACCTCGATCAGGCGGCCCTCGAGCGAGGCCTCGTACAGCTGCTGCATGGTGATCTTGCGCTCGGACACGAGCCAGCCCTCGGGCGCCAGCTTCTCGCGGGCGAGGCTGAGGATGGAGTCGCGCGTGACGCCCTCGAGGATGGTGCCGTCGAGCGGCGCCGTGATGAGCTCCTTCTGCCCCGTCTCCTTGTCCCGGATCGCGACGAACAGGTTCATGGTGCCGACCTCGGTGACGTACTCCTCGGCGCCGAACAGCCACAGGTTCTGCTGGAAGCCGCGGCGCGCGGCCTCCATCTGCGGCACGACGCAGGGCGCGTAGTTGGCGCCCAGCTTCTTGTCGCCGACGCCCCCCGGCCACGCGCGCACGGCGTAGTCCGTCGCCTCGAGCGACACGGCCTTGAACCCCGTCGGGTAGTACGGGCCTACGGGCGAGGCGATGACGAATAGCAGCGCGGACCCAGGCGCGCTGATGCCCAGGGTCCGCTGGGTGCCGATGAGCGTCGGCCGCAGGTACAGCGAGTACCCGCGCTGGGCGGGGATGAAGCGCTCCTCGAGCTTGACGAACCGCGCGATCAGGTCGATCATCGCGGTGGGGGAGAAGGTCGGCAGGGCGATGCGCGCGGCCGACTTATTGAGCCGCTCCATGTTCTTGTCCGGCCGGAACAGCCGTATGTTGCCCCGGCTGTCGCGGTACGCCTTCATGCCCTCGAAACACTCGAAGGCGTAGTGGAACACGCAGGTGGCGGGGTCGAGCGAGAGGTTCTGGTACGGTACTATGGAGGGCGCGAGCCACCCGTCGTTTTTCGTCCATTCGATCGTCATCATGTGGTCTATGGGTTTGTGACGGCGGGCTAGGTTAGCGTATTTCTCCTGCGAGAGTTGGCACGGCCAGATCTGCGGAACGTGGGCGTAGGCGAACCTGTGAATTCCCTTCCGAAGACGAGTTGCGAAGGGTCTTTGGGGGTCTTTGGTGACTGTGTCTTGGTGATGGACAGCTTCGAAGGATCTATGTCTAGGGGTTTCGCTGTCGAAGCAGCTTCGGGCTGGATGCTGTACCATCTTGATGCGCATTGTAAGGCCGGTAGCATATGGGAAGGACGTGCGGAAGATGCTCTAAGAGCCCTTCCGCACCGCGGTAAAAGTTGTCGAAGCATGGCGAAGGAGGTGTAGTATTTCAAAGTCTAGTTTCGTAATACGCAGCCGGGGTTCTATACAAATACCAGTCGGTGTGCTACGAGATGGCGGGGAATAAGAAAAAAAAAGAGAGAGATCTCGGAATTCCTTCAAAATGGGACTAAGTGACTGAACTACTTCCTTTGACTCGATCTTCTATAAAAAGTCAAGGGACGGGGCCGGAGCGACGAGTACTAAACGACCCCAACTCGCCTTTATAACCTTAATCGGTTCTCAGTTCGGTAGCAACTAAGAATCGCTAAACAACGGCCACGCCTCGACTCAATTGAAGAAAAAGAGTGTGGATACTAATAATCGAGAGGTACCAGTTGGTGCTCAATATAATTCCACAGAAAGCGACTTCGGAGGGCGCTAGGATCAGCGCTAGCAAGCTCGGTATCCGCAGATTAAGCGACTCGGGACCAATCGTATGTGACCTTTTTGAAGTGCATGGTGACTAATGAATGCGGCTATCGCGGGGGACATTGTGGCTTGAACGATCTTTATGAAGTTTACTGCACCGCCACTGAAAAAAAAGGTTCAACAAGGGACCCCTGAACGTCAGACAGAACAGGAGCTCGATCTTGGCATTGATTTTCAGATTTCCATATGCTGATAACCTGATAAACCGTCTCAACTCGAAAAGCCACCTCGTGCTTACAACCTGTCCGTACGTCATCCTTAAAGTGCCCCGGCACTCGAGTCTCCCCGTCGCTTAAGTCAACAAAGGACAGAGCGGATACTTTATTAGTCCTATGTCTTATACCCGCCGTTGAGTCGAGTCCATGACTAGCCCGAATTAACGGATCGATCGCCGTCCACGAGGGATTCGGTATCAGGAAGCACGAGATCGCAGGCGCATGTTTCTATCTTCGCACGACGCTACGATATGACGGTCGCTAGCTGTCGCATAACACGCAGCCACCGACCATGTTCTCCTCGTTGAAGAGCTTCAGTTCCAACATCAACTCCAACTATTCCATTTCGCAAACCATAACCTCCACAGCCGGTCCGTGGAAGATATACGATGCCAAGAAGAAGTCGACGGGCAAGGTCTATTCCGTCTTCGTCTTCGAGAGGAAATCTCTGGAAGCGCATGGTAAGGGGCCTTCAAGATGCTCTCGTTATACGTGGTATATGGAGGACTAGCGCTGATCGTGCTTTATAGGGAGCTCCCTTGGTCGCTCGGGCGCATCCGCTTTCAAGCGCTCCGTAGAAGAGGTAAGAATACACCCATCCGGGTCGGAGTTAGCCTCCCATCGTATAAACACAATAACTAATTACCGCATAGGTAGTAGAACGCTTAAAAAAAGAGGCGTCATCTCTCGCCAAGTTGCGCCACCCAAGCATCCTCGAGTTAGTCGAACCCGTCGAAGAAACCAGAGGAGGCCTTCAATTCGTTACGGAACCAGTGACCACATCGTTAGCGAGTCTTCTCCAAGAGAAAGATGACCAGGAGAGAGGAGGTGGCGTCGGGGGCCGGTCCAGCCGATATGTCACCGAAGACTCGGACGGAGTGAGACGTAGGCGGGAATTGGAAATCGATGAGCTTGAGATACAAAAGGGGTTACTTCAGGTCAGCAAGGCCTTGGAGTTTCTACACGAGAATGCCGGCCTCGTTCACGCAAACCTTACGCCAGATGCTATATTAATAAATGCCAAGGTTAGTCTCGGTATTTCTATCGGCTTCAACAATAAGTCTCCAGACCTATCTCGGCTCTCTTGGAATCAGAATCATGTTTCACCTTTGAGACTATCCCAAACACACCTTACTAACACGTTGGCAGTCCGATTGGAAAGTTAGTGGGCTTTCGTTCTGCAGCCCGCCGGAGAACTCGACAAAGCCAACCTCAGTTCAACCCATTAATCTTTCGGAGGTTCTCAACCTAGACCCTCGACTACCTCGACATGTACAACTCAATCTTGACTATACTTCGCCGGACTTCGTCCTCGATAACAACCTCACTACATTTGCCGATATGTTTTCGCTAGGACTCCTGTGTATCGCGTTATATAACTCGCCTCACAAATCCCCCATAGAAAGTAGCGGGAGCATCTCCGCCTATAAGAGGATATTTACATCATCCTCAACAGTGCCATCCTCCGGGAATGGGTTCCTATCTAAAAGGCCACTGCCAAGGGACCTGTCAGCGCACGTATTGCCCCGGTTGATTACACGACGTCCTGCGCAGCGTATGACGGCTCGAGAGTTTCAAGAAAGCGAGTATTTCGATAATATTTTAGTGTCAACAATCCGATTCCTGGACGCATTCCCGGCCAAGACACCGAATGAGAAGGCTCAGTTCATGAGGGGCCTCAACAAAGTCCTGCCGTCATTTCCAAAATCGGTTATGGAGAAGAAGGTTCTCCCAGCACTGTTGGAGGAGCTTAAGGACAAGGATCTCCTATCTCTCATTCTTCAGAATGTCTTCAAGATTATGGAACTGTTACCATCATCGAGGCGAGCGTTTTCCGACAAGATACGGCCGAGAATAAAGGAGATATTCGTCGCCAACGCTAAGCAGGTGCAGGAGAAAGATCCGCCCAGAGACGCCGGGTTGATGGTTGTTTTAGAAAACCTCGGCCAGATAGCTGAAAACTGTTCCGGCAAGGAGTTCAAAGACGGTAAGCCCGACCTTCTCTTTATATCAGCCCCATCATGCAAGATTGATATTCGGCGTACTCGCATATCGCCATTAAATTTGATCAACTACCATAGGCGGCTTATCAACGTTATGAGTATCTGCACATGATTATGGCTAGCAGTGTACCTGAAACCCCTATGAGCAACTATTATATTATAGATAGCTTTCTGGCGGCGCTTCAAATCATATATTGAGAATTTAACTAACAAGATTATACCAGACGTGTTACCGATTGTTTTAGTAGCCATCGAATCATCGACACCTTCGCTGGTTGATGCGGGTCTCCGCGGCCTACCAGTCATCCTGCCGGTCCTAGACTTCAGTACTATCAAGAATGAACTGTTCCCTATTGTGGCTGCTGTTTTCAGCAGAACCAATAGCTTGGCCATTAAGGTTCGTGGCTGTCGAGCTTTTGTCATTCTCTGCGGTGGCTCAAACGAATCGTCATCTGCCGATGATGGACTTGACGGAATTGCACCTGGGAAGAAAAAGGCATCGTCTTCAAGTGCCCTAGACAAGTACACGATGCAAGAAAAGATTGTCCCGCTCATCAAATCCATTAAGACCAAGGAACCAGCAGTTATGATGGCCGCCTTGGATGTCCTACGTGTCGTTGGCGACAATGCGGACGCTGACTTCATAGCTATGGACATCCTGCCCATCTTATGGAGCATGAGTTTAGGGCCTTTATTAGACCTCAAACAGTTCCGAGCTTTCATGGACTTGATTAAATCACTTTCCCGGAGAGTTGAGGACGAACAGGTCAAGAAACTGCAGGAGCTTTCCGTCACGAATGGAGGAAGAGCAGCGACTCCTAACGATGACTTCTTAGGGTTTGGTGGAGTTACCGGAACGACCTTCGACTCAACCAACGGTGCTACGGAGGACGATTTCGAGAGGTTAGTGAAGGGGAAGGCCACCTCGACCGGGAAGAATTCGATGGATACAGGCTGGGACGCAGACCCAGCAACGGCAGCCGCAGCCACGGTCACCTCACCAACACTGAAGTCACCACAGTTTTCTTGGTCGACACCAAGCCCTACATCCGGTACTAACACTCCCGCACCAGGCCAGTTCGGAGCCACCAAAGCGCAGCCCCCTTTCCGAACGGTCACACCGGATCTTAACCAATTCGGGACATTAACCCCTTCGTCTACCCAATATTCCCAGCCGTTGCAGCCGACCGCCAGCTCTGCAGCGAAAACCACGTCGACTGGGCCTCGGAGCCCTCCCGCCTTTAATTGGTCCACCTCGGCTGCTGCTGCAACAACACCCAATCCCTGGGCTTCGAGCTCGACCAATCCGATGTCGCCGCCAGCCTCATCTTTCAGCAGTGTAACCTCGGGGATGTCAAACCTGAACCTCGGTCAGCCAAGACCCTCCATGAACCAATCATCTTCCTTTTCTCTCCCTCCGCCCCCATCCAGCGGAAGCGGTACGTCCTCGGGTTTCAGCTTGCCTCCACCGCCGGGCGGTCCCCAGAGGCAGACCTCGGCGACATCGTCGTTCGGTCAGCCGTCGGGCAGCCTTGGCAGCATATCCCACCAGCCAACCGGAAGCATGAACAGTATGATGAACTCGGGGATGGGAGGCATGAATATGAGCATGAATAGTATGACCAGCATGATGGGAACCATGAAGCCTATAGCGCCAAGCCAATCAGCGTCGCAACCGCAGCAACCTCAACAGCCTCAGAGGTCAGGCTTGGATAAGTACGAGAGTCTGCTATAAGCAACTCGGGGGAGTCTATAATGTAGCCGCTCACATGGCGGTGGGGGGAGTATAGCGCTAAGTTGACCATCTATGTAACATCCAAACTTCAATGTAAAACTCTTAATTAGACGCTCCGGAATGCGAATACCCAAAATTAGTTTTCTTGACGAGATATTTCTATGTAGCCTTATATGGGTGCGTTTAGCAGTGCGATTTAGAGATTCAATATAGGAGCGACAGCCATACCACCGAGACCCCATTTTGATTCGTTCCCCTATTATGTTCGCTAGTTCGTTTATTAGCAAAATCTATATGATGTTATCACATTAGTGTTTGGAGATATGCCAACCTATGTGATCTTATAAATCGCCGCTTCTGAATCAGACCTACCCATGATCACGCAATTGTGCTATGCAAGAGAGGTGTCATGGCGAAGCTTCACAATGGCTACAAATATCATATTAGAATGTGACGTGCCGATCATTGTATTCCGATATATCCTTTCAAGGGGACGGCTTAGTTGGTAGACGGTAGTAAAAGTCATTCACGTTACGGGAGGCCTCGTATTTGTTATGTCCTTCATGAAATATCCGTTAATATTTTCGATTGCAAGGCTTACCAAAACGTATTTCTCCCCCTTGTTTATGTGGGAGCGCTTATAGTCAATTTTCAACATTCGCCGTAACGCTTTAAATCCGTAGCAGCACAGGAGGGTCTCACGACAGGCCACTGGCAGACTATGTATATAAATACCCTAGACTTATTAAATGATTTAGAGTCTTTCCCCTGAGGGTATGTCTAGTCCAGTTTCTATTTTCCCATTAATTCAAACGAGAAGAGAGAACCTATCCGGGTGCAGGGTCCATGCAACCATATCCGTCACCAACAACACTTCCACTTCTTGGCCTCCTTTAAAGACTAGGTAGATAGGTTTTACTTGAAACCCTATTAATTGAAAGACTCTTCTTTATTTACCTTCCTATATGTCGAAGTTATATTCTAAGCGATGTAGGTCACTTTCCATCATATTCAACGCGCCTACACTATCTACTATTTCCCCTTGCAATATAAGCTAAGGATTCCTGAAATGAGCACGAACCTCTTAAGGAATAGGGGTAGGGGGTTACTTGGCTCTCTCTCACCGCCCCTCGATGTTCGGGGAGACAACGTGAATCCCGGTCCGACTAGTTCTCAAGCGTCGCTTGCGCCGTATACACAGTATGTTTCCTTCCCTGACCAAACTAGAAGTTATTCTTTTCTTAATTCTTGAGTAATATGGTTATGTAGAAATGTAGAAATGTCACGAGCATCCTAACTTAGGTAGGTAGGCACTGAGTTAGACATCCTTGATCGCATCTCTGCCCAAATCACAGATCAGGATGGCCTACCAGTTACCCCTCGACAAAGCGTATATTTACACCTTCAATCTGCCATAACTTATAGCATAGGTACCTAGGTAGGTGCATACATAAACGTATTTTCATAACTCGCCTACGCCAACCGGGTCAGATCAGAGGTAGTACACCATCTCAGTTGGGGGCAACAAATGACAAGATACAAATAGTAACTCTAGCGCGCGGTTATCACAGAACACTGATAGTATTCTCCATGGAATTGCTAAGAATAGGCTCGCGTTCGGCGGTACGATTGTATTAGGCGGTTTACACCAACGATAATAAACGGTCATATGTAAGGGCGACGCTACGTCGAGGATAGTGGTTATGGAATGTGTGATCGTTCCGGGTATAGCATGCGCGCTCGATGTTCATTACTTCTCCACATCTCACGGGGTATAGGTATTTAGGTAGTTTGGAGAGTTGTGCTGGGTGGTGGTGACATGGGATATTAACTTGGGTAGAAAGAGGTAACTACATTGACCTTGCGCATTAACATATAACTAGATGTGACCCCGAAAGATAACTATCAAGCCATAATACCTCCCCAGCCCTAAGCATATCATCTACATATGTAAATTACAAATGGCGTGAGACCAGCGGGCAGACGTCGCAGATCCACGCCAGGCTAAGCACCGTATGTTTCAGAACTTCTTTCCTCGTAAGAGGTTGGCGATGGCGTGACGTGGCTTCGGGTTCCATGTATGTATTACCTCCCTTACATGTATATTACCTATAAGTAAGGTGCTACAGTAATGCCGGGTCTTAGGGAAGAAAAAAAAAAAAGAAAAAGGAAAGATCGGTATGCCTCGGAGCCGTTGAGCTATTGGCTGAAGAGGGTATGAGACAATTCAGTATCAGAATCGGAATAGTGAAAAGATAGAATACAACATAGTTAGGTCATTTGTTGATCATGATCGAGTTATTACATGATGAGGTGTTAGGATACGGGATACGTTGATTCTCATTCACTATTACCTCGCACACTAGGTTCACAGGTAGGTATGGTCCTAATTTTTATTCTTAGAAGTCACCATAGTTGCCACGAGCAAGCCTAGCTATGTCGGGTAGGTAACTAACCGCCGGGCTTGATCTAGTATATTAGAATTCTTTGTCGATTATTATCAACAATATTGTCGGCAAGCCGGTCTCGTCGCCAACCTAGACTTCTATGCCACTACCGTGGGCTCTACCTTAATGTCTTTGCTCTCTCAGGTAACGCAATAGCCCACCGTTTCTGGCGAGCGCGACATTGCCCGGTAATGACATCGAAGCATTAGTTCCCCCTCGCGCTGAGACATTCTTCAACGAGAAACGTTCCCCCTTCCTCAGTAGACAACGTACAAGAAGTCGTTGAAACGAGAACAAGAAGCCTTGCCGAAATAACCCCGTATGACCATCCCTCGCCATATGCCTCCCGTCTACCCCCGAGCCCATTGTCTCTACTTCGCGGGAAGGCTCGGCGATTCTAGCGTAAATAACATTGTTGCCATCCCTCGAAACCTGCAGAAGGTGTGGTTCTCGCCAATCAAGCGACGGCAACGTTCGAGTAGAATTCCTCCCCTCCGGGAGCGATGGATTAAAGCAATTAAAATAGAAGGGACCCCTAACGCCTTGCTGTAAAATGATAAATACCATCCGAATGTACGCCTCCATTGTCACGAAAAATGACCCGTAAAGCCGAAGGCCGTTAAGTTGCCGGCTATGATTGCAGTCGTTTGATGGACATGTGAGGCGACTCATATCCTATTGAAAGAGCTTATACCTCAGCTTCAGCACCGGGTTCTTTCTTGGGCTGGGCCACCGTAAAAATGTGCCTGCTCTTGTAGCCATCCTCGAGTCTGATGCCAACCTCTTGGTCGGGTTGCACCATGGGGTGGTCAAGATCCCATCCAGCGCGGCGGCACAGCTCGGCAACGATGACGTCACAGTCTCCCAGCAGATCTATGTCGAAGTTTATGTGGCTGACGGGTGTGCGCGAGATGTATATCTGCGGAATATGCGGTGGTAGGTATGGTACGACCTCGGAGACAGGAGCAACTTTGAGCGAGGTACCAATCACGATGACCAGGTCGACGAGATCACGATCGTGCTTAACTAACCGTTGGCTGAACTCGTCGGGAAGCTCTTCGCCAAAGAATGTGATGTCAGGCTTCATGACACCAGCGGCGGGAATATCGTACTGATCGTCGTCGTCGTCATCGTCGTCCGAACTTCTACGCCTCGTTTTCTTACTAGTGGCCTTATTGTTGTACGAACGCTTGCGCTTGATAGCCCCATTCCCGCGGAGCGCGACGATGCATTTGGTACACCGAGGTATCCTACCGGCCTTGATATCGGCGAAGATGGTATCACCCTGAACCCTGTAGCCACACTTTTGACAGGAAGCGGTTGCGAAAGAGCCGTGGCACTGCACGAGCTTCTCCGGTTTGATACCGGCATTGGCCTCAATGTTATCGATGTTTTGGGAATAATTGGTCAAGAGTTTACCTAAGTTCTGGAGCTTAGCGATGAAGGCGTGGGTGGGCGAGAATAATCCCTTAGTGTCGGGAAGGATGTCCTTGGCGACCGAGTAGAAGATGGTGGGATCGTCGCGGAAGATATCGATGCTGAAGACTTCTTGGGGATCGCTAATTCCCAGTCCGAGCTTCTCGAGTTGGGAGTACAGGCCAGTTTCCTTGGAGCGAAAATCGGGAATTCCGAGCGAGGTCGAAATTCCAGCTCCGGTTAGAACGACGATGTTGCGGGATTTCTTAAGGAGAGCGACAGCATCGTCAATTGTGTTGTATTTAGGGAGCTTGGCGCGCTTTGCCAGCTCGCGAGTCATGGCCAGGGTGAGTAAGCCAAAGTAGGCGTCATCCGGAAGACCTTCAAGAAAGGCTGGGGGCCGTATTCCAAAGGCTGTTAATAATTTTTTAACAGTGATGGAACCAGAGTCAACAGTTCGCCTGCAGAACTCTCGCGGTCCGACTGCTCGAAGCAGTTCACGGTAGCGCACGGCCTCTTCAGGAGTGACAGCATCGACTGGAAACCAATGTTAGAGTAATTCGTTGAACCATATTCCTATTATGGAAAGTGGGATTTTTGTTCCAAGGCGGAAGGGAAAGTAAGAAAAAAAAAAAAAAAAGAATAAAAATGAAAATAAGTAATTACCATCGTTGAAGAACCTATCTTCAGAGATATCCTCGATGACATCCTCAAAAAGCGACTCGGTTTCCCAAGAGTCGCCGAGGTCGTTGATGCGCTCCTCTAGCTCATTGCGGGCGTGGCCGTGCTGTCTCACATTAAGATGACCAACCTGCTGATCGTCCGAAACTGCAACCTGGATTTTAGAAGGCTCAGATTCCTTGACAGACCAGCTCTTGCGAGGCCTGCCGACAGGACGCTTTCCCTTCATCGCGGCGGTTGGAGCGGCGATGATCGACGAGACAGAGATAGTAGTAAGTAGAGGTACAGAAAATGTCGATGGCGGGCGACGACCCAATGGACGAATCGGAGTTTAGGTTCTATCTACTATGAGTGAGTAATAAATAATATAATTAGGCGCGGAGTGATCGACTAATTTAATCAATTAACTAGGATTTCACGCGGTTGAACGATGGATGGTAGAGGATGGCAGATGGAACGAAGAATCAATCTTCTTTGGGGAAGGGTTATCTAATGGAGGAAGGGAAGAAAGAAGTGTGAGAAAGTGAGAAAGAGAGACACAAGGCAAGTTGAACCCTGCGGGAAAATATGGGTTGACAAACTAGCCAGCCAGAGCTGTGCCGGGGATGGTCAACGCGTTTTTTTTTTTTTTTTTGTGTGTTATGTATTGCGTGGTGTTATTTTGGATCGGGTTTGTGGGAGGAGGGAACTCGAATTGGTGGTGGTGGTCATAAGTAATAAAAGCAGGAGTAGCAGGAGTAGCAGGAGCGGTAGTAAGTGGTAAAATACCAGGTAGGAGATAGGTAGCAAACAGTAATTACAATTCAGCTACATACCTCGGAAACGTGCGGTGATAATTCGAGGAAGTACGGTCTCTTCCAGGTTTCGTAAAAATAAAATTACTACGAGGCCGCCAAGGTTGAAGTCCTATGCGAGGTTGAGTGTTGAGTATGCTGATTAACACAGGTCGGGCCCGGCGACAGAGACAGAGATAGAGTGAAATGGAGATGGTGGGAGGGAAAGAGTCAAGTCAGGGCCTGGTATGGAATTGTTGGAGGTATGTGAAATATTGACGTGGCGAGGTTAATGTCGAGAAGGGGAAAAATGCGAAAGAGAGAAAGGAAGAATAAAATTAAGATAGATTAGGAAGACAGATTAGGTGGATAGATTACGAGGTGAATAGGTAAATAAGGGAAAATAAGGTAAAATAAGGTACGGCTAGCCAAGTATACCTCTGATCATAATCGTGTACATGCTCTGAGGTAGAGGGAGAATTGGGAAAGAAGGGAAAGAGGGAATGACAGTTTGAAACCTCGAGAATAATAAGACCAGACTAAGCGAGATCCTGATAGGCTACAGGGCCAGTGTGCCACCCAAATTAATTGTAAGAGTGCCGATTAGGGGGGGAGCCATCTTCTTCTTCTGTCTCCGGTCTAGAGCATGAGCATTGAGCATCAGCTTCTTTTTTTTTAAAAAAAAAAAAAATACTACTGCTACTATTACTTTATTTCTTTTCCCCTTCCCTGATCCTATTTGTCTTTCGTATTCTTGTTTTATTTTATTCTATTTTGTTTAATTTTTAATGTAGTAATGGTTTATATAATTCTAGGTGCCGTATGAATAATTCCGCTCAGGTCTAGCCTCCCGCGTTTTCCATTGCGCCAATGCCTAATTCTTTTTTTGTCAGTGTTTGCCTGGCAAACTTGGTATGTAGGTGTGTATACCTACCTACCTGGACCTATGTATGCCCTTTCATGTTGGCCAGTTAGTGCCAATCACTCGTCATCCCGACTACCCAGGTAAGCGAACATGTATGTATTTGTATATCCGTCCTATCAGGCTACCTGTATATTCCCAAGAACCGCTCTAGGAGTCACATCCTGTCTTAGTCATTTAAATAATAACCCCCAAGTCATCGCAATAATAACCGTGGCGCTATATTCATCCGAGTTCCCAATTCATTACCTAGGTACTTAACCTTTCCTACCGCTAGCGAGGATGAATTATTTGCCATCGACGAAATAATTCCAAGTTCTTCGACGAAAGCCCCGAAGGACGCCAAGAACCTACAAGTTCCCGCAGCTCCGGATAACTGTCATGTTTTAATCCCGATTGCCGCCTATTATATAATAATTAAACCTGCTCCGGCTTTCCATCATAACCACGAAATGTATAATTCTACCGAATGAGATTACGGGTCTTTGGGTATGGTGATATTACTTACTGTAAGTCTCCGAGCTGAATGATCAGAGTTCTAGACCTGGACCGTGGCCAGAAACCCCGCGATAGAAGCGTCACAGAAGTAAAATCTAGTTACCACTAGTATATAACCCGCTGTTACTAGTCTTCTATCGCACGCATCCGGATTTCTCTCGCCCATCAGATAAGACATCGCTTCTGTGATTCTCAACGTCTCTATCCGCTGGGTAGGTAAACGCTGCCGGTCTCCGTCCTTGTTGCCCTGCGAGATGCCCCAAGTCTCTACGAGTTGCCTAATTGGGAAATTATTCAACTGGTCGTAATATATGAGGGAACTATCAGGTTAGGTATTATCGAGCGCAGAAAAAACAATATAATGATAAAGGAACAAACGAGCGCCACGTGGTAGAGGAATCAGCAGAGATGTTACCCCACAATCTCATAATTGCCTCAAGAAGCTAGTCGCATTCTCATCTCGACGCTCCGACCTAGCCAAAGAATATCATTATTTTTTACATACAGTATATAGCTTCACCTAATACCAACATCCAATAGTTGGCCTACAGCAAATTAAATGGAAAGGGGTTATCTTTCGAATCAATAACCGCATGACGAATTTCAACTGCAAAGAAAGGATTCGGATGCTAGCAATCGGTGTTCACGAAGTCAGTCATTCTCTTCCAAAGTTAGAGGGCGCCGAACAGTCCAAAGTCTAAAGTCAATATCTCTACCGAAGGCCTGACTCAGTCCGACGGACCCGAAAGTAAGACGGCGGCTGGTGCCCAACCCTCGCTCGTATTTGAGTTGTCATGAAACCATCAACCTCCTCGGATCGCCTGTCTGTGCCAAATTTCCGACAGTCATTACTCAGAGGTAGTCCACTCGAATCTCATTTGGTCAAGTAGATTTGCGTCGGCGAGCGTCGATATCGAAGGAAACAAGGAATTACCCCTGACAGGACCTAAGTATGAAACCGAATTCCCAACCTTTCGCTTCGACAACATCCATTCCCAACTCGACGACGGAGTCGAAGGTTAACTCCATCCATCGCTCACTCCCACTCATATTGGCATACTATGCACTTATCAGGGATAATGAAAACTCGGGGCAAGTACCTAACCTTCGGCGATAAGAACAACTCCCTTTTCTCTTCTTGAAAGACTCAAACCCATCCTACGAACCTCAACTCGGGACATTTCGCACGAATATACATATCCAGTTTAAGTAATATCTCTAGCTGATCGGTCATCATCGAACGATCAGAAGTACGTGCCGTCGTACAGACAGCCTACTCGTCGCAGTCGCACGGCAGCGTGGCTGTTCTCGACCCCAAACTACCTAACTATCAACTCAATAGTATGTATGTGCGTATATATGAGATATGCACGTCCCGCCGTCCTGATACCTTTTTATCTATCCGGGATCCGTTCGGTAGCTACCTGCCAGGCGAGTTATAACACGGCAACCTAGAGCCCACCGATTCGCAAAACCCCCCAGCCTTACCCTCCCCCGGATTCTCAACCTCATAGACTTCGCTGCCTAAGTCCCTAGGCACCTAACTTATAAGCCTATAGATATATAGCCCATAAGGTATCAAGGAGCAGCTCCGAATCAGATCCCGCAAGCAAAGCTCTTGAATCACCGTGACTATGCAGTGACTCATGCCGTGCGACGGCAACCGCATACGCCCCTAAGCATCCCCTTTCCCCACCACTGCCTCTCTCTCTCTCCTCTTTTTACTCACTGCCACTGTCTTCCGCATTCTCTAGCTACGGAAAAAATAACAGTGCAAGCGCATTCGTTAGGTAGCCAGCTGAAACTCGCCCATCAGGTATCTACCTACCTATAGCCCAGGCAAACAACTTCGGTACGTTACCGACTCCCTCATGTACAATACTATGAAACCAGCCGTAAACTCCTAACCCCGAGCGACTAAAACCCGCTCAACCATCTCCATACCTGCCTACCTACCTACATACGTATCCCAAGGACAATTCAATCCATCCTACCAACAAATACGACATCCCGTGCTCGTATTAGCCGAAGCAGAAGCAGGAGGCGACTTCGCGTCGAAAACGGCCCCCTCGTTGCCTGCATAAGGCAGCAGGAACACAAGAGGTAGTAGATATAATACGGCAAGCAGCCTGCCTTTTCTTACCTGCTTCCTGATCTGCCCGCCTGTCCGTCTAACACGAGGCTAGAGGCTGGCTGCTTACTATACGGTAAGTTAAGGTATAGATGATAGATATGTCTTGAGATATGCGCTATGATACATTCAAAATTAAATAGATGGAAGGATGTTAGGTAGCGCAGAGGAGCATGCGAATATACCGTCCACATACATAGGTACCTACATCTACCCAGCTAAACCACATATTCTCTATACGGGGCATCTGAGCGTTACTTTTCGGTGGGCATATGCATAAGTGCTTCCGTATCAAACACTTCTCATTCCGCCAAAGCTCATATATACACCCCTAATCACATGAACCTATGAGCAGATCACTCAAGTTACCCCTCAAACTGGTGTTACTACTGGGGTCGATATTACACACACCTAGAACTCATCTTCATATTGCCTCTGCTAAACTCAATAAACTCAACGTGCTTGTTACTTTCGTTTTATTTTCTCATCAGTCTCCTTACTACACATCGCGTTATTATCTACGGTCTCGATCCTCCTGCTGCTGCTAATCAACACATCCACACACACAAGGAAAACTGCTTTACTACTCGTATGCTAGCGCACGTCGAGGTTTGTCTATAACATTTAGTGCTTGTATCCCAGTCCTAGAGAAGTGTCAACATGAATGGACCGAAACTCCTTTCCCAAACCGGTTTACCCTAGCGCCGTATTTCTAATTCCGTTAACGACTGTGGCCCGCGCGTTTGGTGCCGGCGGCGCGGCCAATTCCAAACTACGAAGCGGGATCAACACACTTCCCAGAAAGGATGCCGCCGTGGTATGCAATTTGCCATGACCGTGCTTTGTATTAAGACTCCTAGTACTTGGTCTTTCGGGTAGGCCAGGCCCGGCCCGGGGCGGCGAGAGTAGTAGAAGTGATAAACCGGACCAGCAACTATCCTAGTTGGGCTCTCCGGCCTCCAGAAGACGTGGATTAAAGTAGAATATATGTTGTCTTCGGATACCTCATTCGCCCTTCGTGTGCATACCCCCCACTGCCACTGGATATTCTATTATCAGGTATAGTTAACAAAGGGTTATCCAGACAAAAATTCCGTTCACACCGCCTAAGAAATAGATTTTTGTTTTTGAGGTGGTTGTGGTACACTAAGCCTAGGCACGCTCGAAGAGCCAGGGTCTTCAATGGACAAAGGCTCCTCCGTCAGCACGGGCGCTGGCTCCAGTTCGCTATGTTCGCGACTAGAGAGAGGTGACGGTGTCGGACGGGGTTGTGGGAAGTCGCGGTCTCCTCCTGTCCTCTCTATGGGCGACCATCCGGCCGCCACACTTCCCGCGATAATACCCGCCATGACGGTGGGAGCGCCCAATGCCGAATTCGACCTCGACCTTATGGATCTAGACCGCTTTCTGGAGTCGGGTGTTGGTGCTGGGGAGGGAGAGCTGAAACTATCTTCGCGCGTGGGAGTTTGCGGGGCCCTCATCGAGTTTGACCGGGAATGAGATGGACTCCTTGTCTTCGAGATGAGATTTTCGCGGGTTTGTCTCACTGCAAATTTAAGATTGTTCAAACGGCCGCCCTTCAGCTTCTTGAGGAATGCAAGCTCGTCTCTAACGTCAGCAAGAACCTCCGGGTAATCATTGAAGCGCTCTTCATCCGAAATTGTCAACCCAGGTATGCCACGCTTCTTCTTGAGAACTGCAGGAATGCACTTCTTAATCAACTCGTCGGGAATTAGGCGGATGGCCATACCCACGGGGATGGAAATGACACCAAGGACGATTGCGCATGCCCACTGCGGACCCGTCTGGGGTGGATCAAGCAGAGAAATGCTGAAAGGGGTTCCGCCGACAAAGATGATAAGGACTTGAGCACCGGACACAGCCAGATTTATCACGATGAAATACCAATTCTGCAACAAGCCTTCGAAGATATTGAAGCGGTTATCCAGGCGACGATTGCTGCCACGCCGTTAGTGATATTCTCCCAATTACATGGTGGGTTCAATGTTACTTACTTCCATTGGTTAAAGATCTGCATCCATACGAAGGTGTTGAAAACCAACGTATCGCGTCTTGTGTACTCGCCTTCCTCAACGATACCGATGGTGTTTGCCGCGTAGTATAAGACGAAAGTGACCACCAACTGATAAATCGCCTGGCCCATGATCATCTTCCACATCGTTATCGAAATAATACCAGCACCTCTCGGTTCTGGCTTGCGATCTAGGCAGCTATCCTGAGGAGGGTCGGTGGCAAGGGCGAGCGCGGCAAGTGTGTCCATGATCAGGTTTACCCACAGAAGCTGAACAGCGGTTAGCACGGAGCCTTCGTCGCTGCTAGAAACAGCTGTGACAAATGTCAAGACGACGGCGGTGACGTTCACTGTAAGTTGGAACTGCAGGAAACGCTTGACAGCGTCGTTGACCGCCCGACCCCACTTTAGCGCCTTCACGATACTGTTAAAGTTGTCATCCATAAGAATGATGGCTGACGCTTCCTTGGCCACTTCCGTACCGGCGATACCCATGGAAAACCCAACGTCCGCCAGCTTCAGGGCAGGGGCATCGTTCGTGCCGTCACCGGTAACAGCAACGGTCTCGCCCATGTCCTTGAGACGACGGACGAGGATACGTTTGTCTTCGGGGCTGGAACGAGCGAGGACACGAAGGCGCGGGATGATCTCGTTCTGCTGGAGCTTGCTCAAGTTCCGGAACTCCGGCCCTTCCATCACTAATCCTTCCGGCTCCAATATACCACATTCCTTTGCGATAGCCTGGGCCGTGAGTTTGTTGTCACCGGTAACCATGCGAACAATCACGCCGGCTCTCTGGCATTGCTTAACCGCCTCGGGAACTCCTTCACGGAGGGGATCTTGAATACCGACCATACCGATGAAAGTCAAATTCTTGAAAATATCTTCGAAAACCACCTCGTTTGCATCTCCCTCGGCACGTCTAGCATTCCGCGGGGGCCACTTTTCAAAGTCGCGATAGACAATTCCGATAGTTCTCAGGGATCTGGACGCGTAATTTTCGATAAGAGCCTTGATAGTTTCCACGTCGTCCGAGGTTATAGGGGCACTGGATGCGTCCTGGGTAGGAGATCGAAGGATTGCTGTACATTTGTCGAGAACGATCTCCGACGCTCCTTTGACATATAAACGGGCTGCACCATTCTCAAGGCCAACAACAACGCCCATACATTTTCGGCCGGAATCAAACGGAATACTTTGGAGCATCTTCGCATTTGCTCTCTCTTCGCTCACCGGGCCCATGCCGAGATATGCCTTAGCGTATTCGAGCAACGCGGTCTCAGTCTTAGAGCCAATGAAAGTTTTTACGCCGTCCACGTCACCCTCAAAGGCCGTAGAGTTGAGCGAGATAGACTTTAGTAGAAGCTCCTGGGTTCCTTTGGAGAGGGCACTAGAGAATTCCTTTTCCGAAGGCTCTTCGGGAACGAGGCCTTCTTCCTTCTTTGATGCACCACTTCCAAACCGATGAGCCGTTCCAATCGTCCCTGAAACGACCGTCATCTTGTTTTGGGTCAATGTACCAGTCTTGTCGGAGCAAATAGTTGTGGCGTTTCCCATAACCTCGCAAGCTTTCAAGTGACGCACCAGGTTATTGTCCTTAATCATACGGCTGGTTGCGAAGGCCAACGCTAAGGTGACGGCGAGAGGCAAGCCCTCAGGTACTGCGACGACAATAATGGTGACCACAACGATGAAGATTTCAATGAACTCCTGGCCTTTCTGCGACGGTGTCAAATTGGGATTCGAGGGGACTCGCACAAGGAACAAGATGAAGAGCACGATAAACAGGAGTAATCCGGCGGCGCCTCCAAGCTTTGCAATGTATTCCGCAATGACATTAAGCTTAGACTGGAGGGGGGTTATCTCGGGATCCTCGTTTAGAGACATCATCGTCTTTCCGTAACTCGAATAGATGCCCGTGGACGTGGCGAGGAAAGTCCCTACACCTTCCATTACCCTGCCTCCCGACTGGATGAAAGGATCCAGCTTGCTCACATCCTCTCCGTTCTCGATGGCGGCAAATACGTCTTCAGCCGGTCTTTTGCGAATTATATCCGACTCGCCCGTCGCCTGCGATTCGTCACACTTCACGTTGAAACCTTGGATGAGGAGGCCATCAACGGGAATTAGATCGCCAGGTTCCAAATGGACGACGTCGCCAGCGAGAATATCAAAAACCGATATTTCCATAGTTCTGCCCGACCGGATCACTTTGACTAGTCGATCCTGCTTCTTTCTGTTCAGTTTCGCGAACTGCCTCTCTTTTTGCCAGTCGTTCAAGGATCCGACTAATACAACAATAACAATAGCCACGATGATAGCCACGCCCTCGATCCATTCGACGGATGGCTGCCCATCCTCGTGCTCACCACCAAACGTCTGGTATAAACCGACGGCAAGCGACACGATAGCGGCGACGGAAAGCAGAATCAGGACCTTGTCGTTGTAAGTGATCCACACTAGTTGCAGAAAGCTCTTGCCTTTTTTCTCGGGGATTCGATTGTCCCCGTAAACTCGTTTCCTATCGACGTAGTGCTCGTCGGATCCGTGTCTCCGGTGCGTATCTGAACGGGCGATCGGCGTTTGCGGACTCTCTAAACCTTCATTCGCCAGCTTAGAAGAACGGCTCGTTGCCTCTTCAAACGAAATCTTTCCATCGAGATGTGTTTCGTCTAGACTTAATCCCGTCTCGCGGTTCGTGCGGAGTCCCTTCTCTATCCCAACAAGACCTCCTAGCTTGTAAAAAGCCGACAGGCTCTTCGGGTTGAACATCTTGGTAAGTTGGCCGGGACTATACGCAAAAGGGTTATCCTCCACTTCGAAATCGGCCTCTTTGCCTTGATCGGGCTTCAGAGCGTTCTCATCTTTCATTATCTTCTCGTTATCAAACGACTGTTTCGAGACGACGATTTTCTCGCCTTGCCACGAAGTTGTCCCAGTCATCGTATCGCCTTGAGAGGAACCAATCGATCGCGATCCATCTTCACTGTCGACTGAATTTTGCCTTGAGCGGTGATGATTGTCTGGCACTGAGAGAAAAGCCTGACCCTTCTCATTTCCCCTCGAAGTTACGGGACTAGAAACATTATGAGGGCTAGTCGGTCGGCTATCCCTAACGCTATCAAAGGAGTGGGTAGGTCGCGTCTCTCCTTTAGAACTCACTGTTGACGGCTGAGACGTCAAGGGAACAGCAGTTCTTTCAGATGAAGTCCAACTTGCTGTCAGTGCCGTCGGGCTTATCGAGTCATCATGAGGAGAGACGGGGGAGTGCTGAGGCGCAGTCGATGCAGGCTCGGTATCATTCGTCGTGTCAATTGTGATAGTAGGCCTAGGTGCCAAGTCAGCATGACCAAAGAACAACGACCGTCGTTTCCTATTGGTAAATCAACTTACGCTCTCGCTCTACGTGGTGCCCCTTGAGAGCCATCCTTGCTAGGGTCGGACATGTCGCGTGTATCGATGATGAAGGAATTACTTTAGAAGAGTCGAGCTTGAGTAGCCTTGTGACGGGAGGCTAGGCGACAAGTCTGGGCAGAAGAGTTTGCGTACACGAACTGGCCATCGACGGGAGGCAATATCGGCGATGTAAAGGGAGTTAGGAGAAGGGACTGTCAAGGCGATTGACGTCCCAGATTACGGGGGATTGGCTTAATAGCAACCGGGACTCCGTAAGATTAACGCAAGCTTGCCCAGGATGGTCTCCGCTCAGGCTGGGGCGCAGTGAAGTATTCCGTAGAGCGTACGTATTCGACTTCCGTGTGCTAGTGTTCCTTCAGGTGTTGTTCAGAGACGGAGTTGGTCAACCCAGGACAACAATGGCTACGGCTGGGAAATCGGCAGACGCGAAACAACGGCACGTAACGAAACCAATTGGCGTTTTCAGGACAACACTCGGGGGACGTGGTCGGTGGCGGTCAAAGTGTCAGCGGACTATGAGGTCGAGGGGGCCGTGACGGGTGCTCGGGGAATATGGATGTCTCGAAAGAATGATAGGAGGAGTTGTAAACAATACGACGATGGTATGGGAGCAAACGCTATGGCATGTTTCCTTTTGGGAAGGTAGCTAAACGAGGCCCCAGATACCCGACGGGTGGCAGTTGGCGCGAAAACCGCGATATGCACCTGGGAAGATACCTGGAACCAAGATTGAAGATTGAGGCTGTGTAGGGACCACTATACCACCTGGTCCTTGTTTAGAGTTGTCGCGCTCCCTGAAGGCAAATGGCGAACAGGGCAAATTGTCGTCCAAGGAAGCCAAGCACCACCCAAGGTAGCCCCAAGGTAGCCCCAAGGTAGCCAATCCAGTCCCAAGGATCAACAGGAGTAGGTAAGTAGGCGGTGATAATACACCTGTGGAAGAAGCAGGTGAGTGGACGTCGTGAGCAGGGCGAGGGAGCAATTTTGTTTGTCTCACACACACACAACGATCCCAGGCTTCCTCCTTGAGACCCAGTGCCCGATTCTGGGGTTGAGGTGGGAATATGGAATTAACAAACAAAGAAGAAGTAGAAGAGTAGAGGGAGAAGGGGGAGGGAATAATTACTACCTAAGGCGGAGACGGCGGTAGAGTGAGTCCGGATTTTCAACAATCCAACATACCGGCAAAAGGAGTGTAAAGGAAGTTGGATGGGAGAAAAGAGCGACGACGAATTAAACCAATAGAAGACGGAGGTACATAAAAGATATCCTGAGATGGGAGGAACGACATGGAGGGACAATTGACACGGCGCCCGTACAGGTACCTACCACTTAGGTAAGGTCCGTACCCAGGTAGGTACGGCAGGTATGTATATACACTGCACTGCGCTGTGCTGGTACCTATTGTACTGCATTGTATACGGATGTACGTGGCTAGGGGCGTGAAGGTACGTGGGAGCAACCTTGATCGCGGCGTCGAAACACGCTACCCTAACCAGCATGTCAAGCCAAGTGCTTGTGTTAATAGACAAGTCCCCTTTAGTCCCTTAGTCCCTTGCTCCTAGCGGAAGTCTGTTGCGCCTCAAAACCAAACTAGTCAATCAGATCTAGCCAATTGCTAACTCTATCGTCTCCAAGGTGCGTATATATGTTGTATTACCTGCTATTTCCTAAGCCGGTGTGTAGGTATATAGGTACCTTTATAGATACCGGATGATGCATACATGGGAGAGATATTAGACCAAGAAATAGAGGATACCTTTTAAAGATTGAACCTTCCACGATAGCGCAAGACAAGAAAAGACAAGAAAACAGGGCCTCTACTTGGCCGTATCAGCCAAAAAGGTGCCGCGCTCCAACACCTACCAAGGCCCCATAGCATCGTCGTAACGGAGTTTGCTCAGCATTGTTAGTTGTCACCTGGTACAACAAGGCCTCGAACAGCGTGGTCGGTCTTGGTAAGCCCGGTAACAAACGATCTAGGTATAGAAGTGAAGGAAGTAAACCGGCCTAGGGATAAAAAAGCCTGCATGGGTCATCGTGTCATTCTTGTTCGCCCATCTTGGAACTATTCTTGTTGAACCCCCATTTCGTACGTATATACAATATGTACGGTACATATATGCAGACGTAGGTCGTAGGTACCTACGTATTGTACACGCATAAGTACATGTAGCGCGCATACATATACATATGCTGATGTACCCCCGTGGCGGCCGGTTATTACTCGTCAGGGTAACAGTGGGCTGCTCTCGGCGAATCAGAGAGCGCCAAGGGAGGCAGTGCAGTGCACTTCATCGAACATTTTGAAGGGCAACTACATAGGACGCCATGTCGCTTTTCTATTTTATTTTTTCATTTTTCATTTTTTGTTCCGGGCCTCACTCATCTCGATCTTGCACAACTAAGAATTTGTGTAGGTACCGACCTATTCATTTGGTCTTGTGTATCGTGTACCCGTGTACCGCACCTAATGACAATAGTCGCCTCCCTCGAAGAAGAATCTGGACTTTCTTGGAGGCTGAAGCTAGTCGAGTCTAGTTCTCTAAGGTTTGAGCCCCTCGAGTCCAACGGTGTGATGGC
Source organism: Pyrenopolyporus hunteri (assembly GCA_902806595.1). Classification (NCBI taxonomy): domain Eukaryota; kingdom Fungi; phylum Ascomycota; class Sordariomycetes; order Xylariales; family Hypoxylaceae; genus Pyrenopolyporus; species Pyrenopolyporus hunteri. The sequence continues at coordinate 331,714 of CADCXC010000011.1, read as the reverse complement.
GAAAGCCTATATTTTTAAGGAGGCGTCATATATCTAGATGCCTACTCCTATATACCCCAAAGGTAGACAATTGCTATGTATGGTCATGTACGTAGATGTAAGAGGCAATCAGCGAATCTTACTGCCTACCTAGGTACCTATTGTATAAGTCAGCCTCAAGTTTGTTATATTCCCTTTGAGTTGGATTTTATGCTGACCAACGACTTTTACGGAATAGACACCGCAAATACCTACCTAACTTATCCATTATCTTTTATCATTCTAAACGATGACCACTTAAGTTCAACCTCTGTCTCTTACTTTCTCAAAAGGAACTAGCTTGCGGTCCAAACACATAGTATGTAGATAGATACCTTATATACCATCTATCCTACATACCTAGGTATGTATCCGTTGCATGTCGTACAATCTCTAACCTTGGTTGGGCTTCATACTATCGAACAACTACCTACATAGGTACCCGACTCATGCTTGAAGTAGGTAGCCTACCCACATATGCTTGGCAACACGCCTATGAGTTCAGCCAAGAGGACTCCAAACACAGTTCTTGTCAGGAACACCAAATGCGCTCTTCGAGAATCTTGTGACTTTTATCCCCAGGTTATTCTCGTCGACGTCGTTCCCTAACTCGAGGCCGTTTGGTAGCCAATTCAGTAACTAGGGGATACATCGTCGACGAACCAGCCGAGCCAGTTACGTCAGCCTTGCTGTGCTAGGACGGAAAGGCATTGGCAATTGTAACTGTTAGTATCACTAATAGGACTGTTACGCAAGGAGTAGCCCGTATCTTCTGCACGTTCAGCCCACGTGGAATACAAGGAACCAATCTTATTCCCTCTGACTACGTGGGAAGCAGCTCAGATGCTACGCTCTTGTCGATATTCCATTTGACAATAGGCTCTGGCAGGAAGGGTGGCTTGCAGTCAGCTAGACGCAGGTTCTGAGTAATCCTTTCCCCTTTTTCCCACGTAGAGCCCATCCTATAACCTATCTTTACCTAAAGGACCCTCAAATAAAACTCGGGGGTCGTATATTTTAGTTCCCGTCATATCATCAAGGACAAAATTAAAATGCTCTCCATCGAGGGTATTAAAAGCGCAACTATACGAATTAGATCATCTTACATATTAGCCAAACCAGTGCATTGATTTCACATGTGAGAAATATGGGGAATGGCGGATACGTATCGTCCGTCTATCGACGCGTCCCGTACGTCCGCGCCTTGGTCTCTTTTATTACGTATCATAGTTTCAATGCTAATGGAAGGCAACCCCAGTTTAGACTACCGCTTAGGTTATCGTGATCGAAGCTCGGCAGAGACGATCTTCCTAAAACTTAATCAAAATTAAGTAACTTCTCCGATCTTCACCTCGTTGCATAAGGGGGGGCTGCCTTAAGGCAGATTCTCCCTCAATGTCAAATGTTTACGACGAACAACATGTTCGGGTGGAAATGTCTCAATGATAGCGTGGAGCATCCTAACGATCCTCTGCGACCATCCACGGCAGGGGGATGTTTGTCGGGTGGTGTAGCAGCAAAATAGTAAGCTCCCTGCAGGGGATCGTCAACGGATCCCAAATCGCTGGCACCATAGGCAAATTCCGCAAAATATTCGTCTCGTGTGGATTCATCTTTTCGCCATGTCGGTACTTTTGAAAAACTTGCGGGCTCCATCAGACACTTGGTTACGGCTCAGTCGTAAAGATTGTGTACATGAAAGCGCTCATATCACCAACATATGATTTCTTCGTATCGGTCTTCGTAAAACCACGCGGTAAAAATTCTCGAGTAGAGTCCCAAACTTGTTGAAAAAAAATACATTTCATTTACATATCTCCTATTCATGTTATTTTAGTAATTACCATTATATTAAGCTAACTACATACTCGGCACAACTCGCAGTAATATATCTTTATATACAAGAATTACACCTTTCCACCACCGTAGGACCGAGATGTAATATAAATCTCGTAGCATTGCCGCACGCATCTGCAAACCAGAGGCGCAGCAATTAATCCGGTGGGTTCTGAAAACACGCTGCAATGTACAACATGCCAAGACCGGGGTTCTTACATCGTTTATCTTGCCTCTCTAAAATATATCAACACCACCATCTTTCTTCGACATTTTCCAAGTCAAACAAAAAAAAAGAACTCATGTTTCGAAATAAAACAAGAAACAACACTATCATGAATCAAGGTCGGGCGTCCAATAGATAGGAAGAGGCCGGACATAAAACACATCCGGGGGGCTGTGCAAGAAGCTGTCGTACCCAATCGCACAAGATGACATTGTTGCTTCCCGCGTAAAATCTCAAATCTCCAACCTCCTTGGCTCCTCACCGCGGTCCCGGGTCCGAACCTGCATCTACCCATCCAGTAGAGTCGCTACACACGTGTGTATGTGTGTACAAATGCATACATACCTTAGCGCAAAGGTACGGTAGCTACACATTCGGCGTGGCAGTGCTCGATAGTCCGAGTCAGACGGCCTCCTCCTATTGTAAGCCCTCAACCAAACCAGTTTTCTTGTCTATCGTCATCCATCGTGCCTGAATCGAGGATTCACCTGATAGCACCTACCACATATGTTAAGTGGCGATCCAAACCAAGAATAATTAAATAGAAGATAAAAAGCTACTACATGTACTCCAGACTCCGCTCGCGTAAACGTGCAAAAATAAGTTTGGTCCCCTTACTAAAAGATCTATAATATATCTCCTGTGCGGGACATGTGGGTGTCCACAGATCTGGGTCCTAAGACATCGGGACTTACATATATATAGGTACATATAACAGGCCTGATTCATGTTCGTGCAAACCATCAAGATGACTAAGTCGTAGGAACACGCGAATTCGAATACGGCAAGTCTTAGAGTCCTTGGCTCTATATCTTTAAGGACAAGATGCTCCGTCTGCATAACTGCCTTATACGCAGAAGCACAGTTAAGTCCGCTCCGCAGGGAGAGAAGGTGAGCCTGAAAAAAGACATCTCACCGCTTAGTCTTGTCCAAATACCCATACGAAAATTACATGCGTACCTCCCAGGTAGGTAGGTATGTAGGTAGGTACATGGCTTTCAGCTCCACCTATAAGCAGAAAATAATCTGCCTGAATATAATGAATACTTAACCTACCTACCTACCTAGCTTATGTAGACGTATACCCAACTCAGACACCCACATACATATGTATATTGCTACATACCAACCCGTGTGAATAGTCTCCTGACAGTATGTTGCTTAGTACACGCATACATAGGTAGATAGAAAAGTCTACCTACATACCACGCCCGCAGCCCAGACCACAAGCACCTCGCCATCAACATCCAATAGTCTCTCCACGCCAGCCGCGGGAGCCAATAAGCCAACACCAGCTAATCTGCGTACATACAGATCTGCGAGCACAGCCACAGCCCCAGACCCTTCCCGACGTCCAATGGTAAGGGGTAAGGGGAGGTCGGGAAAGCGTGGTAGGCGCCGAGAAGAAACGGCGTGCCTGCCGCGGTTACACAAACGGGACTTTGTATAGGAGGCACGTAGCTAGGTCCGGTTAGGCTAGGATATGTATCGTGCTAGATAGAGACAATAGGATCCGAGCTGTCACTTTGCGCTACATACTTCCGACGGCTCGATATTACTCCGGTAGAACGTGTTCATATGGAGTTAAAACTACCTACCTATTCACATTTCACAAGAGCATAGACTCGATATCGTGGTGAGATTTTTATAGGACGCATATATAGGGACATACATATATACAAGTACCCATGTGAGCATTCTACCTACATACCTCTGCCTATACACGGCACACGTCCTCCTCCGCGCCATCCCAGTCAGCCACGTTCAACTATTGAGCGCGACTATCCGCACGTACATCCCCTACATGTGCCAGATGTCTTAAGTAATTTTACTTTAGTTAACGTTCCACAGCATCACCAACTGCCGTAGCACTCGCGTTCCCGACGCCCTAGGCTAGCGTGCGTGACTCAGGATAATCCTTGCGAAGTTAGACGGGTAGTTACCCTATATACCTGCGGATATATTCATGTATAAAACATCCAGATATATATCTAGCAGCCATGTGCTACCTATCTTGTGCCTCCCAGACTCGATGAGTCAAGCCGAGTCTAAAGGCACCGCTCCTCGTGATATCATGCATAGGGAAGAAGGTAGGCAGGTGAGTAAGTACATACAGCGAGATGTATGTACAGCTCCTTCGAACCCGGTGTGAATGTTCCTCCCAATATACCCCTAAACTCATCAAAGGACAACCTATACTCCCAGCCGGGCAGAAACCAGCCTACATTCCCAAATCAACCCTCCTCACATGAACCAGCTTCCGCTCCGGATACCCCCCATCCCCATCACCCTCACCCTCACCCAGCTCCCCAAAGCCCAAAAACCCCACCGCAGCCGTGCCCAGGACCTCCCGCCAGAGATCCGCGACCAAGTCCTTCAGGTCGTCGCCCGTCTGCCTGAAGTCCGGGAAGGCGTTGACCTCGAGGAGCCAGGGGGTGCCCGCGGCGTCGACCAGGAAGTCGAGGCCGAAGAGCTCGAAGGCGTTGGGCAGGGGGTGGAAGTGCTGGCGCATGGCGGCGGCCGCGGCCTCGAAGACGTCGGCCGTGACGGCGCACACGCGCGCGAACACGTCCCTCTTCTGCGCCGCCGGCACGCCCGCGAGGTCCCAGAACCGGCGGACCGTGCCCTCGCCCACCGACCGCTGGAGGCAGGTGTTGGTGAGGTGGGCTTCGAGGTCGATGGGTGGCGCGGAAGAAGTGGTGGCAGAGGAGGATGAGGTAGGCGCGGCATAGGGCTTCCCGGCGAAGAGCGCGAGCATGTCCTTGTACACGTAGACGTCGAGGCGGCCAATGCACGCGACGTACGTGCGGATGTGGAACTTGCGGTTATCGCCGGGCAGCAGCAGTGGCGGGTGAATGTAGGGCTGAGCCACGAAGTGACGAAGATGCGATGTCGTAATGTCGTTGTGCCCCTGGGGGACCGCGTCATCCCCTCCGCCCCCATCTCCGACATTATCTTCGTCCTCATCCTCGCTATCCGGCATGTTCTCTTCCCACTCGTCGAAGATGCTTTGTAGCTCCTCCATCGTGCTGAACAATCGGATGCCTTGGCCCCTATCGCTCATGCTAGGCTTGAGAATCCACCATTCCGTCTCGTGGCCCTCTTCCTGCTGCGAATTTCTCTCGAGGCTCGCACGTAGATCAAACGCTTCGACTAGGGCGTCATCGAGGAACTCGGCGTAGTCTAGTTCGAATGGCTCGCTTCTCTTAACGTGTGTCTTTAGAACCGACTCCGGGTGCTTAGCTACCCATTGCTCAACCGTGGTCGACAAGTAGTGCTTTCGTATCAACGCCTTACGCAACATGTAGCTATTCACGAGACACGTCTTTGGGTGCGAGTATACGTAGTCCCAGTCGATGGCTTCGTAGGGCGTGATCTGAAGCACTGGGCTATGGCTGTCTTCGGGTAACAGCTTGCTAAGTGGTACCGGTTCACCTGGGGGTATAGAATCGGGTAGTGAGAGTAGCGTGTACGATTCCGGCGGGAACAGTTTCTGCAAGGCAGACAATATAAGGGGCTGGACATAGGGATCCTCGTAGGCGATTAAGGCGTAGAAATGCTGTTTAGGCCGGTATATCAAAGTCGATGTAGACATTGCCATCCCTTGGGAATCTGGTTTATCCCTGGAGAAGACAAATGAGAACCGTGATCAAAGACACATACACGCACCGCAGGCACTCGACGCACGTAGAGCACTATATAGCCTCTTCGCCGCAGCTCACCTCTCTCGTATGATTAGAAGAGGGATGAGGTTTTGTCTATCTGATGGACCGGCTATACGGCCATGCAAGCCCCAGATGTCTATGATGCTGCCATCCCCATCTAAAACCAAGTTCAACGTAGTAGACACGACTCACAGTTTCAACTCCTCTCCGTGCAAATGCGTCGCCGCGTGCCAGAAATTTGCCTTCATTGGCGTTACGCTGTATATGTAGGTAATTGGTTAGTTATGAGACACAGAGACGGGCTCTCGCATGCAGAGGGGTTTGGAATAGGCCTGAACTCACCTGGTGAAACCCTCCTTCACCGCCCACCCGTCGTTTCCTGGCGGCGACTCCTCAACGCTCTTGTAAACATCCGTAAACCTCGGTGCCCACTTGAAATGCCTATGCGGATACCGCGTCCGGCCTGCTTCATCCGTGTCGCCATTTACTTTTGAGTCGGAGCCGCCGGACGCTCTCGCTTCCTCGTTTTCTCGTATCCTTTCCTCCTCCTCGTCCTCATCGCCGATACTCCCTTCGACCTCCTCGAAACAAGCTCCGTCGCGGCCCCAATAATTCTGCAACATGTCCGTCCACAGCGTTTTATGTTCCTCGACGCCCTCAACGAGCGGCACGTTGACCGAGTATAGGTCGACGCTATTATCCGTCGGCCATTGAGCGTATAGTTTCTCGATGACTCGGACGCTATGCCGAGTGGTGGCGGCGATGATAGTAGGGTCGTGGTTACGGCTGAAGAAGGCGTAGCTTAGCGCAATGGCCTTCTTTCTGCAGACGGCGGCCTCGAGGGCGCCTCCCAATGTGCCCGAGCTTAATGCGAACACGGCCGTTGTATTCCGGCCGTAATTAGGTCCGGACACTACGAGGTCGACGGGGCCCTTCTCGTGGAAGAAGTGGTGCAGGCCGATCTGGGCGCAGCTTGCCGGCGTTCCGTCTACGAGAACCCATTCTTCCTCGTTCTTCTCCTTACTCGGTCGCGTATATACGGTGCCCTGGGCGCGGGAGGCGGCGCTGGGGGAAGGGTCGAAGGTTTCGGAGGGCCGGTAGTAGAGGGGCTTAACAGTCTGGCCGATCATGTGGGCTTTTCCAATCCAGGAACGTTGCGTGTGTGGTAGGCATACCGAGACAGTATGCCCTTTCTTCTGAAGCTCGCGGACTAGACTATGTACATAGGGCGACGAGGTCGGTGACGGCGGGCCATCGTCGTTTGTCACTAGGATATGCATGATGGATATCTAGTACTATAACTATTACGAATGGGATTCCGGGGTCAATTGGAGCTATAGGGACTATAAGGAAGCAAATGTAACGGGCTAGGCCTTATAAGAGCCGAGAATTGCGTCAAGGAAGAAAAAAATGTTGAGAGTTGGATTATAGAACTTTGTGTGTGGATGCTAAATTGCGGGTAAGTTTAGTCTTCGTGAAATTCGGGTACGCGGGGGCGGGGCGAGGATCGCAAATATGGGATTGCACCTTCCTCTGTTCATAATACGCTACATGACGTGATCCAAAGCCTAATTCTTTTAGCGGTTTATATAATAGTGGTCTATCGTTCTATCTTAGGGGCAAGGAGCTGGGTTAGGTACATGTGTTATAGGTAGAGGCTGCAAACGATGGACCTCGACCAGGTACCCTACGATATCGGAGCTAGGTGCATTAAGATCTGGATCCCATGCTTAGGTACCTACCTAGTACCTATCTAAACTCGGTTAACCTCGCCATGACAGCATCATCCCATGATATTCCACTACAGAGGTAAGTTATCCGCTAGAGTATCGAACGTTATCGTGCTACGACTTATACATCAATCTATGCCAGGTTGATATAGAATTTGAGGGAGAGGGATGTTAAGAAATGCTGGTTTTTTATTTGGATATTCTGAATATCCATGTTGCTTTCCAGCGCGAAGCCAAGTTTGACGTAGATAGTATCCCCAGTATCGACACAAACCCCTCAAACTTGCCATGGGTATGAAGACTGATTTATGTTACATTGTCCACTGGGGATTGTATGTATCTTGCTACTTAGGTAAGTAGCCAGGTAGTCAGGAGACAACCTGCGTCGGATCTCTAAGGAGATATTGCATAGGTACATGTAGGGATAGCTTCAAATCAACGGGTCTTGCGGCAACGGAATCATGCGGTCCAAAATCTTTTTTTTTTTTTTTCCTTTTTCTTTTTCATAATGCCACCTGCTCAAGATACGGCCAAAGTCATCAAAGCATGCTAGAAAACAAACGATTCATTCTGAAGCAAGCTATACTAATCCGAGCCGCCTACCTGTTACAATTACCTGGGGTGGACTTATTAGCCCAGCAAGATATCTACCTTGCAAAATCTTTCTGCGGTTCCTTTTCTGCGACTCCTTCTGCGGCTCTTTCTCGACTAAGTACCTGCTTGCCATTCGGGGGCAACGCCCAACACCTCCTGGTAAAAAATCAGTAGAACCAAGATTGCCCTTTTGGTCCCTTGCTATGCCATGTCCCGTGCCAACCAAAACCACATAGGGAAAAGAAACGAAGATGCGAAGATACGAAGAAGACTCAAGCGGACGGGTCTCGGAATTTCAATCCATTAAAGTTCCCCAGTCGCTTGAGTCGGGTCAAGGTCTCGCCGATGGCCGCCGACTAGGCACGCTGGCGTTTAGGGGCCTCATCCGGCCTAGTTAGCGCCTCGCCCTCTCGCTTCTGACCGTGTGGTCCGGCTCGGCTCTTAGAGCGACGCCAGCCGTCGAATGGGCTACGCGACTTAGCACTCTTGATAGGCGATTCGTCGACGTTTGACTGATAGGCGGTGCGTCGGGCTCGGACTGTGCTGGGCGGTGATGCGGGGGCGAATCGGGGCGCGACGGGTGTATCTGGCTTCTCATCAATCATAGCCTTGGGAGTTGCGGGGTCTTCGGCCTGATCATCTTCGCTATCGTCGAACACGCGATCCTCGATGTCGGTCGCGGCTTCTTCATCCTCAGTAGCGGCCTTGGTGACTTTCTTGCCCTTCGAGGGGAAGAGGAGACGAGGCTTGACGGATGAGCGGGTTAACGGACGAAGACGTCCAGGACTTCTAGTGATGGTCAACTCTGTACCATCACCCTCTCCATCGGCATCGTCGGCCAGGTCTGCCTCTTCATTAGACGAGAACTTGCGGAAAATCTTCTTTCCTCGGCTGCGTAGCGTGACCTGTTAGTAAAAAGTTTGACTAAATTATAGGCGGCCCTAAGGTGGGGTGACGACTTACAATACGTAAATAATTCCGTCCTTTCGCTGGAGAACTTCCTCAAGTGACTGCTTGCCTTCGCCGGGGACCATGATTCGCTCGCCTCGGCCTCGCTTCTTGGGGGGCTCGGGTTCCGTTGCGGTGGAGGATGAGGGGTTATCACCGTAGAAGGGATTCGAGACGGTATTGTCTGTCTCGGGGACACGGTCGCGCGAGTCGGTAAAGATCTCAATCGGATCATCGATATCCTCAGCAGTGAAGCTGTCTAGCGTGAGGCCGGTATACTTCTTGGCCTTTCGCTTCTTGGGAGTGGAAAGCGCGTCCATTTCGGTGGAGAACAGATTGCGCGCGACTGCGTGAACGGCCGCGGATTTCTCCTCCGGTTGCTTTCGGGGCGTCTTGGACGGAGTAGGAAGCATGGCTGCGGCTCTGGAAGCTGCGGTGCTAGCTTTGGATTTGGGTTGAGATGAAGGAAGTCCGAGAGAAGCAGCTGCGTTGCTCGCGGATTCGTGAGTCAAGGCACCCGATGCGCGTCGGACGGAATCCATGGCTGGCTGTCGTTTCTTGGGTGAGGAAGTGGCAGGAGTAGAAAAAATATCCGACGAGGTTTTTGTAGAAGCGCGGGTGCGGTGTTGGGAAGGAGCATGAGGAGAGGGAGTTCGTTGGCTTGCACGCTGGGCAGAAATGCGAGCGGACTTGCGGGGAGAAAAGGGTTCCCAGGCATCGCCGTACCCATATTTGGGGGTGCCTGGAGTGCGTACTCGGCTAGGCGGCGATGGCGTTGAGACTGCAAAGGATGCCATTGTTGCTTGGTCTCAAAGATGGCGCGGCGTTGCCCTAATCTTTCTTTGACGGTCCGATGTGCGAAAGGCGCGTGCAAGCTGAGTTATCAGATCTAGAATACTGCGAAACCTTTTTTCAATTCGCCGAGCATCGATTTCATCCAAACTCGGTGCGCGCGCGTCGGCCTCAATTGAACAAGAGGTAAACAAAAGTTTAGAGTCGAGTGTAGATGCTGGTGAGAGATGGTCGACGAGCAGGGCCAAGGATGGAAGAGTGAAGGAGGTATGAGATAATTAGTCGGGAACTTGTAACTTGGTCCGCGTTAATTGTTTGTCTTCATTTCCCTCCCCCTCTCGGGATATGCTTGTCTCCTTGGACGGTGAATTGAAGGAAACAAGATGGTCATAGAATAAATGATGAATAGCAATAGTTACTACTACGCCTATGCTGGTAGACCGCGTGGAACAAGCCAAGTTGAACGGAGTCTAACGGCAAGGAGCGTAGAGAAATAAGGGTTGGTGGCTTGATACGGCGGAAATGAAGTTGTAGTGGGAATTTTGATCGAATTAGGGATGCGGGTGGCAGGATGTGTAAAGATTGAAAGTGGCTGGGCCGCCGGGGTGCTGCGAAGTTTGGGGGGTGGGAGGACACCTCTGACTATCCCAAAACTCAGTGGTGGAACGTGCGGCCGACGTGCTGGAGGAGGTACCTCTGCCTTATTATCACATTCTTATCACCCCCTGTTCACTCTGTGCAGGGTCGCTGTAAAACCGACTAAAGGTGTACGGAGTACGCGGCTGTAGCGCCGAATTTGTGTGATACGGCATGTACCCCTCACAGTCATTTTGGTACGTACCCTACTGTGACGCGACGATTAGATAAAAAATTAAAAAACCAAGTCACTGTACCCGCGTATTTTGCTCATGACGCGTGAGAGACACACCCCTGTACGCGTCGTAAATTTCGATAGCCCCCACTATCGGCTGAATGGCTGCGATTCTATCGATAAGAGGCACACCAAGTGTTCATTGGCCAATTTGGCGGGCCAGCACATCGCCCATCTCCACACACGAAAACGCAAAACACCACTGCACGACAACGCATGTCAACAAGTTCACGCCTTAGATACCTTAGATACCTTAGACACCCAACTGTACCCAGCCTGAGGAAGACACATAGAAGACACTTAGAATATATCCGGTACATACAGGGGATCCTTCCACCTACGTCACCAACCCTACAGCCTGCCATTGGAGCCGCGTTTTAAATAATTGAATTTATTGGTAGATATTCTCCCTTTGGCAGGTAGCCTTGGATTAAGGTACCCCTCCATCGCTGGCCAATTACCGTTTTGCAATATTGACTTGTGATAGCCCTCCCCCTCCATACGTGATAGACCAACTACCTACTCCTCTACCTGCCTGCGCAGCCATGTCTGACCACGAGTCTGATAACGAATTCCTCTTCGTCTCGCCCTCTAAACGGTCCACTTCCAAAGAACCCCCAAGCCGGCCCAAGACCCCCTCTAACCCACCCCCCCATAACCGCTACCATGACGACGCGGAAGACAACCGGGAGGCCAACCTTCGGCGGGAGCTTGAAGGTGTGCGGAATATCAACGAGCTGATCGAGGGGGTAATCGGGACCCTAGAACGAGCAAAGGGCAACATGCAGGTGCGTCAAACTCCATCCCTTCCTTCTCCTGGCCTCCCTCCCTTATGACGCAAACGCGAACCACCAAGCCAGCCAGCCAGCCAGCCAGCTAACAACATGCTTCCTCCCTCCCCCTTAGACCGTCTCCAACACCGTCAACACCGCCTCCACGCTCCTCAACACCTGGACGCGCATCCTGTCGCAGACGGAGCACAACCAGCGGCTGATCCTGAACCCGGGGTGGAAGGGCGCGAGCCAGGACATCGCGGAGGCGGAAGCCGAGGCCGCGCAGAAGCAGCGCGACGCCGAGCGCCGGGCCGCCGAGGACGAGCGCCGCCGCGCCGAGGCCAGGCGCCGGCTCGAAGAAGAGCAGCGCCAGCGCGAGACCGCCGCTACGGCTGGCTCTGGCTCAAGTGCTGCTGGCGGTTCGGCGCGCGGCGCGGGGACGACGAGGGGGGCTGCGAGAGGAGCGCGGGGCGTGAGAGGCGCTGGGAGGGGAAGGGCGGGAGCGATGGGACGGGGCGCTTACGGGTCGACGTCGACGTCGACTAGTCGGCCTGGGTCCGCAGCGGATACGAGTACGGCGAGCGGGAGGGGCGCGTCGGGGATCGGGAGGGGGTTTCTGAGGGGACGGTCGAGAGGGTCGCGGGGGTATTAAGATTAATGGTTCGAGGTTGAGATGATGTGTCGGTTCGACTACGGCTTGGTTGATTACGCTACTATCTACTACCTACATATGTCTAGGTGGGCATATGAACATAGGTAGGTAGGTACCTGATTATGTACGAATGGTGCGGATATTCCCCGAGGCTTGGGCTTGGGCTAGCCCAGGTAACTTACAGGTACCTACCTACGTAGCCTGAGTCGTATATGGTAGTCTTAATAATGTACAGACGACGCCGATGATAACGACTATGACGACAAACCATCTCTGGACGCCCGTTCCTATCCCCGTTTCCATTCTTGCTCCTATCCTTGTTTCTTCCTATTTCTTCTTGAAGAAATCGCTCATCTTCTTCATCCCCGCGGTATTCACCTTCTTGAGGTCGCGCACCGCCCTGCTCTCGCCGGCCTTCTTGCGCTTCTCCTCCTCCTCCTTCCTGCGCTTCTTCTCCGCGCGCTCCGCCAGCTCGTCCTCGTCCAGCACGTGCTTGCGCGAGTAGTCCGCCGCGTTGCGCGTCGCCGCCGCCTCCTGCCGCAGCCGCGCGATCTCCTCCAGGTAGCCGTCGAGCGGCGCGAAGTCCGCGGCCGCCGGCCTCGCTTGCTCCTTGAGCTTCGCTTGCAGCTTCGCGGCTTGGGAGGGCGCGATGTAGCACGAGCATATGAAGTTGAAGGCTGTGCGCAGACGCTGCAGCTTGACTACTTCATCTGAGGCGCGTAGGGAGGGGATTAGTTCTGTTGTGGTTGTGATGGTTGTGGATTCTTCGGCGACGACTGAGGTGGCGGCCGTAGACGCTTCTGACGCGGCACTTGTAGTGGTTTCGGTGGATGAGGCGGATAATTGACTATCGGCTGACTCGGTTTTAGGGGTCGAGACCGCCGAGGTGGATGCTGGAGTCTCGGATTGTGATTGTGCTTGCGTTTCCGTCTTCTGGGACATAGAGAGTGTCGTGTTCTCTCTCTTTATACCTAGAACGGGTGCCTCTAGTGCCTTGGCTACGAATTTATCCTCCATACTCTTCGGTAGGGGCTGTTGGCTCATCTTCCGCGCCTTTCCGAGTATTTCTTCCAGGAGCTTGTCCTCGTTGAAACGGAACATGGCCTCGTCGCCTGCTTCTACTGTATCGCATATCGCAGCCATCCGCGACTCTAGCAGCGTCCGTACCTTGCCCCATCGTAGTATCTCGGGCAGATGTGGTGAAGAGTCGCGTATAGAATCGAGGTGGTCGTCACTGGATACAAACATTCGCTTCCCGTCTTTAACATTGGCGGATCTTTCCGTAAAGGCAGGCAAGAGGAGGAATATAGGATCAATAGGGGTTGTGACGTATAAGTCGGCACCTTTTGTGATATAAGCGCCGAGCTCAGCATTATCTTTGCTTGTTTTCTCTTCGACTTTGCCTGCGTCGCCGCGTTCTATCAACCAACTCCTAGGGGTAGACTTGGGCGCAGCGATTCTCGTGAATTCGTAGATGCCGGTCTCGGGGCATACAAGATACCTCGTCGGCTTTGCATATCTCGGGTTTAGGAGGGAGACTACTCTTGCGTCTTTGGTTGCTTTAGTGGGGAGAATGAAGATCTTGGGAGGGTTTGTAGACTCTGTAGGCAATGTGTATTTTGACTTGGTATTAGAGGTAGCTGTTGATTTGGAATCTGATGTCGCAGCACCAGCTGATGCGCTCGCTTTGGATCTAGTAGTTCTCGCCATACTGTCAAGTTGCCTCTTCCCACTTCAGCATGAGGGATCCAATTCGAATTGTCGCAATCGCCTAGTATATCAGAGCGACAGTGTAATATAGCAAGTAAATAAATTAACTTGGATATATGAAGTAATACTCAATCAAGTATTAGTTATCGTATCGGTCGGTGATTAAGGGTATTCTATTATGTAAGGTACATCCATATAGGTAGCGATTGAGGGTTTCAGCAAGGTACCGCGTACCTCCTATCAATACCCCTGTCGACGCGTTCTTGCGCAAGTCGCGTTCTGCTTAAGGGGTTTGTCGCGTCTCCACTACGCCAATCGCACGCCGTCGTTTGCATCTAAGTTGGTGTAACCACACTACGATTATCGATATGAGGTACCTACATACATACCGATCCCACCTTCATGTTCATGTACGGATTTCAGGTACAAACACCCGAAGTACAAGTTACAAGTTAGTTTCTTGTGATATCTACATCTGACGGGATCGTCCGAATTCGCGATACCGTTCTTACTATTATCCAACTCCAACATTGCGGGTACGACTACATTATTTCTGTGGTGCCACGTAGAAACAGAGATTCGCAGGGATACTTGACTTCTATATTATCGGAACCTCGAGCTCAACGCAGGTACGAAAGAAATACAACCTAGCCAACACTTACATACCGATATACTACCTACTTCTACCCCGGACGAGTTTCCTGGCACCCGTTGTATGCCTAATTTGCCGCATGATATAATATTAGAGCCCAGCAAGGCGTCGGACCCCTGCAGGGTGTGAGTGGAGGGAACGTAACTTGCGTCGGACGAAGCAAACGCGGCGGATGGGAAACGGGAAACGGGAAACGGCAAACGAGAACTACAATGCCAGGCAGTACGTTCTAACGGCGCTGACGGATATTACATACTCCTCTATTCTAGCGTCGACATCGAGTCGCTTACCTCAAAAATGATACGGTCCGGCGCAGAGCCAGAGGCCCAATGGCCCCCGCGATCTCCCCACGAAGTCCTCCTAAGCACACCCAAGGGACGCGAAAAATTGCGACGCATGGCAGAACAAGCGTCGCCGTCGCCGTCTCCAACTAGAAGAGGCCGCTTGGCACCCAACCGATCCGGGAACTCGCACAATAATACAGAAGATTTAATGGATCTAGATGAAGATGAAGATGAAGATGAGGAAGACGAGGAGATGTTACAGTTAAAACTACAGGCAATCCAGGCGAAGCTGAAACTAAAGAAGCTACAAAGCGCCAAGGCGAAAAAGGCACTCGGAGGAGATACTGCTGTGTCGCGATCCGCGTCTACACCTATACCCGATGTTCCAATTGCTAGTAGGGCCCGACCTAGAGCACAGTCATTGCGCTCGGGTGCGCCAACACGACCGCAGTCGCAAATCGATGTTCAAGTTCCAGCGTCCCCGGTGAGGAGAGCGCAGACGGCACAGGGCGATAATTCTCCTAGTAGAGTGCGGTTAGGCATCGATAAAGGAATCAAGGCCAGCGATGTCTCGTTAAAAAGAGCTCCTAGTGTTCCCAGTTTTAAGAGGACCGCCGAGAACAACCAGAGTAGCTCACAAGGGGGTTATCTTCGAAGGGCGCACACGCCAGCGCTCGGTGGTTCTGAACAGCCAGCTAAACAGGAACGACCGATGACTTTCAGCGAGAGGATGGCCGCGGCTAGATCCGAGGATAAGATTCGCCAGGAGAGGCGGGAGAGGATAAAGCAAGCAAGGAGTAACGCTTTCGATATTGGAAAGCAAGAGATGGAGCAGTTTAAAAGCAACGCGAAGGACATACCCGACGTCCCGCTACAACCTGAGCAGTATAGCCGTGACGATGTCGTAGCCGGGGGTCGAATAAGACGCGGCAACACGATGCCTAGCCTAAGACGACCCACGCTGGACGAAAGCCGGCCAGGAACTAGCTCGGGAGTAACGTCAGGGTCTCAATCAGAGACATCCACGCAGCACAACAAGAAAATAACCCCCTCGAAAGTGCCGGAGGAGGAAGCCTCTGCGTTCGAGCCGTACTCTAGCGTCCACCTCTCGAAGCGCGTGATACCGCACTCGGTCCTCACGCGAAACCTATCCGGCAAGAAGATATACGTCATCAAGGACCTGTTAAAACATGTCAAGGCACCCGAGTACCAACTTCCTGAAATCGAGCAGGATATAGTCGTCTTCGGCATTTTGGCTTCCAAGTCCGATCCTCGTTCGCACAAAATATCGAATAATAACCTGATGGAGAAGACGCAGTCAGACCCGAACAGGGGGAAGTACATGGTCCTACAGCTCGTGGATCTGCAGTGGGAGCTTGAACTATTCCTTTTCGGCACAGGCTTTGACCGGTATTGGCAACTTGTCCCGGGCACGCTCCTCGCCATCTTAAATCCGTCCGTCATGCCGCCACCGCCGGGACGTACCGACACGGGGCGCTTTAGTTTAGTGATCAACAGCGGACATGACACTATCCTCGAGGTTGGCATGGCGCGGGATATTGGCTATTGTAAGAGCATCAAAAAAGACGGCGAGTGTTGTAACAGTTGGGTAAATCGCAAGCGCACCGAGTTTTGCGAGTTTCACATGAATCTAAAGCTCGCTAAGCATCGGCAAGCACGTCAGGATGTCAACGCGTTTAACACAGGACTTGGCCCTCAGAAAGACGGCTCGGGGGGCAGAAGATACCAGAGTTCGTACCGCACGCATGGCTGGGACCAGCAAGCCAACGACCCCAAGAAAAGGACCGGGGGCAACTTCGACAGGAGCACCCAGAGCCAGTTCTTCATTTCTAAACCGAGCGCCGCTAGCATGATCGACAACGAGGTCCTAGGCGGTCAAGTCGCGGACCGCGTAGAGCGTGGCGAGGCCCTTAGACGACGCCTCGCCACCGAGGAGAAGGAGCGCGAGCTCATGAAGACGCTGGGCAAGATAGGATCTGGCGCCGGCAAGGAGTACATGCAAAGGGGCGGCAACGCCGGCAGTATCAGGGCCAGCGGCAGAAACACGCCAGGCGTGGGCATGAGCTCAGGCCTGGGCTCGAGTTTCCTATCCACAACCTCATCACAAGATCCCAACGACCAGCCGAGACAAGATGTCGACGCCAGGTCCCTCGGCCTCATCAAGGACAGAGGCAAGGAGCCTAAGATGCACCTGAGCCCCGTGAAGCGTAAGCGCAGCGAGACCGGGCAGTCTTCTTCTAGTTCCTCCACCACCACCACCACTACCTTCACCGCTACCCACAACACCACCAGCAAGCCCGCCCTCGGCTGGGGCGGCGGCCTCAAGGATAAGCTGGCGCGCATGAAGGACGGCGAGAAGCTGCAACCGACCTCGACCACGAATTCGAATCCGAATCCGAACCCGAACCCAGCCGCGAGCAGCTTCGAGGACGCAAGTAGCGTCAACGTCAGCGTCAGCATGAGCAGCGCCAGCACCACGTCCCGGTCCCCGGCCCGCAAGAAGACACGCTTCGTCACGGCCAAGGGCATCCGCGAGGCCGGACGCGAGAGCCTCGGCGCGGAGCTGACTTCGGGACCGGGGTCGGCGTCTACATCTACATCTACATCTGCATCTACGTTCAAAGACTATCGCAGCTCCACCCCGGGCGGAAGTAGTCGGGGTAGAACAGACATCAGGGCCGGGCGAGGGCGCATGGTGGTGCTTAATGAGTTTGACGACGATGACGACGACGACGACGATGATGAGTTGGAGATTTTGCGGTAGCGAGAATTGAGAGTATTTGGGAAAACTTACGAGGTAGACGTTACGTTACGGTACATTACATTACATTACATTACATTACATTGATACAGCGCCTACATGTACCTATTACGTCCCCTTGTCCCGTGTATGTAGGTAGGTATGTATGTGTGTATACCTCCCTGCTTTATCTACCTCACCTAACGCCGCAAACGATATCGATTGAACTGAGCAGCAAAAGGGGGAACGAACGAACGAACGAGTCTACAAAGCAAAAAAAAAAAAAAGCATGGCGCGGCGCGTACGGGTAGTGGATTGATGGGTTTTACATAACTTAGGATAAGGCTGGGCCAGGTCATGTTAGATACCTACCTACCTACCTAGGTATGATCAGACCGGTTTGGATGAGATGGCGCACCGGGGCCTACGTAGGTACATAGGGGCGTACATATTGGATTACGCGGATATCGGAATTTCTTGGGGATCCCGATGAGGCTCCGTCGAGTTTGTTGAATAAAATCGTCTTCGTCCAGCCATCCGTCCGTCCATGTAGCTATCGCATGTGTTCTCTGTGTTGTGTGTGTTCCCTTAGCCGGAGCTTCTACTCTATTACCTACCTACTTTTATTTACCTACCTATGTAGGCATTATACATGACCTCATGTACGCCCGGCGGGCGACTCGTGTTAGATGGCGTTGAAGTCGGGGGGCCTTGGAAGAAGAACAACGTTATATTCGCTTTGGCCACGAATCTAGGGGTAAGAGCGTCCTCTTCCTGCACCCGATAAGGCTGTGGATGTAATAGTGTATAAGCAGAAAACAATACATCACCGTCGTTCTATTACTATCGGCTAGTCAGACCATTATAGTTGGTATTTCATTTGAAGCGTTGGCTATTAACATATTTCAAACATGTCCCGAAAGAACCACCTATCGTTCTCATCACGTAGAAATCTAATTAATGCAAGGGAATGCTATCCAATGTTTTATTTACTATCTAGATAGCCAAGAACACGAATACCTTGAACAAGAAGCTTACGTTATATACCCCTAAAGGAGGCCTGACGGCGCAAATCTTTTGATAAGTCTATATCGAACCACAGTTACAGGTTCGCAGTCGCGGGAAGGCCCAAAGAGAAAAGAGAACAGAACGGGATGAAAGAGGGACAGGATGGCTAAGCGGTGCCATTGGACTACCGCAATCTACGATTTTCTGTATTCGCTCCTTTTCTTCTCGTCAGTTTTTAGGGTTCGTTGCAAACGTGTATCTTAGCATCCCTCGTCCCAACTCCACTTCGCACCACCTCTCCTCGACCAAAAAGGAAACGTGGAAGGAATTGGAAATGAAACAAGACAAACTCGCACACTCTCTGTCAGAGGAAACGTGGGCCAATACTATCATTCTGGAACCTCGTCCTTGGCCTCTTCAACCTTCTCTACCTCGTCCCCCGAAGGCTTCTTCTCGATGGTTTCTTCTAATATGGACTCGCCAGCAGTATTGGTAACGAGTGTTTTCGTTTCTTCTGTTGCTGGGGAATCCTTGGATTCTTCTTTAGACCCTTCTCTAGATTCGCCGTTAGATTCGTTCTTAGGCTCGTCCTTAGATTCGCTCTTCGTTTCACTCGACTCGGGTTCGGCCGGCTCCGGCTGGCTTTCCGATTTGGTTTCGGGCTTATATTCCCCTGACGATGCTTGTGGTTGTGCCTCCTTAGGCTCTTCGCTTTTTGCTTCGTCGGACTTAGTCTCCGCTTCTGACGGCGCTTCCGGCCCAGACCCGTCCACCGTCATAGTACCCTCTTCATCAATGCTCCAAAGGGTGCGAGTCATGGAGAAACTTAGGGTAAGCTTGCCGTTAGGGCCGGATTCATGACTGCTCGGGCTTGCGGTCTTGGTGGGAGCCCTCCGCTGGGGGCCCCGGGCGCGACCTTTCCTAGCGTCAGACAATGGTGCTTTCTCCTTCTCCTCGGCGGGTTCTTGCGCGGCAGGGTCTTCCTTCTTAGGGATTTGGGGACCTAGTCTTAGGCGGTTGTTGAGGTCCGACATGAATCCTGCTTGCAATGCCGCAATCTTCCCGCCTGTCGGCCTCGCAGGTACGGCAGGCTTTGGCTTCGTTGCTGGTTCAGGTCCTTTAGACTCTGTAACCGGTTTTGAAGGGCGAGCAGGAATCTGCGGTTTTGGACGCTCAGGAATCGCAGGCTTTGAGTCGTCACCTGATCCTTGAGTTTTAGGTCGCGGGGGTATCGAAGGCTTTGGTGGGCCCTGCTCAGTGACTGGACTCGACGCCTCGTCTTCTCGTGACTCCTCGGTAGTTTCCGGGGTGGATACGGTTGCAGTAAACTTCAGAGAATCAGGCGTATCTTCCCAGACATCTCGGCTTGGGAACCTATGAGGAGTCGAATTCGGGCGGCTTTGGATCTCCTTAGTTAAGTGCGGCTGGTGACCAACCCACGACGGTGGCTTTTGTTGGCGGTACAAAAAGCTGTCAGGCGTGAGAGCCTCCTTTTCGGCCAATTCCTCTTGTCGCCGGGCGAAGGCTTGAGCGGGGGTCTCGCCCTCTCTCAGGGGAACGTCTAGATTTGAGGCCCGCTCCTTTTCGCGGGCTTCCAGTAGCTCCGGCGTCGAGACCTCCGCGGTAGAATGAACACTGTTAGGAGCATCCTCCCAGATATCCTGACTAGGGAATCTTTGGCGGTGCACCTTCGGCCTCTCTTCCTGAGTCGTGGGCTTCTTACCGCTCTTCTCGTCTTCGGGGAACAATGGCTCGTATTCTTCGACGTCCTCGAGCGGTGTGGAATGGACCTCAATCGGTGGAGGGCTATATATACTCGCGGGTCTACTTGAGGGGCGGCTCCTGGGCTCCTCCATCTCGTATGCACTACCGTGCCGTTCCGGTGGAGGCTCCACGGCGGGTTGCATTTGGTAAGGGGAAGGATCTTTGGCTACCTCATCGGGGGCTAGGATTGGGTGGGCGTGGATTTCCTCGGCACCATCGCCCTCGGCGGAGTTTTCATCGCCAAACTTGGCATATCCCTTGCGTCGATCTGGCTCGTCTACGTGGATTACGTCATCATCATTGGTAGCATCAGCAGCCTCGTCGGAGTTCAAGACCGATGCGAGTTTCGCGTCATGCTTAGGAGCAGTGGACGGCGGTCGAGGAGACGAAATACGCGATGTATATTCATCCGCAGCTCGGTAGCCAACTTGTTCGCTGGGAGTCCCAACATAATCGGCAGAAGTACCTGCAGTGATTGGTTAGAAATACTCCGAAGTTTCGCTGGGAGTTTGCGTTACCAAAACCAGCGCCACGGCTGGCTGTGTCCCGAACGATCTTGTTGAGATCTTCGCTACTCATGGAATAGTCGTGAACACGATCGTGAAGATGATTGTAGCGCTCCTTTTGCAGAACGTCGGGATGTTTCTCGTAATAGGCTTTCTCAAGCTTGTCTGTGGAAGCAACACCATGGCCGTGAAGACCGTAGACGTCGGCCGGAAGGTCCCCAAAACCGCCCCTGGAGCTAGACTTCCTGCTATGATGTCGAACGGATTTCGTTCCGTCGGCGCTGGCAGTCCTCGGAGCCGGGGCAGGCGAGGGCGCCTGAACATCGCCGGCATTGGCTAGCATAGGAACGCGCTGCCCGATTTCGGGAATGCCGTTCTCATCCTCGGTGTAGAGTTCGCTCTGATGAGAAAGCTGACTCGTGGTGCTGGCCTTCTTCTTTAGGCTTCGAGCCGAGGGTGCTTGGTCCTCGTGAGAAGGACGTCCAATACCAAAAGCTGCAGCTCTGTCAGAGTCGGTCCGGGTAACTGCAGCAACTCGCTGTTTAGCGCTTTGGGCAGGCATCGTTGGCTTCGGAGCACGGAGTTCAACGTCCTCGCCAACGGTGCGGGTCTGCTCGGGTGAAGTAGACGACCGACGGCTCGTGTCCGGGCGTGAGGCTAGTTCTTCGATAGCCACCGCATATTCCCGGCCCTCTTCACCAACACCAGGCATCTCAACACTCATGGGACGCTCCAGCTCTTCGCCAAGATGGGTCTGGCTTTGTCTAGCAGCGCCTGGGCCCTTTGCACCGAAGGGGCTCTCGTTCAGGGGCGAGGGGGCAAACCGGTCAGGGTTAGGGGAAACGGAACGGTTTAAGCGGCGGTTGACGGGACGCGGCGGAATAGGAGGGACGGATGAGCCAGTGTCTTTGTCCTGGGCCCTCGTGGGACGAGGAGGAATAGCCGGAGCAGACTGCATTGTGGCGGTAGACATGGCGAACAAAGCAGGAAACGCAACTATTAGCTTAGGTACTCGAAACAGTTACGCCTGGTATGCGGTCTGTAATAAGATGGCCTAGGATACCCAAGGAAGGATGTTAGCAAAGAGAAAGATCCGAGCTGGATTCGGCCGCAAAAGGCATATAAGAACGAAGGAGGTCGAGCTGGGCTATGATTAAGATGGTATGTGGGGAATATTGGGTTTGCTCCGACGATAATTCAGTGACGTGCTTGAGCATCCACCTAAATAGGCGCCGTTTCTCGTAGGGTCAAGTGCCGTAGAGTTGTAGCTAATACGTACCGCATAAATACCAATGAGCTTCCGATGTTATCGTTATCGTACAGGGCCGGCTAGCTGACTATGCAAGATATATACGAAGCGTTGGAATAGGTCGACCTCGGAATTCTCGCAAGGGTCGTCGGTTATCAGTCAGATACACTAGGCGAGACCAAGTTTTTACGCTTGTCTAATAGTCATCCACCTGTTAGATCCAGCCCCTGGTCATATCATGCGGTGAAGAGATAAAGATATTATGTGCAGATAGGATATGGTTAGGCGATAAGCTAGATACGTAGGGTAGGGAGGTAGATATGTGTGTGGAATAGGTATAAACGCAAAACGTCTCTAGTAGCAGTGACGTGGGAATTTGGTGACGGGAATGGGGACTAGGCAGTATAGCCACGTTATTCCTGTTAGAGTGCCATTGGAATGTGGATATGATGTTCCCCGTCTCCGACGAGAAACACTCGGAGAACAAGTTTTAATGGCTTGTCAATTGCACGACCCTTTGCTTGGGAAGGGAACGATTTGGCAAGACGAGAACGTCTATTGTGGGAGAAAGGGGAAGGGGAAGTAATAGTTTAAGGGGGAGCAGGGCCAACAAAGAAAGGTGGGAGAGGTTTCTGGCGATGGAGGGGTCTCTCCAAAGAGCTTGGTGCAAGTCACTTACAAGTTCGTGAATTGATTGGTCCGTGGCCAATGTATGTCAGATTCAGCCAGGTCAGCAATGTCAGGACGATCTCGATTGGTATTTCGATGGCTCTCTGTCGATGGTGGCGTTCGCTAGTATATTATGTATTGAAGTCGGGTCTCTCGTCTATTAACCAGGGCTTATTGTTTTTTTTTTTTTTTAAAAAAAAGTAGAAAGGTTGAAGGATTAAGATATAAGATATAAAAAATTCTCTTGTCGATAACCGATGATGTAAACGTAAACGTCGATTGGGTTTAGCCTTAATAAAAATTGCAACGAGGTAGGTATCACCGTTGAGTGGAAAGTATGGAAGCAACTAGGTAGAACGTGTGCGGCTCGTTCCTTGTAGAAAAACAAAGGGGGTTGTTTCTTCTTTTGAATACCAACGTTATTAGCAATAACGTTATGTAGCAAGTATCGTGGGTATCGATCGTATTATACCTATTGTATCAGAACTAAGATATACGAACAGTACGTACGTAGGTACCTACGTATTGTACAATACAATAGGTACAATAGAGGTATGGAATTGATTGGGCCTCGACTTTGTAACTCAAGTCACGATGATGAAACCGAGAGGGGACCCAGATGACTTAAATACCTGCCCACTCTCGCAGATGTTCCATGCGGTTGCAAGTACCAGACAGGATTTGCTTCCTTTTTTGAGTTCCGTTTTGCAGCACAGTACACGTACCTGAAGCCGCCGGCGATGTCATGGAATAATCTTGATTTCTATTAGCTACCAGCAACGGTTCCCGGACAAGGATGTCAGCTGTTGAGAAATTCCGTCGACTTTGTCCCTCCAAGGCGTCCAATCCGTCCCTCATGCGCCCTTCGTTCCATGTACCCCGCATGTACTACCTACCTCTATATTCCTCCTATATTTGCCTTTCAGGTCACAAGCTCCTCGCCGGCAACTGCGAATAGGCGATGAGGGGTACGTTTGGGGTACACATCCATCCCTCGCATATCCAGGTACCGCAACTACATGTACATACTCTGGTACCTACCTAAGGTACCATTTGATCTGTTCCCCCTCAACTTCTACAGGCGGTCTGAAAATCCAATGGCGTTAGCCAATCGCGATTACCCAATATGTCAATAGCCCTCTGGAGCTGGTTCGGCGGGGACGCACCACCCCTCACTGCGCTCTTTTTAGCGCTTCCGTCGACGCGAGTTTCCCAGAACGGGGTGTTTGATGCGCCTGAAGTGGTACCGGTAAAAGAGACGGAAGAGTACCTCGATACCTAGCAGTAAAGGGGTAACCAATTGTTGAGGAATATCAATAAAAATTTCACTTCCCTGGCGACATCAAGCCTTTAAAGGATAGGTACCCTATTGAAGTAGGTCGCTTATTAACGAGTCTGTCCGTCGCAATATGCAGTGTACTACAAGCGTATACCGCACCTAGGGTGGGACAATAACGGACTCGACCAACAGCAATCCGGCAGCTCATCATCAGCCTCACCATCTGTTGTGAGACTACATCATACCCAGTCAGAATCTTTCGCCATTCCGCAATCCGAATTAGCTCTCAGTACCGGTAGTCATCTGATTATTGTGGTA
Organism: Pyrenopolyporus hunteri; assembly: GCA_902806595.1. Classification (NCBI taxonomy): domain Eukaryota; kingdom Fungi; phylum Ascomycota; class Sordariomycetes; order Xylariales; family Hypoxylaceae; genus Pyrenopolyporus; species Pyrenopolyporus hunteri. The sequence goes on along the minus strand of CADCXC010000011.1, from coordinate 307,409 downwards.
ACCTGCATAGTGCATAAGAGTTTTTACGGTGAGACGAACGGGCAAAGCTATCGCCATTCGCGGAATAGTCCAGTCGGAAAGACGTGAAGGACAACATTGAACCTCTATAAACGGACCGGGCGCTTGAAGTCTCCAAAATACCTAAATATATAGGTACCTACCTAGATACGTATACAGGAGTATTATGAGACATCACAAGTAGGAGGTAGGCACTCCAATACATCGTGGAAGTAGGTGAGGTATGTACATGTACGTAGACCGCCAGGTGGGTTTAGCCAGTCCCTGATCTGCTTTCCGCTTCGCAGTCCCTTAGACAGGTACCACCTTAGGTGCCTTACCTTCGATCGTATTCAACGAGTACCTAGGTACCTACCCCTATATCCGGCTCCTCTCTTTCGGTACCAATTCGGTCCAAGAGAAAAAATCTAATACATATCGACCTTACACAGAGCACCACGTCAAGCAAAGGAATCATAAATATACTAATTAATGCGTACGACGGAAGTCCAGGCCGCTTTAATTGTGGGATGGCCACGACGAACGCCCTGTCTCTCCTACGTACGTACAGAAGTCCGGTAGGCCAAACGGGTTCGTGATCGTGGTCACGCATCCATTCCCTCCCCGCTTCGTGGGCTACCAATGCATGCATGCATTATGTAAAGCTAGGGACGGCATTCCCATCCAGTACATTAGATATTGTAACAGCACTCAAGGGAAGTAGGGTTGGATGATGGTAGCGAGCTCCCACAAAGCCCTTCTTCCCTTACTCACTAGAATAGGATATACGAGAATCTCTCAGGCGAGTCTCATAAAATCTAGCGGAAATGAGACGAGACCTTCATCGGTAAGAGAAATCATGGTGAAAATCTGCGGTATAATGGTCCCCTTTTTTTCAGGGAGACCTCTACCGTACCTGGACATACCGCATACCGTGGTAGCAATGACGGCATGCGGCATGTTTCCCCACGGTCTTGGCCCTCACTTACGTACACCACGAAAACAGAGCGAGGGGTATCGAACAGAACCTCGAAGCTAACTCCACTCGGTATCGACCTAATTCAGGATGAGAAAGTATGAAGTTGCCTAGGTAGGTAGTTAACCTTGTGAACGTTTAGAGTTCCCGAGAGACCCAAAACCTAACCGGGAGCACGGAATTCTTCGATTGAGTTTCACTACTTGACTTAGCCGTGTAGTCGCAATTACATACCGAGGTCCTTCTCTTTCTCGGGATTACGAGGGCTTGCTATTAGTCTAACGGGCAGCAATTGAAGATTCTAGATGATCCGAGTCGAATTTCGATCAGCTATTCTAAAACATATACCTATGAACTCATAGGTCATCTGCGGAAAATAGACGCAGTGGGGGTCTATGTGGGGAAGATCAAGTTCCCGAGCATACCGTGACCACCATGACGCTTTTGATAGTCTAGATCTCTCCCTAGAACGCCTAGTCATCCGCTCCGGAATCGCGGAAGATCAACGGTACCCTACTACTAGAGCACTACCGGGACCTCTTACCGTGAGACATCTAATAGCTACCGACCTATCGGTGCTCTTACCAACCAATAGGACGTAACCAAGGGCTCATTTATCCATCATGTTGGGTGTGAAATACGAGTAACAGCATAAACATAATAAGTCATTCAGGTATTGTCATTGGCGTCCGAGACTCTAGCGTTGGATGAAGCTCGGGGCATCACATGGAAAGAACAGCAGAAACCTCGGAGGGATCCGATTCGAAGCAGCAGCACCGGACTCGGGTATCTTTGCCATTCTGGATGCAGTAACAGGTCGGGGAAAACAAGAACATTCCGCAGCCGTATTGCTTGCATCGTATTCCGTTACGCCGTTCCCCGGGGATCAATAAAAAACAAATAATGCAAACCCTCCCTTTTTCCACCCTTTGCATAAGAGAACGAGACCCAGAAACTACGCATAATCCCTCCACGCGCGCACACACAAGTCACAACTCCCCTTAGTAAGGACTCCTCATACTCGTCCATCATATTGACCGTAGCCTTTACCATCGACCGTCCCTACGCAAGGTAAGGAATAATCGTGAGACCCGCTACCCCTAAAGGCCGTTGATTTATCCGTGTCATAGCCCGATCATACGATCATCTGCGCGACACCTGCACCACCCAGCGTCTTGCTTCCGACGAAAGCCTGGCCCTTGATACCAGCAAGAGCATAGCAGAGGGCCGTGAGAGTCAGGACGACGGCGGCGGCGATCAGGGACGTTCTGGCGACAGCAATGCTGACCCATTGAACGACGGCCATGACGCCGTAGGTGGCAGCACGCATGTAGTTGGTCGAAATCTTGCGGATCGCGGCGTCGAACGAGGCCGAGGTAGGGCAGATTCGGAGCAGGAGCGGCACTTCAATGAAGAGGATGATGAAGCTGAAGACCCTATTTAACCACGTAGTTTAGCTTCTTGCTGTTCTCTCGCTCTCGCATAGCAACATCGAGGAAGGACGGATACTTACAAGGCGAAGATGGCAAAGATGATGATGAGGGGCCAGATGACGAGGTAGAAGAAATTCGAAATACCCAGCGCAAGACATAGAATCATGGACAGAATTCCGAGCCTATCAGGGTTATGCGTTAGCTATCGCGGGCAATCATATCTCGCAATTACTATTTGATCCTAGGGATAGAAGTCCTAATATGCAAACAGCCCATGGATCCTCGGGAAGGGCTTCGGGAACGACGGCGACAATAGGCAAGCTAACGCCGGAAATCGGGCTTGCGGCACGTCGCATAGGGTTGAATAGGCCAACGAAGCCAGCAGTGTCGCAAAGAGCATCGCAAAAGGCAGTTACTAAATACTATCCGAGAGCTTACCATTGTCCATAGATACCTTTTTACACTACTGTCAGCTTCTGTTTGGTCCGACCAAAGAGGCTGAAGTGGCCTGATGGGGGGGTTGGACGATCGACTTACTGAAGTTCCTTGTCGCAAACTCGTCCTTGAGCGACATCTTGACTATCTCTGGCGGTTTGTTACGAGCGGTATTGATGGTATTGATAGTATCTCAGAGTCGAGGTTGGGTGCCTTCGCAGAGACGGGCGCTGACGACGACTGGGTAAATCGGAACGAATGGGTCGGGTTTGCGATTTGACGGCAAAGGGCCTCGCAGGTAATACCAGTTAGCACCGGGCTAATCGCTTAATTTTCTCGATCGTTTACTCGTAATGGTGTTTCCTTCGTCGCGGCAGCGGTTGCTAAGCAAGAAGTCGTGTTTTGTTGTTGCTGTCTGTTGGTAGGGGACGAGGTCGGGAACAAAGGTTGTTGATGTTAAATGTTTTTGAGAGGTTGAACTTGGTGATGGCTGACTGTCCCTTGGACTTTGTTGTACTTTGTATCACCTTACTCGTATCAAGTGTACAGATGTACAACATTACCAGAGGAATCGGCCAATGGGAAGCTAGAGCGGATCCTTGTTTCCCTTAACCAACCACTACGAATGGGCCCTGACGGAGCTTCTAGGCTTCAATAAGGCCCTGCTGGCGACCAGGTGCGGCGCAACCAGTCGCATGTTGGGTACCTCCTACCAAGAGAAGAGATGTGGGCCCAGCAACGAGCCACACTGACAACGTCAGCCTCCCAAGCCGATTGTGAGTACCACCTATGTATAATGCATTTATCGACTGCCTAAAGTACCTAAGTACCTACATTCATCTTGTCCTTCCCGGAACTATTTTAAACATAGTTCCTATAACCTGGTGACGAGATATAATGACGCGTGGATATCTCTATTTTATGATAAATAGGGGAAGGAAACGCTATACCGCAAATACGTTCACGGCTTATTCGGCACTGTCAAATGGCTTGGCATCACGGCCAAGGGCAACAAGACTGACTCTACGAAATTACCAAGATCTAGACGTGATTATGAGACCCTTGGCTTAGCCTAAGTAGCCTCGAGATGAGCAGAAAGGAGTATTGAATAGAATTGTCTGATGATCATTTCGGGTCTGTCTTTCAATGACCCCTTTTCATTTCTGTGTACTGCAGAGATATCTCCTTACAGCAGCTATAGAGTTATATGATATCTGGTAGATTCTCCTGCTAAGCCCTTAGGGCGAGGATGACTCTGAAATAATATTGTTCTTGAAATCCATAAACTGAAACTGAAGATTCCAGTAAATTTTACGGAGTTGGGTATAAATTATAACTGTGACAAAGAAAGACCCTTTGCTTTTCATTAACTCCGAATTCCGGTCTGCTTAAAGACATATAATGCGCGGATTAGATAGATCGAATACACTTAATCAAATGATATATTAGAATAACAGAGAGCCGAGTATATTAACCCTAATTTCTTATCATCATAGAAGCACTCATGGCTCGATTGTTCCCGCCCGGATAGGCTGAGCCTTACATTGCCTGAATCTAACTTTCGATAGATATAAGGATCAAGAGAAAGAGGTGTCAGCACCGTGATAGGGGACGTTGAAGGTTGCAGGCAGACATGTTATTAATATTTTAGACCATAGGAAGACAATATGGTTCCCCTTTAGATGACGTATCTATCCAAAACAACCAGATGACATGAATATTCTTACGTGGCGGGACGAAGATCACAAAACTCTTATACCTAAGTAGGTACCTAGTCAACATCTCATTGGGCATCTCGCCTCAACATAACATGCGTACGTACATATATGAATATATTCAAAACGAATTGTGGCGTAAGCTATGAGTCACGGAGACAGCACAACTCGAATGATAATCCAGGGGCGAATCGTACCTAAGCAGCTAAGGTACTTTACCTAGGTATGTATTTACACGGTTATGCACTTATGCGCTAACGGTGAGTTTTTCAGGGGCACAGCTTGTTCGGTAAGGAAATATTCCCTGAAGCTTCATCCAATCCGGTGGCGGGGACCCTTGTCGATGTCACGTTGTGATGGAAAGATCATGAACCATGCCCGTACATATATATTTATTAAATGTTATTTCTACAGCCGGATTGTTTCTGCCAGTTACGGCTCTTTGTAGTAACAAGAAGCGCAGCCAGATGTGCTGATATCATCCCATACGCCGCCAACACGCGTTGAGCCTGTAAGTTATTCGTTGTTTTTTTCTTGATAGCTGCAAAGATATGTTATGGCCTAACAGGAAATATCATCTTACACGCTGAAGATGCAAGACGAAATTGGCGACTTCTATGATTCGACGATGCTTCGGGAAAGGGCGCCACGAATCTCTGGAGACTCACTTGGCCTTTCGAGTTACATTTCGCTCGTTGAAGCTTCTCCAATCGTAACATCCTAGTTTAGCTGGCTGACGCGAAACACACAGAAGATAATTTTGGAGAAAAGATCACCATGAGCTTATAGGTCTAAAGAAAACTCATCGGAGTTCAATCTCAATCTCAAGTTCAAGTCCAAGTTCTAAAACAAGGCGATAAAAACAAAGACTATGGCATTCGGTGATTTCGCCCCAGAATGGTGGCCCCTCTCAGCCAGCGCCACCAGCGCCGTGCTCGCCATCACGTTCTACCTCATCCTGTACCAGGTGTCCTCGCGGAAGCTCGACCCGCGCGAGCCGCCGGTGCTCGCGCCCGCGGTCCCCGTGGTCGGGCACCTGCTGGGGATGGCGCTGCTCGGGGGGCGGTACATCAAGAACCTGGGCCTGCGCAACCGGGACCTGCCGGCGTTCACGCTGCCGGTGCCCGGGTCGCGCATCTACGTCGTCACGGACCCGCCGCTGGCCGCCGCCGTCCAGCGCGCCTCCAGGGTCCTCTCCTTCACCCCCGTCGTCCCCGAGCTCACCCAGCGCGTCCTCGGCCTCGACGACGCCACCGTCGAGATCACCCGCAAGAACCTCGACCCCGGCCCCGGAGAGGAGAGGGGCTTCCTGGCTGATATCCACGATATGGTGTATACTTGGCTCGGCCCCGGCGATTACCTGACCGAGCTGAGTCTGGACGCCGCCACGGAGATGAGGAACGAGATCGCCGAGTTCGCTGCCTCTGTGCCCTCTTCTCCTTCCCCTTCGCCCTCAGGCCACGGCGCCACGGACCTGCTCAACTGGGTGCGCCACCTAGTTACCGTGTCGACGGCGAAGTACCTCTACGGCCCCAAGAACCCCATCACGCTAGACCCTGCGCTCGAAGGCTCCTTCTGGGACTTCGACCACGGGCTCGGCGCGCTGCTTATGAATATTGTACCGTCCATCACAGCGCGCCGCGCCTACGAAGGTCGGGAGAAGCTATCCGCAGCGCTGCTCACGTACCTCGAGGCCGGGCTGCACAAGACGGGGTCTAAGATCGTGCAAAAGCGCGTGGACATCGCGCTCGAGCACGGATGGACCATGCCCGCGATCGCGCGAGAGGAGCTCTCGTTCCTGTTCGCGGGGATCGTGAACGCGACGACATCCACCTTCTGGATCCTCCTGCACCTGTACGCCGACGCCTCGCTCCTCTCCACCGTGCGCCAGGAACTCTCTTCCACCCTCTCGGCCCGCGGGGACGGCGCGGGCAAATTCGTCCTGCGGCTCACCGACCTCCGGGACAAGTGCCCGGTCCTCGTGGCCGTGTACCGCGAGTGCCTGCGCCTGGGCTCCGACACGTACTCGACGCGCGTCGTCAAGGAGGACTACCTGCTCGCGGACCGGTACTTCCTGAAGAAGGGCGCGGTGGTGCAGATCGCCGGGGGCGTCATCCACGCGGACCCCCGGATCTGGGGCGCCGACGTCGCGGCGTTCAATCCGCGGCGGTTCCTTAGCGACGACGCGGATGCTAATGCTAATGCTAATGGCAACGGCAACGGCAACGGCAACGGCAACGGGAAGAGCCCGTCCGAGAAACCGGCGGCCAAGCCGAGGCAGAACAACGCCTACCACCCGGCGGCGTTCCGGGCTTTCGGCGGCGGCAAGACGCTGTGCCCCGGCCGCCACTTCGCCATGAACGAGATCCTGGCGTTCGTCGCGCTCGTCCTGCTGCAGTTCGACGTGAAGCCCGCTCGCGGCGGGGGCAGGCTCGAGGTGCCGCGGAAGAACGACGGCGTCCTGCCCGTGCACATCCTGGAGCCGGCGCGCCCGGTCGAGGTAGTGATTGCGAAGCGGGAGGACGGGTTCGCGCGGGACGGGCTGGATGTTGAGTTTGCTATTTGATAGGGCGGACGGGGAAGAGAGATTAAGATATTGATACGACGGCGGTATGATAATAATGGTGATGGGCGCTCTAGTATATATGGGTTATGGATTACTTAGGAATACCTTATGAGACTTTGGGCCGTGATTGGCAGGGACTTAATACGCAGGGCATGTTTATAGTCGTCTCATGATGAATGGGACTAATTTCAATACATATGAATATATAATATCACGGTAGCCTCGAAGTAGCAGGCTCGAGATCTACACAGTTCTATCACTCGTAAAATTCTAACTCTGCTTCAAAGCGTTCATCCTGCAGCAACTCGTCCAGCCGATGCCGCTTACGCCAAGTAGCACTCTCCGGATTGTCACGCTTGCGCCCGTCCGACTCGGTAAAGACCTGCCTTTGTATCGGGGGCACGCGCTGCGACTGCGAGATGTCCGATAACGGGGAGCCGGTGCCGGTGTCGATGAAAGCCACGCTGGTGACCCGCTGGTAGTATATTCTCTCTTTCGTCGGCCCGAACTCGCACCGCGACGGCCGTTGCGCGCTGCTCTTGCAACTGACTTTAACCAGGGCCCCCGAGAGCCCTGCGAACAGTATCGGCGAGTCGTCCGAGGGCGATGCGAGAGTGTAGACGGGCGAGAGCTCGTCGGCGGTGGCCGAAAGCCACATGTTGTAGTTGGGCCGATAGAAGTCGTGTTGGGACAGGGTGTGCCAACGACACCGTCGGCCGGTCATATAGTCGCATGTAAGACGGTCGTCTGGGAAGGTTGGCTTGGCTACGACGGTTGGATGGCGGGGCGTTGGGTAGGGCTTGTCGTTACCACACGGGAGAGCTTCCGTATGATAGTAGCGTTTAGGCCAGCGGTAGTCGAACACCTTTAACACAGATTGGGCGCAGCCGCCGACGAAACGCTCGAGGCCGCGGGAAAGCAAGGTGTTGAGAGGGGTGGAGGTGTCGAAGTTATCCTGGAAGATCCTGTCGACCGGAGAAGGCGTGCGAAGGTCCTGCAGGCGAACTGTGCCGTCGTCCCACGAGCTGAGCATTGCATTCCCGCTACTATACGCGATTGAACTCGTATCGAGGGGTAATATCGCCCGAACTGTCCTGAGCTTATAACCGCTTGAAGAGTGGCTACTCCTCCTCCTTGCTTTTGCTGCGCTGGTTATCTCGACTCCTGTTGGTGTGTACTTCAGGTACTGGAGTGGATTGGAGCACTTGCTCAACCCTACTGCTAATGTGTCTCCATTCACGAACTTCACCGATCGGATGAAATCAAAAGTCTTCGGTCCGCTTTCATGAGCCTTTAAGGCCAGAGCGTCGTCAGCCCAAACATGAGGCGGCTCTACCGCGTCCGAGCCGTTTTCGCTAGCTCCGTTGTGGATGGTTTGTCCGTCCTGAGAAAGGGAGTATGACAGTATGTTTTGTTTGGTTGCCGCTACGAGGGTCCCCTGTTTGTAGTTGACGTCTAGTGATTGGATTTCCGTCTGGCGTATAGCATTATTATCGGGCTGTGAAGAGGATGTACGAGGCCCTGGGAAACTCAGTAGCGTAGTCCCGAAATCCGAAGTGCCCATAGACACCAGGTGGAGTTGACCACTAGCCCTGCCGACCAACACCTGCGGTTCATCTCCTTGGCCGAAATTGTATTTTTCGTCTTTGAGTATGGATACGCATGTTACGTCGTCTTTGCCCGAACTGTAGCCAGCGGTGGCACCCTTGCTACAAAGCCACTCATCGACGGGCTCCTTAGGTGCGCGAGTGTGTTGCACCAGGCCGAATATGTCCTCACCAGCACCCCAAAATATGAGATCTCGGGCGTCATTCCCTTTGCGCTGATGATGGGCATCGACCATAATACTGCTGGGAATGGACTGGGAATTACGGAAGCGGCCGAACGGGCGTCCGCGATACTTCCCTAGAGGCTTGAGGTTCGTGACGATCAAGCCGCGTCTGTCCCAGTCTCTCGACTGCGAGGTCAGCGAACGGGCACGCTCCCTCCATTCATCCGCAGACGAGACTTCAGATAACGTGAAAGTGTTGAAGCGGGTCGTAACGAATATACGCCACCCGGTCTCGGTTATTAGGTTATGCAAGCCCTTACATGTTGCTGCTAAATGGGCCACGCTCTTCGCCGTGTCCAGATAGGTCAGGATTATGTAGAAGATATCGGTGGGTAGAGTCGTAAGGGCTGGGGCCGCATCGGAGATGCTGAGGGATTCCATAGACAACATATTTAGTAGATGGTGTATGAGTTGTAGGAATCTATGATTATTGCGTAATGAAGGTGTATGTCTTTAAGTTAGGTGGTATATGATTATATGATTATATTCATTAGATATCCCCGTATGTTATCGTCAAAGGCCCGACATTTGTTGAAGTCTGTAATAATGATGTATGGTATATGACGTCGTTGGCGTAGGTTCGTGGCGACTCGGATCCGGTAAAGATAGATGATAATTATAGGGCCCTTAATAAGATCTTATGCTTGTCTAAACAGCAAATCCATATAATAAGTTATAGATACGAAGATCGGCGAGAATATTATTTTGTATAGCTCGGTCTATTTTTTGAGGAATTCCTGTGAAAAAAAAGAATATTGTGTGAGTCAAAAGTCAAAAAGGGACGGGAACGCCTTCAATCCCAGCCAATCGTTTACTTTCGTCATCGGTATAAGATTTAAAGCATTATACTTATTTAAGCAAAACTACCCCTCTATCGAGGCCCCATTAGCCCACTATAACCCCTACACCCCTTATTATATAAGACTAGATAAATACATATATTGCGTTAGCCATTGCCGACGCAAGTGTCGGGGTCCCGCTTCATCGACGTCTGCGACTCTCACAATAAGTTGGAAAATACACAAAATGGTGGGTTTCTACGGATGGCCGAGATCACGGCTCGGAACTGAAAATTTAGACATGCGGCGCTCATGTTAGGCTCAGAATATACCTTATGGATGTTTCCCTCGGGCACTTTTTATTTTGAATTAAATGAACCGTCCCAATTTTGGCTCTGATTCGTGCCCCTGAAGCGCTCACTCGCTCGCTCACTCACTCACTCCTGACTAGACCGGCCCCCTATCATGGCTACGCTTAATATCTCAGACTTCTCCATACCAATTATACCTATACTCGCTGCAATACTCGCTTACAAATATGTGCTATACCCTGCCATCTTCTCGCCGCTCGCCAAAATCCCCAGTGCCCACTGGTCCTGCTCGATCTCGCCAGCCTGGATCTTATGGGCCCGGTTCAAGGGCCGCGAGAACCGCACACTGCACGCCGCCCATCGCCGGCTTGGCCCCATTGCGCGCGTCGGACCGAACGAGCTGAGCGTTAATAGCATCGAGGCCGTTAAGACCATCTACCAAGGCGGTTTCGACAAACACCAGTGGTACTCGGTATTTAACAACTATGGGTATCTATTATTCTCCGTATTTATCTACGAATCTATCTCACATCTACTCCCACCCCCTATCTTCCCTACCTGTACTCATCACCCAACCAAAAAACTCCCCATACTAACCAACACCACCAGCGTCCCGTGCACATTCTCCTCGCAGCACGCGCGGCACCACTCGCTGCGGAAGCGCATGGTCTCCCACGTATACTCCAAATCGTACATCAGCTCCTCCGCGGCGCTCGCCTCGCAAGCCGACCTCATCATCAACCGCCGGCTCCTCCCTCTCCTGCGCAGGTCCGCCGCGGCCGCCCAGGCCCCGCACGGCGTCGACGTGCACTCGCTGTTCTGCGGCGCGGCCATGGACTTCATCTCGTGCTACTGCTTCGGGGCCGCGCGCGCCGCCGACTTCCTGCGCCGCCCCGCGGTCCGCGAGCACTGGCTGCAGCTGTACATGACGCGCAAGGGTCACGGGTTCTTCGCCCAGGAGCTGCCGCGGGTGTCGCTGGTGCTCGGCAGGTTGGGGCTCGATCCCACGCCCGCCTGGGTGCACGCTGCGAATAGGGAGCTCGAGGCTTGGTGTAAGGAGCTGAGCGATGCGACGGTGAGGTTTTTGGAGAGCGAGGGCGAGGGTTCGGCCGTTGGGACGGTGGATGATCCGGTGGTGGTGCGCGCGCTGATGGCGGGGATCGAGAAGGAGTATGAGACGAATGGGGCGGCGTCGCCGTTGTATACGACTGCTAGTATGTGACGTTTAAGATCCCCTTCCGCCCTTTCCACTTTTTGGTCTGTGGGAGTTTGAACCCCTAATACCCTTGACATAATTATTTCCACTCCCAAACCCCTTTGAATCCTCCTCTTAAGAATGAAACACTAACCCACCCCAGTCCAACAACGCGACCTCACCATCGCCTCTGAGATCCTAGACCACGTGCTAGCCGGGCAAGAAACCACCGGCGTCGCACTAACCTACCTCAGCTACCACCTCTCGCAATCCCTCCCGCTCCAACGCGACCTCCGCGCCGAACTCCTCACCCTCCAGCCCAGCCCCAAGCTCACCGCCGACGGACGGTCCCCGGTCCCCGACTCCCGGCAACTAGACGCCTTGCCGCTGCTGCACGCCGTGGTGATGGAGACGGTGCGGCGGTACGCGCCGGCCGGGGGCCCGGAGCCGCGCGTCACGCCTGGGACGTGCCGCATCGGCCCGTACGAGGTTCCTGGCGGCGTCCGGGTCTCGGCTTCCGCGTACAATTTGCACCGCGACGAGGAGGCGTTTCCGGACCCCGAGAGGTGGGATCATACGCGGTGGTTGCGGAGAGGGGGGTCTAATGGTGACCAGGAGAAGGAGAAGGATGTAAACCGACACTTTTGGGGCTTCTCGAGCGGTGGGAGGATGTGTCTTGGGTCGAATTTTGCCATGCATGGTTTGTAGCTACCTCCCCTTTCCCAACCCCTTCCCTTTACTCTTTTGCTTTGGGTTTCTATATAACGAACATAGCCTATACTCCTATATTTACTAACTAGCACTTTACATCAACTAACCCTATACATAGATATGAAACTCCTCATCGCTGCTATATACTCCAACTACACTAGCCACATTGTCGACGACGAGGGCATAGAACAGACTGACGCGTACACGGGACATCCGAAGAGTAACTCGCTGTACCTGCGATTCGAAAGGGTCGTCGAAGACTAGGATTCAGGGTGCTTTTGGCTACATATTTTTGTGTATATTGTGTATATACTGACATCTACAATTAATAGGTATTGGGAAAACTGGAATATTAACCGATTTTGACGAGAACTTATCTAGGACATGTATTCCGTGACGGAGATTTGCCTCGTATAAGGCAAGTATGAAGGTTTGACGCGGGGATCTTTGATCAACGTGGGAACGTATAAATAAACCATCTAAATGTATGGAGAGCCTATGAGGATCTGTGGATTAGATTTCTTTGAAACGAGGGCAGAATCTATCGTATTGTGGGCTATATACCTACGGCTTGTTAATTGTGAGTTCTAGCAGAATATCGAGGGTGATATATCCCGAACGCTAATCCAGTTCAACTAAACGAATATCACACATCAATACGGGCAAATCTTGGGGATTAGTAGGTTTTATGCTAGCTACTTTATTAGGTAGGTACTTATGCTACATGAATGCAAGGCCTTCTCCTGGTGTCGCCCCTACGACATCGCAATTTCCGGACATCATGCTCCTTGACCGTAGGCCCATCCATTCGGCCTCACAACCTGTTTCTAGACTGAGCCTGGCTGGTTAGCTCGTCTCGTAGGGGAACTATCTACTATAGGCGTATTATTCTTCACGGAAACGCGTGCCACTATTTGTGCAATACCCTCTAAACCGTCCGAACCGCCGCCGTAAAATCGTGGCTTTAACTTCTTAATGGCCGGCCACCACAGCAGAGTAGTGTGACCAAGCAAGATCTCGCGAGTGTTTCAGCAGGACGTCTTCCGTCAAGGGAAGATGTAAAATGCGTTCATGCTCCATCTGACTCGTGTTAGTAGCGCCTCTCACGGCTTTGGAATAAAAGAAACATACCTCTCCTGCCTTTGCCATATTGGCCACCACCTTCGCCACCTCCGCCGCCATATCCGTCAAAGCAGCATATTCCGTGATGCCAGCTTCAGGTGTATTACCATGCATAGCTGGCAATCCATCGAGCAGGGCGTTGACTAGGTTGGGAGACGGGAGCTCAGCTCGGCGTTGACAACCCATTAGTTGAAGGAACGCCTTATAGACTTCTCCACCGACGTTCCAGTCAGGTACCTGGGAATGGTGACCTTCAAATTGTTGTAATAGGTCAGCCAAGGCATCGTAGTCACGCTCGATAATGGTGACGGGAGCTACTTCTTTGATGAAAGTACGATGGGCGTCGGCCCATGACTCCGCACGAAGTAGACACTGGACCTCGGCGACCGCATCTTTCTTGACGCTCCGCATGAACAACGCCTTCGAATGCCAGATCCATTGTTTCGGAATCTTGAAGTCTGACGCGAGTTTCTTGAAGCTGGCTGAGTCCTCGTGTCCGATCAGCCCGGCGTGCCTACACAGGTGATCTTGGACGGCTTTGGATCGCGCTTCGGCGTCTGTAAGGTGCAGCAAGACGAAAGTGGCCTCTAGCCAACTACCCTCATTCGTCAACTGCGACGCGAAAGAGATAGTGGCGGCATCGGCTTTTTCTTCGGCGTTCTTCCCGAAGCTGACGTGCCCGATAGAAGTTAACGCTTGCCCCAATTGCCAACATAGGCGGAAATCGAGAGGGGACAGCTGCGAGTTTTCCGGGCGCAATATCGCTTCCAGATCCACCTGCCTGTCAGAGTATAGCCGTAGCAAACCCCAAAGCAGGTCTTCTCGCTTGTCCTGATCCGGGTCGTTCCAAATGCTCTTAATCCCCTGCTCAGTAAACCATGTAACGGGTGGCAGTTCCCTATCCTGCTCCACGTCCTCTCTATATTTTTTAACCGCGTCCGCGATGCTGTCCACCGCAGATATTGCGTACCAGAGCCTCAACCCGAAAGCTTGCTGCCAATTGAGACCGAACCTCTTGGAAATGAGGAATGACTCGGTACGGTTCTCTAACGCCCCTTTAGTTCCCTCGCAAGCGCACACGTTCCCGCTGAGCAATTCGTAAAGCGCGCGAATCGGTTGTGAGAATTCGGAAAGCACATTCGCCTCCTGCCACTCCTTCATCTGTTCTTTCATGTCCTTCTTTACTGTATCGTTGGTACCGATGAGAGAAATTAAAGTGGCGAGGCGGAAGTTCTTTCCATCGAGAAGATGCTTGCAAGCTTCTGCAATTCGGTGGCCGGATAAAGAAGCCAACGCTTTCTCTTCACTTGATCCAGCCATGGCGGTCATCTTGGCTGTCTGATCTCCTACCATGCGCTCCCAAAAGCGAGATAGATTCTCGAGGCGAAGCTTCTCTTGGGCATATTGCCTCTCAGCGTCGGCGAGGGACTTGATGCTGTCGAAGAGCACGCTAGCAAGTTCCCAGACTAGCCTCTCATGGTCTTCGGCTGAGTTCTTGAGGTTACTCCCAGCAGAGAAGTCCTTCAGTGTTGTCTTTGGGCTCAGTCTCGCGGTTGGTACGCCATCGACAAGCTGAACTTGCGATAGTTTGGCGTGAATTTCAATGGCCCTGGCCGCCATCTGAATGGGCTGCGTTAGTAACAACTTCGTCTTTTAAATTAAAAAAATACTAACATACCTCATTCGTGAATTTGGCGATTCGAATATCCTGAGATTCCGACACAATACCGCCCTTTAGGACGGTCATTAGTCCATTTTTCTCCAATATCCGGCTCGATCTTCCAAATGGCGAGCTGCTTGGAGTAGCAGAAAAGACGAGAGTGCCGTTCGGGCCCCAGGTAGGGCGCATAGTGTCGTGCCAAATTCGGTCCTTTTCATCCATCTCGCTTTCGTCGAGGTGTTTAGTGAGTCGCTTGTAGGGCCACTGAATGAATATGAATATTAGCCAATGAGATTTTTCCGTGACCATCAAGATACTTTTTTGATTTATTGTCTATTTAGTTTAATTACATGGGATGGGAATGAAGTTTGCTAACTAACCTTTACGCCTTTTGGCCGGACGGATGCCTGGAGATTCTCAGTGGGGGTTTTGGCTTTCTCGAACAATGAGTTCATTAAGTCGATGCTTGTTGCGAATCCTCGACCGTCCGGTACGATACGTTTCTTCGTAGGGGACGCCTCACGGGTAGGCTCGTCCTGACGGTAGCGGTCGGGCTCATTGAGGCTTTTCAGAAGCGCTCGATCCCGCTTCTTCGGGCTGATTGTTTTGCTAAGCATATCCATCCAGTCGTCCCCAGAAGAGACCTGGACTTTCATCGGCGTTGCCGAGCCCTTGATTGCACGCATTCGGGCTCGCATAATACCGGCGGGGGTCTCTGGAACGGTGTCAAATTGTGACCCCTCAAACGAGTTATCCTCGTGCTCCGCGGCGAGATGTTGTCTGAGGGAAGCACTCGCATCTTCGTGTGCCTCAGACATCGCATATTCATCGTCCATTTCGTCTTCATCTTGGTCTATGGGAACAAGTGCGTTGGACGGAGAACCCGCGGAGCGATTAGCTAAAAAAGACGGCTGGGACCTATTAACCTCTGCTGTCTCCGCTTTGTCGCTGAGATAGGAGTCATCGTCAGGGTCAAAAGCGCCGGGGGGCACCGGGTGACTTCGCTTATCCTTAAAGACATCGTCGTCGTCGGACGTGGCATCGCCTGTACTAGCAGACGGGGGTGGTGAAACGGCTCTGCTTGACGGGTAGGCTGAGGGTTTAGGTTCAGCCTCTTCGTCATCAGAGTTTTCGAGGGCGTATGTCGTGAAATGTTCGACGGAAAAGGTCCATTCGCCCGTCTCCGCGTTATAATTCTCAAGCTTGGTGTCTGGGATCCTCTTGAGGCGTTCGATATGTTTCGTCAGAGAGATAGGCTTGCCCTTCCGGGAGGCGCGAGGCCACGAATTCTCCAGGTTAATTAGCGCGGGGACGTTCAACCCCTTACCAACAGGAGGCTTCTTAGCGGCGTTAGGGTAAACAGTTGCGGTTCGAGGCTCTAGGATAACAATATTGTCGAAAATATTGTCGACGTCCACCGAATTAAGGTCAACGGGCACCTTGAACTTTACGAAGCCGACGTTTTCACGCCCGACAGTGAAGTCGGATACCTTCTCACGTTGGCTTCTAGTCATTTCTTGGATCTCCTTCTTGGTGGGCGACATCCAATATTCGCCAGGCTCACCGTCAGAAGGAGCCCCCGCCGTACCGCGGCCCTGGGGTGAGGGTTCCTCTTCATGCACGACTGCTAGTTCGTTACCCTTTACCTGCTCCATCTCGGGAGTGGAATTCGACTTGGAACCATTCACTCCGTTGGTGCTCTTCGGTCGAACGTAACCTAACTGCTCTGCGCTTGGGGTGGAGCTGGTCGAGCCGTTGGCGGCCTCTCCGTCCTCGATGGCTTCCACGTTGCTAGTATCGAAGCTAACTCGCTTGGCCAGCTTTCGAGAGCTGTTCGGAGTCTCGGGTAGGGCCTTGTCCTTTGTGGGTGTCGAAAACAAATCGCTGCGCAGATCCTTGTTGATAACAAGTTTCTTGACACTACCACTGCCGTATGCTCTCGGCCCGGAACTACTTGAAAACGCGCCGGGAGCCAGGAGGCTGTCCTCGACGTTGAAGCTCCGTCGGAGATTGCTCGTCGAGACGCTCTTGGCAAGAGAATTGCCGAGGCTGCGAGACAAACTACCACCAAGCAAATTCTGTGATATCGCACCTGGGGTGCTGGACACGCTTGATGGGCTGTTCGGGGTGCCGTAAGTGCTATAGGAGAAGCCGTAGCCGCGCTTCTGCGGCGTTACGAACCGAGGGGCGGAGGCCGGGTTCAGTTTGTAGTAAGGAAGAATAGAGGGTCGCCTGGATTGCTTCCTGTTCGTCGGCGTTGCGAGCGGACCAGGGTCGGCGACCTCGTTGGCGCCAAGATTAGCGAATAGAGATCCATATGCTGACGGGTCGTTGATGCTCGCAGTTAGCGATGGCGCGGGCTGGCTGGTTTGAGAGCCCCCAAACAAAGAACTTCCCATTACGTTGTTCTGGGGCTGTTGCTGTGCAGTCGATGACCCGAAGAGAGACGAGCCTTGTTGCTGGTTGCTCAGGCCTCCGAAAAGGCCAGTACCGGGTGTTTGTGTAGTGCTTCCGAATGGAGATGGCTTCTGTTGATTTTGGCCAAGGGAGCCGAATAAGCTAGAACCTTGCTGTGGTTGCTGCGGATTCTGCGTGTTTTGTCCTAGCCCGCCAAACAAGCCGCCTCCGGTATTCGTGTTTTGGGGCGCGCCGCTGTTACCAAACAACCCACCACCAGTGCTGGTAGGGGCTTTGTTCCCAAACAGACCGCCGCCAGCTTGGTTGTTAGTGGACTGCCCGAAAGCATTAGTTGTATTGCTCGTGTTGCCGAACAGGCCGCCGCCTGTTCCACCAGTGTTGGTGCTCCCTCCAAAAAGCCCTCCACCCGCCGGCTTCTGTTGATTGCCGAATAAGGATGACCCGGTCTGTTGCTGGTTCTGAGCTCCGAAACCGCCGGCGGCGCCACCACCACCAAATACGCCGCCGGTACTTGGCTGGTTCGCATTGCCGAACAAACCGCCGGAGGTGTTCTGGCTAGTATTGTTAGCGTTACTGAAAAGACCGCCGCCACCACCACCACCACCGGCCACGTTATTATTGGCACCAAATCCGCCAGTGTTACTACCGAAGCCACCGGTAGTGTTGCTCCCGGCGTTACCAAAGCTGAAGCCCGTCTTTTGCTGGTTATTCGCGTTTCCGAATAACGAGCTTCCGGTGTTGGTGCTCGTAGATCCGAAACCAGTCCCCGTATTTGCGGTGTTAAATCCGGTGCCTCCAGAACCAAACAATCCACCAGACTGCGTCGGTTGAGTTGTTGCGGATCCGCCGAATAGGCCACCGGTTGCTGCCGGCTTGTTGCCACCGAACAGGCCTCCACCACCTGCGTTATTGTTAGAGCCAAATCCGCCGGTGTTGGTGCTATTCTGCCCAAAGGCGCTACCTGACGACGCGTTATTGCCAAATAAACCACCGGCAGTATTCGTACCCGTGTTGGAAGTACCAAATGTATTCGTCGTCTGATTGTTCGACCCGAACGCACCAAAGCCGGAGCCGACGCCAAACGTCCCCGTGCCTGAAGTGCCCCCGAATCGGCGGCCAGCTATGTAATCAGCAAGTCTCAACTCTTCTGCAGACCATTTCTTGTACGGATCCTGAAATAGGATATTCTGGAACGAGTTCTGCGCAGGGCTGGTGGCGCTCTCCTTTTCGACAAAAGGCTGGAAATTGGTCACACCAGCAGTGCCCGGAGGGTCGCCTACCGACCCTAAGGCCGTGCTGGCGGGTGCGTTGGATGCGCTACCGAATGCGCCAAAGCCGGTAGAGGTACCGGTGTTGGTGTTGGCAGTTCCACTTCCAAATAGCCCACCTCCGGTCGTGCCCGTGTTTGACGTTCCAAAGGCCGGTTTGTTATTGTTACTACCAAAAATAGACGAGGAACCACCACCGCCTCCAAAGGGGCTTGACGTTGATGCGTTGTTTGTGGCGCCGAAACCGCCGAAACCGCCCGAGGTCGACGTCGTAGAGCCACCAAACAGGCCACCGCTCGTAGACGTACCGCCGAACGCAGGTTTCGAACCGAACGCGCCGGTGTTGCTTGTTGAACCGAAACCACCTACAAAGGTAATATTAGCGTGCTATCCAATGGTGAAAACCGAAATATAACGAAGCAAAAGCTATGGCCTTAGTGGCAAGATGCCACTTACCGGTGTTGGCACCAAAGCTCGAGGGCGTGCTGCCGGAGCCGAATAGGCCACCTCCCCCTGTGTTGTTGGAGGCACCGAACGCGCTTGTATTGTTATTCGCGCCAAAGCCTTTTTAAAGCCACACCGGGTTAGTTGGTCGGGAAAAGGATAGAAGGGTCGGGGAGGGTCAGCAAGAGGAACAGAAGGAAGAAAAGGCATACCAGTATTGCTCGTGTTACTACCGAATCCACTGAATCCGGTGGGGGTATTGTTGGTATTGCTGCCGAAGCCGCTACCGCCACCGCCGAACCCGCTGAAGGCCGACATTATGGCGGCTCTATCTCTTAGAGTAAGATCGGGTCAGGGTCGAGGGACGCGGTCCGTAAGACGGCGATGAAAGGGCGCGTCCGACGCGTGGGATCGAGTCTGGGTTAAACGAGACGACACTAAGTAGAAAAAGACATGGAAATTGAATGGGGCGTGGTCGCGATGATGATCGGTAAGTGCGATATGGGAGAGTTGTCGTGGTTATGATCAGGCGATGATGCGCAGGGAAAAGTGTCGTGGACTGGGGTGTAACTTTTTTTCTGCGATCCGCGCTGCTGGGGCCAAGAGGTGAAGTGATGGGAGTTTTAATGCAGATGGACGCCTCAGTGTCGGCAGAAGACCGAGGAATATGGATACAAGGGGAAAAAAAACAGCAAAGACTGCTGTAGAATGAGAAGAGACCAATGGGGAAAAAATGGGTAGATGCGCCCAGGTATGATAACCCTGACTAAGGAAGGAAATCGAAGATGTCGTTGAGGAAGATGCGTAGTTGTGACGGGTTTAGCTTTTTCGGGGGAAGAGTAATAAGAGGAATAGTGAGGTAAGAGAGAATTGACACGGTTGGGTTGACCAGGGACGAGGAGGGAGAGGGCCGGGGACCGCTTTTCCTCTCTTTGCGCTAGGTACCTACTACGCACATACAGAATTTCGACTGGCGGATATGAAAAATAGAAGTGGGCCAAGCAGAAAGTTTGCTGCACGGGACCTTGGAGGTACCTGCCTGAGGCCGACTGTGGTAGGGAGAGGTACCTCAGTACGGATTATGTAACATATGTAGGCGGGTACATATATGTAACTCAGGTATGTACATGCATAGCTCCAAGCACGGTGTTAGGTACGCTGACGCATCCGAAAACAGACCTAATGAAGATTAAAATGCCTAAGACTTCAGATATCTAGAGCCTTGACTCAAGGTCCTTGGCTTACACCGGGCATCTAGAAGTAAGAGGACAACTTCAATGTTCCATTCAATGCAGCCCGATGTCTTCAATTTATCCTCTTTCGCATACATTGAAGGCGAAACATGCAATGACTCAACAAGGCAGATATCTGCTTGGTCGCGCGCACATTGGGTTGATTGATGGTTGCCTGCACCCTCGTCCGCTGCTTCAAGCTTCCATCTATGTACGTCCTCAGGTACGCGGCATGCGTGCCACCTCTGTCATTCCTCGATATTTACAATGAATTGTCAAGGCATGCAAGCACCTAATAAGACGTAGGTATTGAGATATGTAGCTATTAGGCGTATATAGTACCTAGGTAGATATCGATGTATTATATAATTTATTGAGGCTGATGATACCTGCCATCGTATATTATCCGTGACCTAAGCAGATAGGAGCTTGGGCCACATTTAGGTACAGTGGGTTGTAAAAAGTTCCTACCCGCTGATCTGTACACGCTACACCCCGCATATTGATTACAGCTATTAAATATATATATGTACCGTATAAATGCAATAGAAAACCCCCACTTTATTAATATTTCGTATATTACTCATTAACTTTGATTATAGCTTCAACCTTACGCGGTATAGAATTAGATAACGATCGTAATACAGACCTATTAATAGCCTGCTAATTTTAAGGGATAATTATTTTCCACGCATTATAATTAAAAAATTCGAAATAGCTTCGTATAATACGTAATAAATTGAAGGTTGAAAGGTAAAAAATTACTTTTAAGTAGTGGGGATATTTAATTCACGGGGGTATCTAGTACCAGCCACCGGGTAGGAACTTTTTACAACCCACTGTATGCTCTCTCTCTCTCTCAATAAGTACCTAGGTAGGTACTTATGTACTGCGGCCGTCCACACAGTCGATTTGCACTCCCAATGGAGATTCGCAGACTGTGCTAATTACTGCCATTGAACCCGACTTTTCTTTCACGCGCATCAGCATCCATGTTAGATTCTTCTTCCCACGCGTCAACTAGGAAGCGCAATTCAACCAAGAATCGCGGTAAGCCACTCGAGCCGGATCGGACGTGGGTGCTATGCAACTATCAAGCTACATCTGACTACTATAAACAAACAGAAGACAGAGATGGTGAACATTCAAGTTGCGTCAAAATAAACATGAATACCTGGGTACCTACCTACCTACCTAGGTAGGTAGGTATGCAGGTATGTTAACGAGATACGCGTTTGGAGGTGTTTTCTTTTTCTCCTCCAAAACTGCCCATAGCCGATGATGCAGTTTAATAGGTACCTGCTACTTCCTACCCCGTAGGTACTTACCTGGCAGGCGGTAGCTACAGCAATGAAGAGCTCAAGTCGTGACCTCATTTACCACTAAATCCCGACTTTTCTTGGTGGGACGATGCTAGCTCCGTAGGTACGACCGGGTAATAATTAGCTTGTACGTAGGTACCTATCAAGCGCGTCTACGTGTACCATGTACCCATTTCGTGCACCGCGCCCAACCTCCCGACTTATGGAGGAAAGAAGAACGAAAGGAAAGAAGGAGGAAAAAAAAAAACACCCCATCGCAAGTTAAGCTACATTATACAAACTAAACATAAAAAAATAAAATAAAAATAAAAAAGTAATACGAAAAGAGAGACAAGTTATAATAATTCGCCATAATAATACACTCAGTATAATCCATTGACCCGGCAAAATTTTACCCTTTTGCATTCGAAACTATTGTCGTGCAGCTCACCTTTTTTTTACCCTTTTTTCCCTTGTCAACTGTGCGGATTCCGACTGACTCTGTCACCTCTCTCACTTCTCTCACTCCTCTCTCTTTCGCCAACCAGCTCTACCACCGTAAGCCGAAGCTTCGCATGCGCCGAATTCCTCCTAATTCAACTACAGCCACTACGGAACAGCATATCGCGAATCCGCATTAAGGCGACTTACCGGCGGTCTAATTGCTTGGGTGCTTGGATATTGTATTCCTTGTTGTTGCCAGCCGCAGTCGCATGCAATTGGACATAAACAATAGCTTCTTCGCACGCTTACTGCTCCCCGATCCCGAGCCTCGCTCCTCGTCCTCCCGGAGCAAGACCGCACCAAACCCTCCAATCCCTCGAAGCGCCGTGTCCGGTATAGTATTAATCACGGGTCCCAGCAAGCAAGCCAAACCGCTCTCCAACGACTCCCCTACTACGAGACCTCGAAACACCTACTCGGAGCCTTCGCGCGTGAAGAAGAATAGGTCCACACGGCAACGCGCCCACAGCTTCGCCGATAGGAGAGCATGAACAATTACGCGAGTAACACTATGAACGACTACGGCGCGTCGGCGCGGCCGGGTTCAACTAGGCCGGGCTCGCGGTTCGCGCCGCCGATTCGGAATCCAGAACACACCGAGCCGTGGGATCAGATAAGCGACGAGCACCGGAATGAGATCAACGATTGCGTGAGTAGCTGTCCCCTTTCTCAGTTTACGTGTGATTATAAACCCCTACGTAAACTCTCTCCCCATGATCGACAAGCAAGCGGCCGCGAAACGCGCAGTTGAAGAGAAGAAGACCATCGAGCTAACCGACGGCCACCCAAAACACAGTTCCACCTCTTCGACATGAACAAGGACGAGCAGCTCGACTTCAGCGAGTTCCGGTACGCGCTGCAAGCGCTCGGGTTCTCCAACATCTCGCGGCCGGACCTAATCGCGTCGTTCAAAGCGGCCGCGCGGCCGCGCGCAGGTTGGACACCTCTGCCTGCTCTCCCGAACCAGCCCCCGCCGCAGCCGACGCCGGGGGTGGTAGACCTGCGGCTGTCGCGGGAGGGGTTCCAGGCGGTAGCGGCGCGGTACGTGGCGGCGCGGGACCCGCGGGAGGAGCTGCTGAAGACGTTCGCGCTGTTCGACCGCGGCGGCAAGGGTCTCATAACCGTCGACGACCTGCGGGGCGTCGTGAAAGAGCTCGGCGAGGACGTCCCTGACAACGAGCTCCATAGCATGATCGAGCAGTTCGACGTCGAGGGCAAGGGCGGCGTGAGCCGCGAGGAGTTCCTGGGCATCTTCCTCGATAGGTGATGGAAGCGACGCGGTCTCATCGAGACCGAGAGGATAAAATACCTACGGGAAAGGGTAGGGAGAAAGTTAGTCGAGAAGAGAGCGAAAGAAGAGGCGTCGAGCCGGAGAGGCAGAGAGGAAGCTAGTCACTTCGCTCCAGCTTGCTTCCCCGGGACTAGGGAGAGCGTCAAAGAGCTGAGGGCATAGTAGACGATACCGGAGAAGCTTGCTACCTCTGATTATCCCGCCGGAGCTCTCACCCCATCTCACGCCGTCTGGCCCTATACCCACCTCGGGGGACTACAGATCGGGCGAAGAGGACGACCAACCAACTAAACCAAGCGACAAGCCTAGAGCAAGCCGAGACAGCAGAGCCCTGAACACAGGCAGACAAGCGGGCGGCAAGCAAACGGGGAGAACCCGGCTCGACGAAAGGGCAAAGAGGAATACCGCGCGGAAAGAGGAGCAGAAAGATGACAGGAGAAGAAAATAGAGTCAACAAGATACCCACGTCGGGTCGCCTCTATTCATACGCCGTGTTACTCCCTCTCCTCCCGGGCTCTCTACCTGTTTACATTATTTACACTAGGTACCTACGGCACTCACCGCCACTACTCTCTACCTACTATCCTACTACCTTGCTGCTTTACTACTCCACCGCTTTACCACCGCTCAGCGGACCAACCGTTTCGAGCCGAACGGTTCCTTTTACAGCTCAGGGCTTGGAAGAGCGAAACCTAGGGGAAGGAAAAAAGAAGAAAAATCCGAAGAAGGAGGAGAGGAGAGTTGATTTGAATTGATATTTTATACCCATCTTGCGTATGGAGTAATTTGCACTGTTACGGGGTCGGTTCTGGTTCATACGGAGGGCTCTAGCCAGCCTCTGACCGACACGCGTTTTTGTCTGGAGATCAAGAATAGGAGTTTGGCAGGTGTTCAGGCAAGAAAAGGAGGCGACGGAGCATGGGGCGGACACGGAGAATACGTGTTGTTAGGTTAGGTTAGGTACTATAAGTATATGCCAAAGGGAGAAAGGCGTATAGGAATTACCCAGGATCCAAGAAATATCACAATTACTCTTCAATCACTGCGCGATTAATCGACTTGCGAGATTATATGTAGGTAGGTAGGTAGAGTTCAGAAAGTAGTAGGGTCCCATTTATCATCTTCTAATATTGTGATTCGCTTTGATGTCACCACGGGACTCTTGCAGCCATCAAAGCGAGGAGGAAAAGAAAAAAGTGTCCATGCCATCCCTCGATCCATCCGAACCTCTCTTCCCCGTCCAAAAAAAGAAAACATAGCGTGAGGCAGCAGAAGGAATTGTGTCATACAAAACCAAGACCTCACTTATGATTTTTCTTTTCTTTCTTTCTTTTCTTTTTTTCCTTGCTGAACGAATACAGGCCCCTCCGACAACCGAC
Source organism: Pyrenopolyporus hunteri (assembly GCA_902806595.1). Classification (NCBI taxonomy): domain Eukaryota; kingdom Fungi; phylum Ascomycota; class Sordariomycetes; order Xylariales; family Hypoxylaceae; genus Pyrenopolyporus; species Pyrenopolyporus hunteri. The sequence goes on along the minus strand of CADCXC010000011.1, from coordinate 282,841 downwards.
TCATCCTACCTAGGTATCTACCATTCATTAGTCGGAGGGCGCAGAAGAAACGCAAACGAGAAAACGTCCGGACCACGATGGGGTATCGCCCGACTCGAGGGAAGAATGTATGCATGGATGCATGGGTAAATCGCAACTAGTGAAATGAAGAGAGCGCGATCTGCATCGCAAGATTCTTCACAAAGGGAAGGAGTTCTAGAACTGTATGAGGTCTTGCCCCTGGTTGTTGTTATTCTGCTGTGGCCGCGCCGCGAACGGATTGCTTCCTCCGCCATACCCATTCATGCCAGCCGGTCCGGTCGCCGCAGGCATCTGCTGCGCACCATACGATACCGTCGGCATGCCGGTGAACTGCTGTCGAAGGAACGGGTTACTACCTGTAGCATCGGCAGTAAGCCTGCTTACACCAGCGCCGGCCGAGTTGATGAAGGTACCAGGAGCCGTATGTTGAGCGGGGATTCGGAGCTCGCCAGTATTTCCAAAAGTATCCATGCCGTCACCACTAGCGAGGAGAGCATTGAGCTTCTGTTCGTGTTCGCTAAGAGGCTTCTGAGGCGGTTGGGTTTGCGTGAAGGAAGGCTGAGGCTGGAGCTGGTATTGGGGCTGTGGCTGAGACTGGGGAGGTGGAGTGAACGTCTGGAGCGATTTCTGCTCAGGAAGGCTTTGTAAACTACTCAGGGTAGGGATCGTCGGGTTCTTGGCTGTTTGTGGGCGGTTAAAGCCAGAAGCGAAAGGATTATTCGAGCCGGTCGGCGTCGGCTTCAGCGCTGCTTGGGCTTGGTTGTTTGGCGACGCCCATGGGTTGTTGCTACCGGGTTGAACGACTGGCTCAGGAGATGCGGTGGGCTGGGGTTGGAATTGAGGTTGCTGCTGCGCGTAAGGATTGTATCCAGTAGGCTGCATCTGGAATTGCTGTTGGGGAAGCTGGAGAGTGTTTTGCTGCTGTTGTAGTTGCTGCTGCTGCTGGCCATAGGGGTCGTATACACCGGTCGGTTGGGGATTGAAGCCATTGTTGAAGCCGTTCGTGTAGCCATTTGCCGGGTATCCAGTGTACGCATTGTTTATATACCCAGTTGGCTGTGGCTGCATCATCTGATTTTGATCGATTGGGTTCCCAAGCCAGTCAACATTGCTACCTTGCTGATATCCCATGTTCAATCCAGTAGGTTGGGGCGCGGTGCTCGGTCCAGGGACGTCGTCGAAAAGAGAAGTAGCATTGTTTTCTTCCAACTCCCGTCGCCTTCGCTCCTCCTCCTCTTTGCTAAGCTTGATCGCTTTAGCTAGGTCATCGTCATCATCGGCTCCCTGGCGACTTTCGCGTTTCCTACGATCCTCTTCCTCTTGAAATTTGCTGGCCTCTATTGCCAGCTTGTACTCAGCATCTTCTTCATCGTCGCTTGTTCGCCTGGGACGCTGACGCCGTTGCGCCGGGACCGTGACCCCCTCGGGGCCGTACTCTTCGATACCAGTCACCCGGGACTTCCACGTTTTCCGATCGGTTCGTTCGGCTCGGAGTCTCTCTTCGTCGAGGATTAAAGCCGTCAACTCCTTCGCGGCGACTCGGACTATAAACTCATGAGCCACGGCACAGCCTTAGCTTACTTCGCTTGCGCCACTCACCATTCTGCCCTACGTCCCGGCCATCTTCATCGATGTAGACAAACTCGCGCAAGGTCTTAATGATATAGATATTCTTCCGCGCCCAGGTAACGATAAGCTCGGATCCTTCGTGAAGGCAGTAGTCTAGGACTTTCAAGGCCTTCAAGACGTGTCTCCAGTTCTTGCCCTTGTCATTCAGACGCTTGTCGAGCATATCAACAATATCGTAAAACTCCGTCGACCTAGAGAACCGGTTAGACTACCAGTGTTACTTCGGGTGGCGAGCGATCGTGTAGAACATACGAATTGTAGGTGAGCTGGGCGATCTCGCTCATCTGGGTCCCGGTCGGACCCCATGGGTCATTACTCGTCGCTGTAAGGAGTAAGTATGCATTGAAGCTCAGTCGAACACAAGGTGCTTTGACAGAGGTAAATGGTGGACGGCTTGGATGTACGGACCTTCGCGCACTTTCACCTGGACGCTCGAATAGCCTTTGGTGACATTTTTCACGCTTCTCATAACCTTAGACATCTTGGCGGTATTTCCTGAAGCGAGCGAAATAAAGTATGCGACTGAGGGAGTTGCTCGAGGGAGGGAGGCGAGATGATTTGTGCCGAGATGCGTTGGAATATTGAAGATGGTACGATCGTAGGGTGGTATGTAGTCGGCGCAACAAAAGCGCAATCCAGCCGGTGGATTATTATCTCAGTACCGACCACCACCAGGAAAACCACCTGTAAAACCACCAGCTGCGTGTGTGCGCAAACCCCCCTTCGACGAATGAGCGAGTCGGTGATAGTTCTGATTGTAAGTTAGGCCCGCAACTCGGAATGGGGCAGTGACAAGGCCAGAGCCTAGAGCAGCGGATTGCGATGAAGGGGAGCCGAGTTTATTGGGAGAGGGAAAAAGTTGGTTGATCGGAGTAACTTGGTAATTGATGGATGGAACTGAAGATGCTCGATGTTGGGGGAGGGGAGCCCAAAGCTGTGCCTGTACACGTTGTACCGATGCACCACGCACCCAAAAAGAACGAAGACAGGCGTAATGGCCGGCCTTGGCAAAAGGAGACGCAGCAGGTGCGCTTAGGTATGCCCAGGTATCGTGCCTATAAGCAAGACGTAGACGGGTACGTACCCCAAGGTACGGGGTTATGGAAGTTCAGGTACCTGGTAGGCCAACTAAAGTAAGGTAAGAAATGCTGTATCGTAGGTATGTATGTACTTGGGTTGGGCTTGCATTTACTGGGTGTCTCTAAAATGATTATCAAATACGGGAAGAAAGAAAGGGAAAAAAATAAAGGCGGAATAGGTACAGTACGAAGCTAGCAATAAAAAAAAAGTTGATAGTAAAAGGAATTATCCTTCGGCTCTAGAAATTGGCGAGAGGGAAAAAAAGGGAATTATGAAAACCAGTGACACAGTCAGCCACCGGGTTCATGTTACCAAAGGTCAGAGATGAGGTAGGTAAGAGGTACACATCCAGTACCGTACTAAGAGTTATAGCGCGAAGAATAGGAGAAACTAATGAAATAAAGTTAGGATGCGTCAGTCAAATAGGTAGGTACCTAAAAGAATAGGTAAGTGCACGTACCTATCTCGTACTACCTACGTACAGGAGGCATTTGTATTTACCTAGGTAATATATTAAGAATGATAATTGTAATTATAATACCTATGTACCTAGGTACCTAGTAATATACTACTTGGTAGGTACTTAAGTGCCCAGCTTGACCTGTTCGCGCCCATTTCCAAATCTTCCAGGTTCAAGGTCGCCTGTGCACCTGCTCCTTTCCCATTTTCCCTCCCGGTGGCCATTGTGACGCGGCAAGGGAAAGCGTCTCCATAAGCCCCATCGACGTGTCCGGCCCTGCTGTTGGTCGATGCCGGCGCAGCTACTGCTAATGTAAGTGTGTATACATTACCTTATGTACCTGTCTATATGCGGTTCCTCCGATTTTGCGCAGGACATAATATAGGTACCTCTACCAACCTATAGCATACCCTACGTAACACACACATATGCAACCACCAGACTCACATACCGATGAACGTATCTCCCGCGTGTCTACCACACCGTTAGGTACATCGCAAGCGTGTAGCCATACAAAAAATACCTGCCTTTGGCTAGGTACCTTCTACTAGCACCTTTTCGCATGCAGGGCGCGTCACCCCATTCCCATTCATGGCGTCGGGAATGACGTAGCTTGTGGAGTCATCAATCTCAATTGAACCCTTCAGCTTCACGTTTATGTACCCTTATGCACACAATCCTCTTGCATACCTTACATCTACATTACCGCTTGCTTACTGGTGAACGGCATACCCCTACGTAGTAGTGCTAATATGCCGCCATGCCCAGTAAGGGGTTCGATATTCCAATATTCTGTTAGTTCATGGTAAGGCAGCTCATGGCATCATCGGGAGAATAAGTCAGGGGCTGGCCGAGAGCTCGCGAAGTTCGGTAATGAGGTCTATCATAAGCCGAATATTGGTTGCATAGAGATATTATCACAATAGGAGTACATACAATTACCCATTATGAAGGTGGTAGTAAGGTGCAGTTTAGTATCTCTGATCCCGAATTATTTTATGTAGGTGGTAGGTAGGTATATACATATTTCAAGGACGCTCGGGATCCACACCAAGGAATATTAGACCAGTCCAACGCCTTGTAAATATATTCGCTCCCATAACATGATATAAAAAATATTGAGCGCCCAGACCACACCAAACAAACCATCAGCCAGTTGCTGAAGCCTCGTCTTCCTTCGGTTCAACTTCCATCATATCCAACCATTCAAGCGCAAACGCCGTGACAATTTTGGACCAGTCACGTACAGTCGGCATATCCAGATGGGCACCATCGTCTTTTATGGTATGCCATACATCCGGAAACGGGGACGCAATCGCATGCAAAATCGGCACTCCGCGGCTTATGAAAGGTTTGTGATCGTCCTCAATATATGCAGGCGTGAAATCACTCGGCTTCTTCTCCGCGTCAGGCAGAAATGGATTCGGCGGTGACGTCTCGAGAAGGCCTAGTTTGCGCATTCTGTCCTCGATGTTGGCCATGGCTTTATATGCCCAATGCGTTGACTGGTACATAGATGGCACTCTGGGATTGGCCGAGCCGAGAAGGTCCAGAAGAACGAATAAGCTTATCTGATCCAAAGGGTTGCGATATAATGACATCGCCGGGTGAAGCGAGCTCTCCCAATGCTCTGCCAGAGCTCTAAAGACTCGTTAGTGCGTCTTCTACTTGGTGAGTATGAACGTTTAGGGAGACCTACCGAGCACCGTAAAGCGAATCGGTATCCGACCACTTCAAAAAGGCTTCCTCGCCATCGAATAAAATAATCTGCACGCCCATATCCATCTCGATAGTTCCGCCCTCGCCGAGGGCAGACATCTCATCGTGCATCTGCGTAATGAACTTATCGAGGTACCTCGCAACGTGCATTAACATAGCGCAAGGGGCGGCGCTATCGATAGCGCCAATGAACCCGTCGGGCTTCATCAGACTATCATAATGAGCCGCGAGGGTAAGTAAATTCGCCTGCCCTTCCGCAACCCAGGGCGGCTCCCTCTTGAACACCAAGTTCGCGAACGGTAGCTCTCGCTTGCCCGAGGTGGGTGTCGTGGATGTCGAATTGTACCACTCGATACTCCATTTCGGCAGTTCGTTGGAGAAGAACTTGACGAAATGCTCCTGAACGGCCGTCTGGCCCGGGGTGCCCGGGACGCGCGGAATCAGGATAGGCGCCAAGAGCTTGCCCTTTTCAATGTCGAAGTCGTCGCCTCCCGAGGGGATCAATTTGAGGAAGTGATCCGACAGGGCCGTGTATGCGACGACGGGAGCGATGAGAAGCTGGTGCAGAGCCAAGAGCAAGAACAACATTGGGATTGCGCGGCCCGGCATCACTAAGTTCAACATGTTATGGCGCTTCATGGCTGCCCCGGTCCGTTGACTACCTCGTTCCAGCGAGGGTATTCATTATACAACCGCTCAAGTTGAAATAGGGGAAGATGCCAGATGGAAAGATGGAATTAGTAAAGACTGTTGGAGCACAGAGTTCAACTTTAGCCGTTTCCGTAATAATTGGCCACCCCTGCCCCCTGTTCTTATCTGGGAGGCTGAAACGCGGCGGGTACTACCCTTTAGCCGTTTTAAGCATAAACATTCATCAAGTAGTAGGGTTGCGATAATCGGGTCGGCTTATAAATATAAGCGAATGTCTTCACATATGCCGTCGGAACTCCGAGTTCACGTTCCGTGTCCGTCTTCGTACCTACATATTATCTATAGAGCAGTTACAAGTAAGGTAGCCAGTTAGAGTAATTTTTTATGTTACGGACAGTATCCTATCATAGTGTATATCTAGGCTGCTTCGTAGCATCTTAAATCCACCGACCATACAGATATCTGTTCTTTCAAGTTTGGTAACCAGATTCCTCATAGGAAAAACTAAAGGAATAAACAAGAAAGCGTAAAAGGTGTTAAAAATTTAGCTCCTCTTATGTAAAATAGTATAATATAATATTCTCATCTCGGACCCCTCTTTAAGAGCTTCTCCCTCCATGGATTATCGAAAGAGTGTTGTAGATGCTATAGAAGATCAAAACTCATTCTCACCCTATCGTGAATAACCGTCACTAAAGACACAATCCAAGAATACCAGAAATTAAAGCAATACCAAGCGAGATCCCTAGACTGGACAGGAGGAGCTAAAACTACAGCCATAGTTTAACACCACCAAGCAGAACCTTCCCCTTAAACGGCCCTGTCCGTCCATCTAATTCACATACACCCATCCATGAAACGAGAATTAGGAGAAGGCAATCTTGCCCACGTTTAATAAGTAATAATATCAACCCTCCTCTTCCATACTCAGACTCGAAATAAGAGGAAATGACGATACCCCTATAAAGACCACTGGTAAGCGCTTATACTATTTCTATGTCCATACATGGAGCCAGTATAAAATGACGGGATGAGGCGGTACCAACTAGGTATTCATGTGAGTAGAATATGTGATATAAGAATAATTTAGAGGTTTCTCTGCGGGCTAAGCGCCGAATAGCAGCATCTTATTCCACCCGGGCGAATAGAAATTGACAACGGTCACCCATAAAATTATCTCAAGAGGGAGACAAGAACGCCTTAGCAGTAATGCCCCTAGACATACACCATAAACATCTCCAAGTGAAAACACAAACGGACTACTATTTTGTGTGTATTAGTTACCCATCTGGTAGGTAATATGGGTAGGTACGGTAAGTAGGTAGTCGATAGGCACTCCACAACGACCTCTCTCCTCAACCTGTCCACATCCACACATCAACCCCTTTCCTCTAGGAACACACCCTTGGACGAGAACTTTTAAACAACATACGGCCAGACTGAACCAAACGTTCCATTAGGTATCTGTGAGTAAGCACTGCAACGAACTGAGAAACCAAGCCACCGACCGCGTGCACGCCTAGACGCCGTTGCCCCTCCGAACTCTGTGCTCTCCCTTGAGCCAGCAGCGCCGCGCGCCGTGCACCTATAAATACGTAAACCCCTTCCTTAGAGGTGTGAGTGTGTGCGCGTGTGAAAAATTGAGAATATACACGAAGTAATTTTACAAATGGCTTTGATGCCTGCCCGGAAGGCTCTTTACACCTGATCTGCTTCCACGCCTGCATCCTCCTGATTGTTGTCAGCCCCGGCCATGTCAATGTCAGCATCGGAACCGCCGGGTAACGTAGCGCTGTTACTAGTCGTAGCATCGGCTGCGGCGGAGAGGGAGGCTGATTGCTTGCCCTTTTGGCTTTTGCTCGCCTCGGCAACTTGCACCTGGACCGTGTCTTGGGTATTGCTCTCCTCGGCTGCTTTGGCGGCCAGTTCTGCTTGTCGCTGTCGCTCGATCCATGCTGGCGGTAAGCCAGGACCGCTGTCGGCGTTGCCGTAGTCGCTCTTCTTAGTGCCTTTTGGCCATCGACCGGGGCCTCGTCCGGTACCACCTGGCTTGCGTTTACCAGAACTTGCCTTCTGCGCTGACTTGCGCACAGTGGTGCTAGCGGTTGATCGTCGAGCTTTAGGACGCGAAGCGCGTCGTACCGATGGAGGCGGGATACGCGGTAGCGGGGGCGGCCTGACGATAGCCGAGTTAAGACGGGATACGGCTGTGCGTCTATTGTTGATCGGAGGGAAAACCTGGAACCTGTTAACAGGGATAGTGTCGTATGGTTTACGCCAACTGTTTTCGTCATCTGGGACGCTTGCGACAGCGCCGGCCGACGTGCTAGGAGCTTCTGAGTGGCCTCCGGAAGCGTTTGTATTTTCCTTGACGCCATTAGGTTTCACGTCTTCCTGGTTCTCAACAATGACATTGTCATTCGGCTCCGTTGATTCGAGGACGGACGACTCGGCTCCTAGAGGCGGCTTTTGATTGACGGGCCGAGGAATAGCGAAGTCTCCGGTTGCGATACCGCTCTCTGCGAGCGTTTGAACAGCTTTAACTTCTTCCTCCTCCTCGCGGGGCGCAATTGTGTTAAGAGCGGGTCCTAACTCGAAGTTTGTAGCGTTGCTACGGCCCATGACGTAGGGTGTCCATGTGAGATTCTTGGGATTCAGCTTAACGTAATTCTTTGCTTCCCATTTCGCAACTTCTTTGTGGCAGTAGGCTAGATCAACTCGGAAAGCGTAGACTTGAGTGACGGGATCCCGAACGAGGAAGCGAAGAGCTTCGAGTGCCGAGATGACATCGTCGGGCGTCATTCCTGTATCGTCGGATATTTGCCTGATACTTAGGCCCTTCTTCTGTGATTTATCCTCGGGCATGTGATCTATGAGGTACTTGCATATGACCAATCTCCAATAATTCCGATATGACACGAGACCCATATCGGACAGAGGCTTTTCGGGAGAGCCGGTCTTCTCCTCCACCTTCGTTAAAAGATACGAGAAGTCGATGAGCAGGTGCCCGTACCCTTTTCGCTGATGGATAGGCAACGTGAGGATACAGCTCACGTTGTTTTGGCTGCTTGCACGCTTTTCCTTGGAGAAATAACCGACGAAATGATAGCCCAGGTCGTCATACTCGCAAAGAACGTAGAACAAGAATGGCTCAACGTCGTAGTAGAGCGTTTTGGAGCCGAGGAAGAGCTTGGCCAAGAGACAGAGATTCTGGCAATAGTTTGGATTCTTTCGACCGTCAACCTCGAAGAACGAAACTGAACCATGTCGATATATCTCGTCGCCGGGAGGGTGCTTCGCGGCACACTTGAGCTTGTGTCGCCAAGCGACGTAGTCCGAGTTCATATACTTCAAGCAAAACTCGCAGATATACAAGACGCGGTTGCGACTGTACTCTTCGGGATATGGGGCCGCATACCAGGTGTCTATTTCCCAGCCGCCAAATTCGATGCACTCAATCTGGCTTGCGGGGCCGGAAGCCTTACGGGATTTCTTTACCGGTACCTCAGCTTCGGCTTGCATAGCAAGCAATCGGTTTCGCCATTCTTCTTCGGCCTTCTGCTTGGCTTCGTCAAATCGGCGCCGATCATCCTTGGTGGGGAGTGTTTTGGTCGTGTCTGCTTGCTCCTCGGTGAGGATGCCGCCGTAGGGCTTGCCTTTTAACTCATCGGGCTCCTTATCGTAAAAGGAATAGAAAGGTTGGGAATAGCTAGAGGGGAAGAAAGGGGCCATGGGGGGCGGTTCCGCAATGGCTGGGACGCGTCTTGATGTGACGTTTCTTGACGACCGAGATGATCGGGAAGTGGTTGCTCTGCCGGATCGTTTTCTGCGAGATCTCGGGTTTCTTAGAATCTTCTGCAATTCCGTCGCGCCTACCCGCATTTTAACCAGAAGGCTAGAACGCGACTTCTTCACCACGGTGCACAGTCCCTCCATGTTTGATGCTTTGTGTCTTAAGGAGCGACCCGCCCGTTGCCTGGTTCCTGTGGTTTCGACCGAGTTTGCTTTCTCCTGCAGGTGGGCCGTGTCGTCTACCGCTGACTCGTCCGTGTTCTTTCTACGCTTACGCAGTGACATTACTTCCTCGTCCGCTTCGGCAGATGACGTCTTCCTCTTCCGCAGCACTCGCGACCCATCCATAGGATCCTCGTCGAGTACTAACTGATTAAAGACGGAATGCGAATCTGGTTTGTTTAAGCCGCGCTGAGAGGGAAGGAGATCTCGCGCAATCTTAGAGGCCGTTGATCGATTGGTCGACGTGGGAGATAAATCACTGACATCGCCGCCGTCGCCGTCCACCTCCATTTTGTGGCTGCTCTCTGCATGTTCACCCCCAAACTCTGCTTCTGAGCCGGATGCCGCACGCCTAAAGCCAAAACAATCGGGGCACATCCAATTCGATGCATCTGTACAAATAGGTGAGCGACACGATGATTGAACACTTGCAGGGAGAGTGTAACTCACTGTTGTCGTCGCGGAGAGATCCCACGTCGCGAGCACATTGCTGGTGGGCTAAATTACACCAAGTCAGATAACTAACAACTCCCTAGGCCGGCAGTCAGGGCGTTATACGTACTATGCTCACCACATCCTCCTTTACAAGAAAGATAGGCCTCGAACTCTACTCCTGGATCGTGTTCCTCGTCTTTCTTACAGAATATGCAATTACTGGCGACTGCGGCGTCAGATTCTTCGTCTTCGTCGTCATTATCGGCTACCTCTTCCCATTCTGCCGCGGATTCACGATCACTAGAGCCAGACGCTAAGCTGATATCATCGTCACTCTCGCTGTCATCGTCATCGGTATCGCCGGGTTTAATCTTGACAGCGCCGACGCCCTCGTTCTCGTCTTCATCCTCCTCGGCAGCCTCGTGGTCCATATCTTCCTCATCACTAGACGCTGCGTTGGGATTGATGTGACCTTGACCAACGTCTTCGTCGTCATCCTCTCCCTCTGCGTCAATATCAAAGACATCATCATCGCCATGGATGTCATCGTCACTACTCAAATTATCGTCGCCATGATCGGCATCATCTGCGTCATCAACGCCATCGTCACCAGCGTGTATTTCATCGAAGTCACCCTCCTCTTCACGTTGTGGCGCCACATTCTCTACGAGCTCTATATCGGGTTCGGCGTCGCCTTCCTCATGATATTCTATTGGCTCACGCTGGCTCTGTGGGGTACCTATGTTGGTTGGGTCGACTGAGTGTCCCTCGGGCGGAGGGCCGCCATCGTTGTCTACCATCATTGCGTCGCCTGGCAGATCTTCCTCAAACTCGGCGTCCTCTTCGGACAGGACCACACTTTGCTGTAGCTCCTCTTCCATGAGTTGCGCGTTGGCCATCGCCTATCCTGATGTAACAAGCTGGATCAACGATGGCGGATCGGCCTAACGATGCGGTTACGTGAGAGGCGGCGGCAGGGTAGACTAAGCTAAGTGTATCTTGCGATAGGTACTGGGTGGCAAAGGGGGTGCTTCGAGGCCTCCAGGTCGCGCCGTTTCGCGTTACGAAGGACTTCGTCGCATGCCGGTCGCGATGCAGTGGGGGGATTTATAGAATTAAATAGTACAAGGGACGTAGAGATATGATAGAGCTGGGTTCGAAAATATGCGATACCCAAGACATTTGAATCTGTAATGTGGGAGGTTTATTCTATCGACGCGGAAGATTTGTACCAAATTTGGACGCGCCGAAAATCGGTGGTGGAGGGATTTTTATTCGACGGTGGTAAGAAGTCGCGACTTCTGGAGGCGATTGACGCGTCTTTCCCAGGGAACAAAGAGTTAAACATGTGGCAAGCAGTGACAAATGCGCCTTGTGGTGATGAAACGGTTCCCCTCGCGGTTGCCTTTGGATGAGCAAAAGCGAAGTAAAGTCGGGTGGTATAGCTTGCTGCTGTGCTCCACCAAGTTAGTCAGCTACCTATACGGACCAGCCTATCAGGAACGTATAATAGGTATGTAGGTACCTGATACATGTGCTTCGGGGTAGATTGGTTGAGGCCCACATGTTCACCAAAGCTGTGGCCACTTGAGCTATGTAGGTACCTAGGTACGTACGTAGGTACGTAGGTACCTAATGTACCCTGGGCGAAGATACTTGACAGCTTACATAATCCGAACGTTTAAACCTCATGCCACTGTAAGGACTCGACATCATTGGTCGCTTAGCACTGAAACCTGACTTCATCATACAACAAACTATTGTGAGTTGTCGTTCAACTAATCCCCCCGATAAGCAATTGCAAGCTTAATCTGCGGTCACCTATTATCGTGAGTCCTTACAACCTCGTCAATTGCTGTCTCTATCGGCCGTTCACTAATCTTCTGATTATAACAATAGGCCCGTGGTTCCCGCAATGGCTATCCCCTTCGAAGCACTGATTCCCTACGGAATCATCCTGGCCGTAAGGACTCCGATAGCGCAGTGAACTTAGAATACGGAGTTATCGGTTACTAAGGCTTTGTAGATGTTTGGCACGACGGGCGCGGGACTTTCGAAATTCCGGAATTGGCAGAACGGCGGAAAGAGGGCGAGACGATCGCTGGACCAGTGGGATAGGCAAAGTATGGCAGATCTGGGCTACAATACACTTGCTTGGTGGGCTGAGCTAATTGGACCTTCTGCAGTGATGGACCGAGACCGCCGCTTAACAGGAAGCCTGCGAGGACAGAGCGACGCCGCCATAGCGCCAGCAGGATTCGAATTGAACAACCCTTGGAGAGTATGTTTCTCGAGCCCTTAATTATGTCTGTCATACTTACATAGTGTCTAGCTCGAGAAGCGATTTACATAGACGGCAGAAATTAAAGATATGGAACAAAGGCACACATGTTGCTCCCAAAGGACAATCACTCGTATAAAGTCTACGGAATATAGCATATGATCCTCAAGTCCTTGTGTCTCCCTTATACTACTTGGCCATAATTTTAACTAGGGTATCTCCTTTATGCTGTTCTAACACCTCCAGATACACCGAAACGCCCACCCATTCCATGTCTATATCGTGATCTCTATATCGTGATCTCCGGTCGGTTCTTATTCAGGCCTTCGAGCAGCATGCAGGCTTGGCATAGTTTCTGGCTCGACATGTAACCGCATTTCTCACATGTGCCCAGCTTTTGCTTTAACCTAACGGGTAGGCTGATGTTCGACGCCTTGGGTTGGCCATTGGGTTGGCTTGGCCTATCATGACGTTTGCTTTCAGACTTTTTAACCGTGATCTCCGTCTCAAGTTCAGCAGCCTCAGCAGCTTCGTTTTCTCTCAGTTGCTTCTCCATGGCTGCCATTTCACCACCGTTTGTGCGACCGTTTGCCGAACCACAACCGCCGATATTGTCCTCGTCGGAAGGAGTCTGTTTGGATGTAGTCTTCCCGTCGCAATGACACGAGCTTTGTGTAGCTCCAGGGACTAGTCTCGCCATATCCTCACCACTTCGAACGACATCCAAGATGGCACTGGGACGGACCTTCTCCAAATTCTTGATCAAACTCCTAGCGCTTCCCCTGAACGCTTCCGGGCTGTAGATGCACTCGGTACTGAAATAGTCAAGCTTCTTGTGGTGCGCGTATAGCACAATCTCCTTTTCGTAGGAGTATTTGAGTGGCTTGCTCCTCTTAACTTCACTCGCATCGCTTCCGGTGACGATACTTGTACTCCTCGATAAGCGCGGTAAATCTCCTCGCAGGAGGTTCATTAGTACAGTCTCTGCGACATCGTCGGCGTTATGGCCTGTGGCGACGTGTTTAATGCCCAACATCTTCGCACCCCGGTCCAGAGCCTGTCGTCGGAAGACGCCGCAATAGGTACAATTGCCCTTTTTGCCAATTGTCTCTACGACTTGGTCCATGGTCCAGCCATATAATTCATCGTAGCCTACTATTTTAAGCGGCATATCGTACTGGGCCGCATTGCGCTTGACTGTCTCGAGGGAATCATCCCTGTAGCCCTTGATACCCTCATCGATACTAAGTAGAACCAAATCGACTCCGTATTTATGCCTTTCGTTTAAGGTCTTGAGAACCGAAGCCAAGACGGTTGAATCCTTGCCGCCCGATGCGCCGATTGCCACCTTTTCCCCTGGAAAGAAAAGCTGTGACGAGGTTATAGTGTGGTGTACCTCATCTTCAAATATTTGGATAAAACATGTCTTGCAAAGCTTCTCGTGGTTTTTCGGCCTCTTGATCAAGGCCCGCTCTGTTTTGCAGAGAGCGCAAAGCGCTGGTGGCATCCTCTACCACAGCTCAGATATCGAGAGTCGGGAAGATCGCAGTGCAATTATTTGGAAGAATAGGGGCTTCAACAGTAACAACTTAGGAAGACCGAGATGTGCTGATAGTGACTCAAAAGGACCTATGTAGGTACCTAGGTATGTAATTGGTAGGTATAACGCTATATAGACAGTGTAAAGTTCAGGTAGGTAATCAAAGATCCTTGGTGGGGTTCTGGAAGAGAGTACAGAGGTACACTAGTGCGAAGGAGGGGCAGAAGAGATACATAAGCAGCTAGACCCATTTCAGGACTAGGCACATAGGTATTAGATAATTCTGCGCAGTCAATTCGCCGACATTTTACCACTAGCCCACCCACTGCCAAACCCTACGCACAATTTTATCCATTTCCTAAAGTTCGCAACTTTTCACGAACTTTCTTCTACTCCTCACACCTTTCAATTTGGTCGCTTTCTTCCACCATACACGACCACACGACAAACGATCAACATGGTAAGCTCCTAGTATCCGAGATTGATGTGCTCCGGCACTCAGTCGATTGATTCAATCGCACTCGCTTTGTCGAGTTGCTTTATTTCCGCCTGTCATCTTCGGATGCAGGTGAGGAACTGGCTTGAGATCTTCGCGTAGTATGCAGAAATGCGTCTCGCGACCATCTCTCTAGAGTTCAAGAAAGGCTACAGTCAATGGAACACATTTGCTGATGTCTTTCTTCTCAATGATAGCCTCCCAAGTCCGGTAAGAAGGCCGCTCCGGCCCCCTTCGCTTCCAAGGCGGGTTCGAAGAAGGCTCCCAAGGTGAGTAGAGTCCCTACACAAGTCCTCACACCCTAGCCCAAATCTTGCGGCGATGCTTACTATTGGCTAGAACCCCCTCATCGAGAAGCGCCCGCGAAACTTTGGCATCGGCCAGGACATCCAGCCCAAGCGCAACCTCTCCCGCATGGTGAAGTGGCCCGAGTACGTCCGTCTTCAACGCCAGAGGAAGATCATCAACCTCCGCCTGAAGGTTCCGCCAGCAATCGCCCAGTTCCAGCACGTCCTCGACCGCAACACTGCTGCCCAGGCCTTCAAGCTCCTCAACAAGTACCGACCTGAGTCCAAGGCCGAGAAGAAGGAGCGTTTGGTCAAGGAGGCCACCGCCATCAAGGAGGGCAAGAAGAAGGAGGATGTCAGCAAGAAGCCCTACGCTGTCAAGTATGGTCTGAACCACGTTGTCGGCCTTATCGAGAACAAGAAGGCCTCGCTCGTCCTGATCCCCAACGATGTTGACCCCATCGAGTTGGTCATCTTCCTCCCTGCTCTGTGCCGAAAGATGGGCGTTCCCTACGCCATCATTAAGGGCAAGGCCCGTCTCGGAACTGTGGTTCACAAGAAGGTATGCGTCGGCTCTATCTCGACTTAGACATGTTTCGATTAACGAATTTTAGACCGCTGCCGTTCTCGCTATCACCGAAGTGCGATCCGAGGACAAGAACGAGCTCTCCAAGCTCGTGAGCGCCATCAAGGACGGCTACCTTGCCAACTCCGAGAACTCACGACGACAATGGGGTGGTGGTATCATGGGCGCTAAGGCCAACAAGCGCATTGAGAAGAAGAAGAAGGCTCTGGAGTCGGCCATCAAGGTCTAAGCATTACGGTTGGCCACGGATCATGATTTTCTAGATTTGCACAGTTCCGGCGTTGGAGGAGGTAAAAGGGAATACCAACTACATGGATTTGCGATGAACCTACTCCATCTCCAGAGTTTCGCCGACGGTAAATGTGACAATGATTGATCGATGCGTTTTGATGAGGTCTAAATACGTGATGCGCGGTATCGTACGTTGTAAGCCAACCATTCAAGCCAAGACGTAAATTATCCTATCTTCCAAAGCATTGAGCTTCTTGGTTCGTGATAATCTGTAGATATGTTTCGCTGGAGATTACCGCGTGAGGAGAGCCGAGCCGAGCTAAGCCAAGCGTGCCAAGCAAGCCTCATCGCGACGTCGCATTTCCCATGTGCTTGGCCGAATCTGGGCATTGATACGGAGAACGTTCCTGAGTGTTGGGTCTGCAGCCTCACAAGTAAGGTATCTAGGTACTCAAGCGTTATGTATTTCCGGCACCTAATGTGCCGTTCAGGAGATACGTGTTGCGTAAGACTTTATAGTTGCCGCATTAATATTCAGGGAAGTAGATCAGGGGGCATCTTAATGTGATCTCGTTTGACGAGCTTCCCGGCTTGTTGATGACGGGCGGACGGATAGAACAGACAGCCAGCCCCATGCTGTTCACCGCCTTCTTGGGAAGCGGCACGCCGCGCATGCCCCCGTTCCTGAGGGGGCAAGGGTTCTAGGTAGTTCGTTGTAGTGGGTGTTCGAGCACGTTGCTAGCAGGACTGGCCCATTGGCTCTTCGGACATACCACGACTTGTACATATGTAGGCATTTTCGTATGTCCGTGTACATTACCTCATACATACCTTGTTATGCACGTACGTGTTGACATGTACAATACCTACATGCACCTATCTAGATCCATGCCGTTGCGGGCCTATGCCCAATCCGTGCGGCGCCTCGCCTGTGACGAGTTTCATCAGTTAATACTACCGAATCCATCGCCTCTCCTTGTCGTTGTAGGCAGGTTGCAATATTGGAACGGGAAAGGATGGCTGAACCTTGGTAGATACGACTAGGCAACTGGTCATAAGGGACAAAAAAGATAATATATATTAAGGTGTTATTACATACAAATTAGAGAACCTGGGATAAGTTTGGCTGGCTGAATCTTGTAATCTTGCTGTTTACCCCGGACTCCGGACTCACTAGGCCATCCTGGGTTGCTTTTCGTCGACCTCCCTTGTGTATCTCTAGATAGATAGTCGGTTTTAGTATTTTCATGCGTGAACCCTATCAAAGCCTCGAAAGGGGAAGATTTGCTCTGCTGACAGCCGTCCAGGGGGGTGGTCATACGCCGTTATTATAATCCTGAGACCCTTATTCTCGATAAGTGTCGAGACTTTCCCATCCATATTTATCGACGTTGGTTCTATTTTATTCACCTTAGATACGTACATGAACGTGTTACATACCTAGTATATCTTCTCACCGACCTCTCGCCTGGAAAGCCTCTTGCGTGTTCAAGAGCGGACTTACTCTATACAGGTATTTGTGGCCCACGTACATACCTACCTACCTACCTACACCACCTACACAGTGCCGTAAATCTGTGTCGTGCGATCCGTTACTCCGTACGATCACGGCCCCCTCCGAGTGAGCACCGGTCAAGTCGAGCGCGATTTGAAGCGAGACGAGAGGGTAACCAGGACCTCGGTCCAAGTTCATTCAGCAAACAGGACAGAATCCGCCTGGTGGTGTGTGGATGAAAGTGGGCGAGCGCCATATCTGATTGGGCTTGGGACTTCCTAATTCGCTCATATCGCACATCCCTCCATCCCGCGTTCAGTTGGTTCCGAACTGGGATCTTGTGTGCCGCCCGTGGCCATCATACACTACCTTACATAAAGGAACTCCATCTCTCACATATATAAAAGGGCGCAACCCGGGCTTCGAAAGCTTCGAGATGCCTGCACCTCCGCGTACGTCGTTGTTTAATTTCCCCCTCTTATTTCCCTCCTCGTCACCCTCGCCGCTTCGCTTCTACCCCCCGCCAAGAGATTAAAAAAAAGGGGTCGGCGACTCCTCAGATCTGGATCCGCAGGGGTGGGCACCGGCATCTCATATAACAAAATACGCTTAAATTTATTTTTGAGATCCCCCCGAGATTGGCGAAGGTAACATTTGGGCGACCACTCGCTTACCATGGCCGCAGAAGATGCTTTTGCCTACGCGCTGAGCTCCAACCAGGCCTGGGCCGGCTACAAAGGCCACCAGAATCCCGAATTCTTCCCTAAGTTGGCTTCCGGACAGTCTCCCGCAATCTGTGAGTTCGCTTTCTTACCTTCTCCTCTTTTACCGGGTACCTGTGTACGCAGCCTTTGTTGAGATGCGAGATGAGCGAGGGACCCCACTCAACAGAACGCTAGCATTGGTCTCCGGTTACGCCCAGAAATTAGGATCTCGCTGCGCCGCGAAGCCTTGGCGCTATAGCGGGTGAGGAGGTTCCTTGGTGCCGAGACCGCGAAGCCTAGATACCTAGTCTGGAAATAATAGGGACTTCTTAAGTCCGAGAGTGGACTAAATAAAGAGGAAAAAAAAAACTAAAAAATAAAAATAAAAATAATGATACGGCGGCTAACGTGCAAAATCTAGTGTGGCTAGGGTGCTCCGACTCGCGCTGCCCGGAGACGACGATCCTGGGCCTGCAGCCGGGCGACGTGTTCGTGCACCGCAACATCGCGAACATCATCTCGCCGACCGACATCAACACGTCGGCCGTGATCGAGTACGCGGTCGTGCACCTGAAGGTGAAGCACGTGGTGCTGTGCGGGCACACGGCCTGCGGCGGGGCCGCCGCGGCGCTGAGCGACAACCGCGTCGGCGGCGTGCTCGACACCTGGCTGATCCCCCTGAAGGCCGTGCGCAACGCGAACAAGGAGGAGCTGGAGGCGATCGCCGACGACAAGGCGCGCGCCGCGCGCATCGCCGAGCTCAACGTCCGCGCCGGCGTCGACGTGCTCATGGCCAACCCCGTGGTCCAGGACGCGATCGCCGAGAGGGGCCTCCAGGTCCACGGCACGCTGTTCGACATCGGCTCCGGGCGCGTCCGCGACTTGGGCTTCGGCACGACGAAGGGCGGCCGCGGGGCCGCGGGGGTTAATGGCGGCGCGGACGTGGTCAGGGGCAAGCATGCTATGTTAGTGTTCAGGACGGACGGCGCGGGCAGCATCCAGGCTCGGTAAGAATGGTCGGATGAGTGGATAATGGTTGCGACACATACGCGGCGTTTATATTCATGGGGAAGGGGGGTTTTGGCAGGCATCAAATTGGTTTATCTCGGCATGGCGGTGAATGGAAAGGGGGAGGAGGAAGAGAACATCGCGGGGAGGTAAATACCTATACTACTACATAAGGGGGCGAGCGGGTTCTGGGCGAGTTTGGGTCAGCTGGTCTTGATTAGGCACCTCGAAGCAAAAAGGTCTTTGGCGACAGCGACGGCGTTCGACGACTCGAGGGCATACCGAAAGTCGAAAAGTTTTAGCGACGGGGGGATTCGATATATTGCGCATTTTGGGTGCGACGGAACTGTTTCCTGTGACGAGATCTAGTGTTTAAGTTGTTTATTGGTTAATTTGGCCAATAAGTCAATATCCAAGGATTTACAAGACTCAAAAGCGTCCCCTCGTTGTATACGTGATATGCTTTAACTTTGCGCTTGGTTGGTTCGGTGGTTAGCCCGTTGAGTAGTTCGTTTGTCAACGTTAATAATGCCATCATTGCCAAAGCTGTTTTTGTCAGTTTGAGATCAATCCTCCGTTTACTTTGCATAATGACGGCTGTAGGCTGGTATAGGCTGGTATAGGCTGGTATAGGCTGGTATAATGCAGTACTTAATGGACCCTAGGTACATGATAGGCTGCCTACCGTAGCGGCAAATTATGGGAATGAAAAACGATTGTATACCTAAAAAACGTTGGCTATAAAAAAACGTTATTTTTTAAGAAATGATTTCTTATTATTTTACGCGTTTTTTATTTTTATTTTTAATAGCACGACGCGTAAATATTATATAATAATATAATATATAAAGAAATTATCTTTTAACTTTACGTTCGAATTTTTTTCTTTCTTTCATGATATTTCTAAATCTCCTTCTAGGTCTCTCCTTTTAAGTCTCCTTCTAGGTCTCTCCTTTTAGGTCTCCCTCCAGGTCCAGGTCTCCAGGTCTCCAAGTCTCCAGGTCTCTAAGTCTCCAGGTTTCTAAATCTCTAGGTTTCCTTCTAGATTTCTAAGTCTTTATAAGGTAGGGTATTTTAGGTCCCTAGGTACTTGAGTACCTACCTAGGTACCTAGGTAGGTATTTGGGTAGGTACCTAGGTAGGTGATTATGTAGTCGTTCCGTAACCGAAGTAACTTAAAAAAAAAAAAAAAAAAAAAAAAAAAAAAACTAGAGAATTATTTCCATTTTATATAAGAAATCGTTGCCGAAGGAAAAACGATTGCCGTCCAACTAAATTTATGTTATTAAGAAATCGTTTTTGAATATACAACCGTTGTCTACACTCACCGGTTGCCGCTGTGGTATGGTACTGCCTCGACTGCCAAGCTTACCCCTCTGGATGAAGAATTTATAGTGGACGTCACTTCCCTGTGTGAAGGTTAACACCGAAGAGCCCTATCCAAAGGAAATTGTATCACCACGATAGCGGGGTAGCTATAGGTAGGCTTAGTGATGTAGGTACCTACAATAGGCACAATTCGTCATATAAAATATGCGCCTAGGTGCGGTACCGCTGACTTAGTTCCTCACCACGACCAATAATGTTCAACTATCACACCATCTCATCCCATCTTTTTTTCCCTCGGATTTCCGGGATGAGAGGCATTGTGCAAACGCCAAGATGTATGACATTCTGAAAGAGCCTTATCTTCTAATCTGTCTTTTACCTATTTGCTATGCTGGCGGCACTGGTGGTACCAATGGTACCGTGAAAGATGATGGGTGCCATTGTTGGTGCGTAGAATGGGTAATGTGTTCGGCCAAGTCTTCAAGTCATCCGCCGAGACTCGGCCCTCTCTCTCCTCTTTCCCACTTGGACCCGAGTAGCCGGTCTTAAGATTTCTTGGTGTCTTGGGATATTCTTCCTACTGCCCAGAGACAAGGATTTTCAATGCTCGATACTGTTTTCTTTGGTCCTCGCCCAAATACACTAGCGCGACTCGAGCGTATCTGGCTCGGCTACTCGTCCGACTGCGATCATCTCTGAAGGCCGTCGTGCCGTGTTCCGCTTAAGCGCGGATTTCGAAGCCGAGAACCATGTCTTTGACGGTCCTTACTGACGAGCAGGTGCGGGCCTTGCTAGAAGATCTTACCTATGAAGACATCCAAGGGTTCATCAATACGCTCAGAAACGCTCTTCATGAGTACTCGACCGGCACTCAATCCGTAAAGGATGGCATCGTCCACCAACCCGAGCGCACATCCGTACACTCGAAAACCACCGGTGCGACCACGCTCTTCATGCCATCAATCAGCCAGCTCGGCCATGCAGTAAAGGGTCAGTACGCAGCCAAGAGATTGGCGATCTCGAATTTATCTTGGCTAACCAGAGCACAGTTGTGACATTGTCGTCACCATCAGCTGATCCCACGCTTCCCGCTATCCGACCTACCGGCTCAGTGACTCTCTACTCTCCTCAAGGGCCGCCCATTGGCTTCCTCCACGCCCAGACTTTGACAGCGTTCCGCACGGCTCTTGCCTCTTCGTGTCTCCTAATCAAACGCGCCTCGGTCCGTACCTTAGTTGTATTCGGTTCTGGTCTGCAGGCCTACTGGCATATGCGCCTAGCGCTTTTGCTGAGGGGAGATACTATCCGCCAAGTATACATGATTAACCGGCGATTTAGCGACAACGCGAGGGAAACGTTCAAGAAAATTTCTCGTATAAGCCAAATAGTCAAAGAGCGTGAGGGATGGGACCAGGCGCAATTCAGCCTTCTGACCCCGACGTATAACGAGTATGAGAGGCTGCTGAAAGAGCACATGCGGGCCGCGGATGTCATTTACTGCTGCACGCCTAGCACGGAAGACCTGTTTGATGCGAGCATACTGACGAGCCATGAGGGTCGTAAAAAGGGTAGGCTGATTGTAGCGATCGGGAGCTACACGAAGGAGATGCGCGAACTGCCCCGGGAATTACTCCTCCAGGCTACCAAGACGCACACACCGGGGCATATTCATTATCATAAACATGCGACGGAGGGTGGAGTTATTATCGTGGATACGTTAGATGGGGCGCTGAAGGAAGCCGGTGAGATTATCGAGGCTGGCCTGGGACCCATGCAGCTCGTAGAGTAAGTTTTCTCATACCGCACGACTTCACGAGTTTATAAACATAAAAGCGCTGACAATAAGTACCCAGACTAGGCGAGCTAATCATGATCCATCGGCTAACCAAGGAAGAGGAGGAATCTCTAGCATCGCAAAGTTCAACGGAAGTTTCTTCCCTCAACGAGTCTCTTGAAAGTCTAGACGTTGCATCAACTGGGTCCGGCTCCGCTTCCAGCGCCTCGGCCCTAGGCAGCGGAAGCAAACGCTCCTCGTCGCGCAGCCCGATCCGGAAGGGTATCCCCCTTCCCTTCCATCGGCGAAGCTCAAGCCAGGGATTCTCTGCGGACGATCAGAGTAAGAAGTCGCAGCAGGGCCGCGACCAGCACCTGTCGCGCTGGCTTACGATGGGTAATGTCATCTATAAGAGCGTGGGATTGGGGCTTATGGACCTCGTGGTCGGATACGAGATCGTGCAGTTGGCGAAGGAGAGGGGGCTGGGTAGTCATATCGAAGGGTTCTCTTAGTGCGAGGACCGCGTTCCGATGGCACTCACTATAAATGATCTGAAACTGGTTACGGCACCGCCGGCATAAATCCCGGAATGCGGCGCCGGGATCTCAGAGTTGAGGACGGTGTCTAAAGCACATGCATACTGGGGCAAATTCCACTCTATGTGGGAAGAAGGCGATGGACCTCGTAACAATGGCGTGCATATTTCGATATAGATTATACTTAACGCCATGAACATACAATATACACAATGCCGTTTCATCGCCTCGAATTCCCATCTCCGACAATGAACTTTATACATGCGACGATGTACCCAAGAACCCAGATAGCGTTTCTGAAAGAGCACACCGTACATAGTACACGGGCTTAATTACCCCCGTATTTAATAGTCCCCAACTTACTCGGCCACCCAGACGGCAGCCATGCCCATACCCGTGCCGACGCACATGCTCGTGACGCCGATCTTCTCGCCGCGGCGCTTCAGCTCGTACAGCAGGGTGCTCACCTGGCGGGCGCCGGTGCAGCCGAGGGGGTGGCCGAAGGCGATGGCGCCGCCCTTGGGGTTGATCTTCTCCTGGGGGATGCGCAGCTCGTTGGCGCACCAGAGGCACTGGCTGGCGAAGGCCTCGTTGATCTCGAAGATGTCGACGTCCTCGTTGGTCAGGCCGCCGGCCAGCTGCAGCGCCTTGGGGATCGCCTTCCAGGGGCCCATGCCCATGAGCAGCGGCTTGACGCCCACGATGCTGGCCGCCACGTACTTGCCCAGGATCGGCTGGCCCAGCCGCTCCGCCGTCGACCGCCGCATCAGCAGCACGGCCGCCGCGCCGTCCGAGATCTGCGACGCGTTGCCCGCGTGGATCGATCCGCCCTCCGCGAACGCCGGGCGGATCTTGCCCAGCGACTCTGCCGTGATGCCCGGCCGCACCCCGTCGTCCTTGGTCACTGTCACCGTCTTGGTCTCACCGCTCTTCGGGTCCGTGAATTTGACCGTCAGCGGGTGGATCTCCTGGTCGAAGAGCCCCGCCTGCTGCGCCTTCAGCGCCTTCTGGTACGACGACGCGGCGAAGGCGTCCTGGTCCGCTCGCGAGATCTTCAGGTCCCGCGCCATGTCCTCGGAGAGCACGCCCATAGGCACTTTGCAGTTAGCGGCTTCGGGGTGCGATTCTAGGAGCTCGGAGAATTCGGATACGGCCTGGGGGCTGTTTGGAGGGACTTGTTAGTCGGGGGATTCGATAGGGGGAAAGGGCGTAGGGAGAGAGAATGCGAGGGAAACCTACCCGTAATGTAAGCTCATGCTCTCGACACCGGCGCCAATGCCAACCTCGATCATTCCGGCGCGGATCTGATTGGCAACGTCGACGCAGGCTTGTAGACCCGACGAGCATTGGCGGTTGAGCGTGCGGACGGCGGTAGACTCGGGGAAGCCGGCGACAAGGGCCGCGGCACGCATCTCGGT
This sequence comes from Pyrenopolyporus hunteri, assembly GCA_902806595.1. Lineage (NCBI taxonomy): Eukaryota > Fungi > Ascomycota > Sordariomycetes > Xylariales > Hypoxylaceae > Pyrenopolyporus > Pyrenopolyporus hunteri. The sequence continues at coordinate 259,147 of CADCXC010000011.1, read as the reverse complement.
TGCACCACCGCCGGGCGCAAGCACCTCGCCTACGCACACATCCTCGACGAGCGCGGGGTCGATCTTGGAGCGCTCCAGGATGCCCTTCAGGGCTCCCACCATCAGGTCAGCCGCGTGTGTGTCCTTGAAAGCTCCCTTGCCGCCTTTCGTAAACGCCGTTCGGAGACATGCGGTTACTACGATCTGTATTCCCGACTCGTCAGTTTTAAATAGGTGGCGGTGGTACGAATTGGTGGTGGGGAGGAGATGTGGCGATCGTTCTGGTGAAGGTGGGAGAGATGGGGGATGAGGCCTACGTCGTCTGGGTGTTTCTCAAGTAGTTTCTCTCGTGTCGACTTGGATCCAGAGATCTGGCCCGAGATCTGCGTCAGCCGTTCGAGAGCTGTTATTCGGTTTCTTTTTGTCAGCTACATGAGACTTCTGGCTAGGAGAGGACGGTATTTGTGTAGAGGCGGCACTCACCACCCATTGTTCCTGTTGCTTCGTTTTCGTCTGATTGTTTGGGTTCAATTCGGATGTTTTAGATGATGGTAGTCAATTCGAAAGTTCCGATTATGGTATAATAAAATTAAAGGAATAATATATCTATGGTAGGGAGGAAGTTGTTGAGGAAAGTTTAGAAGAAATGGATGGCACCGGAGTTGATGATTATAATAATGGACGTCGCGGTTCTTCCTGCCTAGGTACATGCACCTGGTAGGCTACGTTCTTTCCTACCTCTCTTGGTGGCAGGTACTTGGGGAATGCAGCTTAAATGTATGGACGAGTTAGGTACCACTGGACCTCGGATGCGTGGCTACTTGCGCTTGTAGAGTTCCGTTACGGGGCTTTAAATTCTAATGCTCTAAAGCTCACGCTGATGTCAGAAGGGCCCCACTGCTAGAAGGGCCGAGGCATAGCCTTTCGAGTGCTAGTACCCGCCGTTAGCGTTTCTTCACATGCTACCTACCTCCCCTATGAATGCCAGTGTTGGCGCCCCAGACTTCTCCGAATTCCCCCCAAAAGTCCAGTTGCCTTGGCGCATCTTGTGATCTTTCTCCAACTGCCACAACCCGATCCCACCACTCATCCGCCATCTCTGGCCGCTACCGTCGAAGATATATTACCGTCACATATCCTCGTACCTACATATAAGACATGCCATACATGCATCTGTACATGCCTCCTCATGCCGTGCACTAATCCGACCGGTTTAGTAATCTTGCGCACTCGTGCTTCTATTAAGACCTTTAAATCGACACCCCAACCCTCTCACGATCTGCCCAATCAACGTGGGACGATGAACAACCTTAAGTCTAAGCCTCATCTTTAACTGTGTCGTCTATATCGGCTTGGCTGGAGTCAATTGGTCTCCGATACACCAAAGTATACCAGGACTCCATCACATGGGCTGAAAGATTGTCGCAATCGCCGAAGCTGTATAGTAAGAAAGGCATGATCGGGCCTTCAACGTTTTGAAACATACCACTCCAAGATGTTCGACACGGAATTTCGTAGACGTTCTTATCTGCATACTACCCGACGTTTCTCGCTTTTAATGGCGTCCTCTCTGTGCTACTAGCGCTGTTCAAATATGCTACTTCATTTTCTATATTAGGTACCTATCATACACCTTTTGGCCGAGGGGCTGCTGGCTGACGCGGAAAATAGGGCTACAATAAGCCGATATTTATTATGATTATTATTATGACGTAGGATCCTACGGAGAATCAGTCTCAGAACCCGCACCCAAGCTTTCCCTCTCTGGGTCCGTTTGGAACGACTGGCTATACCCCGAGAGGATATCACCGAATTTACTCACCTGGATATTGGACGTAGCGGCTGATTCGACCGTGTGTTGTCAATGTGTGATACCCGTGGTCTGCACCAAAGCAGACCAAGCATGTTCCTAAGGGGCTAATGTGTTCCGTGAATGGGGAGAACCGCGTTTCTGACCGAGTTTTCTACTGGTTTGTATTGGCCGAACCATTATCTCTGGCCAACTACGGATGATACCAGGCTCCCTGCAAGTACCTTGCCCTGATGAATTGCCCGACTGGCCAGTTTTACTTCCTTCGTGGAGTTATCCGCATTGCGCATAACCTCTGTAGTTTTAATCCGCGGTCAAAATGATGGAGGTTATGAGAAGGGGAAACAAAAACAAAAATCAAATTGAAAATGTGTGCTTTTCTTTTCCTCCCCCTAAAACCCAATAATTTATAAACCATGAGTATCATTCGGCACCATAGCTAATATACCTGTATTTTTGGCGATTATCGTTCTCCTGGATTATCTTCATCTCTTTCTGTTACTGATACTATACGAATGTCACCCAGGTACATACATTTCTGTATCAACCACAACGCCATCATCGCCGTAGCGAGCCATGGTTGAGCCACCACACGCTGACTTTACCACCCACACCAATGTCGGTACGCTGAATAGCCAGGCATGGGGCGGGTGTGCTGGGGAGCGAATCTACAATCATAACTCCGCCAACAATTGGCAGTTTCGCGGCGAGCGCCTCCTGGCATACCTGACAACAGAGCAAATCGCGGATCGACTTAGTCTCTTTACTGGAAAGACTCAGGGATCTAGATTAAGTGATACCCTGCAGACAATTATCAGGGTAGATGATGCCTTATCAGGTTCCCACCATGTAACGACCAAGAAGTCACGAGTTAGCCAGGAAGTATGGCAAGACCGCTGTGGAAATGGAGCGTTCGTATATCAAAATGGCGCTGCTTTTAATGTCCGTGTCATTGGCCCTGATTATTCAGAGAAGCTCGATACGCCGTGGATGCCTATGTCGGACCTTCGAAGCGTCGTCTCTTGCCAACTAATTGCCTGGCCGGCTAGACCGCTGTGTGACCAAGATACGTCTGGCGCGGGCGGGGGCATGGTGCAGTGTGCCCAAAAAGGCGACCATCAACAGGAAGCAAAGGGTTCGCGAAATACAGGTCGACAGAGGAAAGGAAAGGGACAAAGGAAACGGAGGGCGGGCAGTTCTCGAGAGAACGACGGTGATAGTGACGGTGACGATGATGAAGATATGTCGAGTCGCACCAAGGTGCCTGTTTATCGGGACAGAAATAACAAAAGATTTGGCTGCCCCTTGGCAAAGAGGTATCCTGACTTGGCTCAACGCTGCCACAGTCGCGGCGGCTTTAGGGACACAGCGCGGGTCAAGTACGTACAAGAATGATCTTATTCGATATTTTTCTTACAAGTTGCTAGGGAACACATCTACCGAGTTCACCAGGTCTTCCAATGTATACGATGTGGCGAGATCTTCTATAGGGAGCTCGACCTGAACGAACACATGCTTTCTACTCGCCCTTGCGAAAAGGTCGACGACAACGAAAAGCCTCAACTCCCCCAAGGCTCTATTACCCAAGAGCAAAAGAAGGAAATGACGAAACGAAAAAACTTGGTGAATATGACGGAGCGAGAGAGGTGGTATAAGATATATGGGATGGTCCATCCAGATGTGCAGCCTCCGTATCCATCGCCGTGTGAGTTACTATGCGTCGCTGCCCCAAGACTTCGGCTAACCAGTGTCTGCAGATATTGAATCGGATCCGAACAACATTGGGTTGCAAGAGTATATAAACCTCGTACGGGAGGAGATACCGCGCCAGATAGCTCGAGAATTTGGAAGGCCTTCAAACCGATTTGTCGTCTATATGGATGGCGTTCCTGAGCTGATGGAAACAAGAATTGAAGGAATTCTAAACAATGCTATGCACGCTGTAGCAAATAATCTTAACGGCCCTCGCCCACCCCCTGCTGCGGACGGGCCACCGGCTTGGGAGCAACAGGAAGAACAAGTCCGCATCGAGGGTATCGGCCACGACTTCTTTCCCGACAACAATCCCGAGCCCCTCATTCAGGGGGATGCTGGTGAGGACTATAGTCCGGACCTTCAATTTGATCCGTACGATCCTGGAAGTTATCAGCAAGACCCCGTTCAAAACACGCCAGAAGCCATGCGGCACGCCGAAGCTCGATTGCCCCTTGTGCTTGATCCAATGTTGGATCACTCCCCAAATACCTACGATCGAATTACTATCCCGTCAGACTCAGGCTACACCTCTCGAGCTACGGGGCCAACTGTACCTACGGAAGTTGATTCTTACAAAATGCCCTAAGGTCACAAGACCTCTATTGCATATAATGCGTATATTACGCCGTACGATAACCTTACGAGCTTAAGATGCTCGATTACGAACAAATGGCCTGGGAATACTTGCCAAGGTGCGAGTATTAGGCTGGCCCCTTTTAATTTCCTGCCCGTCCTCCTTTGCAAATATCAGGAATCATCACGATAGCCACCTGGTTCAGTTTCCTTTAAACCAGCTCTACACATTGTATATGGAGCTGCTGTCCCCTTTCCATTTTATACTTGTATGATCTCCTTGATTGCTTCGCGGTTATTCCACACGTCCTGTTATTCATAATTTGCCATTACCTCGTCTGGGAGCCCCAATGGCGGGGAAAATCACCGGCCTGGTTATATTAAGCCCTAGGTTCCCTTGTCTTTACCTTTCGTTCTCCAGCATACTTAGGTATACTAGAGCCTCCTTATTACTCATTTGAATTCGTCTCTTTGTATTTACTAGCGGTTTCTTATGTTTACGGCTTTGGCTATGTGCCCTTACGAGCCCATAAAATATCTAGGTACGTAATGTATAGGATGGGTGGCTTATATGGATGGCTCGTTTACGTATTGGGATAATGACGGTCTTCCTAGATATTTGGGCTTCGTTTGCGCACCATATGGGACGGGAAAACGTTTCATATCGAAGGGTCTACGGTTATCAAAATATAAATTTCCTAGGGCTTAACCTGTGATCTTCTATTGGGTATTATATTCTTACGACGAACTATAACCCCGCAATAATGCGCGCGACATTATAACAGAGGTCTTCTTGCTCGATGCCTAGTTGAACGCTGTTTTAAATATGGTCGCTAATAAATTGGTGGTTACCTCCTTTCTCTTATCTTAGGGAATTCTTTTTAGGTTGCTTCTACCCTAATTTACACCTACCCCTTAATATGCGTATACGTATACGTCCTTTTGAAGGATGGCCTAATGTTAACAGATGATATAAACGCTCATCGTAGCTATATATTAACAGTTATATATAGAATCCTAAATGCGTAACTTCGTGCGTTTAACTTAGTTTTGTATATAAAGCTTGTTTATATAAACAAATACCATGAGCTTGGGCTCATTAAACGATAGGTGTTTCCTTACCTTTTATAATCACGTATACCTGCTTTGAGAATTTATTTAGAGCCTTAGAGTGAAACTATCTAAATCAGGAGTAACTTAGAGATTATTATATCCTGTCGATTAGGTAGGATATTAATAACATAGAACACAGGGGTTTCAGGAGTTGATTACTTAGGTAGTTATTCATATTAAATTGGATAGCGAACGTATTAAAGATACGTTTAACGCCGCTATAAAGGAATAGATACGCCGATCTGATCTCTAATAAGGCGTTAAGTTTGAAGACGTTGATACGTCATATTATTCTATGCAATTCAGCGTCATCACTCTTATGTGTTGCGACTGTGAACAAGCCCCCGGAACCACCACACCTATAGAACCTTGCCTACGGATTCTTTACGTCGTACTGTCGGGTATAAGATAGTTAATTAGCTTATAATCGGGGATAAGACTAGCTTAGAGGCGATTGTTCAAGTGACACATCGCATGCACCTTTTCAGCTTTCGCTCGACCTTGATTTTGCGGGGTTTCTACGACGTTATCAGGGCATGGCTAAGGTGTATAAAAGCTACTCCTGAGACAGTCGATACGGGCAGGGGGGAACTATCCATTAGTGATCTCATTTCCGGCTATATCCAAAAACTTCCAAGCCAAAAATATAGTCAACTTCATCCTTTTCAATGCTATGTCGTTTCTAACAGATATCTCAAACCAAATAGGGCTCTGGGTTATTCTTACCGTCCTACCTGTTAGCTACTACGTATTATCAGCCGTCTACTCGTGGTATCGTCTCCGCCATGTCCCGGGCCCTTTCCTAGCTTCGTTCTCATACTTATGGCTCGCTCATAAGGCTTTAAAGGGCCGGCAGCTCGAAGCGTTCGAGTCCGTTGGCAAGGAGTACGGCTCTCTCGTTAGGATCGGGCCTAATATACTTCTGACGGACGACCCCGAGCTTGTAAAGCGCATGTCTAGCGCGAAAAGCAAGTGGTGGAGGTCGGATTGGTACCTTGGCAGTCGCTTTAACCCGTATGATCATACTATGTTTATGACAATAAACCCGACGGCCCACGATAAGATCAAAAGCATGGTGTTACCCGGATACAGTGGCCGGGACCATCCTGGAGTCGAGGCTGACGTTGACGTCCAAATCAATCACCTCACCAACCTAATTCGAAAGAAATACGTTTCTTCGAACGAGATAGGGGGGTTTCGCCCCTTTAACTTAGCCCGAGGAATAGCGTTCTATACCCTCGACGTCATTTCTAAAATATCGCTTGGAGAAGAGTTTGGAGACCTGGAAAGTGACTCAGATCGCCATAATTTCTACGCAACTTTGTGCAAGTCGATGCCCCTAATGGCGTTTACTTCCGATGTGCCCTGGGCGCGGGACATCGCTTATTCAACACTGGGCCTGATGCTCTTTGGTCCCAAGGAAACCGATTCTAAGGGGTTAGGAAAAGCTATGGGGTAGGTGGAACCTTCATCTACGTCCCCTTGTTATGGCACTTTTGTCTGTGGTAAATATTAAACAGCAGATCTACAGTTTAGCGAACAAGGCCGTAGGAAGGTTATTCAAACCAGACGCCGACACGGGGGAACCAACCATGCTGGTAAGTAATCTTTAAACTCGTAACGCATTTCTGTCCCTAGGAGACAATAAGCGTTTCTAATGAGCGAGATTATTAAAGGGATCGTTCGTACGTAATGGTCTCCCCCAGTCTAGATGCGAAGTAGAGGCGCTGTTCATGTTCGTGGCTGGCTCTGATACAACCGCTGCTGGTATCCGGGGCACGCTGCTATACCTCTTAACAACTCCGCGAGTGTACCAACGATTGAAAGACGAAATCATATCCGCAGTCAAAGAAGGAAGTGTTTCGAATCCGATTACGTATGCGGAGGCTAAACAGTTGCCTTATCTTCAGGTATGTACGATTTCACCAAGGAATCAGTGATTCAATTCGATTTGGCTTCGAACAGGTTGTAGTACGTACATAGCTCACCAATTGGTAACGTTGAATTAGGCTGTTATATACGAGGGACTGCGTATGCGACCCGTTACGACCAGCCTGCTACCCAAGGTGGTGCCTCCTGAGGGTGACACGATCGACGGTAAATTTATTCCCGGCGGCACGACGATTGGTACAAATTTCAAGCCGCTCTTACGGTCCAAAGCCATGTTCGGGGACGACGCAAGCGTCTTCCGACCTGAAAGATTCCTGGAAGCCGATGATAAAACTCGACTTGAGATGCAACGACACGTCGAATTAGCCTTCGGCTACGGCCGGTGGTTGTGCGCTGGCAAGCCCATTGCGATGTTGGAGTTGAACAAGGTTTATTTTGAGGTATGTTGTCTCCTAAACTGCGATTTTACGCCGAATGGATTGCTTTGAAGCCGCAAGGATATGGCTAACTTCTGTTGTAGCTGCTTCGCTATTTCGACTTCCAGCTTATAAACCCTCAGACCCCTATGACAACTCTTTCTCATGGGCTTTTCATCGACAAGGGTTTGCTCGTAAGGGTAACAGAATCTACGATAACTGTCTGAGAATCAGCTGCCTAAACCTCTCACCACCTTCACAATCCGCTGGGATATGGTACTTCACTTATATTTTAGAGGTTCGCTGCTTTTGGGAAATTGATAACCGAAATAGGGGCTTATAGTTTTTACTTCTTTCTTTTCGCGTGACTCTATAACTACTCATGGTAGACCGTATCACAAATAAGTACTATACTAGCAGTTAAATACGACCAGAGACTTTACCCTTTATTTGCTAGTATCAGGTCCGCGAGGCTAGGTTTGAGACTATCGTCATCACCATGGCCCGAGATGCCAATTTTTATGGGGATATGTAATAGACGTCACGAACCATTTGGTAGCATTCAGCGAATGTAAATTACTGGTAAGAATATTTCCCTAACTACCTAGACCAACACATCGAAACTACCTAGGTAAAAAGAAACTGTTATTTCCAAACCTCACTAGCTATATCTCGCACCAGCTGTAACTTCTCCCACATCTTGTCCATCGTCATTCCTATGCCACCAGCCAGGCTGCTGCTGCTGAACCCGCACTGAGGACTGATAGCAAGGTAGTCCATTGCCTCATCTTTACTTATTCCCTGTGCGCTGGCAGTGACCGCGGCGGCCGCAGAGATCTTTTCTTTGATTATGTTTGGATCTTCTAGCTCTGGCGTCTTCGTCGATACCAGACCTAAGACCACGTTTTTGCCCTTGGGTAGGAATCTCAGGGGGTCGAAACCACCCGCGCGCTCAACGTCGTCGAACTCGAGGTAGTAGGTCTGGTAGTCTGTTTCATTAAAGAGCTTATAGGCGATCCTCTCGTACGAGCCCGACACCCAATGCGTAGATCCGGACATATTACCTCGGCAGAGATGCATCCCCGCATGCAAACCCGCCGGCTTGTTCGCCAGGAGCTGGTTGTGAGTCCGTGTGTATAAGTCTAGAAGCTCGTCTGCGTCGGTGCCGTCCTTTTTACATCCTTCGAGAAACAGGGAAGAACAGAAGTATGTTAGATGAGGATCGTCTACCTGGATATTACGAAGGCCGGCATCGTAGAGAGTTTGAAGCTCGGCAGCGTAGCATTTAGCGAGGTCGTCGAAATATTCTTGGTCCGAGGTGTACCCCGACTCCGCGGTCCACGCAGTGCCGGGTTTAAGCTGGATATGCTGATAGTTCGGCGCCGGAATAGTGAACTTGGCTTCGCGCCATAAATGTTGAGGTAAATTGTCACGCAGCGCAAGCCATTCTGAGAGATAAGGTGACTCCTTATAGCCAATCTTGCCAGTGCAAACAACTGCCGCACGAGTTGTTGCTCCCATCTTCGCAAGTCCCGTAGTTGTCGGAAAGTCGGTTCGGAACGCATCTGGGATGGGGAGATTCGGCTTGGCTTCAAACCCCGTGAGTTTCTCAAAGAAGCCGCCATAGTAGATATGACGGGCATATTCCCCGTCTGTAATAGGACGGATCCCTTTCTGCAGCTGCAGTTCGACTACCTCGCGAATTGCTTCTGTCTCTGCATCCTTGACTGATTGTGGGATGTCCAGCGAATACATCTGTGAAGGTAAGGAGAGAGATGAGCGGGCTTCTAGGAGCGACTGGGGTCGCAACAATGACCCTATATGATCAGCTCTGAAAGGTGGCGCCATCTTGAGTGATATTGGGCGACAAGCGATAGAATACTTCTTTCAAAGATCTGGGGGTCTAATGATGTCTCCTGGAATAAATCAGTAATATACGAGTTGTATTGCCGGTGGTCTATGATATGTAGTACTCCGCATGAGCCCTGTTGACTTACCCCGACATAGTGGAACCCTCGATCCTCGTTCGAGACCTCTGCGCCGCTTGAAAACAGGTGATTCATCCCGTCAATCAGTCATCGGGTTTAACACACAGGTGGTGTGAGCATCTTGCTATCCCTTTGAACGCCCCCAAATCTACGGAGTTCGTGAGGTCGCGCCTATTCTATCGCATGGTCATTGGGTAAGGCTTAGGGAATCGAGGCACATCCAAGTTGTTGCTAGATAAATATAGATAACTACCTACCTAACTACCTACCCTTGGACGGTTATGGGAATTCTTGATTACTAGCATGTAGTGGCTGGAGGAGGGTTCAAGTTGTGCGTAATGTATGTTACACAAGTAAGTGAAAAGGGGGAAATGTGTTGCACCCTATGTGGAATAAACCATTCTAGAACTCAGGAATTAACTTCCTAAAGCTAATATACTGCCACCCCAGGTCAGCAATGAGGATAATTTAGGTACCTGTCTAGGGGCTTATGTACTATATCAGTTGAACACATGAACTTATCCGAAGGTGGTCCTTGGCAACTATCGTCCCTGGCTAGGGTACTTGCTTTTCTTTGAATTCTATTGAATTAAGTTCTCTATCGTGTTGGATTACTGTAGGAAGGTGCATATTAAAAAGAAGTGAATGTAACTGTTCGGTTTTGTTGTCGATGCTCGCCCAGAATTTAGGGTGAAATGACCAACACCCAGGTAGAGAGTTACGTTTGTGGAGAGATCTCAGCTAAATAGAATGTTTCCAACTTTATTAAAGAGATTGAATTAGGTAGAGGAATGTAGGGATATGGGGTTGTTCTAAGATTGTTTGGAACTTGAGGGTCGAACAAAAGAAGTAATTTGAAGTTTTAAAAAAAAAGTTTGGAGGGGATCGAACCCACCGCTGTACACACCAGGAATGGTTGTAAATCCAGTTCGTATGTAGATGTCAGTATAGCTCGGAACAGTGTCAAGGTCCAACGTCGTCCTTCGCGAAACAAGAGGTGTAAACACCGTTCCGAGCATGTGGCGAGCTATACTGAAGAAATTCCTCCAACAGTTAGTATTTGCCAACTCCCGGGCTCGAACCCCCTCCAGGGGAAGAGGGAAGGCGCCCCTAAGCAACTTGACCAAACAGTGTTTGCTTTGTAAGGATCGGTACCTACCACTCTCTTGTTTTCATATTTATGCCCTAGAATTCGAGTTGATTTCTTTTCGAGCAGTCGCGTTGCCCCGTTACCTCGTTGCTGCCCCAGCGGTACCAACACACGTATGTCTACGCGATTCAAACATAACCCTACCGTGCCCACTACAACTCAACACGAACAAGCACCGCATATTCTTACCCTTATCATCACGCAATCCAATATTTCGCTACGGAGACTACCGCCATTCACACTAATCAATCAACATGGCTCGAAGGCGCAAGAACGGGAAGAAGCCCCACCGGTACGAGGCGAAAAAATATCGGCTGCGAGAACTCATCCCCAGGATCGGATTCGACTTGGCCGACAAGAGATGCCGCGCGATTCTGTCCAATGCCGATTCAGTCATAATCAAGGAACACATTCGCAGCTTTGCTGGCGATTCAAACAAGATTATAGTCGACCATGCGCTAGCCGCCATTTTCGAGCCAGCCATAGCAGCGATAAACGAAGATCCTGATGGGATATCCGAAATGATGCCAGGAGAGTATTGGGGCGTCATCAAGCAGGCTGTTCCATGGACCAGCGATGCCATTCCCGGTCACACCATCTTCTCCCTTGTTGTCGCCCTCGTCGTCTCCCACGAGAAATACGACTCCGTCTTCCCGTACGCGATGTTCGAGCACAAATACGGCAAACTGGCCCAGGCTGTACACGAGTTCTCTGGGCTGCTTAAGCAACACTACCATGACAACCCACTCGTCATGAGCTTTTACTTCGACGGTTCGATTTCACTAAATTCAGACGACGAAGATGATGAAGAAGACGAGGAAACTGAGGTGGAGGACGAGGACACGGAGATGGAACACAAGATTATGGAAACGGAGCTCGAGAACATGGAAGCCGATTACTGGGCGCCTACCAGTTACGAGGCTGAGGATATAGAGATGGTCAGTGACGAGGATGGGGATGTTGAGATGGTCGGTTATGGAGACGAGAATGAGGAGGAGGGGGAGCGAAAGGAGCAGGAGTTAGCAGGAGGCGTTAAAGCGATGGATCTTCAACAGACCTCTTGGAACGGTACTCCTGAGGAAGTCTAATCCGATAGCACCAAGACACAAGCATCCTCCGGAACTCCCATGCCGTTGAGTTCCATATCATCATAACCTAGCTTACTTCTTCAATATAAAGCCTTTAGCGGCAAGGCAAGATATAGGGCTGGTTGTTGAAGGAGCGAAAACGGAACCGGAAGGGCCTGGGTGGGTAAAGACACGGTGCTATCCGGTCCCCACTTGAAAGCGGAAGGTGTGATGTCTAGAATACGGAAGTTAGTCCGACTGGGGCCGGGGAGAACTCGGAGGGGAAGGTGGGTCAGCACCCCTATATTCCCGTCCCAATCCTTAACACTTACATACATGCCGGCTACAATACGCACGTAAACGACGTCCGCGCTATTTACGAATCCCTAAGCGTGGAAAGACCAGGATCTGAAATGGAGGGAAACAACGAAATTGTTGCACGAACTACGAAGGTCACGGCCAGAAGTTCCGCACATGCGGCTACAAGCCACATACAGTATGTGGCTCAGCGTGGGGAATAGTGGCGTAGCGCCCTAAACCCCATTAATAAGTCACTAGAATTCCACTAGGTCTAAGGAACGGGCCACTATATGGCCCTTAACATGAACCTAGCCCTTAGCTTAGCGCATGATAATACAGTATATTTCGAAAACACTTTTTATTCTATTCTTACTGTCAGTTTCGCGCTAGTTCCAAACAATTACAGCGCTTATCCACTAAGATATAACCAGCGTAGGGGGTGGTGGAGACGCTGAGACACAGTATATCGCAGTTTGGATGATACTGTATTTTATACCGCACCGGCCTGTAGTCCGGGACTTTTGACCGCGACCTTCGCACCTATTGAACCTGAACTCACAAGATTTTCCTTCGGCCTGCCGAACGAGGGGAAATGGACATTGTCTCGTACGACTCCTATGCCCCATCACGAACGGAACCTTCATCCGCAACCGTCATGTTCCGGGGGAGCGAAGTAGCCTGGCGGTGGGTTCCCTTGGTCCGTCCTAATCGTATGGTGATAATAGGTATTCACGAGCTGCGACGTATGCATGGCTACCGTGCGCGCTACCACGGTCGTGCCAGGGACCGGTTGATACACCTGCAGCGGGTTCTCAGGCCGCGGCCAGTCCGGCCGGCAGTAGGCGTTGCATCTGTGGAGGCTGAAGAAGGTGCTGATGCCTGCGGGCCCGAGATCCGTCACGCCGTACTCGCGCCCCTGCGATAGGATGGCGGGGTCCGAGAGCACGACCTCGTTCTGGTACACGCCGCCCTGCAGATCGCACAGCACGAACTGCCCGCCCGTGATGTAGTAGCTGAAGTGGCTGAGGGCCTGCATTACCTCCCCCCACGCCATCGAGCTGTCGTGCCATCCCGTGTTGCTGTTGAACTTCTGGTAGTTGTGGATGAACGGTTCGCACAGCACGTATGACCCCGTCCTCTCACCGCTGCCTTCTAGGAACACCCCCGTGGTCGGCACGTTGACTCTGATATTCATGTTGATTATATTGCTCTCGTTGAACTGGTGGACGATCTCCAGGGCCTTCTCGACGGCTTTGATGTCGAGACTGAAGTAGTCCGCCTCGAAGACGGCCCCCGCCTTTAACCACTTGACAACGCACGCCTGGCCGGTGCGCGGGCCCGAATTGTAGCTACCCTTGGCTACCCAGCGGAAGCCGCCTTGGGAAAATGGATTTTCGAGTTCGCGCTGCGGGACGCTGACCCCAAGAGATATGTTGTATCTACCGCTCTCAAACTCCCCGAGCGCTGGGATGCTGGGGTGTCCGCCGAAACAGCGCGCACATAGCGCTACGCCAGCCGGTAGCGCGCGCTGGCTGACGGAATAATGCGAGATCGGCCAATCGAGGCCACAGCCGGCGCACACGCGCCTGAACAAATCCATCCGCGCAAGAATGATGATTGAGATCTAGTAGTAACTATTGTATTATTGTTGTTTTGCGGTTCCTTCTGTTTCCCTGCTGCTTATACAGAGTCAAACACGTTGATAGGAGCCGGGCCGATGAGTAGGGTGGTTGGGTGTTAGAGGTATAGTTTGGAGATGACGGCAGCCGGAACCCTTGAAACTTATAATGGATTTTATGAGTCGAATTTCTACCTAGCCGGGTGGTATGGGACTGACTACCTATCTATAGAGGCACCTCGGGCCTCACAGGAGAGGAGATCGGTAGGCTGGCTGTAGACGTTATGATGAGACGGCAAGCGCTCTGTTCGGTACTGCATATGCTGGCTAGTGGGAGGTAAGTTAGGTCTTCCCGAGGCACGGATTAGGGGACTGGGACTGGTAAAGGTCTTATAAGGTAGTTATGCTTTCCCCCTTTTTAAGGTTCCCTCAGATGCATACCTGCCTAACTATCAGCCATATCGTCGTTGATGCTTGTGGTCGTACTTGTATGAGTAGGTACCTACTTAACTTACAAGGTAATTAACGATCCACTGAGAGGTATGATTGCACAAACAATAACTATCATTACATTGGTGTGGAAGCCGTGAAGCTAAAGATTACTCGGGTAGGCGACGCCGGGTCATATATATAAGTTTGTAGATATCTATTCCATTCTAATCATGCCCCTACCCCTGAAGTCTCGATTAATCCTTCTCGTTCGGGAAGATGTATATCTATCTAGTTATTCTGTAGTAAAGTGAGACATACCTATGCCGGACGTGACTACGCCGTAGATTTACGGACATACCATGTACTATCCCTATACGGCTCTTCAGTGTCCTCCATAGGTCTCGTGTAGAATGGCCGTTTGGGGCGCGCACCCGGGATGGTGATCTCCTGATACTCCTCCAACATCCTTTCGGTGCTGGCAGAGTCTACATCTTTCTCCTTAGCTCTGATCTTCGGCTGCTGCTGCAAAAATTCATCCTTCACATCAGGTTTCCAGCACATAGCCGCGGGCCGGGCAACGTCTGCGATGATCTCTCGGATAGGGAAGTTGGCCTTGTGGCATATGACGAGGGTGTTTTCGTCGATCAGCGAGAACCCCCGTGCGCCAAAGCCCCCTATGATATGTAATTCAAACGCCGCTTCGAGAACTTCTCGACATATGGTAGTGTACGCGGGGTCCTGGACGTATATGGGCAGCGGATCGTGCTGATCCATACCCTTCTTTTCCTTCAACGCCTCTGCCACCGTCAAAAGCATGGCGTGCTCTACACTACGTCGAAAATAAGGTGCAACGCTCCCCTCGGGGAATTTCTCCGCAAACGCGATTGGCCCTAGACCGAACGCGACTATCTTGTCAATGTTGGCGGGCAATGCCTGCTTCAGGGTTTCGAAGAGGACGTCGGCTTCCTCACTCTCGTTCCATCTATCAACCGCTTCGTACATGTTCGAAAGCGTATCTGCTATACCGATGTTTGGGCCATCGAAGACACGCGCTGAGGCTCGGATAGGGGACCAGCAATCTTCCCTCCCGTTGGCCCTGGCTACTTCTAGATCCCTCTCGCCAGCGAAGCGAAACGCGTTCCGTACCACTACTCCGCCGAACTCAGCGTCGGCCCAAGCCTTGCCCGGTAGTTCGTTACGCCTTTGAAAATATAGGCCATTCCGGGATTTATACCTAATGTAATTGTTGCTAAGTTCTAATTCTTCCTCCATACGCATCAATTCCTGCACTGTGTATATTGGTTGCTCAAACCACGTGCTAATGTTAATCGTCGTTTCGTCCATCTCTATTTCTGGGGGGAAGGCAAATCTCTTCTTTTGAATGAAGCAGATACTTGATTAGCCTAAAAGGACTTAGGTATGTAGTTGAAACCGAGGTTTGGAATTGCCAACGCAGCGACTGGGTAGTGCCACTCTCCAAATAGGACCCCAGCGTCTAGGTAGAAATAAATATATATTACTTGCCTTACAAAGATATATACAGTACGACTTATTAACAAATGATTCACATTTCATTCAAAGGTAACTAGGCTATTGTCTTTGGAAATGAATAACTATTGATAGTCACTCAAAGAATATTGTCTTCGATGTAGAACCAATCCACTGAGGGCGGCGCTATACGAGCTGGTGTTTCGAGATCACTCTTTGGCTAGCTTGAGTCTTAACGTACCCAAAACCCTCTACCATAATTTAAAAGTGAATCAAATTACTTATGAAGAGGTAGGTAACGTTTTACACCGTGCACAACCCCTATTATCTGATTGAGAGTGTAACTATAAGAGACGGCCCCGGTGTCTGTATGAGTGTAACTCATGCCAGGAGCTCGAGAACAATCTATGGTGGCGTAAAATGAGCACCATCTTCAACACGAAATTGCGGCGCAAGATAGAAAAATGAATTATAAGACCTCCGTCCCTGGCCCCGGATGAGCCAGTATGTTAGACGTAACCTTGGTATTTCCATTCGTGGAGCTGCCTACATACACTCCACAGCACGTAACGATTACAACCGCGTATTACTATGTATGATACGCCCATTTCTGTTACGATCACCCTCCCAATGAACACTGACTTACGAAGTAGCCTAGTCTCCCTCCCCGCAACTAAGATCCCCCTGAGGCAATCTGTTGTTCGAATACTCGTAATTTATTTCTTCGTCGCAACCTTAGCCAAGTCTGCTAGGGCATCGCGACGCTTGAACTTAGCGTCCTGGATGACACCTGCCGTAATATGGTCAACATACTCATTCTCCGGGCGCAGGGACAATTGTCAGGACAAAACGGGAGGCCAATACGTACCGGCGTCTGCGTCACTAGAGAAATTGCCAGTCCATTCGACAAAGGTGCTTCCTTCGAATTCGCCTGAGGTAACGGCATAGCAGCGGATGGTAGAAAGAACGGATGAGTAAGTGAGCTCAGGCTTGGCGGTGATGACACTGTACGTGATGTAGTGATTGATAGTCTGCGAGCAGGATCAGCGTCATCAGGTCCCTACACTAGCACAAGGCAGAAAAAAGGGGGCAGGGGAGGGGATCAACGTACGCTATGCTCCTCCTGCTTCACTTCGAGCTGGGTGCCATCCTTGAATACCCATTGGACGATGTCTGTTTCGTCGCTGGTACCCTTGACGAACTGGCTCGACTTCAGGGCGGACCAGAAGTTGGCGAAGTCCTGGACTGGAGGAGGCTTCCGTCAGATACTTGATCGTGGTTAGGCAGCACCTCTAGGCACGCATTCTACTTACGCTTAATGTGATGCCAGACGTGGCTAAGAGGCGCCTTGATGACGGCGGACTCAACCACGGATGTGGAGGTTGGGATGGACATGGCGGCGGGGGGCTGGTCAACTACCTACGGACGTCTTTGGGCAGAGTTAACTTGGTAAATTCGATGGATTGTCGATTACAAGGCAACGTAGGTAAGTTTCATATGTGTAGAAAGAGGAAGAAGTTAAAAAGATGAGAATGTTAGTAACCGCGTTCCGTTTAAGTAAAGTGCCCAGGCCTCCGTTTGTATTGTATTGTACCTGCAGCGCACAAACGGAGTCATAACGTCACCGCATGAGGGGCAGATGCTTGTGGGGCCACCTGCTATAGTCCATCTAGCTGCTTCCATGCAGCTATACCGAATGTTTCGGGAATCTGTGTGTGTAGTTCATTCCTGATTTATTTTTACCTTAAATATTAGACATATTTCTTTCTTTCCTAGGTATTTATAGTACCTAAGGTGGATACGTCCCTGCCTTACCTGGCTTGTATTCGCGATCAGGGGTAGCGCCCCCCTATCCGCCCCGTGGGGCCCCACCCGGTATATATTCCTTAAATAGGCGGAATGCCCCTACATGGGTACAAAACTATCAACACCTAGACTTTTATATAAAGACGTCCTGCTATGGAAATCCTAAATAATATACCTGTCTACTTCTTACTCAAACATTCTAATGGCCGTTTTCCTGTAACCCGAGGTAGGTAATCAAACGGGTGCCCACCCAGACATATTTTCAAGCGTACCCAAAACTTCGAATTTCTGTAAGTTTTACCATTCTCATGATAGTCCTCACGATGAATCTAAACCCTCAGTCGATCTCAAGAACCGCACCGGGTTCATACATTTCAGGCTCCTCATAGTACTCGTACAAATCCGCAAGGGAACCTCCATCCGCCATATGACCCCGAAACTGCAGCATCCGATGAGGGTCTAGCCGGTTCTCCCAGACACATTCGCCGTGTATGTCCAGCCACAATATCTTGACCAGCCCCGTCCTCAGGGCCTCCTCATCGACCAGGAATAGCAACGTCGTCTCCTTGACCTTAGCTTCATACACGGGCATCTTAAACTCTTCACCGGGGCCGGGTCGCTCGAAGTCCTCTTCGCACGGCTGCGTGCTAGAACCCGTCTCGGGATCATATCGCACCGTGTCGGCGATAGCAGGCACGCGCAGCAAGACCCGCGACCAGTCCCCCGCGCACGACGCGTACACAGCCTCGTCGTCGAGGATCTGGCTCCAATGGCCCAGTACGTGCTCCAGATCCACCGAACACCAGTCCTTGTACGTATCCGCCAACTCGGGCGAGTAACAGGTACGCAACCAGACCGGCGCGTAACGTGCGTGCGCGGTTCGTAGGGAAAGGTTTCTCTCACGTGCCGTCTGATGGGGCAATAGCACGCGCTTGATCTGAGCAGCTGTCGGCAGGATTTTAACTGAATGGCTCAGTTCGTGGTATGGCTAGCACACATGTTAGACTGGAAAGCTCAAGTATTGTCGTCGGATTACGTACGTGACGCCCCTGGGCGTCTAATGCTAACCACTTACGAGCTAGGTCGTCCCATTGCTGCCGGTCTTGTTCGGGTGCTCTAGAATAGTCCCATTTTTCCTTTGGGTCGACGTGTAAGTGGTTACTTCAGATCTGTATTGATCTCGCCCGGGTGTGGCTTAGGGCGTATACAGGTACGTACACAAACGAAATTATCGTACGGGAGCTTACCATACTCGGCGTCCTCATGCAACGTGTCTAGATTCATCTCAAGAATTCAGCTAGGTGCCTTCCTATGGATTGTCGGTAATTGGCGTTGACAGTAAAGGTCGTTTCTTCACGTCAACAATGAAGCGGCGGTATAATCCGTATTGGCGGAGTAAAAGGAGGGGTGAAATATGACATGGGTATGGAATTCAAGATCTCAGTAAGCTGTTATACCTCGGCAATCATTCAGCTGAAGACAGGCCCCGATTTTGAGTGTTGATTTCTATTTTCTGTTTTCTTAGTTGAGTTGCCCCTATTTCTTGCGTGTAGGTTTAAGTCCAGTAGCATGGTTCTATCTCCTGACAACATATTTGGCTCAACACCATGGTTATTATAGTAGGTATTAATTGATTCGATGAGAATCTATGTCTATATTTATGATTACTCTCACCTTCATTTTTGGGACTAATATTGAGTAAGGTAGGTATATATAGCAGCCGAATTACACCGACAGCTTACCTACCCCCGCCCCTGACAGTGTAGAAACAACTAGGCATGCAGCTATTTAAGTAGAAGTTACATATATGTGATTATAATATTGGTTAGAGTCTCTATTAAGGCCCCTCTACCAACTAAGGGATTGCTTCTCATTAGTCCTCCAAGCCTCCTTCAAGAATTTCCCATGATCTGTATAGACTCATACCCACCAGCCACACTGGTATCCGTACTCATACCACAATATTATAGCTCAATTACCTCCAATCGCCACTAGTCATTGTATAACCCGCCATCAAAATTTAGGCAATAGACCCGTAGTACACTGGCTACTCCTACAAATTGTCCGAGAACGGACACTGTACAAAGGCACTGATGAACGGAACACCCGCTTGAACACAGTCGTCTACTACGGCTGGATATGGAGTACTCTTGCATTCAGAATCCGTGTAAAGAGTGACTGAAGGGGATTACGTCAGTTTATTTACCCATAGTAGTTATAGGATCGACACAGAATTGGCGAGACATACCAACGCAATCGGGGTAGATAGTGGTAGGTCTGTAGCTGAGAATATCAGGGGTATTCCCGTGCCTATCGAGAGGCTGGCAATTCCCACCGCGTCCGAAAATGGGGTCTGCCCAGACAAAGCTTTCCTCTCCGCAATCTGGCCCTGAGAATATATCGGCCACAGTATTGTAGAAATCAGGGTCCCCAGGCGACGCGGCTGTGGGAATAATGGCGATGGATATGGCGAAGGCCAATCCTCGGGCAATCTTAATACTCATACTCGGATTGAGTTTACGAATTACTTTGCTGGGGTAGGTATGGGTGAAATAGCTCTACTCGTCATGGGTAGATCTAGCTATTTTTATAACCAGCAGGGTATCCGGTGGGCTACTAGTCCGGAATCTACCGAACGTGCTTGAATCTCCTTTCAGTCGTTTCCAAGATATGGACCTTCTTACTCGGAAAACGGCAAGATAAGCTTACTGAATCACTATAGAAGTGGTAGGGGTAACTGATAGTCCAACGTAACTGATCTACACACAACCTGGGAAGCGGCCCACGAGACCGTCCTAGATAGGCAGGCCAGATAGATAGAGCATTGGCGAAGCTAACCGTTATCCTCTGAGGATGGTGCGGCTCTATAAGTAATATAGAGGGATCTCACCCATGACACCACTCGAGTTATTACGTGTGTATCAGTGGAAGTCCCTGTGGCTTTATCCGGCATGATTAACCGGTAGAACTAGCCACTATTAAAGCCAATGGGCCGCGCACGTCTGAGAATGCTTAATGACGGCATCTCGGCACGTGTCTTTCGTATCCTGTGATGTAACTGACAAGCGTAAGAGAGCTCTCGTAGTCGTCCTTAGTTAGGAAGGAGATGAATACAAACTATACGAGTAGCATGCTTAGACTAAGTATTAGTCATTACATTCATCAATCTCCAGGATAAGATGACATGGGTCTTAGTCTAGAACAATATGATTCTTGGTTTAGCTTCTATTCTCGGAACTATTATCGTAATTTTGATTTTGGTTGATTGGGATAACCCCAGGCTCAGATCAGGGGAGCCCATCCTAAGTCCCCCTAAACGAACCCCAACAGCCGACCACTCAACAATAACAAAGATAACGCTGCCCGCCAATTTCATAATCAGGATCTACTAGAAAGTCAATTGTATGACTCCTATATAATTCACACTCGAATATACGCAGCCGCATCTTTATCTTTTCATCGCGAGCTGGTACGGTTATCTATTACGAATACCGCTATGGTAACTCCTAAATGGAGAAGCCAGCATGAGGAGCGGGCCGTACTCAAACTGCTTCAGGCAATGGCGGCGGTTGCATGTCGCCATGGCCATGAACGATCCAATAACCGTTAATGGGCTGATCTCCGGTAATGAGGTCAGAAGAAGTGTCGGTGATGGGGATGCTCCTCCACAAAGCCTCGGGCTCCGAGTTGTCTCCACGATGCCATGCGATATCTTTACCCTTTTCCACGAGCTTCCGCGTGGAGTACAATGTCGAAGACAAAGCGATCCGACACTCCCGAAGCCGCGGCATCAACCCAATCATGGTGTCAACAACCCGTAGAACCACTTCTGTTTCCTCATACATGTCTCGGCCGCCAACGGTCCAAGGAAGTTCCCGCTTATGTTGGACTCCTTCCAAAGAGAGGTAGAGATAGCGCAGATTAGGGAAAACTTGTGGCAGGCGTGTGAGCATCGTGAGCCGATCGCCGTCGCGCAACCCATCCTTGTCATGGCCGCCCCAACCAGGCAAGGTGTTGGGTGAGATGTATAGATTCCATAGTAATTCGACTTCGTTGATAGCCGCTACATGCTGGGCCGGCAGAAGCCGGGGGATGTGAATGGCGAGTTCAGCGTACGCGATGTGGAACTGGTTCGTGGAATATAAGACATGGGTTCCTTCGATATATGCTTGCCTGCAAGCCAGGAGCCAACCTAGAACGCCAACGAAGCATTTTTCTGGTAGGCTGCCTGGATAGAGCTCACAGGTATGCGACGGCGGCCCTATAGGATCGCGACAACGATCGAGCGCCGGCTCCTCGGAACGTAGCGCCACCCCAGGAGGAAGTCGATGAAAATTCCAGGTCGGATATCGACTGTGGCACACACTGTTCCACCACGTCCATTCCGGCGGCCGGGTGGTGTCACGGAGCGATGGGTGGAAGAGCTGTGCGTTCGCATGGCGCTTTCTGCGCACATTAACAGCCCTACTGTCTCTCCTTAGAGGGTACTCTAGGCGTAGGTCTAAGTGCAACGTGCGTTCACCGAATGCCTCAAGGAGAATATGACGTCGAATTTCGGAGGGTAGAGATTGGAAGAGCCTGCTGTTTGCCGTTGCTGCCGACGAGGACGTTGTTGCGGTGAGGGGTCGCGGGCGTTCGTCCGGAAGCCATGGTGGTGCTGGGAGCGAAGATGACCCTAGCTCTGCAGACTGTTTGCCCAGCGTGAACCTTTTGAGACGTCTGCGGACGTGTTCCATATCAGTGTCGACTTAACCGTCCCAGTCGTTTCTAAAGAGCCCATTTTACAATATCAACTCTAGCATTCATTCGGACGCATCCCATTTGACAGGGCGAGAGTCAAGTGGGGGGTGCGCATCCTTCCAAGTCGCACACGACGTGCAAGACAAAGGTCCCAACTGACTGGCTCTTCGATCCCACCCATGGGAAAAGCAATGATACATAGGTGCCGGTAAGGAAATACTGCATACTTCAAATACGAAATGACATTATACAACTCGATCTCTACGTCGTCCTGCGATAACGCATCGTCTCGCAAGATAGAATGCTGTCAAGTGACGAACTCCGCATGCTAGGGCCTTGGTAGAGCTTCAACTTCCTGCATATACCCAACCAATGACGGTGACTTCTCGGAAACTCACATTAATCGCTATACCAAGCGCACCCCGAATGTTTTCCGATCTATGCTGAAACACATGCACTTCCCCATACCGTAATTCAATGGAAAGTCAACAGCTGGAGGAATGAGGTGACAATAGAAATAAGGTAGATTTACTTACATACATAATAAGTTCAGCTTCTTTCGCCACCGGAAACCAGGTAGGCATAGGGGCAGGTATCTACCTAAGAAGCTGTGCCACGCACCTACAGACAGCCACAAACAATAATTCGCCGATGATACTGGGATAATTATCGTGTATTGATCCGCTGGTAAGGCGGTGGTTGACTCTATACCAGCATCCCTAAACGAGACCATTTTATTAGGGTTAGCACTTCTCTCGGTAGGTATACCAATTGTTATAGGGGAAAAGAAAAAGGGAACGCTCCGAAAAGTAATCCGATAGAACTCGGCTTTCGGGCATTCCGTTCCCCTTAGAAATCACACACTTGAAGGCTTTCAAGAGTATGCTTCCTCGACTACGCAAGGCTTCTTCACTCTTGTTTATCAAGTGTCGAGACGCCGTGAGTAACAGCATCCGGAAGACATTGCATGTTACACCCAGATCCGCCACCAAACGAGAGCAAAGGGCCTGGTATGAGATTGTCTAGGCTTAGGTAGGCTTACGCAGCGTCTAATCCCCAAAATGAGCAACCACCTACCTACCTACCTACCTATGCGGGGCGAATCGCGTCCATCGCGATTGTGGCACCCAGAGCCTGCCGGGAAGCGCCTAGGCCTAGGCTATCTCTCATGCACGATGATGGGCGTCCTATACGCTAGTAGTATCAGCAGCCACTCACGGTATTGGTGTTATCATCCGGGCGCTAGCGCGTCACCGGCTCCCAATCTCCAACCCGGGAGCTCGCCTGATGATACCAACCGGAGGGGGGCTATACAGGCCAATTGCTCTGTCGAGGACGATCAAGACATTCTTATCATTTTCTGTTACGTCTTCCGGGATGCGGAGGCCGCTATCGGTCTATACGGGAATATTCACACGATCGCCCTACTATGAACCTCTTCCTGACGATGTGCTGTTATATTAATAAAGGGGTACCCCGCGAAAAGTGATGGATATAATTGACGGCATCTTGATGAAATATTGAGGGCTCTTTAAACCGGCTGATCCCGTTCAGTTCCCACGATACTCAATCGATTGCTTTATCAGCTTTCAGAATGGCACTGCCTATTATCGTCTGGCCAGCAGCCGCGCTCATCATATCCTTATTCACATTCATTACCCTAAACAAGTTCCAGAAGGATGTGGTACTCAGAAGATTGGGCCTCGGGAGGCGCCGAGCATCCCGCCCAAGCACTCCGCTGTTGGAGAAGCAGATGCCCTCAAAGCCGCTCGCTTCCTCAACATTGGACCTTCTCTCGACGTTCCCGCCTTCCCAGCGAGGCCAGCTAAGAGTTCTGATGGAAAAGATGCCCCTTACTCAAAAACAGGAGATGGGTACTCTAGGCTTCGACGCTGACACGTTCGCGAAATCACTGCTACACTTCGAGGAGAACTACCGGAACGCCATCGATTCCAAGTATTGCTACAGCGGCTTCTCCATAAGAGAAATCAAGGCCCTTGGGAACTTTCCCGACTACTCGATTCTCTCTGAGGTGCCCTTGCCGCAGCCTTACCCGGAATTCAACATCGACCAGGCCAGGCCCCGCCCGTATCGGCCGTTCAGATGGCCATACCATCAGACCATGTGTAAGCACCTATCCAACATTGATTCGCTCTAGATTTCAAGTAGAGTTAACATTAGATCCGCAGCCTTGACCAAACTCGAGACAGACTGGTGGATCGAGCTAGAATCGACCTACAAGGCGCGCATCGCGCAGCGCAAGGAGCTCTACGCGAAGCACGGCAAGGGCGTGCTGCAGTGGCTGCTCGGCTCCGAGCTCGCGTGCAAG
Organism: Pyrenopolyporus hunteri; assembly: GCA_902806595.1. Classification (NCBI taxonomy): domain Eukaryota; kingdom Fungi; phylum Ascomycota; class Sordariomycetes; order Xylariales; family Hypoxylaceae; genus Pyrenopolyporus; species Pyrenopolyporus hunteri. The sequence goes on along the minus strand of CADCXC010000011.1, from coordinate 234,693 downwards.
GAGCTGATGGAGATGGTGCTGCAGTTCCTATGCGCGCGGTACCCGCAGTACTTCGCGCTGTCGCCGGACAAGTCGCGGCTGGAGAACAGGATCCTCGGCACGGCCTCCGTCATCAACGAGAAGCACCCCCTGCTCATCCTGCTCGACAACGTGCCGGAGGACTTCGCCATCGTGCTGCGGGACCCGGACACGGGCCACTACAACTTCCGCGCGGGCATGATCTGCTCGGCCCTGGGCTGGAACGTCGCGTCCAAGATCGGCCTCAAGCTCCACGAGATACACCAGCCGATCCCGGACTACAAGGAGAAGATGCAGTTCAGCATGGACCGGTGAGCCCCCCCCTCTGAGTTATTTCCGTTTTTAACCCCTTTTCCCCTTCTCGCCCCCTAGTTGAGATTGTGTTTTTGCTAAATTCGAGGTGCCGTGGTAGATTCTTCTCCAAGATGCCCGCGAGCAAGCCCATCCAGCGCGGCTCCTGGGGCCTCGAGGTGGACCAGCCGCTGTACATGCCGCCGGGGGACCCGCACGAGAGCTACCGGGACTACCAGGACCCGAACCTGTCGCGGTCGCGCGTGCACCTGCGCGTGGACTGGCAGACATTGCGGCGTCTTCCGCTCTCGGGGGGTATCGTGTTCAACTTCAAGGCGCTGTTCACGCCGCTCGAAGAACTGCGGACCGAGCCGTATATACCAAGCCTGATGTTGAAGGTGCTAACGGACGGGAAGGAGAGCATGATAAAGTACAAGAATACCTGGCATACCGAGCACGTAGTGATCCCGGCCCTGAAGGAGTTCGAGAAGGAGCAGGTCGAGAAGGGCGTGATGGAGAAGGATTGGGAGCCGCATACCCTCGAAGATAGCCCCTGGTTCCCTGGGTGGCAGGAGAAGTGGCACGCCCAGCAGGGGTTTTAGCAGCCCTCGGTGGAAAATCGGGCTCGTCGACAGCATGGGAGGAAGCGTTGTTCAACAGTACCACGCAGGAACCTGTGACCTAAAATATCAAAGAGGGTAAGAAGCGCTAAAATTTGATTTTATGGCGTTTAGGTATTCTACAATATATCAAGTTCTTCGAAACCCCGTCCCAGTAGAATGCTCTGTTTAGGACTATAACGAGTTCACTCTATCAGAGCTGAGGAGACGTAACTCTCTCTTTTTAATATATCCGCTGTATTGATGGGCTTGCCTAGGAACGACGTTCGTGTTGAAGTCAGGAGCACTCGACCGCCACATCCGCTATATGTACAGTCCAGTTGAATATATCCAAGTAGGCCTTATACGGTGATTTTTCCCGCCTAGTTCAACCTGCATTTGCTCGCCCACCGCCAGCGAAGCAACGTTGATACACCAAGAAGTTGAATTCGCATATCGCCATGACCCATGAATCATAAGCTCCATCTATATAAATCCAGGCCGGGCCTCACTGAAACGCCAGGAGTTTTCGTTTTTCTCGGTCATTGGGACCTCGTAATACCTTCTTTTTTTCCCTTCACGTCATATAATATTTCGGCCCTTCACCACCTTGAGGCACGGCCCAGTTAATGTCCTGGTGAGGTGCCTTGATATCGCACGTCTTGCAGTGAATACAGCTGTAACCAACGTTAATACGAGAAAAATCAGGTGAATAACTGACCGGGAATAGGGGGTGGATTAATGCTGGAAGGTAATCCGAGTGACTTACTTTTGAGCGTTGATTTGAAACCTCACTCCGAGTGGCTTTGAATCATCTTCGACATATTCGTAGACACCGGCAGGGCAAAATCGGTTCTCCAGACCTTTGTAAGTAGGCCATGTTTCCTGGGTGTGGCGATCCCAGTCCTTGACCTGAAGATGGACAGGTTGGTCTTCCTCGTGATTCGTGCCCGTCCGCGAGACGCTCGTTAGAATATCAAACGTGATCTTTCCATCGGGCTTGGGGTATTCGATCTTCGGGTATGAGTCGGCGGGCTTGGTGGCGCCATGATCGGTATGCCTATGCTTCAAAGTCCAAGGTACGCGACCTTTGAGAACGAAGGCCTCCAACCCGGAGTACAGAACACCACCTAGGGCCCCCAAAGGAGTCTGGAATGAAGGACGCATGTTTCGGACCTCTTTCAATTCCTTCCAGACGTTAGACTTTCGGAGGGAATCCTCGTAGCCGTACAAGAAGACAGACTCCTCGCTTCCTTCGGCCAGTGCGTTCCAGGCCGCTTCTGCAGCCAGCATACCCGTTCTCATGGCGTTATGAGTACCTTTAACCTGGGGGACATTGACGAAGCCGGCAGAGTCGCCGATTAGCGCGCCTCCGGGGAAGGCGACCTTGGGAATCGATTGAAAGCCACCCTCGCTAAGAGCCCTCGCGCCATAAGAGATGCATTTACCACCTTCTAGGACGGACCTGTAAAGAGGGTGTTGTTTCATCTTCTGGAATTCGCCATAGGGGGATAGCCACGGATTCCGATAGTCTAAGGCTACAACAAGCCCGATGCTAACCAAGTTGTCGCCGAAGTGATACAGCCAACCACCGCCGTACGTGTCCAGGGGCAAAGGATATCCCATAGAATGGACGACTTCGCCTTTACGGAATTTCTCTGGTTGGATTTCCCAGACCTCTTTTACCCCAAGCCCGTAGGTTTGGTGTTGGCTATCCCTTCTTAAGTCAAACTTCTTAATAACTTGTTTGGTCAAACTCCCGTGGCATCCCTCGGCAAACAAGGTAACTCGGGCGTGAAACTCCATGCCTCTTTCGAAATTATCCTTCGGTTTCCCATCTCTCCCTATGCCCAAGTCATTTGTCGCAACACCGCGAACCGAGCCATCGGGTTTGTAAAGCACCTCAGACGCGGCGAAGCCAGGGTACACCTCGACGCCAAGCTCTTCCGCACGTTCTCCCAGCCATTTTGTGAATTGATTTAAACTGACGATATAATTACCGTGGTTGTGCATCTGGGGCGGCGCAGGTAGAGGAACCGCACTATTCTTAGTCAAGAACCTCATCTTATCCCCCGTCGCAGGCGTCGCATGTTCGAATCGGTTCTCGTTCGCTTCGTCCAGCCAGTCGGGGAACAGCTCTTTGACCGCAACCGGATTTATTACAGCTCCAGATAAGATGTGTGCACCAATTTCACCAGCCTTCTCCAGCAATAAAACCCTGAAGTCCTCATTACCGTTCTCGTTGGCGAGTTGCTTCAGACGTATCGCAGCGCTCAGACCAGCGGGACCTGATGGGCGTTGGCCACCATTGTCAGCTTCAACGGCGCGTATGCTAGCTACAGTATATTACTCACCACCACCAATAATGCAAACATCGACCTCATCACTCTCACGCTCGATGGTCTTAGGATCGAAGCTATCATCGACGCTAGCTAAGGGCCTCGAGCAGGTTGTGCTGAAGGCGCGCAAAGCCGGACGAGAAACATGAGACCATGTAGCAGCAGTATGTCTTATTCGAGGTGCGATTACGGAAGAAGAGTACGAGGCTTTATATAATCTTCTGGGAACGTTCGATCGTATCGACGAGGCGCCTCGTCGTGTGAGAGTATGAAGCGACGCCGAGGCAGACATTGTGAAGCCCTTATCTGATATCCCACCGTCTAAGCTACCTTCGTGTTGGAGACACACCCCTCTCTGTTCGTCGTCGGGGTAAGGTTATTACTTGTCACCTGGAGTTAGACGCCATAAGTACGAGGGAGGGTATCGTCAGGGACTCAAAGTCGGGCTACCAATGGGTGAAGGCGAAGGTACAAAAGATCCTCTTAGCCGGCGCAACGTGATGATGATGGCCAGGTCCTATGATGACATCAAATTGAATTTTGTGGTTTGCGGAGATTGACCGAGCTGCCGAGGTTGCGCTGGTCAGTTAATGGGCAAGAATCATTGGACGAGAATCATGGGACAGAAGAAAATCGAGAGGAAAGGGAAAGCTAAGTTAAGGTTCGACAAAGCCCGCTGGAAGCCGCTTTAGGCCGCGTTCGGAGCTCGGTCTCGAGCCTATCATCGTCTCGTGATTACACAGGTAGGACCCTTTGGGGCAAGTGTGGCTGGAGGGAGACGCGCGGGGTGAGGCGTGGCTAGTTGAGCTAAGACGATAAGATAGACGCAATCAAGCCACCAAATGATCTATACGTACGGATGTGGCTTTCAAAAGTTTTGTCCATAGGTAAAATTGGCTGCCAGGTGGTGGGTACTGTCAGCCACCTGTTAGGTCCGGCAGCTGATTAAGCAATTGACAATTAAATATTAAATATAATAGCTTTTTTTTTTAATAGTTAATAATAGTTTTTTACGATAATAAAATTCGTACGAAATTAATATTATATAATAAATAAAAATAATTAATATTTAATAATAAATATTTTTCGTATTAAATATTTAAATTATTTTTAATTTTATATAATAATTAATAAAAAATTTATATTATATAAATACGAATTTAAAATAATTATTAAAATTTTTATTTTATAATATATTAATTATAATTATTTTAATAATATTTTTATTTTTTTTCGTACGAATTTTATTTTATTTAATATATTTTTTTAATATAAATAATATTAATATCGTTATACGAATTATTATTATTATTTTAAAATTTTTTTTTATTAATTATATTAATAAAATTATTAAAAAAATTATAAGTTTTAATATTTATACGTATAATAAAATTTATAAATATATTATTAAAAAAAATTTTAAATTTATTATAAATTTTTTTATTATTAAAAATAAATATTTTTAAAATACATTACGAAATAATCGTTCGATAAAATAAAAAAATATTAAAAATAATTTAATCGATAATATTAATAAAAATCGATATAATAAAAAAAAAATTATTAATAATTATTTAATAAATTTATAAATAAAAGTCGTACGATATTAATTATTATAATTTAAAAAAATTTTAAAAAAATTAATTATAAAAAAATAAAATTTATAAAAAAATTAAATTTAACGAAAAAAATAAAAAAAATAAAGTTAAAATAATGTTTAATTTATAAAAATTAAATTTTCGAAAATTAAAAAAATGTCATTTAATCGAATAAAATTATAATAATTTTAATTTACCGTTAAAAAAATTATAAAATTTAAAAATTACCTTTTAAAATAATAAAAAAAAATTACATTCGAAAAAAATAAAAAAATTACGTAAAATTTATATTTTAAAATTTTTTTACGTATAATTTAAAAAGTTTTTACTATTATTAAACTTTTAAAATAATAGTCGAAAAAAAAAAAATTAAAAAAAAAATCGAAAAGTTTAATTAAAAATTCGAAGTTATTTTAAAAATTAAATAAAAATTTAATATTAATATAAAATGTTTAAAATTTCGTATAAAATTTAAACGTAAATTAATATAATAATTTAATAAAACGAATAAAAAGTTTTTTTGCGATAAAAAAAAAATATCGATTAATATTGATATTATAAAAAAATTATCTTTAAAAAAATAATTTTTTTTATTAAAATTTATACTTAAATACGCTTTAAAATAATCGTATAAAAAAATAATACATTAATTTATAACTATTAAATTTAAATTAAAATATACGATATTTATAAAATTAAAAAATTACTTTAATATTTTAATTCGTTAAATTTAAACGTTATAAAACTTTATTAATTATAAATAAAACGAATAATTATTTTAAAAAAAACGTTTAAATTTAAAATTTAAACCGTATAAATTTAAAAATATTATTAAAATTATTTATAATAAAAAAAAATTTAAAAATAAATTAAAAAAATATTAATATATATTTAAAAAATCATTAAATTAAAAAAAAATAATAAATATAAAAAAAATCGAAACTTATATAAATAACGTATAAAAAAAAAACTTATTAATATTTTAATTTTTAATAAAATATTAAATATAAAAAATAAAGAAAATAATAATAATAATAATAATAATAATAAAAATTAAAAAGTTATATTAAATAAAATTAATAATATTAATTAATTAAATTTATATAAACGTAAATAAAAATATTAAATTTTTATAAAAAAATCATTATAATTTATTATATAATAATACATATAAATAATTTTTTTTTTTTTTATTTCGAAATTAATATTTATTTTTTTTTTTTATTATATTTTAATATTATAAATTCGTACGAATATATAATTTTATTATATTTTATTAATTTTATTAATATTTTATTAAATATTATAATAATAATAAATACGTACGTCGTAATTAACGACGTAATTAAACATTTATTCGTCGATTAAAAAATCGAATTTTTATATATAAATTATTAAATTTTCATTTATACGAAAATTAATATTATTTTTAAATCGCCGTTAAATTATTTTAAAAAACTTAAACACATTTTTAAATCGTTATACGATAAAAAATTAATTTTTTTATTTTTTTATTTATTAATAATCGAAAATTAAAGCCGTTTTATTATAATAAACGTTAATTTAATATATTAAATTTATTTAATATATATATAATCGTCGTATAAAATTATATATAAAAAAAATAAATAATTTTATATCGATTAAATTATATTAATATTTTATTTATTATAAATAAAAATTTTTCGATTTTTATATTTTATTTTATTTATTATTAATAAATAATAACGTAATTAAATAATTATAATCGTTCGATATTTATTTATATTAAATTATTAAATTATTTCGATAATTTATATATTTTTTATAAATTTAAAAATTATACCGTTAAATATACGATACGTAATAAAAAAAAAAAAAATCCGAGTATTTATATTTTAAAATTTCGTACGAAACGTTTATATATTTTTTTTATATTAAATATTTCGTTAAATATAATAATAATATATTTAAATAAAAAAAAATTAAAAAAAAAAACTCGTAAAATAATCTTATTATATTAAATTAAATATAAATATTAATTATATAAAAAATATTTTATATATTAATTATTAAATACACCAGCTGGCGTGGCAGCTGCCAATATCACGTGACAGCTAACAAGGTTTCCAGTATAAACAAAACTTTTAAAAGCCACATCCGTACCCAGGTACCTATTCTATATGTCTCTAATGAACCGGGATCAGCCAAATCCTTCATCTTTCCAACTCGTCCACAACTCGTCCACAACTCCCGAGGTCAATGGCGTACCCAACATATTGCCGGTCGCGAACTCTCACTGTAGGCGCCACCGAGTAATGGGTGCCGTATCGACATGATCCATAGACGCTTTATCTACGAAGACTACCTAAATACAAGTCACTGAGGAAAACCCGTCGGATCCGTATTGTGTGTATATACACAGAACCGACAGACTAATAATAACAGAGAGGACAAATCTATACTGACCGCATTAAACGAACAAACGCAGATCTTCATTTGGTTACTTGCCATGCGAAAAGAACTTCGCAGGGACTTAAGCCAAGGGAAATCATAGTAGTAAAATAACCAGGTTGATATGACGCTTCTATACGAGCCAGACAAGCGAAATTCCTGGCCCCCGAGAGCGATCGTGAGGATCTGTCAATGCCCTCTCTTCTACCAACTGCTGGACGGCAACCGTACGCGCCTGCGACATTAAAACAAAATCTACAAATTTGTCGAAATTGGCGACCCCTTTGGGTCATTTCAACATGAGCACGGCTCAGGTTGGCCGGTTCCATTTATTGTGTCATCGAGAACAACATCGGCTCTAATACATAGTATTTACAGGGGGAGAGTCACAGGCGCCTGCCTATACCGACTTTATTTAACCCTTGATACCGGTGCATCTCACTTCCACGCAGTTTCTATCATCCCATTAGAACGACATAGCCACTTAACTTCTAGACTTCAAATCGAGATCTGCAGTCCGGTTGCTACTTTAAGCCCTCCACGTATTGGGAACGTTTTCGAGAGACTCCTGGCTGCTACCGGAAGTCTTCTTTCCTCCCGATGGTGTGAGCTCCCAACCCTGTATTATGCCTGCTACCGCTACAGCGCATCGACTTACCATTGAGGAGTAAATCTTAACGCTATCGCACGTGCTCCCCGGCTTTCTCTTTTATTTCTGCGTGCTTTTCCTATTTGGTAACCTGGTAATACCGCGAAACTCCTGTTTTACACGTCTGGGGTTCGTTTGATCTGCATCGTCTAACGTCCGGGGCTCCTGGTGCCGAGAAAATCGAGAGCCTCAAAGCGGCCCAAGACATTTAAACACATTCTTGGCATCTCAAGTTTCAACTGCTGTGATTCCCAAGGATCTCCTAATTGATCCACACAGAGTCTCTCCGGATCTGGAGGTCCAGATCTACACTCTCTTTAACACCGTTCGTATGATCTCCTCGACCGGCGATCTCACTTTACTTCGCCTCGCGTTTTGAGTCGGATGGGGTGTCTTAACATGTTTGGTCTGGGTGGGGTTCATAACCTCGTCAACCCAATCGGAGCTTCGTTTGCATCTTCTCTTTCTCAGGGACTTTTAATATTGCAGATAATATCTTAACTTACACTGATGATGCCATACTTACCAGCATTGTTTACACCTAATAGTAGTTACGATGTGGCCGCCTACCGAAAGAACCCTGCGCATTTACTTGGTCTGATATGCTCATCGACGACGGGGACAGCTAATCCCCCCCGAATTTCGAGACAATTCAATCGTCCATAAATTCTGGCCTCCCCGTGTCGTTTATGCCTGGTTCTCTTTTGTTTCCTCACACATCCACATCAGCCTTCAAAGTCAACCTTTCCTTTCTTGGTCGTTTCTTGTTCTTAGAGGTAAGTCAACTCGACTATAGCATCCGGCCAAAGCTAACAATATGTGAAGCTGTGCTCATACCTTCTTTACTGTATTACTTTTTGTCATACTTGACAACTTCAATTACACTGCTCTTTATTTTCTGTTAGGTGTCTGGTTATACCCTCTTTCAACATGAAGAACCTCGGAACTATCTTGATGGTCCTGGCCGCAGGTGCCTCCTTCGGTGCTGCGTTGCCCACCCAGCCTATGCAAGGATCCGTCGAGGTCCGCGTTCCCCGCGAATTCAGAGGTATGCATCAGCTCATTGCTGTTACGATGATAATACTAACAACCCTTAGCCCTAGATGTCCGATCCCCCAGGAGGAACAAGAACAAGGGCGGTAATGCGGGTGCAGGCGCGGGTGCCGGTGCTGCTATTGGTGCTGGTGCTGGTGCCGCTGCCGGAAACGGAACAGCCATCGTTGATGTGAGCTCTACAACACGTGCCAACCCTAGGTTCTATCGCTAATAATCTCCTTAGGCCGGTGCTATCAACAATGGAACTGGCAATGCTGCCGATGACGCCAACCAGGGCGACAACGCTGACCAGCAGAACGGCGACGGACAAGACAACAACAATGACCAGGGCAATGACCAGGGCAATGACAATGGCCAGGACGACAATAACAACAACCAGGGTAACGGCAAGAAGGGTAAAGGCAACGCAAACGGCAACGACAACGCTAACGGACAAGATAACGCCAACGCCCAAGACGGTCAACAGGGCCAAGACGGTCAAGCTGGTCAAGACGCACAAGACGGCCAGGATTCCCAAGCCGGACAAGATGCGGCAGGCGGTCAAGGTGCTCAAGATGGAGCCGGTGCCCAGAACGGTGATGCCGCCGCACAGGATGGTGCCGGTGCTCAGGACGGTGCTCAAGCCGGTGCAGGCCAGCAGGCAGGAGGTAATGGTATCTCGGATTTACTAGGCCAGCTCCTCGGCGGTAACGCCAACGCCGGCGACCTCCTTTCGGGTCTTCTCGGCGGCGGCCAGGCCGGCGGTGCTACCGGTGGTGCCGCTGGAGGTGCCGCCGGTGGCGCAGGACAAGATGGTCTGGGCCAACTCCTCGGTCTCCTAGGGAAGGGCAACTAAGCGCACCCCCCCACACCGCCAATTCTAGGCATAATGGACATCTTGTACAAATTCGGGGCATAGACGGGGGGAAATTGGGGTTATGACGGCTCTCCGGGAAATGAAACGCGGACACGGGGCGGCGTCGGACCTTCTAGCTAGTCTAGACATGTATGATCGAGTGTACTCAACAACAAACATACCAGCGCCGCAGGAAGCCTCTGATATCAGCGCTAGGGGTCGGGTTCGGCGCTCCGATCCGCGCCTATCAGAAAACTTAAACAAGTACACCAATAGAAAGTTGTGGATGTGGAAATCTCTAGCGAGCTCGAGTTTCCGCCGTTTCAGTATCTGTATCTCCTTGTGAAAATGTTGAATGCTTCGTCATGCGTGATTTGTTTAAGTTAGGCGGTCTAACAAAACTAGCCTCTACATCCAACGTTTCAAGTCAACGAGACTGGTCTCCGAGCCATTACCATGCCCGCGCGCCCCCTGCGTATCGGATAATACAGTAAACCGCCTCATTAGTATTACCTATACCTCATAACTCTTAACATTCACATGTGACTTCATCTTATTACCTCCCTCGAAATTTTCATCTTCATACACCCTAGGTGGTTTGGCATGTAATCATCATCGTCATGAAACCCCTACCAGGTAAACCACCATCCCCCGAAACTAGCGGTCAGATTCTACAACAGATAACAAGGAACGGTTCGAAAGAGGAAATCCTAATAATTCAAGTCGTGATGTAATTCCTCCGATCCTCAATACATCCATTAAGATCCCCTCTTCCTCTCTCTTTCCCCCCTAAATAGGCTCATCCCTCGGCTCGATCAAGACCTCGTTAACCGCAACATGCGGGGGCTGGCGGAGCGCATACACGATCGCCTCCGCCACCTCGTCCGGGCGGAGGACTTTCGCGCCGGTGGGCTCGCCGTACTTCTTGATCGCCTCGGCGTCGGTCGACATGGTCAGGAGGTCGGTGGCCGTGTTCCCGGGCTGGACGGAGGTGACGCGGAGGCCGGAGCCGGCGGTCTCGAGGCGCAGGCTCTGCAGCGTCGCCTCCACGAAGAACTTGCTCGCCGAGTACACGCCCAGCCCCGGGAACACCTTGCGCCCGGCGTCCGACGAGATCGCCACGACGTGCCCGCCGCCGCGCGAGAGCATCCCCGGCACCGTCGACGCGAGGCAGTGGAGCAGGCCCTTGCAGTTGACGTCTACGGTGCGCTCCCACTCCTCCGTGTGCACGTTCGCCATCATCGTGTAGTACATGACGCCCGCGCAGCAGACGAGGATGTCGATGGGCCCGAGCTTTTCTGATGCGGTCTGCATGAGTGATTCGACTTGTTTCCGGTCCGTGACGTCTGTCTTCCGGACAAGGACTTTGCTTCCATGGTTGGTGAGTTTGTTCTTAAGGCCTTCCAGGGCATCGGTGCGTCGGGCCGCGATCGCAACGTGGGCGCCTTCCCGGGCTAGAGCGGTAGCAACAGCGGCTCCAATACCCGACGAAGCTCCCGTGACGACCGCAACACGTCCGGCCAGCGGGCCACGTTTCGAGGATTTCGAGGCCCCGTTGACTTGGGTCCGTCGCGGAGCACGGGGCAACCAGCCTCGGGCGCAGAAGTGACGGGAGTAAGTCTCGAATAATTTGCTGTCAATCTTGGGGCGTTCGAGACCGGTCTTGGCGAGAGCAGGGCCGGTTGCAGGATCCTTAAGAACCGTGACCCATTTCAAGAAGTCCGCCGTGGGCATACCTCGACGAAGGATGTCAACAGTGAAGATGTTATCTCCCTTGCTGGAACCCCGTCTCTCTTCCCACATGCGGACCCATTCATCCCATCCAAGCGGCTTTGTGGGGTATCCGAGTTCGCCAAGGATTCCGAAGATCTCCTTCATGAGTATTGGGGACGGATCACCCAGATGAAAGACGCGCTGGTCTGTGTCGGCGAGATCGGCGAGAGACGTGATAGCCTTGCTTACAAAATCAACAGGAGTCATCTCAGCATACCAGCCTTCGATGTCGGGGGCGTATCCCAGTTGGAGAGATTCTACAATCAAGGCATTGAGGAGGTCGTATGTGTTCGTGGACCCGGATGTGCTATGGCCGCTGATAGTTCCGGGGCGATATATCCTTGCTGGTAATCCACGCTTCGCGGCCTCAAGAACCAGCTGTTCCGCCACCCACTTTGTTTGGCCGTACCCATCGACCAACTTCTCTGGCACTTCATCCACAGCTAACATGGCATCTTCAGACCAACCCTCCACGGACGGTGGCAGCACGCCATTAGTAGAAATATGATGTACGGTAGCACCAGCACGGCACGCAAGACGCAGGATCTCCCTCGTACCAAAGACGTTAGCTCCCTGCATGGCGGCATAGGGATACACAAGGTTGACAGTGGCAGCAGAGTGGATGATAACCTGTACACGAGAAGCCAAGTCCTCGAAGGCCTCGGGCGAAAGGCCAAAGCGTTTCCGAGCCAAATTGGCTGGGAGAACCTCAATGCGATCCAGGATGGAGTCGTTCCAGAGCCCTAGGTCAAGGAGATTCTTGCGGATTCGTCCTATTCCGGCAGCGGTATTATCGTTAGCAAGGTCGGCGAATCGGACAAGACATATGACGTGCGCTGAGGTGGTTTCTAGAATGGTGTTAAGCAGGAAGGCCCCCAAGAACCCTGTTGTGCCTGTCAACAATATCGTATCCGCCTCACTCAAACGCTGCATCTTAGCTTCCGAGGGCTTGATCTCGGGTGGAAGAACAGAGTCGGCACGCAGGACGGCAGGTAAGTCAGCCTGCACGGATGCGGTATATCCATCCCGCGCATCACAGACAACTTCCAGGTGCCCCTTAAGCGTTGGGTTTCCAGCAAGGCGGCTCAAAGCCACGGGAAACCCATAAGCGCCGGTGAGCCTCGTTACAAGATCGACAAGGGCCAACGAATGGCCACCCAAGTCGAAGAAGTCGTGCTCTTGCTGCATCACGGACTTGTAAGGTATGTTGAGAGAAGCGGCCCACATCTTTGCGATGTCCTCAATGGTAATCTTTTGGTTGCGTTGAGCCAGTGATGCAGGACTTCGTGACCTAGACGGCGGGGGCAGACTCTTAAGATCGACTTTTCCAGACACTTCATGGGTCGGTAGGCTGTCTAATTCAACCCAGAGCGTGGGAATCATATAATGTGCGAGATGGTCCGTCAGCGCGCGCCTTGCAACAGGACTGACTCCGGAATCGTCAATTTTCACGACCGTTCGATCTCCCGGCTCTTCATCGGGGACGATGTAAGCAAGAAGTTGGCGATCGAGGCCGTCTCCGTAAGCAACCACAGCACAATTACGAACTGCGAGATGCTTGATTATCGCATTTTCGACAGCTGGTGGCTGTACACTATAACCCCTGATCTTAATCATCGCTCCTACACGGCCAGTAATTTCAAGAAGCCCCGAAGGAAGTAAGCGCGCTGTGTCACCAGTCCTATACATTCGTGCACCAGGAGTTGGGTCAAAGGGGTCGGCGGTAAACGCCTTCGCCGTCGCTTCCGGTAGGTTAAGGTATCCGCGTGCCAGGAGCCTCCCTCCCACAAACAGCTCTCCACTTACACCGGTCTCAACCCGGTTACCATCCTCGTCAAGGATGTACGTGTGCTCCGGATCCAGAGGAGGCCCAACCGGAACGACACGGGCTTCGTCGTTAACCATCTCCCTTATATCTCCACACGCAATCTCATGTGTTTCACTGGCGCTGTAGCAATTCAGTAGGCGTGCCTTGGGAAGAGCTTTAAGAGCACGTCGCGCCAGGTCCGTTGTCACGACTTCACCATTCAGCCACACAGTACGCAAATTCGGCACGCGAGTTCCAAGCTGTGAATGTCGGGAAAGCACCGTTGCTAGCAAGGTAGGTGTCATGAGAGTCTCCGTGATGTTCTTCGAACGGAGTAATTCGACAAGAGCAACAGGGTCGTAGCTCGTCTCGTCCGGGACAGTGACCACAGTTGCCCCCCGTAGCAATGGGCGCAGTATCTCCCAGATGAAGAAAACATTACAAGCTACACGGTCACCAGGGTTAAGATCGTTGACCCCGAATCTTAAATCGTACGACAAGACCGCAGCCCTGTGAGGGTTCGCAATCCCCTTGGGCTTCCCCGTAGTGCCGGACGAGTAGGACACGAAGGCCAGCTTTTCCAAGTCATCTTCGGAAGGTAATGGGGGCAATTCCTTGTCCGTCCCGTTCGAAGAAGCAACGCCATTTGTCTCTGTGGTTTTATCGTCAAGGATGATTAAGGGAATCTCAGACCTGATCTTTCCAGCGTGAGCTGTGTGTGTTATCACCACCGTCGGCCTCGCATCTTCAATGACATCAGCTAGGAGACTTGGGGGGTATGCAAGCTCGAGAACCAAGAAGGCCCCGCCCGCACGATGCGCAGCAAGGCAAGAGATAACATAGTCCGCGCTTCGACCGAGTAAGACGCCGACCAGGGAGTCCCGGCCCACCCCGTCGCGGCGGAGCCGAGTAGCGAGTGCATCCACTTTACGGTCGAGCTCAGCATAAGTCAACGTTATAGGCCCGTCTTCTAGGGCAACGGCATCGGGGGTCGCTTTGACCTGGCGGAGGAAGAGCGCTGATAAATCTTTACTAGTATCGATGATAGTCATCTTGCCCGGTCTCCAACAACCTAATCCCGACACTGACACCAACAAAGTCCGACTGAGGGCTCGAAAGTCCGGTTATGTGAACTATACAGCACACCCTCAGAACAGAGGCACGTGACCACTTATATTAAAAGAGACGGTCTGACCAAGAGCTAGAGAAGGCTAATAAGAACCAAATCCGTGGGTACGGGATCAACGAGATGCAAGGGAGGCCCGGTAGTGCGTTCTACAGTAATAGAGGATTGCTCGAGTCGGTCCACACTCTCGAACGTGAAGAAGGAAAGTTCGAAGAATGTGTGTATCTAAGAAGCTGTGGAGAGATAGTGGGTGGCGTTTATCGCAGCTACCTTAGTACGTACATACATACCAGGAACGGCGCCGTTAGCGGAGCTTCGTTGGAACTTGTTTCCGTGTAATCGTCAGAAGTCTAATGGAAGCCGAGAGAAAGTAATAAGGTACCTACCTACCTACATACAGAGAAGCTTGAACAACAACAACAACAACCACCACCTTACATATGTAACTAGCGGTGACGGGGATTTGCTGGCTCACCTAGCTCAAGGACACGTTTAAGAACTATAGATAGAAAAGACAACGGACAGATAGGACGGATCCAAAATACAGCTAACGCACACCGACATGGCTTATTCTCGACTTGTTTGGGCCCGGCTCGCAGCTTGCCATTGTCATCTTGCAAAATACCTATCTATGTACGACGAATGAGCGGTATCTTAGCCAATACGTAATATAGGGTAATAGATCGGCTTGAGGGTCTATCTTTAACTAAGGGCGGCGTCCCCAATTCGCCTCATGCCTGCTAGATGCTGGGTAATGGGTCTTGTAGATGTGTATACATGCTAGTATGAAGTAGACGTGGGCAAGTCGTCGGCGAGTATATCAGCCACAGGCAGGGATGGCCAGGACCAGGGACATCGTCTTCCAAGCGAACGGTGAATGGACACGATTATTCAAATTGGACTGCGAAAAAAGTCTAGACTTTGTACCTAGTCTAGATAAATCTGGTAGGTCTAGAAGCCTCAGCACCGTCCGAGTGGGAACCCCCACTCAATCACATCATCACTTTAATTTTTTTTTCTCCTAGGAGCACAAGTCCAACGGGATGGATCTCTCTCACTCATCCCACCCCCACCCAATAATATACCTAATATCGCACCAGCCCCGATTTCTGCAAGCTGCCGCACACCGACGACAATCGGAGCCCATTTCGGTCGGAGCTACGTTCACCAAACTTACCTAACACAACGCCGGCCTCGTGTATGAACAATGTTTAATTTCGATCCGCTCATTGACATGAACAATTTCCGAGCGGGACGAACATAGATTAATACTCTGCATAACCTGCAGGATCTAACACTCATTAAGACGGTGAACTAACAGAGACGGCACTATAACTAAGCGTTTTCACAATAATAGGGAGCCGAAAACTCCTCCGTTCTGCCCCCCTACGAGTTTCCAGAACCATCCACGCTTTAGTATCGTTCTATAGTATATTGAAGCAACATAGTCGGGAACAGGTAGCTGGGGGATCCAGGCTTATCTTTACCCTGGTTTACCGTAGCTTTCATCGAATATATTGGTAGACATCGGACGTGACATTGCCGCCAGTGTGTTACAAGGCCTCCCAGATACAACTTGATCGGCTTCAACTTTTAACATTGAGAATGAAAATAGACGACCGGTCTACTATTATTACCCACTCTTCAAAGTAGATTAGCGTTGCGTGTGAGTTACTCATTGCCCAAATTTCTCTATAACACAAGTATGTTTAATAATAGAACTGTCAGAAGATAGTGTATGCTCATCGCGTAACGGATGCACTTCAATACGGAATGGTCTGTCTAAGTACCATATTGACTTAAATATTATTTAGCCATCTCGAGGCTTCTCAAGTACAGCAGACGAATCAAGACTCAATGGAGGGAGTTAGTAGCATTTCATTGGAACAACTACAGCCAATTAGATTCAAGCGGTTCAAGTCGTAGCTAATCGGCAGTTGAAGAGATACGACAATCATCAAATATCCACTGTTAGGAGACTGCCTTGCCTCTCCCATGTTCATTATAAATGCATAGGTATATATGTAGAGAGTTTCAGAGTCTAAGAGCAACATCTATCCAGAAAATGTTGCTTGTGACTATTGGCGGATGGCCAGCCCTAGCTTACATAGTAGCCCATTTGGTCCCCACAAGTATTAAATATTGAATTTGCATAGTTTCAATAGGGTCACTTTGAAGAGAGATGTTAAGACATTAACCTTGCTTTTAGGACTTGTCCTTGGATTTTCAGTGATATGAAATGGTGTTCATTTAACCTGCATGTATTCGTAAGAATATTCACATATGGCGTTGTTAGATGTTCTACATAATATGTTGTCTGCAGTTTGGGTTGGGACCGTTTTGTGATGTCTCTCACAGGTGTATGCAAAAAGAATGTGTTAGTACCCGGTTGCTAGTGTAGAGACCCTCGGCTGGTAGAAAAATACAGTGTGCAGGCACTGTCTACTTGAGGCTACTTGCATGTCCAAGCCGCAAATTTGTGCAGGCTGCATTGTCTGACCAGCATTGTTGCATCAGGTGATTTAGGAGTACCGAGCGCTTGCATCCACCCACCCCCCATGCCAGCCCGGGCGGCCAAGCCTCCTAGGATTACGGGGATGTCGCGTCCTTGCGGTCCAGCGCGAAAATTAGCGCTCAGGCAGCAGCGGTGAGATAACTTTTGTGGCATCTCAGATACGAACTTGGGCCCCGAATGGATCTGGGTTTTTAGATTTGTTGGAGAAGTGCGATTGTTTCCCAGGCATTATTGGATTCGTATACTCACTAGGACAAACGCGCAAAGCATGTGTTAGATGCGTGAAGCAAGCACGCCGACCGGTGCATCGAACTTTGTGCAGAAAGGTTTACAAATGAGTCATACATGAACGCCAAGAAGGGATGCATAAGGAATTTTATTTCTTTTTCTTTTTTGGCTGGTATGGGGATGACGCGGGCTGGTATGGCTGAATGAGGCTGTAGGCTGGGGGAATATTTCCTTGGAAAATTTTCTTCCCTTTCAGAGACACAATGCAAGTGGCAACCCAGCAGGGATCTCCCAGGAGGCTACTTTGTGCACTAGGGAGTGGTACCGCGTTGTGTGCCGACAGAACACGAAACGGAGATAATGGCCATCAAAGCAAGGGGTGTGAGAATAAAGCGTTGGTAGCCGCGTTGCTCGGTCTCCGGCCAGTCTACGTACCTGGGTAGTTTAGGCGATAAGCAACGCGCATGGAAAGGGTATGTGCAGCCTGAGAGCAGCATAGTGCGTTTGGCGAAGGAGGCCTTCGTTTCTCAATGCCACTGTGTTTGTCATTCTCAGGATGCGAGAAAAAAAAAAAAAACGAAGGAATCAGCAGGGAAGAAACGAGAAAAAAAAAATTAAGGTGGAAAAGAAAAGAAAAAGGTTGGCTTAGTTTGCGCCATTCTCCGATTGCGGTAGCGGCTGGTACCTCCGAAACCACCGAAATGAGACCTTCAATTGACCCACGAAAAAAGGATCGTCCTTAGCCAAACAAAGAAAGAAGGGAAAAAAATTAAAATTTGTAGGATGGTCGAGTGCGACAGCAACACAACCCGACAATCTGCCATCCCGTGTCTAGTCGTAAAAGACGGAAAAGAAAGAACTTGTTCGGACACGTAATCCTCCCAAGACCCATTGTTTGGGATTTTCCATTCACCATAGAAACCAACTATGAGATCTTGTGGAGTTTGTCTGGCGGAACCCGAGAAATACTCACCAAGCGTCAACCAAAACAGAAAAAGCATAAGATAGGGGTAAAAAGAGAGGAGAGGAGGCGTTGTGTGCGCGTTTCAGGGAGTAAGAAAGGAGGGTTAGGGTGGCATGTAGTAGACCAAGCTTGTAAGGGTGTGGTTGGGGTCTAAAACTCCATCTGCTCACACCCACCCATCAAGATTTTTTTTTCGCTTTTATTTTTTTATTTTCTTATTTTATTTTTCTTACACGGGAGCCTAAGCCTGGACTGGTGGCTGTCCAATAGCTTAGTGCCCAGTGCGAGCCTTAGCCGTGGACACTGACTGACGATGCTTCTGCGTATGATGGGCAATGTAGTCGACCGAGTCATGCATTGCTGCGGCCACGAAAGAGTAATGGCCATCCCGTTAAACAGTGATGTCGTGTGTATCGGGGGGTGATAGGGACTCGGGAGGTGCAAAGAGTCTTGATGAGGATTTATTGCTATTGAATAGGATTGGGGAAAAGGTCTTGAACACGACCAGAGAGTCGGCAAGGTGATGGTGGGAGGTTTAGTGGGTGAATTAGTGATGACGGGGAACGTGAGAAAGACTTGGTCAGAACTTAGAGTGACGAGCAAGGAAAGAAAAAGATTAGGGAAGATAAAATAAGGGGCAAGCGGCGAGACGTGATTGGGCAGATTGATGCTAGCGCTGCCGCTAAGGGTGGGAATCAAGGAGCAGGAAGTTGTGGGTTCCCGCCACACTGGGGCGTATCTTCCCAAAAAGTCAGTGCGCACTTACACGAGAGCGCCTGCTGCAAAAATTATAAATTGGCCGCCTTCCCCTCAAAAAGGTTTGGAAAATTCTTGCGCGCGGAAACCCCGACCCCGAAGGTCCCCTCTTCTTATCTCCCCCTCAGCCACAAACACACCTGTGCACGAGCCACACGTAACCTTTGTCAGCAATTGCCTGTCAACCACTTACGTCTGGCACTCCTAATAATTTTTTATTCACTCTCTCACCACCGCGTCACTGCCGTCGGACCCACATTCACTTCTGACAGTGATCGAGAGAGTACGTACCTCTAGGACCTTGCATTATAAAAGAGCTGCACCGCCTCATCGCCTCGTCGTCCCGCATAACTCCGTTTCCTCGTCTCCCCTCTCTGCCATCCCTCCCCCCACTGCATCACATCAACGTCATCTCGTAGCCCATTCACTGCACTGCCGTCACATCCCGTCCGCGATTTGATCATCTCGTCAAATCTTGCTCTCTGTTTGCGCTTGTTCGCTAAACTAGGCCAATAGGCAACAAAGCAACTAAACGGTACCTTTCTCACGGCTGGTTCCTTTGTTCAGTTGCTCCGCCTACTTTAGGACTCGAGCAAGTCGCATAGGGCAGCGTATCTCCCTTTGCACTTCCCATCGTATTCACACACACCCCTCGGGTTACGGTGCTCTGTAGCCAAGAAGATAGACGAACAATAGACACGAGTATTTCCAAGAGAAAAGCAAAGAAGAAAAAAAGGCTGAGGACTTCATCTTCCTTCGATATCGTCGTTGCGAGAAACCGAGTAACTCCCCTCATCGTCGTCGTCGAATCGCATCAAAGATCCCTCGACCTCGACCACCACTCGTGTATCTTGTGCTTCGCATCGGCGGAAGGAAAGCTCAAGAGAGTCTTGACATCTGATATCTACCTCCCGCGTGTGTGTGTGCCTGCAAGTCGACCGGTCGAAAGATCTGACGACTTCGTCATCGTACTAGCCTCTATTGTGCTGGGGAGACATTTGCTTGTTTATCTCCTGCACGCTACTCGGTAAGGCTGACTTTATTTCCTTTTCCTTCCACCATCGTCACTGTGTTATGGGCATTCCTCTGTAGAGTTGAATTGAGGTTGAGCCATGGTTGGTTGCCGGTACTGGCGTCGGTCACGACCAATTAGCACAGTTGCCTCAGATAACTCCCAGAAGCACTGTTACCCGGCACCTGACTCAGCCTCGCGTTTGGTTTGTTACTTCGTTACCTCGTTACTGTGGTTGCCCCTCCATTTCTTGCCTCTTCGTTGCCCCTCCATCGAGTCACTGACTCCCTGCCTGGAAATACTATTTAAACAGGCCCCTCACCAGCCTGTTCCAAGTTTTTTTTTATTCTAACCCATGCCTGCTCAACCAGCCTGTGCCTCAAGTATTCTCGGGGCGTTCGTTCACTCGTTTGGTCTCTTGTCTAACCACATATCTCTCTAGGTTTATCACTCCGATCACATTCAACTGAACAAGTACCAGTTCCTTTGAACGTGCATCTGCAAGATGGAAGGCATCCAAACCCACCCGTCTACTGCCGCGCAGGCTAAGGCCTTTACTGCGCCGGGCTCTCTCTCCTTCCCCGGAGGTGCTGGTGACCTGACCCCGCCCTCGTTCGATGCTGAGAAGGCGAACGGCCAGAGGCCCGTCAATGGCGGCCCTCAGCAGGCTGCTAACGGTACCGGGGTGACTCCCGCTACACCTGCTGCTACGCCTGCGGCCGTTCAAGGCGGAAGTGGATTGACTCCTACCTTGCAGTATGTATAGCCTGCATTGTTTCTGTTAAGCCTCTAGCTCACACCGCATAATAAAGGAACATCGTCGCTACGGTCAACCTTGAGTGCCGTTTAGACCTAAAGACGATCGCACTGCATGCCCGTAATGCAGAGTACAACCCTAAGGTAATAAGGATTTTGACATCCTCATGTACATATTGCGCTAACAACTTTAGCGTTTCGCCGCTGTCATCATGCGAATCCGCGAGCCGAAGACTACTGCCCTAATCTTTGCCTCTGGCAAGATGGTCGTCACTGGTGCCAAGTCTGAAGATGACTCCAAGCTTGCATCCCGCAAGTACGCCCGTATCATCCAGAAGCTTGGTTTCAACGCAAAGTTCAGCGACTTCAAAATCCAGAATATCGTGGGCAGCTGCGATATCAAGTTCCCTATTCGACTCGAAGGTCTTGCGTCTCGCCACCACAACTTCAGTTCTTACGAACCTGAATTGTTCCCTGGTCTCATCTACCGCATGATCAAGCCTAAGATTGTGCTCCTGATCTTCGTTAGTGGCAAGATCGTCCTGACTGGTGCGAAAGTCCGAGAGGAGATCTACCAGGCGTTTGAGATGATCTACCCAGTCCTTCAAGGTATATTAAATATTGGTAGTTGTTGTAACAATCAGTTGCTGACATGTTTTAGATTTCCGCAAGGTTTAAAAACCTCGTCCACCCGGGCTGGTTCGATTACCGACGCACGGACTCTCGGATCTCGACGTTCTGCTATTCTCTTCGGGCCCCATCCGGGAATTGTAAATTAGATCGACCCCCTTTATGATTTTACGACTTCCGTCTTCATGAGTCGTGGTGTCGTCGCAGACACCGATGAGTCTGCGGATTGATATCACTTGTATCATTGTCTTTTTCACACATTGCATTGCAACGGCGTTTAACAAAGGACGGACCTACACTGGACGGAACCAGGATGATTTACTCCATAAGGAACAAAAAAAAAAGAAAACATCTTTCAAGAACACGGATTGACGGCTAGATTGCACCGTGGTACTTTTCGGCGGCATTCGCGCTGGTCGAAGTGCCGTCTTAATTCGACGGAGACCGGAAGTAGGGGGCAAGTGAGCGCTGTACAGTTGGTGGCAGTACGGCGTTGGTGGTGGTTGACGTATGTCATATTGCCAATGGGCAATAACAGTTGCATTATCGAGGGTGCATAATGAGGTGGAATGCGAACCATCTTAGCTTTGAGACAGGGCGATTAGCTGTATGCTCTATGGGATCCGTCTTGACAAGCGAAGTTTACGTGGAACCTTCTGATTCTTCCGGGAGTGTCCTGGGACTTCAACACGGATAGCCATTACCATGAGCCTCTTTAGGTAGAGCATACATCTTGTGCTGAACCAAGTCTTAGTATGCCTTTGCTCAGTTGCATTAAGTGATCATTGCGCCTTGTGTCTTGCAAGTGACGTCTCGTTAATGAATTTCATTTTTTTATTCAACTTTCTTTCCTCAGCTCGTCTTCTAGAATAAGCCCTGGCTCTCCGCCTCTACTGCCATCTTCCGTAACTATGGATTTCCGGACATCACTCACAGATCTCCATTTCCATTTATTGACGTACTTCTCCGGACAGCTCCCAACGATGATATCAACTATTTTATCCCCAATAACCGGCAAAAATTTAAAGGCGTGTCCACTCCCGCCAGTTGCTACGAACAGACTTTTCCAGTACGGGTGGTAATCTATTAGCCAGTCCCCCGTCGCTGTATCGGTATACCAACAAAGTCGGGTCTTGGAGAAAGGCCGATCTTCTAGCTTAAGCCAGGGCACTATCTTCTGCAAGCCTTCCCGCAGGGCCTTCTCGCCCTCCGGCGGGATTTTAAGATCGGGGTCGTCGATATTCGTACGGGGCCGAGAGACAAGTGTGGGGGGTTTTGATCCGGGAATTCCAAGCGGCGGCTTTGAGACAGGCTGCGGGTTCAGGTACCCGTATGCGTGTCTCGCGACTTTGAGAACGCGGTTGCGCGGAGGGATGACGAAGATGCCGGTGGACATATTTAGCATCACCGGAACCTTTTTCAGCTTCTCTTGCTCCTCTTCCGTAATATCCAAGTATCCCAGGACCTGGCCCGTGGCCACGGCTTGCGACGAGAGGTCTACGAGCGTGGGGGTCCAGGCGCCTGCTGCTACGATTACAAGGTCGGCTGACAATGTGCTGCCGTCCTTCAACCGCGCGCCCGTAACCCTCTTCGCCTCGGTGTCCGTCTCCAGGCTCTCGGCCTCCCCGTTCACAAAGGTCACGCGTCCCGTGGCGGCGACTTGCTCGTAGTACCACTTCATGCTAGCCTCGGCGTCGGCCCAGCCACTCCCATCGTTCAGGTACCCCCAAGACGCCCACTCGCCGCCGGTGCCGCAGTACATGCCGATGTACCAAGAAGTCTTGAGGACGCGGATGGAGCTGATGGGGCGACCCTCTTTCTGCGAGAGCGCGAGCGCATTCACCCAACTCTTCTTGGCGTACGCGATGCCGGTAGGAGCGCCATCTTCGCGCACAAGGGGGCCGTCGTTAGCGCCCAGCAGGAACCCGGACTCAGTGTAGCGGCCGTCCCCGCCGAGTTCGCCGGGGTCCGTTTTCCGCCAGTGGTGGACCTGCGCGTCCGACGCTAGGGAGGCGTAAACCGGGTCGGCATAGTCGGCGCGGATGATTCGAGAGGAGTCGATCGAGGAGGCGTCGCGCGAGGGGAAGACGCCGGGTTCGGGCGACCGATCGAGGACAGTTATCGAGGTCGAGGCGAACTCGGGTCGCTTGGTTAGCGCGAGGGCCGTGCTGAGCCCGAACACCCCCGCGCCGATGATCAGGATGCTGGTGGGGGCTTTATAGTCGGTGGTGGGCTCATCGGACTTGATGTTGAGTTTCTGGAGGGCGGAATCGGGAAGCGCGTCAGCCATTGATGCTGTTAGGGACGATGGAAACGAACAAACTCTCCAGCCGAGGAAAAAGTAAAAGAGGACAGATAGGAGGTGGTGCTGAAGTTGAGGAAGGTTAGGTAATGGTCGACATCGGCGATGGTGGGGTTGATAACATAAGGCTATAACAAGGATAATGAACTGTCGTTACTAAGACTCGGGACTGGACTTCTTATACTCTCCGCGCTGCTGCGAATGCAAAGAACAAGAATTTGATACCCCACATTTGCATTCTATTAGGTTAAGCCACGGAGGCCACCGTCGGATCTGATTCGACGGAGGACGTGTTGGTTGACAACGGACGTACATTAGCGAGCTGTGTCTAGGCAGGGTGTCAACAACGCTTAATAGCTCTTGAGGGTATTGGACTGTGTGGGCATGACATCGTGGGCGCGTACGTAGGTAATTATGTCGAGAATTAGGTTTTATGATAACTGATTAATTAGGAGCCACACACACGCATTTATTTCCTGCCGAGCCATACGGCTTATCTGGGTAATACGCCGGATACAGCAGCTTCATGCATTACCCAATATGCTGGTGAGTCGGGATACCTGAGGATTGGTTTTCCTCTGGCGCAAGATCCTCAACCTTCTGTATGTACCTCCGTAGCACATCCGCTGCTGGCGGAGCCCATCTTAGATCCGAGGCCAATAGTTTCCTGTAAGTCATCAGTCCACCTGTATGCTTAGATCTATAATGGATCATCTTAAGATGAAAGTTCTTACATTGTACATGATATTCAGTTCCGGAGGATCCCACTCGGGATTATGATTAGCTGATTCACATGCATAAGGGAAGCGCTGAGCACATCATTGGCCATGGCTAATTTGTTGATAGTTTGTTAGGAGTAGAAGATGTAGTTGACTAAGAATTGAAGGATCCAAGCCTAAATCATTTCCATTCTAATTCGAGCCATTACGATTATTTTGTATAATTGCATAATTGAAGCCGAGTGGGGGTCCCTAGCATTAGCGCAGTATTACCTAAAAGATACAGAGTACCTAGGTATAGGTACCTACATATGTAGGTCCCTGGATACGTCCAATCGCAGTCTCTCGTCGAATGTAGCGTCCTTCAACATTCCTTACTCACAGTCATCAAGAGCCCAACTACGGCTACCATTCGCCCCGTGCTTAATTCACAGAATGCGAAATCCTACGTAGTCGCGACTCGACTTATCCGCCTACCATGTCGTCTAAGAAACTCTCCGACTTTCCCGACGTCGAGGCGAAGCTCCAGAAGCCGTCGAAGCAATCCGCGTTCGAGAAGCAAAAGGCCGATGCCGAGGCCAAACGAAAGAGGGAAGCCGCCGAGACCGCCGCCGTATACGAAAGTTTTGTAAAGAGCTTCGATCACGATGAAGACGATGACGACAATACCGGCCACACATCCCACCAGCAGCACGCGCTTGGTGCTCGCCAGCCCGGTGGCCCTCTCGGTCGAGACGGGGGAAGGCCAATGCCTCTAAAGAGGCATTTCGGTGCCGGACCTGGTGGTGCCTCAGGGTTGAAGAGCGGGCCGGGATCTCTGGGTCCTGCGCCGACGTCCTTTGGTAGCAAAAGGAGGTTCGATACTCAGCAGGGGGTCAATAGGAGAGGAATAGATGAGACCCGAGGTCGGCTTGGATTCCATGATGATGAGAGTAGCGATGGTGGCCCTGCGCCGCGTCATAAAGGGTTATCAAAGGTGTTTGATGCAAGCGACGACGAAGACGACGCGAGATCTAAGGACTTGGCTGAGCAGAAAGCTATAGCAAAGCCGACGCTCCGGCTAGCCAACCTCCCTCCGGGGACGTCACCCGCAGTCATCAAGGCCCTCATGCCGTCAAAGCTAACCGTGGAGAATGTCAAAATACTACCTACTACCGCAGGAAGTGCAGAAAGGAAATCGATCGCCGCCATAGTCACGCTATCTAAGGAGACGCCCGCTACGCACATCGATGCAGCGGTCAGTTCTTTACAGAACCGATATCTCGGCTACGGTTTCTATCTGTCGCTGCATAGGCATTTATCGTCTGCCGTGGCGTCTACCACGGCAACCTCGAGCCTCACCTCTTCGTCTACGTCTCACCCCTTCGGCGCAAAGCCAGTCCCCCAAGCCAATGAGAACAATTCGCACAACCAAGGTGGATTTCATCGCGGATTTGCTCCCCCGTCTTCTTATAATTCAGGCGGAGGGCCGATGAATCGGACCATCCTACATGTCCCGGTACAGGCTCCAAGGGATATCAAGCAGCTTCAGCTGATCCACAAGGTCGTCGAATCCGTATTGGCGCATGGCCCAGAATTTGAGGCCCTCTTGATGTCACGGCCAGACGTGCAAAAGGAAGAGAAGTGGGCATGGCTCTGGGATGCGCGTAGTGAAGGCGGAGTCTGGTATCGGTGGCGGCTCTGGGAGGTTATCACGGGCGGTCAAACCAGGGCTGAACGGCAAGGGAAATACGTACCGCTCTTCGAGGGTAGCCATGCTTGGAGGATGCCTGAGAAGAGCCTACCGTACGAGTATATCACTGCTATTGATGAGTTCGTGTCAGATCCCGAATACAACTCGTCCGACGAGGAGGATTATGAAGATGAACCCTCTAAACCCGTAGATGGCGGCGACAATGACAAAATTTACCTAAATCCACTCGACAAGGCAAGACTAACGCACCTATTGGCCCGTCTTCCTACGACGTTGTCCAAAATACGGAAGGGGGATATTGCTAGGGTAACAGCTTTTGCGATTACCCATGCAAGTAGGGGTGCGGATGAAATAGCGGACATGATCGTGGCAAATATAGTCAGGCCGTTCGCGTTGACTTCCGCGAATCCAGAATACAGTAAAACTAGTAAAGATGGAGAGGACCGTGGGGAGTCGCACAACTCGACGCCGTTCCCCGAAGACACGAGCGCAAAACCGGGCGAAACTCAGGACACGAGTGCCGCAAGTCTCATCGGGTTGTATGTGGTGAGTGATATTCTCTCGTCATCCGCGACAAGCGTTGTTCGGCACGCCTGGCGATATCGTCAACTCTTCGAGATCTCCCTCAAAGAGAGTAAGGTCTTCGAGAACTTAGGCCTGTTATCAGAACGTCTTAATTGGGGCCGCCTAAGAGCAGAAAAATGGAAACGGAGTGTCAAGCTGGTGTTGAGCTTATGGGAGGGTTGGTGCGCGTTCCCGCATGAGAGCCAGCAACTCTTCAACGAAACGTTCGAAAACCCACCCAGCACGAAGAAGGAAGAACCAGTCGACGAGACGGCCAAAAAGGGCAAGTGGAAACCTGTGGAAGCCGGGAGTTTGGCCCCTGTTCAGGCCGAAGGGAAGGGCTTCAGACCTTTATCCACAAGGACGGAAACACGGGAGGATAACGAAGATACTACTGCGATGGAAATTGATGACGTCGATGGCGAGGCGATGGACGAGATGTCAATGGATGAGGAGGACCTGGATACCGATATTGACGGCGTCCCGATGGACGACAGTGAGGAGGGAGAGCCCATGGATGAGGGCGATTCCGGAAACGCCGAGGAGAAAAAGCCCGTTAGCAATGCCACAAAAGATAAAGGCGGCGAGGAGGCTAAGGAGGGGGATGGAGCTGATACCGCCAGATCCAAGCAAGGCACCCCATCTAAGGAACCTTTGGGGGCTAGTCAACAGCCCAGAAGACGCATGAGAGCAGTCGATATGTTTGCAGATTCCGATAACTCCGATAATGAGCGATGATACGATGATGCGACTGACAAAACTAATATTATCCATACACCCATGCCACCGGGTCCCGCCTAGCGAGATTGGGTACCATGTCGGCACGTATAAATTGAATATGGGGAAATCGAATCCAGACACTGTCAAGTCCTAACCGGTCTCCACCGGTTTAGGATTGACTGACATGCAGTCTATCCGGCGATTTAACGTTAAACTTAGAGTCGATCACTAGCTATTCATAACTACAAGCTTTAACCGAATAGCGGCGGGTGAGGCATGGCCTGTAGGTACTGGTTTTGGAAGATAGATGTATCAGAACGCGAGAAACGGTGCCGTAGCCTTCCCGGTGCGTCCAGTTAGGGCGCCCATGAATTTCTAGCTCCAAGTTCTGCCCAGCAGACATTCTAGGCGGCCAAGGCCAACTCAAAGTAATGATCCTCACCTTCAGTAGGCTCTCCGCACATTTGGGGTTTAACAGGCGGTTGAGTTAGAGGTCTAAAGGTCGGGTCACCACCAAGATTAAAGATACCCAATATAATACTATACAAACGGATGCATATAAGTGAAATATGCTATACGATGTTATACCCCTACATTTCCTACAACCACAATATTAGGTGTCTATGAAGACCGACTATCTCGGCCTCGTCGCGTCTAGAGACCGTTGGACCCGGGTATATTTAGGTACCTAACTATCAATCTAATACTGTACGAGGGAAAGGAGAAACTCGACAGGTTTCAGTTTGCTAGCAAACGCAGAATTTATGGCGTGATGTGTATCTTTAGGCACCAAAAATATTGCTAATACCTAAGCCTCTGCTTAAATTGATTTGGAACCATGTGAGCGTCCGGATGTAGAGGTGCGGGAGACGTCATTTAAATAGACCAATTGGAATCGCTCCTAGCTTTCACGAAACTACCTACCTATGCCTACTTTCGGTAATCGGTCTAATCGGTAGCGGATCTAGTTGCGTTTAGACATCGCCTCATTCTAGTATCGTGATCCCGTCAACGTTTGTTTCTATACCTATACAATTATGTCATTTTCGAATATCTCCCCTATATAATAGAATAATGATAGCATATTCCTTCCGGTGACACCTCAACATGTATACAAGTATTACATATTAACCAATAATATCGACATAACCCACCATCTATCTACGTATCAATACTGTCTCGAGTTAAATATTAAGCTGTATATAAGAGTTAACGCCCTTGAGTTGCTGAGATACCAGTCGAGTTATCCACCCAACTAGATATGCGTAAGATATATAGGTATGTACGAAATCGGATATGGATGAATAATGTCAACGTTATTAGACCCCGAAGCTACTCAAATTTTTTTGTGTTCCTACGAAGAGCTTGAGAGACGGTACATGTTGATATCAATCCTAGATACATGGAGATCCATGGTTGGCCGGGTACCGGTTTACTTTTCCTCTCGGTTAGAAGAGCCGCAAGCTAAATTAGCAATGCGCGTACATACTTCGCGGCCCATACGCATATATATATATATATATTTGTGTATATATAGATAACAAAATTGAGGCTTTGGAGGTTGGGGTTCTACGAAACTTGCTGGGGTAAGAGAATGCTATCTGGGTGTTCGGATGGGGGGGGGGGTGAGGAATCAGAAATCGCAGGTTTAATATGCTTAATATTAATATCCCCTTTTACTACCCTTTTACATACTATTCAATCTTTGCTATGGCAAAGTTTTATGCTGTCCAACGCCGGGTACAGAGACACCACCTAACCGCAAGTGCCGAGAATGCCAATGGGGTAGGCAGGTAGGTGAGCAGCTGAAAATTAGGTGATATATGATTAGGTATCTAGGTACCTAGGTTCGTAGGTAGGTAGATGACGTACCTTCCAAGCGACGGGTTCGCGCCGTATTATTTTGGTTTTTTCCTTGTCCGTTTTCCTCTACAAAATGAAATAAAATAAAGTAAAATAATAAAAATAAAAATAAAAATAGCCCAATAGGAAGCTGATGGCTACGAGGTGCAGTAGGTACTTAGACGTGCCTTACTTTTTTAGCCCCACGTTCCCGAGACCGACTTCATGTTTTCCTGCAGAGTGCCCCTCCTTCCCATCAGCCCCTCCATAAAATCATCAATTCGATCTCTTAGGTACCTAGCATAGGTCATTGGATGTAGATGATACGCATCTTCTGCAGTACCTAGCAGGGCCTAGCAGGACCTAGCAGGACCCTTCGAGGCTCCCGCTGCCCCCCGATTAGCGCGTTCCGCAGTACATGGTGCAAGTACAGTAGGGTACATGGTACTTTGCGCTTCTTGGTAGGTCTAACCCCCTGTCCGTAGCGAAGGGGTAGTGAAGGGAAAGTGAAGGATCTAACTCGAAGTCAGCACGATTTGGGAGAAGCAGCCAATCAAAACTTGCTCGTTTTGGCACCCCCCACAGACAACACGACAGTCACCATCCCAATCATCTTTCACTCCTGCTTAATGGCCCTTAACGGCCTTCGACCATTTCCTACCAAAGTAGAGTTCAGGCCAACAATTGTCCTTGATTTCCTGAACCGACTATCTTCTTTTTGCAGTGGGACCTACGCATGCTTCATTGGGGAACACGGCGTGTTTGTTTTGTAGACATGTCTAGACGATGAACGACTAAAAAAGGCAGCACAGGAAAAAAAAAAAAGAAGAGTTACAAAAATCTAACAAGTCACATCCGTCACAAGTTCAACGGTTATCATATTGGGGGAGCACCCGTCACTTACCAACACCACAACCACTGAAGATACCCTTTCCCGGATTTCAGATCTTATTAAGCGTCTGAAGATATTTGACAAATATTAGCAACTAAAAACCCTGGATCCCGGTCAGAGTCCTCTCCCATACCGCCATCTAGACCGCAAAAACCGAGACTACCCCGGAGTGCAGACCTGGACTCTCTTCCGTCTGGTTTGTCCTGTCATCAGCCTCGACGCGAGCACAGGCTTACCTACCTACCCGGGTACCTCCCCTAACACACTGTGGGCTAGGGACGTTACATGTGGGAATCAGACGAGAAACAACTCTTCCCCTCCCCTCCCCTGGACAATCATTCTTCCTTATCGACCATCGCGACATCTCGAGTTGTGTTAGTCCTTCTGGAATTACTCCTGGGAGTATCAGACGTAACTTATATCGGATCACCCTTCGTGGATCCTTTCTCGGACCTCTTCCTCGACGCCTTGATATTTACAAACTCTAACGGACCCCGAAGCACCGACGCCACAGCTCCAGGATTGAGCAAGGACGGGACTGCGTATTTCCGACCTATCTTACGCTGCCCTGACACTCAACTCGTACCTACCCTATCAGACCCGCGAGGCTACCGTTCGGATATAACCTCATTTGTTTGGCCCCGCGGCTTTCGGAGACTCTATCTCTCGTTAGCACATCTATCCGTATTGCCCCTTTCCCCTTCATATCGACCTAAGCCGCCGGCACCTCTATTCAAGCTTCTCTTGGGACATTGCGTTCCCGCTCCCTTCCATCTCGATTCATTGTAAGACTCGAGTTCCACGACGCAAGCCACATTTCCGTCTCATGCCACGACCTGCCATCCTATCTTCCTGGAGCGCAACTGGAAGAACCGCATCGATTGCCGGCGCGCACATCAACTCCTATGAAAGGGATCCCCCCATGCGCCTAACCTCCGACATTAATCTCGGACATCATTCTCTAAAACAGAGTTTAACCTAAGTGTCCTTAAGGTAGTATCTTGTCGAATCTTATATGACCTATAGTGTTTATTGTCCAGCATACTTTCGGGTCTCTGTCGTGTTGGCACCGCCGCACGACGCAGCGCAAGATGCCTATTATTAATGGGCAGAAAATGGCTTGGTGAGTTAAATATGACTTTCTTACCGTTTGCTTGCGCTCGCTAGCTCCTGGGGAGTCTCGGAAGGCTGCAGGTTGTCACGCTAAGTTTGACGCGCCTTTCCTGGCAAACCATCTCCGTTCAGCATTGGGAGCTGGTGTAACCGACGATTTTGCGGCATCTCGGAGGATTGGCCGGGTTCAAGCTGCCGTTTGCTAACTGATATCTTCTCTCGTCTTTAGCGAGCCCTGCATACGAGGACATCGATCGACGAAGTGCGCTCATGCGGGAGACCGTATGCTGCTACCCGTGCGAAAGCCGGGCCGACCGTTGAGCACCTGTCCCCATCCACCGGGAAAGTCGTGCCAGTGCCGGAATGTAACGGCCGCGCTGCCGAAAGGAGGGCCGTGTCGATGCGGTAGTACTCCGTCTAGCAAGACCAACGAAACGCCAGCCATCGTTAAGGCCGAACCGGCTGACAACCCTCCGTTATCACCTACGAAGCAAGCATCGTTCCGAATTCAGAAGACGGCGCCTAAGCCGAACCGAAAGCAGTCTTCCGACGCCTCGGCTCTACAGCGCATGGATGCTAACAGTTTAAACCTGATTGGCGCTGGCACTATCCTGCCACCATCGCCCGCAAACGTTGTCGCCTCTCCCCCTAATTATACCAGTTACATATCACCTCTGCTAAATGAACATCGTTATTATCCCGCTTATCCGCAGATAACTCCCCGCCTAGATAGACGGATGGACTCCTCCCCACTCGCCCTAAATAACGGCATGTCGGAGATACAACCGACACAATCCTCTAGGAATGGAATCTCTAATAACTCGAACCACTCGACGGTTAGCTCTGGCGCGCTGATGTCTGGCGCGTCCAACTCACCCTATCTTACACCAACGTCGAGCAACGGAGACTCTTCGCAAGAGCTACCACTGGAAGGAGCTGGGAGCTGTTGTTCTCAGAGGACACAGCAGCCGATGCAGATAATGCAAGCCCATCAAGCCCATCTGCAATTCCAAGGCTCGCTTCAAGCTCAACCTCATCAACCGACGAACATGATGTCCTATGTACCCCAGGTTACCACAGGCAATGGTCCCATGCCGACTCAATTTCCGCAACAAGTACCGACTCACCAATCGGTATATCCGATGAATCATTTCCCTCAACCCGCAATGTACTCGGATCAGACCATGTTCGGCACCCCACACTTTCCGTTACAGCAGTCCCACTGGGAGCAATTTGCGGCGGCCTTCCTGCCTCAGGTGGAACCGAACGGTAGTGCCCAGGCTTCATACACGAATCACATATGTGACTGCGGTCCTGATTGCAACTGCCTTGGATGCATTAGCCACCCGTACAATCAAGCGACGTGTGAATATATCCGCGAAATCATGGACTTTCAGAACGAGCCAGTGAATGGCAAGGCGGATGCTGGCAATTCGATGCTGGATCCACCGTTAGCAGTGGGTGAGGTCTCGCCGCCGCCAACCCGAAGTCCGTCTGATACGGAATCACCCAGTGCGAATGAGGCGGCTGTATCACCCGGAGAGTTTCTTTTCGTGGACTACGGTGGTGCTATGTGTGGATGTGGCGACGATTGCGCGTGTGTTAACTGCATGGTTCATCGCGACCCTCCCGACACGAAGTCTCATGGTGATCCTCAGGACGAGGCCTCTGGCTAGAGGAGGGAGAGAGGCGTGGCTGTTTTGATAGGGCATGGTCTGGCTTCCGACTGACCATAGTACGTCTTTACGGGAAGTAAGGACGGGTAGATCAACTAATATCCCCAAGGATCACGAACGAAGTTTACGAGCGTCGGTTTATTTTCTCTTCTAAATCGTATATACTTAGGGAAAGGAGTATGTATATACTTAAGAGACGGGATGGGAACGATGTTTTACGGATGAAACTGGGGATTGTCACCAAATTACCTGGTGCCGACAAAACTCCACTATGCGAGCAACGTAACCGCGAATCCGTTGGAGTTTTGATCGGTAGGTTGAGCAGGCGAAATTCTGGATGTGCCGGTGGGCTGTTGTCTGCCAGCACGATCCCCACTCGGTGGGGATCCTCTATACTCGGCAAGGTCCAATCGGCTATCTTGACGTCTTTTCGGAGAAGAGGGGAGCTAGGATTGAGGCCCGACGAATAGAATCCAGCCTAGACCGATTGCGTCTTCACTCAGGTTCCGCGACTCGGAGCCGGGATTGGCTCTTCCGACGTCCAAGGAATCTTCGGAATGTTCATGAGGCTTAAGGAGCAGGGCTCGGCACGAATCTATACGCATGATGGTAATGAAAGAGGTCGTTAGACACGTGATTCAGGAGTTACGAGTTGATAACAAAAAACCTATAAACGCTTCTATAGGTCGGGACTTGGCCTATTTGTGCGTTTGTTTTTTTTTATTTTTCTGCGAGTCCTTACGCGCACTTATCCTGAGATGCGGATGCCTCTCCACTACATATAGCATGGCGACGTAGCTCCGTAAAATATAATTATTGATGTATATGACTCTTATTTTTGGCTTCCCTCTCGAGATTTTATACCGCTAAATCCCAAGCCCCATAGATTGATTACCCAGAAGTTGAAAAGTGATGCTGTATAATGTGGAAAGTGATGCTGTATAATGTGGAATGGTCTATTTATAGAAAGAGGGAAATCACCTAAGATCAAACTATCATAGTAGTCATTTCCACCCTCGTCATCTCGTGCCTCTGATGTACCTCTACCTACCACACAGGTCACAGGTACTACCTATGTACATCAACTAGGCTGCTAGGTCAAGTACGGCTATCAAAATGGAATCTGCCGCTATATAATGATTGACAGGTACCCGGGGAGTGGTGAGAACCTTGATGGGCTTAGTTATGTGGACCGTACGGCCACGGCTTATGTAAGAAACGACGTGTCTCCACATTCCACCGCATGGCGCCTACGATCCCAAATCCGAATCCCCAATCCCGATCGAATTCTCCCGATAGCTGATGGTACCTTACCTTACCTTACCTTACCTTGCCTATAGAGGAGGAGAAACCAACCTATGTATTATTGGCCTGTCCTTCCTGTCCGACCAACGATGTCTTAAAAAGAATAGCGCTAGAAACCCTTTCACTGCGGCTTCGGACGCATACGAATCCTGCTCGATCGCCAAGTCATTCTGTGCGGCTGCCATCGTTGCATCATGGCGGAGCCTTACAGCTACCGGGACCGTGGATTGGGTGACGACCGACGTCATTCGATTCACAAACGAACGAGTGGGGGAGACGATCTCGACGATGTGAAACGTGTCAGGCGGAGATACGATGACGACGGAAGGAAGACTGGGAGTAGATACGACGGTGGCTCGAGAAGGTCGCTGTCACCACGGGATGGGGTGTATCGAGAGGTGCGACGCGAGAGCCGCCACGATGAGTATCGATATTCTAGAGGTGATCGGATACCACGATCAAACAGCTCGCCGCAGAGAGAAGAGAGAAACGGCCGTGATCGAAGCCCGACCGACGCCCCCGATTCCCGCCCCGGCCATCGAATACGCGATCGGTCGCCTTCAACCTCTTCGACACGACACCACCACCGCCCATCCCATCATCACCATCACCACCACCACGCGCGCCACCGCTCCTCGACCCATTCCACCCGCACCCCAAACGAACTGCCCCTGGGCGCGAGGCCCCTAGTCCGCTCTGACTTCGAGGCGTTCAAACCGCTGTTCGCGCAATATCTCGAAGTGCAGAAGCGTAAAGATATCGCCGCGCTAGACGAGAGGGAGATTAAGGGCCGCTGGAAGAGCTTCGTCGGCAAGTGGAACCGTGGGGAGCTAGCCGAGGGCTGGTACCATCCCGAGACTCTCGACGAAGCGAGGAAGGGTGGTGCGGGTGTACGTGGTGCGGGTGCGGGTGCGGATAGGGAAAATGCTGTCTCGGTGACGCCGCCACCACCACAGCCACCACGGCTTAGCGGGCGGGGTCGGGAGGGGTCTAACGGAGCGAGCGACCCGGTGCTCTCCGAGTTGGAGGAGAAAAGGCATAAAGAGGATGACGACAATGACGATAATGATGACGAGGAGGATGAATATGGGCCAACCCTACCTCACGACCACAAATCCGACGCTACGCGATCTTCCAGGCACGGGCCCGGCATCCCGAACCGGCAGGACCTCGCGCTGCGACGGGAGACCGCGGCGGAGGAACGCGCGCAGCGCATCGAGGACCTGCGGTTGGCGCGCAAGGCGGACCGCGCGGAGCAGCGCGCGCGGCTGGACGAGATGGCGCCGCGCGCGGACCCGGGCACGCGCGAGCGCCGGCTGGAGAAGAGGCGCGAGGCAAACGACAGGATGCGCGGGTTCCGGGAGCGGTCGCCCGGCGGCGAGGTCGGCGAGGAGGAGCTGATAGGGGGCGGGGGCGCGGACGACGCCGTCGCCGAGTACAGGCGCGAGAGGGCGGCGGCCGAGCGCCGGAGGACGGACAGGGAGCTGCGCAGGGAGGAGGAGGAGAGGGCGCGCAGGGCGGAGAGGGAGGAGCGGGTTAGGGAGTATAGGAGGAGGGAGGAGGGGACCATGGAGGTGTTGAGGCGGATTGCTAGGGAGAGGTTTGGGGGCGTGGATGGGTAGGTACCTAGGTAGTTACTTGGGTTCGGGCTTGCGTTTGGATTTGGTTTGTCCCTGGGCGGGGGTATGGTATATAGCCCGATGGAAAGGCCTGAAAGGAGTCGGTGTTGGATGTTTTGTGTTAGGGATGTTGGAGATTTGATACCCCCATAAAAGTGTGGTTTACGCATGCTATATTATCAGACTGGAGAATATACATGGTAAATATTACTTAGTGCTATTTACTTCGATGTTGTACCTTTGAAGTTGATATTTCACTTTTTCTTGGTCTAAACACGGTAGCTAGATGGCTACCTACGTTACCTAGTGGATATGTGCTAGAATAATGTATTATTATCATGCGACTTATGAGCCCGTCTAGGTCACATGGATTTACAACAATAATATACTTCAGACGGCTTTTTACCTAAGGAGTGACCTTATATGGTCACATATCTCTACCTGTGCCGTTGAATCGTATTTGAAGCAGAGGTTTATACGTATACCGATGTACCTGGGTAAAAAGGGGGGAAACCTGTAAAGCCTGTTTTACGTAATTGGTGGCACACCCCGCTTTCGCCCACCAAAATGTTTGGCATATATAATGCTCTAACGGCCATTGTGCTCAACAAATTCCCGAAGGTGCCGTGGCAGAGTGGTCTAATGCGCAAGACTAGAAATCTTGTTCCTTCGGGAGCGTCTGTTCGAATCAGGCCGGCATCGTCTTTTTGACTTTTTTTATTATTTTTATCCCCCTTCCGGATAACCTCGAAACATTTCCTAATAGGCATTATAAATTTCGACACTGCTGAAATTTTACTTGTCATTGGCCTTTTATTGCTTTACCTGTTCCTCTATTTCATTTTCAATGTCCAGGCTTCTCAAAATGTACGGCCAGTATTGGTATTAGCACAAGATACTGTTTGTCATAGGCCCCATCGGCCAAGAAGATAGCGAGTAGAGGGCGCTACCAAATAAACTACTAGAGATCAGTACGAGGCTCTGTACCTCGAAGGTAATTCTACGTAGACGAAGCGAGGTAGAAACTACAGCGACTTGGAATAGATTTTAGAGATGTCAGGAGACAGCCGACGGGCTTCGACGGCGATTACAGGGCTAGCCTTGCTAGGGGGCAGCAGACCTCCTGAATAGGTACTACTCGATGTTCAACGCGCGCGTTAAGTTCAGTCCCAGATGAATTTTTTAATGCGAATTAATGCGAATGGGAGACTTGGCAAGGGTATCTAGTAATCCTTATCCGCTCCCCGAGAGGAGACAGCTTTTGTCCCGAAGGATACATGCTAACTTCCTCCCCCCGAGTCCTCCTCGACCATTCTTTTGCGTGGATTTTCTGGAGAATCTTGATTACGAGGTTAGTCCGAGTCATATATACGGGTAGAAGATGGATTCTCGCACTTACAAAGCCATACGGTTGTCGTCGTCGGGCCTCGAGAGTAAACTTTGCGATTCTCGAGCAGTGCAACCGTTGTGAGTAGGAGCTAAAACTTCGGCTTGTTAGAAGCCGCCGACTTATGGGTGTTTTTAAATGAAACTTACTATCGTGTGTCGTTGCCAGAGAACTACTAGTGGTAGTCATGATGTTGGCGGCCATGAGTCGTTGAATATCGAGAAGCGCGTGAAAAACCCTGGTTTGCTTGACTGCGACGATGGAACTAGAGAGACGTCGCTCAGTAGGAAGTGTTGGAAGTGTTGCGGCTACTGGTATCGAATCAAGATCAAACGGGCGGGGTGTTCCTGTTCAACACGGCGCATTAGTGGAAATGAATAAGGTCATGGTTTCAAAAGCACCTAGGTAAGTTTCGCTCACATAGATCAAAGTGCTCCGACCTGTCCAGCCCCGCGGGCGCCCTGGTGGTAAATCTTTCGGATCACGTAGCAGATGCTCAGCACGCCAACCCAAAGGTTAACGAGATAGATTCGGTCGTCGTTGTCAACGAAACCCACGCGAATCATGACCGCGGACGACACGTACGCCCAGATCGAGGCGGCGCAGAGCAGGAGCAATCCGACGTAGATGTCCAGGATGACGATGTCGCGCTCGCGGGGGGCGGGGCGGTCCCTGAAGTAGACTCGGTGGGTGTGCTGCTGGAAGGCGTGGTACGATCCGCCCTCCTCGAGAAGGTACTCGAGGGTGCGGGGGCCGGTGGCGACGATGTACAACGAGACGTAGTAGAGGACGGTGGACAGGAAGGATACGAAACCCATCTTGACTACGCTTTGGTTGCTGTTCTCGGGGTGGTGTTGCGTGTGAGGAAGGGTTGCAGGAGAAGGAGAGAGAGTTGGGAAAGTTTCAAGGTTTAAATACTAGTGTGGGAGAAAAAGAAGTGGCAGAGGATCCGAAGATTCTGCTGGGAGACTCAGCCTGATGGACCGAGTTCGTCAGCTCAAGCTATCGTCCAAGGTAACAGGCGGGAGCCCCTGAGTTACAATAGGAAGTTTAGAGTGTCTCGAGGAGGAACCCGGCCCGGTAACGTCCTCGAAATGAAAACAGTATGAATGAAAGAAGGATGGGGTTGGTTTAAGAGCGAATAAAAATCGAAACGAACAGAATCGCTAGGGCGATATATCGAAGAGCGCCATGTTGGCGAGTACTTAGACTCCTCTATAACGACGACTTATACATTGTACGTAGTCCTATAGTACGTTATGACGACGTGCTCGTGCTACGTACGTCTCTGAACCCAACCCTTTTGACTAAGGCTTTGTCTACAGTGTGATGAAGGCAAAAGGCAACAACCCAGCACTGCTCTCGTTTGAATCCGAGATCTTTGAAATTACGGAGAGTTAGATATCTAGACCAAGAGTAGGGCCTTGGGACTGGTAACAGCCAGTTCCTATATAGTAAGGATATTCCTCTTCTACACGATATCCCACCATAACAAACCATTGACTATCAAGGCCACGCTAGAAAAGGGAGGGGCCCACGATACGCTCACATCTGCCTCCTATTTTCCTAGAGCCCCCTCACTTTCCTTACACTCAGTCGAACGTGTATGTTATAATTGTAGGCCCTATTAGCTAAGGAAATCATAGCATGAGTACGATGACCATCATTGGCGTTTTGAAAGTATTAGATGACAAATTGGATTGACCTGTGGCTCCTCATCGGTCTCTTTCCTCCGCCTTTGAAGGCTTGGTAGTATGTTGTGATTCTTCCCCTATATTTTCCGCTGTTGTTCAGCGATGTGATAACCGGCACTTGGATAGAGGTGCGTTCACGTACGTTTCTACGCGTGTGTACTTGACAGGAGAATGTAGATGCAGAGGAGAAGGAAGTAGAAAGGGAAATGAAAGGAAAAGGAATATAAGAGAAGATAGAGAGGGTGTATAGAGTTCATACGCTTATGTACTTGTCAAGTATGCGGATTGTGCGTAGAGACATCTGAGAACTCGAAGCTACATACCTATCTAACTATATAGTACTAGACTTTCTAACGCTAAAGTAAGAGATACATAGAAAGAGAAGCGAAAACCCTACTAAGTCGCTAATGGCCTTCATCCGCAATAGCCTATCGGAGTGGTTCTAAAAAAGGCTTCCCTGAGCTCTGCCCTGAATAAAATTCCAAGTTACCGCTTTCATATGCCTCCACTTTGGACCTGAAATATTTCTCCTCCTCAACCAAGCCGAGTTCAATAAGTAGGTCGAACGCTGAAAAGTCGACGTCCTTGTCCGATATTTTCTCTATCAACTGTTTGTATTGCTCCGGGCTGGAGAGCCTGGCGAAGTCGGTGATCGCTATACAGACCCTTACCCAATGGATGATGGAAACCGGATCCAAGCTGTTGTTCATCTGTCGAAACTCGAAGGTATGAGTGTTACCGCCAACAGATCCGGCAGGCGTGAATCTGGTGAAACCGACGGATCCTCTTCCGACCGCGTTCTGGGTTAGTATCAAGGTTCTTGATAAAGCTCCGTTACGCGCTTACCTGAGAGAACCCTGATAGGACAGCATAGCTGCTAGTCTCTGAATGTTCCCCGCCCCCCAGAAGAGCCGTATCTAGTTTGAATTGCTGAATCAGTAATCAGGTTAACGTAGGTACGTTAATATATGAACGTATAGGATGCTTTGGGTGAATTCTGGAACTAACCATCGGAGCAGTTCCCGGCCCTAGATTGGTTGGGAGGAACTCGCTCATTTGTAGCTCTTGTTCTTCGCTTATATGCCCGTTTCCAGTGTGTACTGTGTCGGACGGTGGCTGGCTGGCGTGAAGTATTTGAGTAAGAGGCATTCGGAAGGCGTTGTTACGGTGTGCAGGGTGATTTAAACTTAATAGCATCTCATCAACAAAAAAAATCAAAGTAGCAAACTTCTTGATCGTGAGGAGGCTGAATGATTGGTCGCCACGACCAATATGAACATGAGCAGCTGTCGATTGGTTTACATGGACGCGCGTGTTGCGAAGAGCTCGACACACATCCGTTATTCTCCTGATGTAGAAAGCGGGATTGTTGGACCTCATGATTTCCGAGGTCACCTCTGCCCCAAACCAATAATACATTAATTCGAATGGTTGTTCAATCTGAATTGAGCTGTCAATGGCAATACGCCATTGATCGTAGCGGCTGACATTATGGTAAGGGGGGTAGTAGACGTCGTCGGTGCTAAGGCGAAATGGGAAACCACATGATGCTCCGAGGTAACGTTGTAGTTGAAAATACGCATCGTTGTGATTTGTAGCTGTAATCGGTGGACGGGCATCGGATGGGTGAGGGTCTTCTAATCCCCAGAGGAGGACAGGGAGTAGGAATTCTAGTTCAATGCCGAAAGTCAAGGGCCCGCTCTTGTCGTGTGGCGACTCGATGATTGATGCATATTTGGAAATAGGTGAACGATCTGTATATCCAAGCGCCGTTGTAAGCAGCGGTGTATATTCATTATCCATTGTGAGGTATGTATGTAGTAGCGGTGTCTGAAAAAAAAAAGTACGACACTATAGGTCTAATAGGAAGAAAGCTGGGGAGGCGGCGTAATGAATGATTAACGTATTTGAAAAGCCACGATGCTTACTTCTGTGTTAAGTTGGTAGTTCTACAAGAGAGGTGTAGAATGAAGGGCGTAAGCTACGATGGGCAAAAGTGAATCGAGATATGTTTACTTCCTGAAATTAGAAACCGCGTCTTAAGTTATTACTACCCAGGACGATGGCGACTGTAGCAATGGACTTGGGTACTCGAAAGGAAGCCATGATGCCTAGAAGTTGAAGGCAGCTAGCCACCGTCTTATAACTATTCTAATCGTGGGGTAATCGCTGGGGGCGTGAGTTCTTGTGGCCGTCCTTCCTCCGACGGGAGAGTTGACGTGTAGGGCAACGCGTTTGCTTGAAATTGTCATTATTGCTTTAGTTTGGGATTCATAGGCGTTACAAGGCATGGTAGTCCCCCGTTCATCGGCAGGGTGAGGCTACTCTTGCTGATTCTCTCACCCTTATAAGCCGGCGTGAAATCGAAAGTTAATACTATCATCGAAATAACTTGAGCTGCTAATAATTCTGCCATTCGTTTTCCGAGGCACAGCCGCGGACCGCCGTTGAATACAGGAAACTCGGCAGCACTCTTAATGATTAACCTGCCATCTTCTGTAAGCCATCTCTCCGGTCGGAAGGACTCAGCGTCATCTCCCCAACTTATCCTTGACCTATTCATGGCCCAAGTACACCAGAATACTATGGACTTTTCAGGTAGGAATGTGCCATCAGGTAATGTGGTTTCTTTCTCGCATTGCTTAATCTCAAAAGGGATTGGTGGGTATAGGCGTAACGATTCGTAAAAGGTTGCCATGGTGTACGGTAGCGATTGCGGTACGAAGGCGGCCGAATTGACGCTCCCGGCGCCAATGTCATCAGATACTAGGAGTGG
Organism: Pyrenopolyporus hunteri; assembly: GCA_902806595.1. NCBI lineage: Eukaryota > Fungi > Ascomycota > Sordariomycetes > Xylariales > Hypoxylaceae > Pyrenopolyporus > Pyrenopolyporus hunteri. The sequence continues at coordinate 193,006 of CADCXC010000011.1, read as the reverse complement.
CATCCCTGAATTCTCTAGTAAAGTCCTCGCTTCCTTTCGAATGTTCCCAGCGACGCGTTCATGCTGCATGAGCAGGTACATGGTCCATGTTAGTGCTTGAGCAACGGTGTCTCTGCCGGCGGAAAGATAGTTTAAGGCGGAGTCAGATATCAATTTCCGGTTATCACCAAAGACTTCCAATAACGATTGAATCAGGCTACCGGAAACTTCGTCTAGCCTGTCGGGGATTGACTGTGGATTGGTGGGTGCGCCTTGTTTCTTGCTATCTGTATTTATAGCAGTGTCTACGATTTTATGACCAAAGGTACGTATTGTATGAAGCGCCCTCCTAAACTGGAAGCCGGTGAAGGGCTCCGTGATGAACCACAAGGGGTTCTGGAAGCGCTCTGTGGTCGCGCCCGAAGCGTAGTCAAAGGCGACGGTAAAATCATCGTCAGCATGCATCTCCATATCATAAGCCATTTTCCCCATAAGCTGGCTTGTGATTTCGTGGAATACGTTCTGTAGATCCACGACGTTCCCGGCACGTGCTTGCGCATGTAGGTAATCTACGGCGCGACTGAGATACCGTGGAAGAGCGATGTCCGTGAGGACTCTCAAGTTGGAAGTATTAAGAAAAGCAAGACCAGCCTTCCTCTGAGCCTTCCATAGCTCACCGTCGACGTTTATGATTCCACTCCCAAACAAGTCCCAAGAGAGGCGTTTGAAGAAGTCGCCTTTGGAGAAGATACCTTCGTTCTTGAAAACATAGTCGAGGTTCTTGGGGTCGTTGATCACCACGCCTGGAGGTAGGGTAGGTACGCTGATTTGGAACGTCTCATGGCCGAACTGCCTTTCGCATTTGACGAACCAGGAAAACAGCTTCTGCCGCGGCTGAAGAAAGAGAATTCCATTACCTGCTATGGGCAGGGTATTCGGGGGCTTCCTGCCGTTGGGTTAGCCGTTGACCTATGGTCCTATGGCGATATGATGCAAGGGCTATAGCATACCTACCTCAGGGGAATCCCGTTCCTTCGGATCGTAGGCGTCTTGAAAACGAATTGATAGTATAGAAGGGCTCCAAATAGAGAAAGCCACGCTAGCCCGTACCCTTCTAGAAGGGCCATACTAATGACCGATATCTATCAAGAAATGGAGCTGGTGAGTTTGAGGATCTCATAGGCGATTTTCTTTCTTTTTGGCGGATCTCTGGTGTTAAACGTGCTCATGAAGCGATTGAATTAAGGACTATGTGTTAAGAATTAGTCTCCACCAATTTCAAACTAGGCCGCAGCATTCATTCTGCTATTTGTATTTGGAAACCCGTGATAGTCTCCACGGAGTAGAATGAGGAACTATAGAACCGATAATGGCTGCGTATAATATCAAAGTCGAAAGTCAGTTGGACCCACAGGTGAGAAAAAGGAGCAAGTGAGAGAAGCGTGAACTGCTTCTAATTGGATTGCGCTGACGGCGAGTTGCACCTTCCACTTCCCATCACATGTCGTCAGGAGAATCTTTTTTGTTTTATTTTGGCGTTTCAGCCTTACGTCAGTGACGCAACGAATACGCGGGCTTAGGCTGTCCTCTAGGCCCCCTAGCGTACCCCTTGTCTCAGTACGTACTTCACCTAAAGCTAATTGATTGGCTCCAAGTCCCTAGCTCCCTCCCCCTGGAATAACTCGAACATTGTCCGAGGCCCTAAACTCGAAACTCAACAAAAATTGCCAATCATGAAGCTGTCATGATGACGGCAGCAGGGGAAGCTCGACAATTACGTACATGCTCGACTCCGCTGCTCCTCCTCTTAAGCTCGTCCGAATCCATGGGTATTACCTAGGTAGGTAGCTTGGCTTCAATCATCAATTGTGTTTCATTCGCAAGACATACGGAGTATTCCTAATTCCATCTATTATTCTGATCGTGATCCTGTTCGCTCTCAAGTTTGTTTACTCTAGAGCCGCAAGTCTAGCGGAGACATCGTATACGGCAGAATCAAATGCCAACAAATCAATCTACCATCATGGCGTCGCCCTGGATCCCTCGTATGCATCTGTGGGAGATCGATGACCAGCCCTGGTAAGTACCTACCTACATGCATGCATGCGATTGAAGCAAGCCGAAGCCACCAGAGCCATAAGCACTACAAGTCCGGAACTCCGGACTTCAACATCCCCAGCAGCCCATTGGATATGTGTCACCGCCCGGCACGGCGCGTTGGGTCAACAGATTGAGGGTCCAATCCAACAGATCTGCGCCATCTCAGCTGTGTCTCACCGAGCCGCGTCGTGTCTTGTCTCTACAACATGTGTCGGCAGCTACCTACCCAACCTACCTCCTATCTATCGGCTTGGCCAGCCAGCCAGCTCACCTTACATAACCAACCGACCTGACTAACCATGCCCTCGCCCGCAATAGGTTCCCCTCCTTCCTACGCGCATACGTCCAAACGGGCTTGACACACGCCTGGACCGTCCACATCCCGTTCCTGCAGCGCAGCAGTCCCGCGACGATCGTAGCCGAGACCCTCCGGCGGGTACTAGGGGACTCGAGGTCGCGGCGGTACACGTACATCGACTTCTGCGCGGGGGCCGGCGGGCCAACCCCCTTCATCGAGCGCGCTCTGAACCAAGAGCTAGAGCGCGCGGCGACGCACACGGTGCCCGCAACAGCATCCGCCGGCGTCGTCAATGGCGAGAGCCGGGCCGCCGCCGAGAACACGCCGAGTTACGCCGCGGTGGCCAATCCGCGGGCCAAGTCCGACACCGTCCGCGACGAGGATTCCCAGGTCGACTTCGTGCTAACCGATTTACACCCCCACGTCGAGTCCTGGGCCGCCGCCAGCAAGAAGAGTGACCACCTGACGTATGTCCCGCGACCCGTCGATGCCGCCAATGCCCCCATCGACTTGCTGCGCCAGTACGCTGGGAAGGGAGCCAATGGCGGGAAGGGCATATTCCGCCTGTTCAACTTGGCTTTCCACCACTTCGACGACAATTTGGCCCGCGCCATTCTGAAGAATACTGTAGAGACTAGTGACGGGTTTGGGTAAGCAAAGACTCAAACTTGTGGATATTTTGTTTTCCTAAAAAAAAAAAAAAAAAAAAAAAAAAGGAAATTAGGCTAACAAGTGCTTCGTTATCCAGTATCTTCGAGCTCCAGGACCGATCTCTAACGGGCTTATTAACGTGTTTCGCTTTCGGCTTCTTCATCTTCCTGATCGCCCCGCTACTTTATTGGTGGTCGCCCCTGAGGCTCTTCTGGGTCTATGTCATACCCGTCGTCCCTTTCGTGCTCGTTTTCGATGGTCTTATCTCTTGCCTGCGCACTCGTACTGCAGACGAGGTTGAGACCTTGCTCCGCACTTGTGGCGCCGACAGCGACGGCTGGGAAATCAAAAGCGGTAGGGAACGCTTCCTCTGGCCCTGCGGCTATTTGAACTGGATCATCTGTACCAAGAAGGCGATATGAGCGCTGTGGAAACTCGGACCGCAAGAAGGTACTTGTCGACTTAAATCATAAGGAAGGAAAATCACGCAACTCGATCCCTCGTACGGAGGGGTGTGTTTTTAGTCCGTTTTCGCATTCTTTGCAAGAGTATGCATAAGATAGAATATGTACGAATGGTATTCCTTATCGATCTCCCTATAAAAAGACGTTGACAATGCTTTCCCATAATGACCGTTAGACGCCTCTCCAAACACTTCCTCTAGGCAGTACTGCAAACAAGGTAAATAAAAAGAATTCATCCAAAGTTCCGGTCGTTAATTCATCTAGTTAGCCAGCCGAGGTAGTCTACAACAATCAGAGTCACCATGCTGCAATGTGACGTTAGCGCACAATATTCTAAGCATCTGGCATTCGGACGAGATTAGACTTACGCGTGTGGTGCGATCCTCACATAATAGGTACCGAAACCGCGGTAGAAGCGTGTAAGGCCCTCCTGTCTTGCAACCTTGACGAAGCAGTCCGTCATGCTCTTGTACGGGAGTTTGCCATCCGGACCGCGCTGCTGCTTTTGCAACCTCGTCTTGACGAAGTCGAAAGGCAAACTGAGGAAGGAAGCGAAGAAGCCAGCGATGGCACTGGCCGTTAAGGTCTGCGACTGGGGCGACCAGTGGGTGCGCGCTTTCAGCTGTGCTTTAGCTTCCGAGAAAAAGGCCAGTTGGCCTAGGTTAAGCGACATGGCTCGGACTACGGTCGGCGTCGCGCCTGCCCACAGTGCAGTGACACCTTCGGACTTAACGATAGATGTTAAAGCATCGATAACGGATTTGTAGTTCTTGCGCTCGGCAATGGGCTTGAGGCCGTCCGATTGCATTCGGATGAGAGCTAAGTCGGCCGGGTTTCCGATGAAGGCTGCTATGCCGCCAGCCGCAAGGCCGGCGCTCGCTCGCTCGACGAAGCTGACCTGGCTACCCCTCTCCTTGGCTCGGTGTGTTAAGTTCTTCATGAAGGTGTCGAAGAACCCCAATCTCGCTGTGGTGTATACGGCCTGGCGGAGAAGGCCTGCCGAGAGGCCGGTGTATAAGTCGAGAACCTTGCCTTGCGCAAGAATTTCTCGTGTAACGGATAACGGAGTAGGCTTAGGCCCAGTGGCAACGCCCTCGCCGGCAAGTTGTAATCTAACTTTGATCATATCCACGGGTTGGATAACGGTGGTCGCAACCATCCCGGAAATGCCACCGTTGATAAATGGAAGGGCTGCCCGCATTATAGGAGTGTGTAAGAAGTCATTCCCTACGGCCGTGACGGCCTCCGAGCCTTGCTTTCCCATTGCGGACGTCTTAGATCGTGCTGCTTCCGCCGCTTGCTTCAGGGTGTTGGAGCTCATAATTCCAGTCCAAGGACAAGATAGCAGAAAGTTGGAAACTCGTACTCTTAAACAAAGGCTAAGAGCCGTTTAGACTTTATAAGCGATTAAATGCGATACAGAGCTAATTTAAATAAGATTTTGTTAGCAACATGTCTCTAAGTGCGGTTCTGATGCGATCTTAATAGACGAGGCGGCTATGAGCTTATAAGAAACACCGAACCGGGTAGGATACGCCAAAAAGGGTCCACGAGAGCGCCAATGGCTAGCGCACTCAACATCCGCTTGACGACATGGCCGTGGATATGACCGAGGTGTATAGCTGACAGCCAACATGAAATTCGGTTCCACAGGGCGGGTATCAAGAGATACGCAGATGCAGATGTGGACCTGGTCGGGACATATGGAAAGTGGGGTGGCTTTACTGGTTAGACCCCGGGCAAAGGACCGTGTATGTCGGAATGGCGTCTCGGATATCGTAGTCCCCTGCCCGTTCTAGGTCCAGGTGTACCAAGATACGCCAGGGATTGTAGTGAGATGGGAACGTCCAATGGCTTCGACGAGAGATAAGGAACGAAATGGGGAACCAACTTGTGTGACAATGTCTTAATAGAAATTAATAAATCAACCGGACATGGGCGTATATTCACCCCAACTACAAGCTGAGTTGCGGTCCTCAGCCCTGGGTCGGGTGGATCGAAGCAAGCCACCGAGACCGGCAGGATCGCAGGTTGAGCTCAACAGGCGAGCGTGAGCCCTACGTAAACACAGGGATGGGGCGGACGGTGAACGGGGAGATGATGTCAGCCAAAGGAATAATTCCGCCGCGCAACTGAGCAGCTTGGTAAGGCAAGCTCGGGGATTGGATCAGAGGAAGTCGACGGAGGAGTAGCGACTGATTTTACAGAATCAAACGAAGAGCAACACACGATCACCGATACAAGGCAACCAGGAGCAGGGATCCAAACGATCGTGTGGAGGTGGGAGGAGAAAGCAACCAATTCGAAGGAGGGACAGTTGATTTATGAAAGATTCGAAAAGGGAAGAAAGCTTAATGAGCTTGACTAGGCTGATTATATGCGACGCCTAGTACCAATTCTAGTCCTGAACGGACCTTGGCTGAGCGGGGGGGTGGCGGCCTCGGCAATGTTGATGTTGTTGCTAGTGTTTTTGGAAGAAGCAGTGTCGGGAGGTTAATGGATGGTGTGGTGGACGGGAGGCGGTAGGTATTGAAAGTGTAGGTGCGCGTGATAGTACGTACAAAATGTATATGAGGTTCGTCGCTTGGGTATCGCCTGCCTCTAACACGCACGCGCCCAAACGTAAACTCTATTAGATGAAGGGAGAGAAGGGAAAGGGAAGTGGGACCAAGGACGTAACTTATGTAAAGTGGAAGAGAGAAAAGGAAGCAGCTCCCTACCTACTATGTAGGTAGGTAAGGACAATAAAAAGAACTCCGAGGCGAGCGCGAGATGGCAAGTACACTCTCTACCTCCTCCCTATACTTCTCAATCACATCCCAATACAACATACAACGTGTGTGTATATATGTACTCCAAATCCCCATTGGTGACTGGCGCCGAGTCTTCCTTTATACCCTACCGCGTATAGCAATTCGTGGATGTTAGCAGGACAGGTACCGAGGGGTCGAGTGCGGAGTTTACGCATAACATTCATCATGCCGGCATCAAATTGGAATCAAGGCCCTGCCGTGCGATCCCTCTCGACGTGGGCCTTGTGTTTATGAGATAGAAACATACGTTTTCTACTCGCCTATCACTTATACCGTTTATACGCGGGACGCAGTACGCAGTACGCAGTAGGTATCAGCTCACCTGTTCAAATCCTGAAATCTATCTTTAGCGGCGCTTTTCTCCCGGTTAGATAGAATCAATATCTTAAGCCGTGTGGATATCTATTGGGCATTACCACGTCTATCGCAATATATGACATAGTGCTAACGGTAAAAGGCGCCATTCTTTCCTCGCGGAGCATTCTCGTTGCTAATCGCTATGATATAGATAGGTGCCATAATATGTTTGGCTATACATACGTGAAGAGCGGTATGGCTACGTAAGCTAAGAGCGAGCTTAAGTGGATAGATCTCGGCATTATGTGGCTGGGATCCGCGCTGCCATTCCCGTTCAACCGGATTTCTGCATTGAGATCGAAGTTGCGGAAGTCCGTGTGGAAGAGACAGAGAGCCTCGGACATTAAGTCGTCCTCCTAAACTAGGATACAAAGAGTATATGGATAGGCCCACGAAGTTGATAAGAACTAAGCTTGACAATTTCTTTGGCGATACTAGAAATTCGAACCTCCTTCCTTTAAAGCTTCCATCACGCGATGCCGCGATTTCCTCGTCCCTTGTCCCGAGAAGACCTAGTTGGCGGATTGCGGGGTAAAGTCCCTAGGCACATCTTTGGCTTGGGCCCACTCAGATACTTACATACATACTACAAGGTATGACGAAAGGTACTTATCGATAAGCACGTGCCAGTCTTTCGCATCAAATCCGAAGGGGTCCGTTGACTTATTGTTTACATTCAATTCTCACCTCTAAAACAGTACAGCTGGCAAGCTCGGTTTTTGGGCCATAAAGTGTTCCCATTTGTAAAAACAGGAGGATACAAAAGAGCGTCTGGAGGGAATACCTATCGAGAGTAGCTATGATGGAAGTATTGCAGAGGTGACGTCAGGTAGCTAGGATTCACGTTACCTTAAAAATTAGTGGGCTCTGATAGGCACACGGGTGCAGGCATCACAGAGCAGGTCCCCTCCTAAAACGGACGGCTGCAGCTTCATTCTCCAATCTAGAACTCCAACTGTGTTTTGCGTTGCTTCGCCCGCTGGAAGCCAAGCTTCTGCAGATTCCTGCTATTGACAAGAGCCGACATCCCTCCAACTAATAGGCCTTCTTACTGGATATGTACCTACCTATCTGCCTAACGTATAACAGCTACCTATCTGGTCATGGGGCGGAATAACTGTCTCGGTTCACTACCTATTAGGTACCCCGTGGTTCCACTCGCCTATATCCCAATACCGCGCTCTGGGATCCAGCAAAGCAGCCGGCAGCTATCTAGCCACAAATCTCTAACCGCTTTATCAGGGCGCGATCAGGTTCCAATGGAAACACAACCTGTCTGCTACCATTATTGATAGGAAGGAGAATGCAGCCAACGGACCGGAAATTTTATACACACATAGCGTTCAGGATAATCTAATCCAGTTATCCCGGAAATCCAGCTATCAATTGGGAGAGATAGCAATCGCGAGAAATCGGATGCCATCCGGAATCGGATCCACTGTTAAAACGATCGCTCATCTCCTCGGCATATGATTTACGCAGCATAAGTGGTAGTCATGGTCGTCTAAGATGTGTTACTATTCTTAAATACAACACTGCCTCACCTTTCCGGGTTCTTCTCTTGCCAGACCATCGCCATCAATACTCCTTGAGGTAGATAACCCGTCACAAGCCTCTTCTAATATCGCTTTCAGGTAATCCATCCCAACACATTCGCCATTTGTTTGTATCCGTCCTCTGTAGCCTTATGGGAACTTGATATATATCAACTGCGAATAGGTCGGTCCGACTCGATTCATGGTTTCCCAGCCATTGACTCGTGAGGGAACCAGATGGAGCTACCATACGGAATGCCTCCACCTAGTCGGACCAGGACGATCTCATCAAAATGTTTGCAATCGGAACGTCATCTTTAAGAGCACGGTATATCGGGACGTCTTCGCCAACGTTTAGATAACCCATCACGATTCCTACCTACTAGCTGAGTGATACATTAGAAATTCAGTCAGTCAGCTATTTCAATCCGGATATTTACCATTAACCGATTGACGGTCTCTGCTACTACTGATCTGGATATAGCAACCAGCAAAGATGGTAACCGTGCTATAGCGAGAACTAACGAGTGACTCTCGATTCCGTGCAGTCTCTTGCTAATATCCCTCGCGCGACTACTTGAATTACGTCCATTGTTATCGCGGCCTACTAAGTTACGTGCTTAGGCAATCATGATAAAGCGAGGCATCCTCGTCTCGCTTATTTCTCAACATCAATTATTTTACGATTGGCCCGAAGCCGCGTGGACAGGGGTAAAATAGATTCTGACGCCTATTCTACCTATCAGCAGCGCGTGCAACTACATATCGACTCACAGACAGCATGATTTTGGTCAAGCGGTTGGGCCTTACACTTTCCATGGGGGCACATGTAACAGCCGGGGTTACATTTCAACGGGCTTCATGGCTAAACTGCTAATACTTCACCTAGAAGAGTTCACATTCATATCTTGAGTGTTACACCGACGGCATTTCTAAAGATATCTAATTGCGGTGGATACGCCGCTATACCACCGGAAGTATAAGATCGTGTTGCGTCGTAACCTTTGTGATGGGAACCTGGAGGTCAATAGCCCCAGCCCATAATATGGAAACTATACCCGCTAAAAGCCTCACCTTATGAGTTATTATCGACCGTGAAGAGCCGTCGGAACTAAGGAAATACAATACCCGATGGTTTCACGTTTCCTCGTAACGCTGTAATTGGTTAACTGCCTGCCCGAGGTGACTGACCTCGGGTATGGGTTTGCTTTCATGCAGACCCGTCTTCGGCTCGGGTGACCGGACGGATCCTGCGATAATGGCTCGGGATTTATCTCACATTCGGCTCCACTCTCCCAAAAGGGGGTTGCGTATATTTATGTGTTGGTTTTAGTTCTGCCAATATTACCGCGCGGTATTTGTAAGTGACATTTAATAACTCTGGGTAACTGCATGAGGAGCGATCGTGCAGGCAGGCACCCAAGCATCAATCAGGTGCTACGGCCATCATCTCAGCCGCAAGATAAGAATTCTGCTCGCTTGCTCTATAATCTAGAAGGTAGAAGGGAAGGTAGTTAACCTTCCTCCGTCCGTCACGAGGACGGTGCCGTTGCAATACGCGCCAGCTCTGGAGGCCAGGTAAAGGATGGCTCCAGCCATGTCCTTCTCATCTCCAGCGCGCTCAAGTGGCACCATGTCTTTCCCGATTCCGCCTCGCTCGATAATCGGAGCCGACATCTCGCTTGGGTATACTAGGTACGAATTAGTATCGTCTAACTCATTCACCGCGGCCTTTTTTTCCTTTTAATTTATTTCTCATCCTCCTTTGTCTCTGGAAGGAATGTGACTTGAAGAGCATACACATGACTCGGGGTTAGATAGACGAGACCACTTACACCCAGGACATATGACATTCGCTCTAATATTCCACTGCGGCAAAGCCACGCTCAATTGCTTGATGAGATGCGTGCAAGCGGCCTTGCTCTGCCCGTACGCGAAACCGCCCGTGTTTATCTTGTTAAAGCCGCCGATGCTGCTCACGGCAACAACCTGGCTCCTCTGCTCCACGTTGCCTTTCTTATTCCCGGCGTCCAGGAGCTTGAGAAACGATATGGTCGTGTACCACACGGCGCTCGTGTTGACGGCAAACGTGTGCGTGTAGTCCTCGATGGGTATGGCGAGGTTGGCCTCGATGAACTCGTCCAGCGTCGTCTCCGGCTTAGGCCGGTTCCCGTACGGCCCGCTGATGCCCGAGTTACATACCAGTAGATTCACGAAGCTGGCATCTTGCTGAATCTGGTTGACGGCGGCTTGGAGTGACTCTTTGGACGCCACGTCGCAGGCCACCGGTATTATGTTGCCAGTGCCGACCTGCGCCGCGGCTTCCTGCAGAACCTGTAAACGCCGTCCAAGAATGTAGACCTTAGAAGCACCGTTGGTAGCGAGGGCTTTAGTTATCATAAGTCCGATTCCTAAGGCGAGTTTTTTAGTAAACACTCGAGTAGGATACTATACTGGGTCTTATATCGGGTATCTAACTCACCTGTACCTCCTCCTGTGACTACCGCAACAAGGCTCTTGGCGTTGAACAAGCTTTCCGCGCCGAGCGTGGCAAGAATAGGCTGTGAAGATCCCATCTCTATATCTTCCTATATATCTAAAGTATATACCTATGTATATGTGCTCCTTGACCCCGGTGAAACCTTAAACCCTTCGAGATAATATCTCGTATTGTATGCTGCGGAGTTCTAGGTAATGACTCAATACTTACCGATGGGCCCGCTAACGAACAAGTACTTGGCTCTATAAGTAATTCGGGATCTTATTTCGATATCTTGACAATGAACTACTTGGGCCCAACACAAGTTAGAATGGTAGAAACCGGCCCAGAAGGTAACGCTCCTTCGCAGAGAATAGCGGATTCTAGCGTTTCCCCCGCTGCGTCATCCATGGTGGTATTGATACACTTATTGCTCTATTCCCGTATGTCCCCACTCTTCCCTCAGTGGAGCCCAATATCGCGATAGTTGGGAATGAGATGGCGCGTCGAGCTTCCATCTTCTTTGGGACTGGTTCGACTAGTGCCGTTAGAAGAATATATAGGAGGTACGTATAACCTAACGAAAAGGCTAGTCTAAGAACAAGACTGCTGAAATCAGCCGAGATAAGACGGAATCTATCCTTTGAATCCTGAAGACCTAGGTAGGGGGAATTCATATATGTTCCTGTTCCTTTTCTAAATTGTAGAAGTACGAAGGATTATGGGCATAATAAATTTATCTCACGATAGTGGCTGATAAGTGCATATCTAAACAACCTTTAAATATATATTGTCGTGTATAGTAATATATCCCACTAACGAACTTCGCACCTCAAAATTTCCAGCGTCACAATTTCGACGAATTTACAACCCCCGGTCAGGCGCAAACCCACGCACATTTCCCGACATGCCGAAGCGGAAACGGAATCACGAGCCCAGTCTCGAGGAGAAGCTGGCGCAATGGCACAAGGAACTCTCGCGCGGCATGAAAACAGCCAAAGGCTTCGAGCGCCAGCGCCTGAGCAAGCGCATACGCGAAGCCCAGGCCGACCCGGACAAGACCGCGAGGCTTGAGAGAGAGGTCGCGGTGCTCAAGGTACGGATATTCTTGCGGTACAATAAACTAAAAGAGGACATGGACTTCTTTATTATTACGAAAAAGAATAGAATGCTAACATGCAGATTCTTCCGCCTTTAGAGTCTCGACCTCCAACAGGCCGCGCACGCCCACTTATGCTCGTCGCTGCTGAAGATTAAGGGTGTGGCCGAATCCCCCAAGGTACCCGCCGACATCATCAAGCCCGTCCCGAAGCCCGAGGGTCTCTCCGAGGAGGAGAAAACCGCGCTACATAACGTCACGAGCGCGCTGTGCAATCGCAAGCAGGTTCGCGATGTAATCGAGGAGGCTGTTATGGGCACATGCATCGCGCTGAGGGTACCTATGCCGGAAAAGCTGAAGAAGGGCAAGGGGAAAGGCAAAAGGGAAAAATCAGAAGATAGGGCGGAGAAAGAAGAGCAGGCCGATGACAGAGATAAAACAAGACCAACTGCGACCGGCGGTAGAAATAAGGTGCAGGATAAGGAAAAAGAAGAGGAACAGGAATCCGATACCAGAGAAGACGAGCCGGAGCCGATTCTCTTAAAGAGGAAACGCGACAGGGCTGAAAAAGAAGATGAGGAACTCGGCGGCGACGAGGACGATGATGGGCCTGAGGACGACGAACCATTCGAGGGCTTTTCCGACAGCGACGCCGAGGAGCGGGCTTGGTCGCGATACGATGCTTTCGTAGCCGGATCGTCTAGCGACGAGGACGAGTCAGATGAAGGCGGCGCGAGTGAGGAAGACGGACTTATCGCAGATAGTAGAGCGAGGTCGTTCCGAAAAGCGACCGCTGCCGACGACATATCCATATCGTCGGCCGAGTCGTCCGATTTCGAGTCGGACGACCAGGAGGGGACGGGAGAGGAAGAAGAAGAGGAGGAGGACGACGACGAACCAGAGCTCTCCGGAAGCGAGAGCTCCGCCTCATCCTCCCTGCGGCCGACCAAGAAGGCGAAAACGACGAAACCCGGGCCTGTCTCAGCAGGCAACTCCGCGTTCCTGCCCACGCTCATGGGCGGCTACATATCGGGCTCCGAGTCCGAAGCCTCGGACATCGACGTGGGGCCCCCGGCGCGGAAGAACCGGCGCGGCCAGCGGGCGCGCCAAGCCATCTGGGAGAAGAAGTACAAGGAGAAGGCGAAGCACGTGCAGAAGCAGCAGCAGGAGAAGGCCAAGGGAGGGCGGGACCAAGGGTGGGATATGCGGCGGGGCGCGGTCGGCGCGGACGACGAAGGAGGGGGCTCGAATAAGCCCTGGAAGAAGGGCATCCGGAACCCCTTCGAGAATAAGCACGTCCACCCCGAGCGCCAGAGGCAGTTACAGGGGAGTGGCGGTGGCCGTGAACAGAGTGATGGGAGGAGGGGCGCGCCTGCTATTGGGGAGAAGCAGAAGCCTAAGGCGGTGCCGAAGAGAGATGATACGGGCCCCTTACATCCTAGCTGGGCTGCGGCTAAGAAGGCGAAGGAGGAGGGCCAGAAGGTCGCGTTTCAGGGGCGCAAGGTCGTGTTTGATTAGGGCCTTGATCGATAGATACCACGTCAGCAAAATCAGGAAGGAAACCGCCTTAAATACTCGAGGCGAGTTTAATTCATGCTTGGAAGCCGTTAATTGTGTGCACTTGGGCTACCTAAGACCTGTATCGATACATGCGTGCGAGCGCATCTCGTATCTAGAATATCTGCGTCACTTCGACGACATCTTCCGTAGGAGGTACCTAAAAAGCGAATCCCTCCGCGGGCTTATGGCCTAATTATTGTCAACCCTAACTCAGGGGCAAGTCAAATGCAACGCAATATCACACTTTCCACCGTATTATGACTAGTTCCTGCTCCTAGCCCGTAACCTCATTTCCTAGCAACAACCACGACAGCAAGAGACAAGCACATCCCAAAGGCGTATATATGTATGAAAGAGGTAGGCATGTATGCACTGGACTCCCTATTGGTCTGGGTTCGAATTTGGTCTGAGTTTCGAATGACAGCAAAGCCTCGAATCACAGCAAGAAGATGCCCTAAGATAGCAAAGTACCCAATCCAGCGTACCTGAAATGGCTCAATTTGGTACGAGAATGTCATTGATAGCCACGATGCGAGACCCGGTTGATCCCAAGCCTACCTAACCTTGCGAATGAGAAGGGGTCGGAACCGCGTGTGAGAGGAGTGTAAGAATGATCTAGCCGCTCGCAGGCCGATGGGAGATCACCAAGTAGGAATTAAAGATGGATTAAAATTAGATAGAGGCTCGCACGATTTGGCGAGTACTTCGAAAGGTATGATGCTAGTTGTTTGTTCGGTAAGGAGAACCATATACCGGTTGTCCGATATGACTGATATCAACCACATCGGAAGACGAAAAGTCTCGAGATCTGAAAGATTTGATAGATAGTTATATCCGAGGAGCAACGGAAAAGAGTACCATAAAGTAAGATAGAGAGAAGAGAGTGGGTGAAATATCTATGGAAGATGCGGAGGGAAATATTTCAAAGATACTTGTCCCAGTAGTGTAATGGCCGCTTCGATTAGTAGTACTCATAGCCGTATTGTCAGGGTCAACATCGGTTAGGTGATCATTAGATATAGTGCGGTGCAGTCATCCTTAATCACAGCATTACTCAATGTAGCCTTGGGCGCTTCGTCGTGTGTTCATCATCATGAGAATAAGCATCTTCTTGACTCATTTGCCCAGACGAGGGCGGGTCCGGTTTAGATTTGAGTTTATTGAAATAGGGAAAATTATGGTCATCGTCATCGCTGTCTGGCGGCGTCTCCTCCCTGACGATCCTTCCGTCGTCTAGGTCCTCATCGCCACTGTCAACACCGGCTATCACCTGTCCGGGGGCTTCGCTGAAGCCCGGGCTATCGGTCGGCTCGACTTTGACGAATGTTGGTTCTGAATCAGAATGAACGAAGAGCGACGATTCTGCGTCTTCGTCGTCGGTGTCGCCGGTAAGATCTATGATTATGTGGTTAGAGTTGGGATCGGATTGGGCGAGCATGTTTCGAGATAGGTTGCTACTCTGAATTGCATCAACGTTAGCTTGGTCGCTGATATCCTCTATGCCTATTTGATACGAAGGCGGGATAGGCGAGCTCTGGCCCGGGCGAACGAATAAGCTCTCGCTGGAAGCGTCGCTAACATCATAGTAAATATTCATCTCGTCTTCATCGTGTTCCTGCTTTGGGGTTTGTCTGGATCCTGAGGACGAATTGAGAATTCCCACGACCTGGTTGTGGGAATTGGGGGGCCCGGGGCGGCTGGGTGTACGACTGTTTCGAGCGCTACCATTCTCATGATTATCATCACTACTTTCGTAGTTAATATCTCCTTCCACGCTATCATCGTCGTCTGAATCACTTGTCTCCGAGTTACCCGTCGAGCCTAGATTAGGCGTTTCTTCGTAGAACGTCTTGATGATACGTAGGTCCTCGTCGGAAGGGAGCCAATCTCGTAGGCCTGTTAACGGCGTCAGATTCCGTAGCTGGCTCCTGAGGGCCTGCTCGGGTCCCTTAGGCATCGTCACAACGGTATTCACGTCTTTTAGGAATGACCAGTCTCGAATCGCCTGCCGGTGGCCTAGACCGTCGCGCTCTTTAAAGCGGACCCAATTCATACCGCGTAACTGATAGACGTAATCCATACCTTGGACCGTCCGCATTGAGCGAAATTTGCGGCAGTTAGGTTGTCGGGCAGTGCGCTGGGCCATGGTCTTGAATGGATCGTGTATTCGACCTAACTTTCGGTCCACATCGGACTGATTTCCGTCGGACTCATTTCCACCGGACTCACTTTCGTCCAATCGACTCCCACCAGGCCGAACGCTGCTGTCTTCACGAGTACGAGTGTGTTGAGTATTTCCTTGTCTCTTTCGTTTCTCATACTTGCGTCTGGCTTGGGACCCAACACTTTCCGCTATGTGGACCGTCAACGTGCGAAGGCGCCTCGCCTTCGTCAACCAGGCCAAACCTAGCGTTCTCTGCGAGACCCTCGTCTCGTGTCGGGGCATTAGGGCTCCATGCCACGTCAGTTCGACGTGGGCTAGTCGTTCGATGCGAGCGATACCGATTCCATTGCAGAAACGGTGCCACTCGCCTAGAGAACTGAATGCGAACGTGTTGTGTCCGTAAAAGGCGTGCACGCCAATGTAGAACCAGCGTTTACATACCAAAAGTGCATTCAGCACATCATTTGGCTTCTTCGCCAAGTTTATTTGACATGGGGACGTCCCGAAGTGGAATGCACTTGGTAGCTGGCTCTGGCCAGCTACGTCTGTTGGGGGGAAGTTGAAGGGCGGTCCCGACGGATCGAGGCGGGAGATGCAGTGGATGAGGCAGCGCCTGACAAATAGCCGCTTGAAAATTCTCACCTGGATATCGGTAGGAAGTCGCTCGAATGGGAAAGGACCTTGTCCCACTAGGTGTTGTGAGACCAACTGGAGTCTTGTCAAACTGCGAAATTCATCGACCGGCTGCGAGGGCTTTTCTTCAAGACCTTCCCCATTTCGAAGGTGGAAGTCAGGGTGAAGCACGTCCAACCTCGGTGACATATTTTCCTGCTTGCAACTCTCACGGTAAACCGCGTCGTAGGATGGTCCCCCTCCCTGAAGGTGTTCTCTGAGCTGATCCTGCCACGGCTATGCATGAATGTCAGTATGCTCTGGCGTATATAACATTCCTCTAGCAACTTACCACACAACGTCTACGGCCATTGTTAGGTCCGGCCTGTAACTGTTCAATTTGAGATTTCAAACCTCTGTTCTGCTCTTGTAATTCCCTAACGGCTTGACGATATGAGATCATAATATTTCTATATCTCCCTATATCGACGTTGTGACTACGTTTTTCTTCGCAGACATCGGATTCGGAATCCTCGTCGAGGATACTTGGGCCCACTGATTCGTCATTGTCTAAAAGAATTAGTCGTATAGCAACTCACTAATCAACGGGAACTCACCATCGTCGTCTGGTATGTCTTGCTCGCTGTCGGTATCGGAGTCGTCGGTCGCGGCGCGTTGGGCCTCATATTTGCGTATGACGTCGTCCAGCTCCCTGAGCTCCTCGTCGCCGCCGACACCCTCGCTGCTCCCACGTGAACGAGGCATTTTGAGCTAAGATTTGGACATTGATGAATTTAGTGGATGGTCACGGTAAGATACCTCGGATAACGGGACAAAGTCTTACTGGAAGTTACCTGGACTGAACAGAAACGTCTCGTATTCTTGAAATGCGGACACTATAACTCCCGAGTTAACTTTGTGGAGTAAACAAACGAAGTTGGCGAGGCGGCCGTAGGAGAAGGTGCAGAGAACAAATAAACGATTCAGGTACTAAGGGTAGGGCTGATATTGTATGTTTGAGATAGGGATCGCGGTCGAATAGTTTATTCCTCGCCGTATCGCGATACTTCAATAGTTGGGCGGTATCTTCTATGAGGATGACGTGATAGGGAAGGAAATCGGATAAAGTTGGCTATAAAGAGGAAGTAGGCAAGCGAGGGGCTATATTAGGAAGTTCAAAGGAAGAAGATGCTGCAACCCACTTATAAAGAGTAATGGGAATGTATCGAGATATTAATTTGTAAGAGGCAGGCGGCTGGGTAGATATGGTTGGCGAGATTGCCGGATGTCAGAGGATAATGGGGCTACCTAGCGTAATGGTGTGGAAAGAAGGGAATTTCGACAAGAGAGGCAGCGACGACAACACCTACCTTCTAACGAAGGGGAGATAAGTGTTAACCTTTGCGAGGAAGACTATATGAGAGGAGAATAAATAGAACCGTAGGAGAGAAATGGTACCATGAGGTCGAGGTGCTTTCCTGGATAAAGGTTGAGAAACTGCGTAGTGAGGAGACTGGGTGATGACGACTGCTCTCCAGCAACAACGCCGACGACCCTCGACGAGTCGGGGATGAAAAGGGGCTAGACAATCTTAATATACCTACCTACCTTTTAGGGTAAAAATGTGATAACTATTACGGAGAATGGGATTAGTTTGTGTCGTTAAACGTGTTGGCCAGAGGCGTGTTGATATCAAATTGCGTGTCGAGTCTCAAGATGAGGTTGCTTTAAGTTATTATGCGTAGGAGATATTTCCGAGCTGAGGAAACAACCCTGATTTGGCCGAGCTCGAGAAGAGAAAGATAGGGCATGATCTAGATTCGGGGAAGTGTATGCTAGGTATCTCGTCTGTTCTCTATACACATTCATTGGAGACAATGTACAAATCGCCAACCAAACAGAGGGTTCCCGATACCCAGAAAGTCTTTCAAGGGTATCGAGGATGTTCTATATTCCTTTCATAGAGCGGAAGAAATCCTACGAGTAACAGCATTAGCAACCACCCGGTGATGTATTCGATGTGTTCAAGGAGCAAGATGATAGTGCTTACCATGACGCCTGTGAAAACAACTAGCAGGATGCCTCCTCCTGGGCCAAGTCTTAGAACCTTGGGCAAGAAACCCTTGTATAGAGCGCCGAAGCCTTCCTCCTTCATCACGGTGGCGCAAGCGCCCCAAGCCCAGTTGTATTTCGGAGTCTGACCGGGAATTTTGGGGCTATTTTGGATACGTGATTTGACGACGTCCATCGGCGTGTTGACTATCGTACCGACAGTACCACCAATAGAGCCAGAGATCAAGCTGTTGACAATCTCACCCTTCTTGGTGTCGGCTTGCGGTAGGAGCGCTTTTACCTGGAAGATACATCCGAAATAACCGGCATTCCAGAGTATGTGACGCCACATGGTGCTCTCGAGGCCATTGTACATGGCCAAAACGCCCTCGTTCTTGATGGTTTTGGTCACGACATCGATCATGCCGGTATATTTGCCTGCCGAAGCCTTGTCCTGCAGCCTGATCTTGACCAGCTCAAAGGGGACGACGACAAAGGACTCGGTAGCGCCGGCCGAGGCACCCGTTAAGATGGACAGCGATTGATTCATCTTCTCGACGCCGAAAGCCTTGCGGTAGAACTTGCCCCATTCGTCGTTGGCAGCAAACTTCGTGGCACGCTTCGGAGCTTCCATTAATATAGGGGCTGTGATGCCTCTATATAATCTTGAGAACCTGCGCTTTGGGTGAGTGTATGGTCTTGAGTTCCTGAGAGCGACCATACCCTTCATTACGGACGATCTTCTGGAAGCAGTCTAGCATGCCATTGTACGAGTCTGCGCCGGTTCCCTTGCCGGTTTGGAGTTGTCTAGCCCGTAGTAAGCTTCGGTTGCGCCGGCCATAAGATCGTGCTGCTGCTTACACTCGGGTCTTCACAACATCTAGGGGGTACCTAGTCCATGTCAACGATGTGCACGCGACAGACTCAAGCGGGGTATGGTTGGATATACATGGTCAAGATCTAGAAGGAAACCGTGAAATATTAGTTCTATAGCTACATGAAAGGGCATTGAGTACTCGACTTGCCTCGGAAATGCCAGCAACGGCACCTAAGCTAGGTCGTTAGTTCATCTGACAACGACCATCGGCAGTGACGGTAAGGATGCGACGGACCTGCGGCGAAGGTGTATATGAAGGGGAGCGGTTTGTCCTGCGACATCTTGGGCGAGTCTGACTTCTAGTAAATGATAGTTGATCCGTGTCTGAACTCAATTAGGAGGTAGAAGAGAGGTGTGCTAGGAAGGCTTGTAAAAATTACACGGTTGGCGGTTACTGGCGGTTGTATGGCTTTTATTAAGAATGAATTTGGAATTTCTCACGAAGTCATTTGCGATGGGCGGCACACCCTTGGGCCCACTAATACATATAGTCTCCCAGGACATCCAGGGTGCCCGCCGGATCGGAGCTATGAGCGAACCCCAAATTTAGAAGGATCAGGTACCTCTTAGCGTTGTACCTAGGGTTAGGTTCGGTGGAAGGCGGGTACTTTCGTAGGGTAGTTAGGTCTAGGTACCTAGGTACCTACCTAATCATCGGGTTTAATCTTGATTGTTGACAAATCTGGGTACGTACCTACCTAAGGACTCGAGTGTGGAGGCGTAGGCGTACTTTACTTCACGAGTTGACATACACTGCTCTAAGTAAATACCTAGGTACCTAGGTAGATAAAGAAAAGAGAAATTATTGGGTAGGCTGTAGCAATGATATTGATTTTACGATGGTTTCAATTTACGTTTTGTTATACGTCTTCATGCTACGTAAATGTAGGAAGCAATAGATGCACTCTTACATGAGGTCATTTATTCGTGGGTTTGTTAGGGTGTAATTAGGGGGGAAGTTGAAGTCGTACAATACAATGTAGTGCTTGTTCCTTTTGAGCCCGGCTCGATTGCGTATAACCGTCCTAAAGAGTTGTATAGAGCTAATAGTATGAGGGTTCAATGCCCATAATAACCAGATACCTTAGGTAGCCTTAATGAAGAATATGGACTACAGCATTGCACCCAGCGGAGATAAGAAGTATGCATGAATGCTAGCGGAGTCCGCAATGCTACGCCGTGATAGACAGACCCCGATATATACCACGAGTAGCAAAAGACCAGAATACTAATGTAATACTATTGTCTACGGGAATAAAACAAAGAGAACCTTGGATATCTATTTCAAATCGATTTCCCGGAATAGGTTCCTATTCGTAGCCCTACGATTCAGCTGGGACTCACCATTATAATACTGCTTGTTCGTTCAACCGGGGACCAGCCTAACCAGGGTTACGTACGTGTATATATAGGTCACTATTCCGGGGACCTCGTGGGGGATATGCATGCAAGCTCCGCAGCGTCCAATGTTTTGCAGGAGCGCGAGCTATAGCTTAGAACCTGGAAGGCTTGGTGCATACATGGAGACCCTTTTCTTGGGTCTTGAATCGGAATACTTTCCCGTTCCTTAAACAGCATCCTGAGCCGGAGGCGGTGAACGCTTCATAAAACGTGTGCTGAGTATTAGACGGGTTGGCCGCAAAATCCCGTGGTGTTGCCAGAAGACTCCGACGTTAAGAGCGCCAATGTACTGAAATAACAGGTACCTAAAGAACCAGCACGACTTAATATGCTGAGGATTTGCCATGCCCTATCAGGACGGGTTATGATTGGCCTATAATGACCCGGCTTTCTACAGTAGCGTGGCGGGGTTCGCACACAAACAGAAGATACGGGTAGGGTACCCTAGGTATCGCAGCTTCCGTCCCTTATCTCCGCCTACCTTCTCCCACTTGCACTTATCATTACCTGGTACTTATCATCTGGGTCTCTTTCCCCTGTCCATGACCCTTATGACACCTACGCTTAGCAAACCGCCACCGATTCTTGTAGCATCTCATCTTTGGCCAGCTTTCATAAACGAATATTCGACGAGGTATACCGCCGTAGCTTACATCCCTAGTCGACGACTTCTAACGAGATAACCCGTAACGATCAAGCATACCCTTTTTGACTCCCGATAACTGCGTCCGGTCCGATACAGCCTATCGCATACGTTTAAAGCAGCCCTACCCGTCTATTCCTCGCGTATCCCGTGTGTTAATTTGACCAAAACCAAAACCAAAATCAAGGTCGAAGTCGAAGTCGAAGTCAAAGTCAATCTCGAAGCAAACGTGATTCCCGATTCTCCGACCGGCCGACTCGTAGTATCCCGTATATCCTGTTCGTGAAGCCAACAACCAGCGCAAATACCACCGTAGTTACATATTTCGGGGTGTATCTCTCAGCGGGATTATTCCCGCCCAACATCTTGTCAGGTCGAAGCGCTTCTAATCGCACCTTTAAACAAGCCGTGATCCTCCGAGACTCACAGCGAGGTGCAGTTTGAAGTGCTTTGAACGACACCCCGTCCAACACACATGAGTCATCTACTTTGGAAATACTACTGGGAAACTGATGTCGACAGATTCCGTCGGCTCCTGGCTCCCGCCAGCTATTCCCAGAATCCATCCAAGACTCCTGGGCCGGGAGTAGGTAGTCCTGGAGCATTCGGAAGTTCGCCGCGAACCGCCACCAAGTCGCGCAAGGTATCCGGCCTCGGCGCTTCTATTGTCGCGCCTAAGAATGCTAGTAACATCCTCGGAAAGGGCGAGATTAATAGCCGCGACTACTCGGGCCTGACTGTTCTGCTTCGGGCTGCCTCGTCTACCTCCTCGAATGCCATCTGTTTTGTCGAGGCTCTCCTCGATCACCCGGCCATCGACATCTACGCCCAGGACTACGAGAGTGGCTGGAATGCCCTGCACAGAGCCTTGTACAATGGAAATATTTCAATAGCGCGGTTGCTACTTGATAAGGAGCGCAGGGACTTGACGGGCTCGCTTGGTGGAACTGCCGTTACTAGGGTCGGACAATTGATTAAGACAAAGGACCACGAAGGAAACAGTCCTTTCGACGTCTATAATGCCAGTATTGCACTACGAACTCTTAAAGTCTCGGAAGAACGTGCAAGCTTAGAAGACGATGGTTCGGACAGCGACGAGGGGTCGGGGGGTGAAGACGCTAGGTAGGGCGAGAACTAATAATATTGAAGGCCGTGTCCGCCTCGCTAACATTTATTTCAGGCATCATAGCAAACCTCCCGCCTTAGGTGAAGAAGTCTTCACGTTCGGTAGTAACAATAACCTCACCCTTGGTCTTGGTGACGAAGATGACAGGCAATTCCCGGAGCGCATCTATTTGAAGCGCCCCGACCATTTAATTAAACATTTTCATAACCAATATCTCGCGGAAAAGAAACGCGAATCTAATGTCGAGGATTCGGTGTCTCGCGATCTATCACAGGTTCCAATTTTGATCCAGAATCGCCCTTTGATGGTCCAGGATGTGGTGCTATCCAAGCTGCATAGCGCAGTTCTCACCACGGATCCTATGTCTAATCTATACGTATGTGGCATTGGGCGTGGCGGACGTCTAGGCCTCGGTGACGAGAATACTAGGTTCACCTTCATGCCTGTTCAAGGTGGTTTGACCGACAAGAAGGTCGTCCAAATTGCACTTGGTCAGAACCATTCTATGGCGGTTACCAGTACTGGAGAACTTTGGACGTGGGGCTCGAATACATATTCACAACTTGGATTCCCCCTACCCCCTCCGGCGAAACCTGACGAGGAGCCTATTAGTACAACGCCTCGACAAGTATTTGGTCCCTTGAAGAAGGAAATCATACTCGGAGCGGCCGCCTCTGCCATCCATTCCGTGGCGCACACGGGATCCGCTCTATTTTGCTGGGGCAAGAACGTTGGCCAACTCGCATTGATGGATGCGGATTCTAGGTCCCTCGAGGTTCAGACAATTCCTAGAAAAGTGGCTGCGACTCTGCTTTCGAGTCACTCTTCGATCGTCATGGTCTCGGCCATTGAGAAAGCTACATCGTGCCTGTTTGAAGACCATACCGTCTGCGTCTTTACAAGTTACGGCTATAACATGATCAAGTTCCCCGCCTTTGACTCTTTCACAAGTTCTCCGCTTCAACGTTCGGTGCAACTCTCCATGTCCTCCCGTTACGACCCTGGTCGCCGTGAGATACGCCAGATTACGTCCGGTGGAGATACTATCGCAGCGGTAACGGGAAATGGCGATCTATTTACAATGGCAATTAACCATAGGCATGACGGCAACCAGCCAGCTGCATCTACAACCAATCCGTCTAAAATCAAAGATGCGGTAACCGTACCGCAGTGCATCTGGAGCTCTAAAAAGGACGGCGTCAGGTCTGTTAGCATTGGTGAGAACGGCTCCGTCTTGATCTCAACGCAGTCTGGGGCAGTCTGGCGTCGTATTAAACGAACGAAGGCTAAAGATACTAAGGCGCTTCATACGGCGGACTCTAAGCGTAAAGATTTCAAATTTCAGCGCGTCTCATACATTACCGACATTGTCGCGGTCAGAAGCTCTACATTCGGCGCGTACGCCGCGATCCGTAAAGACTGCGACGTCACAAGGGAACAAATCGAGATCGATGAGCCGACATTATGGCAGGACGTCGCTCCCCTATTTCCTCTCTCTGGATTCAAAGCTATGAATTCCAAGACTCGAGAGAACAAGGACACATGGAAGTTCCAGGATCCCGATGTACTCAAGGGTCGGGTAGACGCGCTGGCGTACGAGGTATTGATATCGACTGATTTAGAGGATGATCTTCGAGCCCACCTCAGGAATTGGCACTCCCAGCACGGAAATCTCGGTACAGCCATCCGCGCAGCTGCTTACCCTGATTTGATAATCCCTGTGCATTCCTGGCTTTTATCCGCCAGGAGTCCATCGCTGCGAACTGGACTACAACAATTCAGGGAGGCCGGATTTTACGAAATTGCGGATCTCTTCAACATCAGCGAACGGAATAATATGTTGATTGTGGAATTCGCTGGAAGCATCGATATAATCACGCTCATGAACCTCGTCGTCTACATGTATCGCGACAGAGTAATCCCAGCTTGGAATTTTACACGACAATCGAAACCCCTAGCATATAGGTATCGTCAAGTCCGTTCGGAACTCATGAAGATCGCCGCTAGGCTTGGAATGGCCGATTTGGAAACCGCTGTCAGGCTCCAGAGCTCGCCACCTCGTTCAATGAACAAGGACTTCAAGAAAGCAATCGAGGACCCGATCTTCTTTGAGGATGGTGACGCTCTTTTGGAGCTAGACGGCGATGAGATCCCCGCTCATAGCGCCTTACTTTGCCAAAGATGTCCATGGTTCCAGGGCCTCTTTCAGGGCCGTTCCCGCGGAATGTGGTTGGAAAGTCGTCGTGCAGCACAAGAAGATTCGGACCGCGTGAAAATCGACTTGAAACATATGGACCCGGAGTCATTCCATTATGTCCTTCAGCATTTATACGCTGATGTAGGGGAAGAGCTTTTCGACGATGTTGTTGCGGAGAGCATTGATGACTTCTCTGAATTAGTCATGGACGTTATGAGCATTGCCAACGAACTCATGTTAGATCGCCTATCACAAGTCTGCCAAAAGGTCATCGGTCGTTTCGGTAAGACCCCCTCCCTATCATTACTTGAATCAGTTTCCTAACGTTGTTAGTCACCACTCGGAATATTTCAACACTATTAAACGCTATAAGTCCATGTTCCGTGACAGAGTTTAAGGATAAGGGGCTAGAGTATATCTGCCTTCAAATGGAATCAATGCTCGAGAACCAGTAAGTGAACTTGATAAATGGATTTTTGTGCCATATCCTGTTATAAACCCGTTCTCTAGGGCGCGCGCTCTACAGGGACTGGAGAATTATATCGCTAATATATAATTAGCCTACTCGATGATCTTGATGAAGACCTTTTATTGGAGCTTGATGAAGTCGTCAGGGATAATCAATTAGCCAGATGCCCGTTTGCGCGGAGCGGAAGGGCTGATTTGCTTCTCCATGAACGTAACCCCGGATTAGTCCAAGATATTGACGAGGAGAGGCGGAGGCGTGTGAAGGAAATGGCATTCAAAGTAACGCAGAGAGATGATGATAAGAAGTTATCATCCTCACTCAAAACCCGTATTGGAAGCTTGGATGAGTCTGTTGGTGTGCCACCTATGCTAGATGGGAGTAAGAGAAAGTTGAAGACAGTTCGGAACGAGCCCTTCACACCAGAACTTCGGCCAAGAGACTCTCATGCTGATCTCATCTTTGCTATGGACGAGGAAGGATCACCTGGTGGCTCCAGTCCCGTTTCTCCAAGTCCTCGACCGTTTCAATCCAGTGAGCAAGCCGAATTAAACCGACTTCCAACGCTTGCTGGTCCCTCGCGAAACTCGAAAGGAAAAGCCATCGAAGATTCCACCGCGTCAATTAATACTCCCCCAGGTTCAACGTCGCGATCCAGCTTCACCCCCACTACATCACAGAACGATCCTAATACAAGACGCCTAGCATCAGGGGGTAATCCATGGGGTCAATCTTCACTACCTACCTCACGGCTAGATATACGAGAGATACTAGCCGAGGCTCGACCAACCCAATCGGCTCTTTCTGCGGAGATAGCAGCCGACAGAAGGGGAGCAAATAGCAAAGTCACTCCACAAAAGATGTCCCAAAAAGAGAGGAAAAGGAAACTGCAGCAGCAACAAGCAGAACAAGCAGCGCGACAGGAGTCTCAGTCTCAACAATTGCAATCCCCATGGACAAGAATTGGCGAGAAGGAGTCACCCTGGCAAAAGACTCAATCTACCTCAAAAGTACCCTTAACCGATGCCGTGGGGCATTCGGGCCCGTCAGCAGGCGTGCCTAAACCGAAGCCGCTACTCGCCGTGGAGGGGTCCTCCAGCAAATCAATCCCTCGTCGTACAGCATCTCCCGACACCAGATTCCCAGGCCAGAGGTCCAATAGCGGGGCGCAAGCGTCTACACCTACTCAGTCCAATGCACAGCCACTCGCTCCATATTCAAAATCGTACATCAAGCGAACGCCTAAGCCTGAGCAAGAGATTGGTCTGGGCCTAGCTGATATCATCGGAGAGCAGCAACGTGAACAGGAGATCGTACGCGAAGCAGTCGCTAAACGCAGCCTACAAGAGATCCAACAGGAGCAGGCGTTCCAGGAATGGTGGGATCAGGAAAGCCGACGCATGCAAGAAGAAGAAGCAAGGCGAACGGCGCGCGAAGAAGGCAAGGATAAGAAGGGCCACGGCGGAGGGCGCAGAAGCAATCGTGGCAATAAGTCAAAGAGCAGCAATAATGGCAGGGGAGGGGGCGGAGGTCCTAGTAATACGAAAGCCGCTGAACCCGGACCTAGTTCGAATTCGAGAGGACGGGGACGCGGAAGTAGGGGAAGGGTAGCATGATGGATGGCGTCGCATCGGATCTGCCTAAATTACCTAAAGTGCTCGCTACGGACTCGGTTGGGCCGCATATACGGAGTTTCGGCAACTAGATGGAGCATGTACAGCACCGGATCGCACGATCTAGATGATTAGAGTGAACCAGGAGTTTTGTTGTCACCGTACATACCTACCTATATATATATATATATAGAGAGAGAGAGAGAGAGAGAGAGAAACGAGCAAGGGTTAAGCATCACGCCTCAATATAATCAGTGTATACACCTATGATTGCCGATTGTATTGCGAATGACCAGACTTCTTTTAACATACGCGTAAGTATCCCCTTTGGAATGCCCCGGTGGAGAAGATCGCTAAGATCTTATGTAGGTGCGGCTAATATGTCTTTCCAAGCCCTCAACGCTTCGTCCTAATACTCGTCCCTCAGTCAATCAGCAGTATTTGAAGGCCATCTTCGTGGGATTAAACAACCGCTAATATGAGTTGGTAGTGTTTCACATGCCGTAGATTTTTAAGCCAGCCCCAGTCACGAATTTCTAGACCTAATTATCTAACAACTCAAATAAGCCGCCACTCGAGCGATGAGCTGTAAACCATGCTTTAGTTCAGACGGCACACGCGTCTACTATTCAGGCTGTCGGGTTACGGTTGTCGTCCTTCGAAAATGGGGTTAGAAGTTGGCCTTTAGAACCTACAATAAGCACCTAGCAAGCGTGTTTGCTCAAAGGTGACCTATTTCCAGGTACTGTACAGTCATAGCCCCTTTTCATCACTCCTTTTCATCTTCTGATTACTACTGTGTTGCTGTATCCCAGCTCATTGGATAGCGACAGTATAAATATTTCGATGGGAGATTGCTAAGTATATGGCTCACCGATCCCTATATAAACAAGTGATACTCGGAAACAGCTGTTTCGGTTTTCTTCTGCTGATGGATGGCTCTTATATAAATAATTTAATAATATATAAGACCAAATACGCTGGCTCCCACACAGACATAGATCGCCCATGCTTAGCTCATGGGAAACAAATATCTCAATACCTTGCGCGGCTCGCCAGCTAAAGTCTTGCTGCCATCGGTCACCAAAGCCAACACAAAAAAACAAGCCTGCAGAAATGGAGCATAGGGAAAATATGGGGGATGAGGGGTTTCTCCTCGGCTACTTCGGCGTTCTACCTGTCGAGCTGATTCAAGAAGTTCTATGCCAGCTTGACTTGGATGATCTCTTAAGCACTACTGTCTTGTCTTCTCGATTTCATACTATCTTCGTGGATGCCAAGGACATCATTCTGTATAATGCTACTTCCAACACAATGGGCCACGAAATTTTCAAAGCCGCTACCGCCCGTTACGCCTGTTCAGTCCCGGGGTTGAAGGACAGCGTCAATATCGTGACCAAATCCCGGGCAAATCCCCTCGCCGGTACCATTGGACTGAGCGACAAGACTCTTATTCTCGACGCGGAAAAGTTCCGGCTTCCACTATCTCTGTTTACCACGACCGTCTTCCGCGAGATCAGAGCCTACCACAGATCAATCGAGGGACGGATACAGACTTATGGCGCGTGGCAGATACGCCAGCATCCGACGCCTTTCGTCCCAACCCCAGCGGATGAGCTGCGTATAATCGTCGGCATATACTTGCTGGAGATAGCGAAGCTGCTCTTCCCGGACGACTACAGGGAACACGACGACGATGTATTAATAGTTAACTATGCGGGCAGTCAGATGGATTGGATCACGTATAATAAGGGCACGGATGATGAGCCTATCGGCATACGCGTCTTTCAATTATCGGACTTATGATCTTTATTGTTGGATACCTAGGTACCTACCTTATAGAGCCAGGCTTGGGGGCTTAGGTAGCGAAAGTAAGAATGGTTCTTAGATATTTGCATTTTGCCCTAATGGTTTTCAGGTTCTTAGCGATTTTGTTTATGACCATGAGTTTCCCACGATTAGATATTCGTAAAATATTTAGAATTAAGTTATTTCCCTTGTGTACGGTGCTCCATTAGTGCAAAACCGACAAAACTATTTTTGAAATGAATTTTAAGTCAATCCACCGCTAGGCGCACTACCCTAGTAAAAATTACGCATTTTTTATATAAAATCGTTAATTTTATATATTTATAATTAATTTAATAAAATAGATATAAATAAACGGTTTTTAAATTTATAATTTATAATATTTCGAAATAATATATAAAAAGTTTTTATTAAATTATTAAATTATTTATAAATAAAAAAATAAAAAAAATAATTATATTAATATTTTTATATAAAATATTAATAAAATTATTAACGTTTATAATTTTATAAATATTATATAATATTTTTTTTATTTTAATTTTATATTTATATATATAATTATATTAAAATAATATATTAATTATTTTTTTAAATTATATATAAAATAAATTTTAAAATTATAAACGTTAATAATTTTATAATAATATAAAAAAATTAATTTTTAATATTTATATAAAAATTAAAATAAATATAATAATAATATATTAAATTTAAATTTAAATAATTAAAAAAAATAAAAAATAAAAAATTTTTTAAAAAAAATATTTTTAAATTTTATTTAAATAAAAATATTTATATTTATAATAATATAATTTTATATTAAATATTTTATTATTTTACGTAATAAAAATTTAAAATATATATTTTTAAAATAAATATAAATATTAATTAATATAAAATTATTTTATTTATAATTTTTATATATATATAATTTAATTTATTTAATTTATTTTTAATTTTTTAAATAATTATATAATTTTATTAATTATTTATTAATGATTTTTTATTTATTTAATAATATTAAAATAAATAATTATTAAAAATTAATTTTATTAAATTAATAATTATATTATATTATATAATATTTTAATTAAATTTTTAAAATAAAATAAATAATAATAATAATTTATTATATTTATAAATATAAAATATTTTAATTATATTAAAATAAAAATAAAAAAATATTTAAATTTATAAATTATAAATAAATTTTTACGTTTTTATTTTTAAAATTAAATTTAATAAATATATATATATATATAACGTAATTAAATTATTATTAAAAAATTATTAAATTATTTATTTTTAATATAATAATTATTTTATATATTTATAAATTTTATAAATATTTTTATTAAATATTTTATTATTTTATTTAATAAAATTTAAAATATATATTTTTAAAATATATATAAATAACGATTAATATAAAATTAATTATTTTATTTTATTTTTATTATTTTTATTATATAATTATATAATATTTTTTCGATTATTTATTAACGATTTTTATTTATTTAATATATATTATTTTATAATATATATTTTTAAAAAATATTTATATATTTTTATTTATATAAATTTTATTATTATTTATTTAATAAATAAAAATTTTTAAATAATTTATATAATATTAATTTTATTTTATTTTAATTATTTTTTATTTTTTATTATTATACGTATATTTATTAATATATTAAAAATTTATATATTATATATATTTTAATTTTTAAATAAAATTATAAATAAATATATTTATTTTAAAATCGTTATTTTATAAATTTTATTAAAATATATTAAATTATATATAATTAATTTAAATTTAAATTTAAATAATTATAATTTATAATAAATTTATTAATTATTTATTAATTATTTTATCGAAATTTATTATTATTATTATTATAATTATATATAATAATTTTTTAAAAAATTTCATTATTAAATATTTTAAATATTATTATATATATTATTTATTTTTATTATTAAATTTTTTTTTATATTATTAATATAAAAAATATATATTAAACGATAAAAAAATCGTTAATTAATAAATCGAAAAAAAATATTATACGATCGTTTAATATAAAAATTACGAAAAAAAATATTATATTTATTATATTTATTTATATAAAAATATAATTAATTAATTTCGTATTAATCGATATTTATATATTTTTTTAAAATATATATTTTAAGTTTTTATTATTTAAAACGACGAAACATTTAATAAAAATATATTTACCGCTATTATCGTTACGATAAATTTTTTAATATAAAATTATATAATTATAATATATTTTTTATTTTTTATTTTATTTTATTAATAAATTTATATATAAATATATAATAAATTTAATAAATTTTTTAATTAAAATTATTATATATATTAAATTTTATATATTTTATTATAAATTTTATTATATGTTATTTATTTTAAAAATATAAAATATAAAAATTATATCGTTAATTTTAATTAAATTTTTTAATAATATAAAATTTATATTAATATATATTTTATTTTAAAAATTATTTAAATATAAAATTAATTATATATATATATTTAATAATTTTAAAAAATATTAAAAAATATATAATTATTTCGAATTATTATTTATATTTTTAATATTTATATAAAATTAAATATATATTAATATAAAATTTATATTATTAAAAAAATTTAATTAACGTAAAATTAACGATATAATTTAATAATTAATTAATTTATATACGTATTATTTCGTAATATATATTTTAAAAAATATTTATATATTTTTATTTATATAAAAAAAATTTTTTTTACGGTTTTTTTATTAAATAATTTTTTTTAAATAATTTATATAATATTAATTTTATTTATTTATTATTATTTTTATTATTATTTTTTTATTTTATTTACGTATATATTTATTAATATAATTTTTATATTTTATATTTTTAAAATAAATAAAATATAATAAATTTTATAATAATAATTATATATAATTAAATTAAATAAAAAATATATATTATATATTATATATTAATATAATTATACGTAAATTTATATATAAAATTATTAAATATAATAAATATTTTAATATATTAATAATATAAATAAAATTCGATAATAAAATATAATAATATATATAATAATATTTAATATTTTATATAAAATAAAAATTAATTTTAAATAAAAATAATAATTAAAATTAAATTATATTAATAAATATTAAATTAAATTAAATAATTAAATTAAATTACGATATTTAAATTAAAATAAATATAAAAAAACTTTTTTATAAATATTAAAAAAAAAAATTTTTTTTCGTGGTAAAATTCATTTCAAAAATAGTTTTGTCGGTTTTGCACTAATGGAGCACCGTACTTGTGCGTTTTTTTAATATCCACGCCGGACCATAAGCAATTTTTCCGTTAAACCGTTAATTTAAAGAATTTTTAGATGTTAAATCCATTTTAATTATAGGGGTACGTTAAAGTTATAAAGTTTATAACGTTATTTTCTTTTTATTTTTAAGATATTTTATTATATTTAAATATTTTACGATTATATAATTTAGTTTTTAAAAAATATATATTAAAGTATTTATAATAAGTTATTTTTTTAAAATCGTTAATTTATTAAAACTATTAAAAATTAATAATATAAATCGTAATAAAATTTTTTTAAAAAAATAATATAATTAAATATTACTTTTAAAAAAATAATATAATATAATATAAATATTTAATCGATTTCGTTTTATATTCGAATTTATATTAATTTAAATGTAAATTATTTAAATAAGTAAATAAATAAATATTTAAATATTTATTTATTTACTTTTATTTATTAATTTATTTAAATATTTATTTATTTATTTTAAAATTTTTATTTTTATTTTTTATTATTTTAATAATATTTTTATCGCGAAATTAATACGTTATAACGTTTAAATGGTTTTTTTCATTTATTAAATTTTTTATC
The DNA here is from genome assembly GCA_902806595.1 of Pyrenopolyporus hunteri. Classification (NCBI taxonomy): domain Eukaryota; kingdom Fungi; phylum Ascomycota; class Sordariomycetes; order Xylariales; family Hypoxylaceae; genus Pyrenopolyporus; species Pyrenopolyporus hunteri. The sequence goes on along the minus strand of CADCXC010000011.1, from coordinate 160,741 downwards.
GATAAAAATAAATATATTTTTTTTAAATATTTTAACGTTTATTATTTAATTTTTAAATATTCGATAATAAAAGTATTTTTTATAAAATTATATATTATATTTATTATATTATAATTAAAAACGTTTAAATAAATAACGAAAAAAAAAATTACGCGTATAAATTTTATTTATTAAATAATTAATTATTTTTATTAATATTTTATAATTTTAAAAACGTAACGATAAATATATTCGACGACGATATTTTATTTTATAAAAAATATTATTTTTATATTTTAAATTAAAATAACGGTAAATTTATTTTTATTTTAATATAATTAATATTAATTTAATAAATTATTACATTATAACTTTAAATTTTTACTATTAAATATTTTCGAAATAAATTTTAAAATTTTAAATATTTTTTTAACTTTTTAAACGTTAATAAATCGTCCGATAATATTTTTAATAATATCGTTAAATTATCGCTTAATAAATCGAAATCGTTAAATTAATTAATTCGATAAAACTTCCTTTTAATTATTTATTACTATAATAAATTTTATCGTATTATAAATATATTATATAAATTATAAATTTATTATATAATATTAAAAAAAATAAATAAATAATTTCTTAAAAATTATATATATAAATATATAAAAATTTTATATCGAAAAAATAATTTTTTAAATAATTATTATAATATATTATTTTTTCGAATAAACTTTTATATATTTTTTAATGTAAATTATTTAATTTTTTTCCCTAAAAAAAAACCCGATTTTTATAATCGTAATAAATATAAATTAAATATATATATATTAATAATATCGAATAAATTAAACGAAAATAACTTCGAAATAATTTTTTAATATTATAATTAATTTTATTTTTTTTTTAAAAAATTTCACGAAAATATTTTTTCGCGTATTTTATATAATTATTTTTTATTAATATTATTATATTATTTTTAAATTAAAAAAAAAACTTTTAAATTTCGTTTTATTTAAAACGCGTAAAAAAATAGTTATAAAATAATAATAACTTTTATAATAAAATTATTTTTTACGTTATAAAATACGAAACGTAAATATAAAAAAAACATTAATAAATGTAATTACGATAAATTTAAAAAAAATAATAATAAAACTTATTATTTTTACGATAATATTTTATTAAATTTATTTAATTTTAATTATTACGATAATATTTTCGAAAATATATATAATTAATACGACGACGATAACGATTTAAATTAATCGAAAAAACGACGTTTTTTTTTATAAATTATATTAAAATTAATATTATTTTAAAAAATAATAAAAAATAAAAGTTTTATCTTTTAATTAATATTAATAAACTCGTAATTAATTTTTTTTATACGTTAAATATTAAAAATAATTAATATAAAATAATTAATATTAATATATTTAAAAGTTTAATTATATTTTTAAAAGTTAATAAAATAAATATAAAAACTTTAATTAATATTACGAAATAATATTATATATTATATATACATTAAAATTAAAAAAATTAATAATCGATTTTAATAAAAATTTATTAATTATTAATTTTTTTTCCTTTTTATTATAATTTAATATAATAATTTAATTTTATTAAATAATCGATATTAAAATTTCGATTAATTTTATTATTAAAGCGTATATTTAAAATCGCGATTTATTAAACGCGTAAAAAAAAATACGAATTAAAAAATAAAAATTAAAGGAAATTAAAATTAAATAAAGCGAAAATTAAAAAAAACGAAAATTAAAAAAGGTAAAAATAAAAGGGGATAAAACTTTAAAAACGGAAATAAAAAACGATATAAATTACGAAACGAAAGTAAAAAAAAATAAAAATAAAAAGAAATAAAAATAAAAAAAAATAAAAATAAAAAGAAATAAAAATAAAAAAAATATAAAAATAAAAATAAATAAAATAAAAATAAATAAAAATAAAATAAAAATAAATTTTTTTTTTAATTATAATAAATTATTTTTTATTTATAATAAAAAATAATAAATTTATAAAAAAAAATATATTTAATATAGCGTATATAACTATATAGTTTTATATTAAAAAATTTATCGTAACGGTAATAACGATGAATATATTTTTATTAAATACTTCGTTATTTTAAATAACGAAGATTTAAAACATATATTTTAAAACGGTATATAAATATCGATTAATACGAAGTTAATTAATTATATTTTTATATAAATAAATATAATAAATATAATATTTTTTTCGTAAATTTTTATATTAAACGATTATATAATATTTTTCCTTCGATTTATTAATTAATAACTTTTTATTATTTAATATTAATTAATATTTAATTAATAAGTTAAATATAAATAATAAAGTTTTTATTAAAAGAAAATTTACGAATTTAAAAAAATTTAAAATGCGAAAAAATTATTTATTTTATTATAATTTAATTCGAAGAAATATTAAAATTCGATCGAATAAATAAATTTTAATAAAAAAAAACGATTAATTATTAAATTATTTTTAAAAATTCGAAGCGTTTTATATTAATAGTTTTTAAAAACGTAAAATTAACCGTATTATTTTAAAAATTTCGAGGCGTAATATATCGTATATAATATATTAAGTAATATTCGTATACGATATATAAAAAAACGTTAATAAATTTACGTTTATTACGTACGAAAGATTTTATTATCGTATTTAATTAATTATTTAAAACGTTTTATATTAATAATAATTAATTAAATACGAAAACGGTTATTTTAATTTTTATAAATTTTTATTTTCGATTAATTAAATTCGAAACGTATATACGTTAACGATTTAATTATTTACGAAAAAACTTTTAAATCGATTTATTTATTATTTTTTTTTATTTTATTTTATTTTTTTTATATCGATTACCGTTATTAAATAATTATAATTAAAAGTTTTTTTTTATATAAATAAAAAAAAACTTTTTTATTTTCGATAAAATGTTATAATATTAAATTTATTAATTAATTAAAATTTATTTATATAATATCGAAAGTAGGTAAAATTTAAAAAAATTTCGTTAATTTAAATTATACGAGTTTAAATTTTAAAAAATTTAACCTCGATAAAATAAAATTAAAAGTTTTAAATATTTATTTTACGGAGTATTTTTAAATGTATAATAACAACTTTTTTAACGTTTAATTATAACGACGATTTAAAAAAAACTTCGATAATTAAAACGAAAAATAATTTTAATATATAATTAAATAATTTTAATATATAATTAAATAATTACGTATTAAAAAAATTAATTATTTATGAAAATATAACGTATATATTAAAAACGTTTATATTTACGTTAAAAAATTAACGAAAATAATTAAAGTTATTAAATTTTTACTATTTTTAAAAAATATCGTTAAAAAAATAATTAAAAAATAATTTAACGAATTTATTAATAAAAGTAATTTTATTTTTTTACGAAAATTTTAATAAAAATATATTTTTTTAATCGATTAAAAACTTTTAAATTAATCGTAATTAAAATAATTAATAACTTTTAAAATTATTATAATAACATTTATAATATTTAACGATATAAAAAATATTATAATATAATTATTAAAATAATTTTAAAATTTTATAATATAATAATCGATTTAATAATAATTCGATTAATAATAATTTATTATTTTTATTATTTTTTAATAATAAATCGATTAATAATATTATATTATTTTTTAATAATAATCGATATAATAATTAATATTATAATAATTATAATATTAATTCGATTAATAATGTTATATTATTTTATAATAATAATAAAACTTATAATCGTTATATCGTTTATAATTAATTTAATAAATATATTAATATTTAATAAATTTTAATTCGTTACGTATTTTTATCGACTTTATTAAAATATATAATAACGACGATTATAAATTTAAAAGTAATAAATACGATATTATAAACGAAAAAATTAAAGTTTTTAAAAATTTATATTATAAAATTAAAGTTAAAAAATATATGTACGTTAATATATATTTAATAATGTTAAAAAAACGAATATAATAATATTATTACGATTAATTAATCGATATAAACTATATTTTTTAAAATATAATTAAACGTATAAAAACGTATTTTTATTTATTAAAAAATTAATAAATATATATAATTAAATAACGTTAAACGATAATATTTTTAATTATAAAAAAAAACTTTAATAAAAATTTATTTATTTAAATAAAATTATTAATTAAAAAGATTTAATATATTTAAAAAAAATTAATAATTAATTACGTAATCGATTATAATTTTAAAAAAAATATCGTAATTATCGTATAAAAATATTTTATTTTTTACGTTATAATTTTTTAATAATTAAATATATTCGATAATATTTATTTAAATTTTCGAGTTATCGCCGATATAATATATCGTATTAAATTATATAATATAAATTATAATTAAAAAATATCGAATTAATATTAAATTAATCGAATTTATTATAATAATAAAAGTTAATTTCGATTATATAATAAAATTTTATAACGTATTAAAAAATCGTAACGTTAAAAAAAATATTTTATATACGATAAAACGAAATATTAATTTATAAAATACTTTATTTTAAAACGACGAAATAAACGTATAAATTAACAACGTTACATATAAAAATAAAATTTCGATTTTAAAAATATTAACGAAAATTATAATTAATTTTTATTTAATTACGAAAAAATCGACGTACGAAAAAATAACGATAACGACGATAAATAAAATTACGATGTTTAATATATTTAAAAAAATAATAAAAACGACGAAAAATTATCGATCGTTATTTTAAATTATTATTTTATTATTTACGATAAAATTAACGGTTAAAACGTAATAAATATATTCGTAAATTAAACGGCGTTTTATACGATAATCGTAATTAACGTTTTCGATTTTACGACCTACGATATTTTATATAATATTACGTTTTATTTTAACGATCGATACGTTAATATATTTTAAAATATTATATCGAATATAAAAATAACCGAAATTTTATTTAACGGCGAATTTTAATTTAAAACTTTATAACGATTATATCTATATATATTTTTAAATATTAAAATAATAAAACGTTATATTATTCGATTTAACGATAACGTAAAATAATAAAATTTAAATATTATTTACGTATTTATATCGTTTAAATTTATTACGTTTTAAATTATATCGTTAAATATATCGTTTTTATTATATTTTAAAAATATAAACCGTTTTAATATATATTTTAATAATATTAAAAACGTATTTACATATAAAAATAAAAAATATTTTATCGTTTATAAATAAAAACATTTATAATTTTTATTTAATAATCGTAATTTTATAATTATTTATTATTATTTTATAAAAATTAAATTTCGTTAAATTTATCGACGATTCGATTATTTTATAATAAATAAATTATATCGTTTATTTATTAAAATAAATTATAATAATTTCGATAAAACTTTAATCGATAAAATTAATAAATATTACTATTAATATTAAATATATAATAACCGATCGAAACGATTTAAATTTATTATTAAAAATAACGTTAATTTTAACTATAATATATTCGTCGACGTAATATATATTAATACGAAATTAATATTTTATATTATTAATTAAATTACGATATATTAAATTACGAAATTCTTAAAAAATATAATAATAAAATATACTTAAAATACATTATAAATAATATAAATTAATATTTATTTAAGTTTATTCGACGATATTATTTACGATATCGAAAAAAATTTTATTATTAATAAATTTACGATTAATATTAAAATTTTAAATATTATAGTTAAAAAAATATTCGTTAAATCTTATAATTTAATAAGTAAATTAAAACGATATTATAAACCGTTACGATAAATTTTTAAAATTATATTTAAAAATTTATTTAACGTAAAATTTAAATACGTATTATAAATAACTATAAAAACCATTAACGATATCGTAAAATTTAACAAATTAATATTTACGTTATTAATATTTAACGCGTATTTACGATTAATCGATAATTTATTTATAATATTATTTTTAAAAATTAAAAAAACGACGATTAAAAAAATTATAGTTAAAATAAATAAAATTAAAATAAAACGATAAATAATCGATGTTTTTAATATAAAAAATAATTCGAATATATTCGATATATTAAATTTACCATTATAATTAAAAGTATATATTTCTTACGAAAAAAACGATTAAAAAAGCTTATATATATTAATCGTTAAAAACGACGAAATATATACCGTTAAAATAAATAATAAACCCGTTAATTTCCATATAATAATTATTAAACCGTATAATCGTAACATAATAATTAACGTATTAAAGTTTACTTCGATCGTAAAATTCGATTTTAATTTCGATTAATAAAAAAACGACGATAATAAAATATATATACCATTAAAAAACCCACTTAAAACTTAAAAACGAAAACATAAAAAACCATTCGATAATAAAAATAAATTAAAAGTTACCGTTATTTATATAATTATAAAAAAATGCGAAAATTAACTTTTAATCGTTTAATTACGTAAAAAAAAAAAAATTATAATCTTTAAAAAACCCTTTAAAAAATTAAATACGAAAAAAATTAAAAGATTTATTAATAAAAACGTATTTTCGTTTAAAAAATACGATCTCGTTAAATTTCACGGTATTTAATTATTTAATTTTTATATCGTTCGAAAAATTAAAAAAAAAAATACTTTATATTTTTTTGAAAAATTTAAACTTATTATTTAAAATTATAATAATAAAAATAAAAAAATAATATTAATATAATTATCGATTATATAACGATTAAATTAACGAATAATTATAATATTTATATTTATTTTTATAAAAAAAAATAAAAGTTTAATTACGTAATATTATATAAATTTATATATAATTAAAGTTAAAATTAAATCGTATTATTTTAATTCGATTATTTTTTACTTTTATATTTAAATATTTTTTTAATATAATTATAATAATTATAAAACTTTTATATAATATAATAAAAATTAATATATATTAATAAATTATATATTTTAAATATTATAAAAAAAAACTTTAAATAATTATATTTACGTATAATTTATATTTATTAATATTAAAACCAACCGATCGTTTCGAATTAATAAATATATAAATTAACGATATTTTCGAATTATTTAATAAAATATTCGATTAAATAAAAAATTAAAAACGAAAAAAAATAAAATTTTTAATTAAATTAAAAGAATATTTAATTATAAATTATCCGATTATTTTTAACGAATGTATTATTATTATAAAAATTAACGAAATAATTTACTTACGTTAAAAAAATTAAAAAAAAAAAAATTACCTTTATTAAAATTAATGTTAATAATATAACGTATTAATACGTATAATAACGTACCCGTGGAACGTATATCGTATCGATTTATTAATTTAAAATTACGTATAATATATTCGAAATAATTTAATACCGTAAACTCGAAATTACCGAAATTACGAAATTTAATAAACGATTTAATTAATAAAAGGTAAATATCGATCGAAGATTATAATTCGTACCTTTAAATTTAAAAACTATTAAATTATTCGTTTTTATCGATAAATTATTTATAAATAATAAAAATTTAAATTCTTAAATTAAATATATTATATTTATCGTAAATAAAACGTTTTCGAAATTATCTTTTAATATTAAAAATAATATTATTTATTAAAATTCGATTAAATTAAAACGCGTTATACGAAACGTTTTAATAAGCGAAATTTACATTATAATATATAACGTAAATATAATAATAATTTTTAAAACGACGATTTCGTTAATTAATAAAAAATTAAATTATTTAAATTTTTTTATTATTATTTATATTAACTTTTATTTATTTTACGAATATTTAATTAAACTAAGTATTACGAAAAAAAAAAAATTTATAATCGATATTATATTACTTCGATAATTATACGAAAAATAAAAAATAACGGAAATTAAATAAATTTATAAAAAAAATAACCTTACCGACGTTATAACGAAAAATAACGTTAATAAAACGTTAAAAACGTTTATTAATATAAATGATATTACGATAAAATTATAAAAATAGGTAAAAAAATAAAAAAAAAAAAATTTATTATTATTAATAATTAAAAAAAAAAGGGAATTACGAAAAAAAAAAATTATTAATGTAGTTATATAACTTTATATTAAAAAATCCACCGTAACGATAATAATAATAAATATACCTTTATTAAATACCTCGTCGCTTTAAATAATAAAGACTTAAAACACACACTTTAAAATAATATATAAATATCGATTAATACGAAGTTAATTAATTATACTTTTATATAAATAAATATTATAAATATAACACCTTTTTCGTAAACTTTTATATTAAATAATCGCATAATATCCTTCCTTTAATTTATTAATTAATAACCCCTTATTATTTAATAACGTATAATATTAAAAATTAAAAATTAAATTTTATTAATATTATAAAAAAAAAAAAAAAAATTAAACCGTAATTTTATATATAAATTTTAAAAACGTAATTAATCGAAGCTTCGATATCGATTATTTAATAAAATTAAATTAATTACATTAAATCGTAATAACATTAAAATAATTTTTATAATTTTTAAAATTATAATATTTAATATATTTATTTAAATAAAATAATAAAATCGTTTTAATTTTATTATTAATTATTTAATATTATTAAATAATTATATAACATCGTAATAAAAATTATATATACGACGTATATTTTTTATAACGAATAAAATAAAACGAAAAATAATTATTATAAAATAAATTATATAATACGAAAATAATTATATTAATATATAAATATTTAATTAATTAAATTTTCGATTTAAATATATATTAAATAAAAAAAATATATATATATTTTATTTACTTATAATATAATAATAATTAAATTTATAAAATTTTTATAAAAATATAAAATTTTAAATATTTTTATATATTTAATTATAATTATTTATTTATATATTTAATTATATATTATATTTATTTTTATTTATTTTTATTTATTTTTATTTTTTTTTTCGTTTTTAATATATTAAATAAACATTTTTATAAATTTTATAATTATCGACGATATTATAATAAACCGCCCCGTAAAAATTCATTATAATTTAATTTAAATTATTTTATTTTTTTTTCGTATATTTTTAAAAAATTTTTTAAACTTTTATAAATATCGAAGTATAATTATATTCGATTATTTTAAAAATTTTCGAATAAATATTAAATTAATTATTTATTATAAAAACGTTATATTTTTAACGATAAAAAATTATCGAAATTATAATAATTAATTAATTTTAAAAATTTATATATTTTAATTAATAATAATAAATTATTCGATATTTTTATACTTTAATTTTAAATATTAATTTAATTATACTTTTTTTATAATATTTCGATATAATTAAAAATCGTGTAATTTTTACGTAATTAATATTTAATTTTATAATTATTTTATTATTTTATAAATTTTTTAATATTATATCGTATAATTTTTTTATATATAATATATAAAATAATTTAATTAATTATATTTTTTTTAATAAATTAATTTAAAAATTTTAAATTTTTAAAATATAATTATATAAAATTAATATTAAATTAATAAATTAAATTTTTATATATATACGATTTATTAATTTATTACGCTTTTATATAATTATTACCATTATTATTCGATTTTTTTATTTTTTTTATTCGTTTTTTAAATATAAAAATTCGAGATATAATAACTTTATTTTTATATACGTTAAATACCATTCGAATATATTATTTTTATTATAAATTTAATAACTTTAATTAAATTAAATTAAATTCGAATTATAAAAAGTAATTTTATTTTATAATTTATTTAGATATATTAAAATCGAAATTTTAATTCGATTATAATAATAAAATATTATTTTAAAATATTCGTTAATAAAAAAATAAATCGATATATTTTATACCATATAATACGCCGAAAAAATGCGTCGATTACGACGTATATTTCGAAGTTAATAAATCGAAATTTTTAATAATTATTTATAAATTATATATAATTCGACCTAAAAACGATAAATTTTTTTTTTTACGTATAATTTAATTTCCTTTTATTATTATATTACTTTTAAATATCGTCGATAATATATTTTTTAAATTATTTACTTTAATATAATAAATTTTACGTTTTTACGAACGAATTTATAAATATAATTTTTACCGTAGTTATTTAATGCATTTAAATATTTTTAATATTTATCGAAAAAATTTTTTAATAAATTTATAAATTTAATTCGATTTTTTTCGATTAAAATTTTTTTATTTATATTATTTTCGAAATAAATTTAAATTAAAAAAATATAAAATATATTAATTTTATATTAACATTATAATCGAATTAATATTTCGTCGTTTTTTAAATATTTCGTAAAAAAATAATATTATATAAATAATAATAATATAAAAATATATATTATATAATTATAACGATATAATTTTTATTATTTAATTCGACATTTAATAAATTATAATTTTATTTTAATTTCGAATCGTTTTAGTTTAAAATAATAAATTATAATAATTATTTATAATTCGACTTTAAATAAAACGCGAAATTTCGTTTTAATAATATTAATACGTTATTTATTTTTATAAAGGTATTAACCTTCGATAATTCGTTAAAAAAATCGTTTTAATATTTAAAAATTAAATATTTTTCGAAATTTATTAACGATTTACTTTTAAAAAAATTTATTATATAAATATTAATAAATAATTTTAACTTTATAAACTTTTATATTACCCCGTAATTATAATATAACGAGTTAAAATTATAACGTATTTAACTTTAAACTATTATATTAATTTATAATATAAAAATTAAAAAAAATAAAATATATAAAAACATTAAAATAAAATAAATTCTTTAATTTTCGTTTTACTTTTTTATAATATTTACGTTAATATTTAGTATTAAAATATTTAAATAATAAATATTTATTTACTTTAAAAATTCTCGGATTTAATTATTTACTTATAAAAACGAATAAAAACTTTTTATAAAAATAACGTTTTTAAATAAATAAATTAAATATAAAAATATATATAATTAAATAAATATTTAATATTTTTATTAAAGTTCGAAATTATACGTTTATTTACTTCGTAAATAAATATTTAACCGTTTATAATAAACGTTTATATATTTTAAAAATAATAAAAATCTCCATTTTTTTTTATATTCGAAATAATTAACATTTTTTTTTAATATTTATATTAATTAAATAATATAAATAAACGCTTATATATAAAATTATTTTTTTTTAACTTTTTTTATTTAACTTTTTTAATTAATTAAAAAACTTCGAAATTATTTAAAATTTTTTTATAATTTATTATAACTTTTTTATAATAAACGTAAAAATATAAAAAAAAAATATTCGAACGCGTTTAATTAATTAAAAAACTTTTAAAAAATTATAAAAAAAAACTCCGTAATTACTTCGAATATTAAAAAAGTAAAATAAAAAAATTAATCTTTAATATAAATTCCTTTTACGTATTTACGCGTAAATAATAAACTTTAATCGACTTCGATATAATTAATATCGAAAAAATAACATAAACTTACATTAATTACGCGGATAAAATTAATACGTTTATAAAATAATACGTTAATTTTTTATAAACTTATAAAAAGAATTTCGAAGTTTATAATAAAAATTTTAAAATTTAAATTTTTTTAAATAAACTTATCGATTAAATAAAGTAAAAAAATATATTACGTAATTTTTAAAGAATTAAAATTCGAGTTTTTTATTTTTAAATTATTTTTTTTATTTTTACCGATTATTTCCGTATTATTATAAATATAACTTAAAAATTAAATAAATAAAAAACGAAACATTTTTATCGATTATTATTTTAAATTAAAGAAAAATTCCTTATATTTTTTTATTAACGAATTTAAGTGGTAAACCCGTTATTTTAATTATTAATAATCGAAATAATATTAAAGTTAAAAATTTTTTAAAATTAAAATAAATATAATATTCGACTTATTTTCGAATAAATAATAAATAATATTTTATTTACGAAAAAATAAAATTTCGAAACGCATATAAATATATATTTAATTAAAAAAATCGAAATTAAATTCGTTTTAATTATAATTAATCGATTTATAATAATAACGAAAATAATCGTAAATATAAACGTAATAATAAATAAAAATAAATTTAAATTTTAATTATAAATTTTATATCGACGTAAATTATTTTTTTTATATTTTTAAATTTTAAATAGATTAAATTAAGTACCGTTTTAAGTATATAATTTTATATAAATTAATTAATTAATTAATATTATTACGTTAATTTAAATAAACTTTTTTTTTAATTATATTTAAAATTAAATATTTAAATAAATATTATTAATATTATTATAAATTTAATTATAATATTTTAAATTATAAAAACGTAAAAAACTTATAAAGTTATTATTAATATATAATATAAATATTTTTTATATAAATATATTTATAAAAGTTCAAATATTAACGTTAAAACGTTTTTTTACCGGCTTTTAATTATTTTAAATTAATAACTTATTTATATAATTTATAATTTATTAAAATAAAAATGGTTAAAAATATAATTTAATTTTAAATATTTAATAACGAAATAAAAAACGGAAAAATAAAATTATTTAAATTATAAAAATTCGATTTTAAAACATTTAATATAATTAACGTAATTAATAAATAAAAAATATTATATTTAAAAAAAATAAATCGTTTATATTTAAAAGTAATATAAATTCGTTTTTTATTTCAAATATTATTTTTTTTAAGTAATTTTTAAAATTTATTTGATTAAAAAAAAATTTTTTTATTTTTTTTATATTTTATTACGTAATTATAAATAAATATTTAAAAAATTAAAAATTTACGCTTTTAAGGGAATGTTTTCGTATCGAAAAATTAACATTTTTATATAAAAAAATTTATTAAAAAAATAATAATAAACATAATAATTATTATAATAAACTATTTTTTAATATTATTATACGTTATATCGAATAAAAAAAATAAATATTATAAAGTTAAAAAATATAATTATAGAAAATAAAATAGATATAATAAATATAATATATATAATAAATATTATAAAATTATTAAAAAAACATCGTATATATAATAAATTTTAATTTAAAAAATTTTCGATAAATATTTTAACCCTTAATTAATTCCACCGATAATAAATCCATTATATAAAAATTAGATATAATTATATTTATATAAAATAAAAACTTTTTTAATCGACGATAATAAAAATTTAAATTTAAATTAATCGAATTTAAATTTAATAACTTTTATTTTAACGTTCGTAATTTAAATTTAATAAATATAAAAACTTTAAATAAATATTAATAAACGAAATAAAAATATGTTAAAATACGAATATTAAATTTTTTTTTTCGATCGATTTAATAATTTAAAATATTTTAAATTATTTATTATTATTTATAAATTTTATTTTATAAATAAATCGAACGAAAAAATATATAAATTAATCGAAAAAGTTTTTAAATATACGTATTAATTATATATGTTTATTTAAATATTTATTAAATAAAGTTAATTTATATATAATAATAATTTTATTTATTTAAATTTTTATAAACTTTTATATTTTTTTTTATAATAATTTTTCGTCGAATATATTATTAAAAAGTGTTAATATAATTTACGAAAAACTTTCGAAAAAGTTCGTTTTTATAAATTTATTTAATATATTCGAAAGATGAAAACTTTTATTAATGTAATTAATATTAAATTTTATAAATTATTAACGGTTAATAATTTTTACGACTTTAAAATACTTTAATAAAAAACGAAAATTATTACGTCGCGTAAAACGTATAAAGCTTACGTAATAATTTATCGATACGAAATTAATAATTTAATATCGATAATATCGATAAAAAAACATTTATACTTTTATTTTTTATTACATCGATATCGTAAAAAACAATTGATTTTTTTTTATAACGTTTTTATAAACGAAAACTTTTTTTTAAAATACCTCCGCCGATAAAAGACTATTTTTTTATAAGTTTTTCATTAATAAAAACATTTATTTTTTCTTTTACGATACTTTTATTTATAAAAATATTCGTTTTTTTTTTCGCGACGTTTTCGTTTATAAAAACGCGCTTTTTTTTTTTACGACGTTTACTTCGTAAATTCCGGTTAATTAATAACTTATAAATATAAATAATAATATTTCATTTTACGATTTATCGTTTTTTAGATTTTAAATAATATTACGTATATTAATAAACTTTTTTATTACGTATAAATTTCGAAAAAAATCGTTAAAATATTTCGCATCGAAGGTATTTATTTTTTTTTCGAAAAAATATATTATACGTTTTAATAATATAAAAAATAATATATTAAAAAAATAAATAAAAATTTCGTATTTTTATATTATTTAAATATAATTTAATATAATTTAAAGAAATATTATATCTATTTAACATTTAATTATATTAATATTAAACGATAACGTAAATTTTAAAAAAATTAAATAAAATAACGATAATTTTTTTTTTATTAAAAAAATTATTTTTTTAAAATCGAATTAAACGCATTTAAAAAATAATTAATTAACGCTTTTATCGTCGTAATTAAATCCGATTATAACTTAAAAAAAATCTTATTTATATTTAATATTTTTATTTATAAATCGATTAAATCGTCGATATTATCGATTATAACGTTTTCGTTCGAATTTAACGGATAAAATATAAATATAATAAAATTTATTTTTATTTTTTTATTTTATTTAAATTATAACGTTTTATAAAAAATTATAAATTAAAAAACGTAAAATAAAAAATTAACCTTTTTAACGTAATTATAATTACTTTAAAAAAATTTAATATCGAATATTAAAAAAAATATACCATTAATTATAATAATAAACATCGAAAATAAATAATCGATAATATTTAAAAATAGTTTTTTTAACGTAAAAACCCTTTTAAAACTTCGATTAAAACGCGTATTTTATATTACCATTAAAAAACGTAAAATTAAATAAATATTAAATAAATATAATATTTTCGATTTATTTATTAATATTAATTTTATAACTCGAAGTAAAATTAAAATTATTCGTTTTATTTAATATATTTAAATATATATACGTATATTTAATTTATTAAAAATATAATTTTAACTTTTATTTTTAAAAAATACGTTAATTAAAAATTTATTTATTATAATATATAAAAACTTATTAAAATATATTATTTTTTAATTATTTATTTAATAATTAATTATTTCGTATATTATTTTATAAATAACTTTTAAAAATATATTATTTAAAATAATTATTTATTTTTAACGAATTAATTTATTATTAAACTATAAAAATAAATAATTCAAATATCGATTTATTTACCGTTTTTAATTTTTTATAAATTTTTAATAATATCATTTTTATTATAATAAATAATTTAAATTAAATAAATTATTTTATTATTTTATATATTATTATTTTATATATTATTATTTTATATATTATTATTTTATATATTATTATTAAATAATTTAATAGATATTATTTAATTAATTTTAAATATATAACTTTCGAAAGAAATTTATCGAATTTAATTTTTTTAATATTATAAATATATTTACGTATAATTTATAAACGTTATTATTATAAATATAAAAATTTTCCTTATTTTAAACGTAATTAACACATTTATTTTTATATTGTTTTTTTAAGTTAATATATTCGAAAAACGGTTATATAATCGAAGTAAAAAAATTAAGATTTAATTTATTTATTATATTACGATATCGTTTATCGCACTTTTAATACGAAATCGTATTACGTTATTTTTTATTTATAATTAATAAACTTTAAAAACGGTAAAAATTATATAATAATTAATATATATAATAATTAAACGGATAATTTTAAATCGTTTCGACGTATATTCGACGTATTTATTTTAAGTATTTTAATAAAACGTTTTTTATTTTCGAATTTAAATTAATTACTTTTTAAAACGTATTTTTTTAATTTAAGTCGATTTTTTATTCGTAATATATATTTTAATCTTTTTTTTCGAATTTATATACGTAAATAACGTAATAAAACTTTTTATTTAACGATACGTAATTATAAAATAATTAATAAAAAAATTTATAACGACTTAAACTATATTAAATTTAAATTCGTAACCTTTAAATTTTAAGATTTTTTAATTTAATTAAATCGAAAATTAATTTATTAACGTATTTTTCGAAGGTTATTTATATAAAAAAAATGTATATTTTTTTCTTTATTTAAATAATTAAAACCATATTATATTAATAAAATAAATAATATATTAAATTAATTTTAATTTTATTATAAATTCGAATAAAATAAAAATTACGAAAAATTATAAACTTTTTTTAATATAATTATTTATTTAATTCGATTTTTTTTTTTCGATATATATAATAAATAAATATTCGAAATATTTAAATATTTAATTTACGTATTTATATATAACTTTTAATTTATTTATATACGTAACGTTTTTAATTATTTTAATATTTTAAATAATTAATAATTTACGTCGATATAATTTAATTAACCGTTATTTTAAATATAATTTAATTTTAATAAAATATTTAATATATATATATATATATATATAAAATACGTAAATTTAAATTATAATCGTATTAATAAAAACTTTAAAAAAATATATTAATAAAAAAAAGGGGTTTTTTAATTAAAGTATAAATTATTAAATAATAATCGTAAATTAAATTAATCGTTTAATAAAATATCGTTATTACGCGAAATAATATCGTAATAATTATATTAAAAATTAAAAATTATATTACATTTTTTACTTTTATATCTTAAAAATATATCGTAAATTACGCGTAATAAATTAAATAATATTATATTATATTAAAAATATTCGAATTTTTAATAATTATATATATAATATTTATATTATAATTAATTAAAACGTTACTATATATTAATTAATTTTTTTTTAATCGATATAAATAATTAAATATTTATATATATAAAAAATATTTAAATTTTTATATTACCATTTTATATTAATATTATTTAATTTATTTATTTATTATTAATGTAAATTAAATTTATTTTCGTTTTAATTAATTAAATTTATATTTTATATTTTATTTTTTATTTATTATAATAAAAAATATAATTAATTTTTTAAAAAAAATTTAAAAACTAAATTTATATAAATATTTATTTTTATATGTAAATAAATATTTAAATAAAAAAATAAATAAATAAGTATTTATTTAAATATTTATTTACTTATAATGTAATAAATACGAACGATATATATTTCGATTCGAAATTTTATTTAAAGATTTATATAACGAGTAAAAGGTAAAATTTATTTTACGATGTAATATTAAATTTAACGGTTTTTATATAAATTTAATAATAAATTAAAAGAAATTATTTAATAATAAAATAAATTTTAACACGATGCGAAAAAAAAAGTTTAAATTTTTTTTATTATAATTATTTCGAACGTTACTTTGTTTATAAGGTAAATTATATAACGTTTATTATTTAAAATATTTTATTTTTTTATAAGTATTTTCCGGTATTTTAAAATAAAAGTCGGTTATATAATTTAATCATTTTATACGTAATTATTTAACGTTTTTTCTTTTCGATAATATAAATTATATTAAAATACGAAAATATTTTTTATCGAATAAATTTAAACTACGTTCGAATATATTATTAAAAATGTAATAAAATCGTTTAATAATTTATTATAATATAATAAAAAAAATTAATAAAAAAAATATTTATTCGATTTTAATTTTCGATTATTTTTTTAAATAATTTAAAAAAATATATAATATTAATATAGCTTTTTTTAAACTTTAAATTACGTTATATTTAATTAAAACGTCGTATCGTTTTTATTTAAAAAAAAATAAAAATGCGATATTAAACGTAAAGTTAATAATATATTTAATTCGATTTACAAATGTAAATAATTATTTCGTAATTTTAATTTATAATTATCGTCGCCGGCGTTAAATTTTCGTCGATTTATAATTTTAAAATTACGAAATTCGATTTAACGTTACGTTTTAACGTTTATAATAATAATTAATTAAAAATAAATTAATTTTATTTATAATTAATAATAAAAACGTTCGAAAACGTAATATTTTTTATTATATTATAAAATAATCGAGTTTTTAAATTTATAGTTTAATAATTATCGATTTCGTTTAAACGTTTATAAAAAAAAAATTTAACGATTAAATTAATTAAAATAATAATATAAATGTAAAAAAAAATATAATTTAACGGTAATTAAATTAATTACGTAGTAAATTAAATTACGTATTTAATATAAATGTACGTATTTTACGAATTTTAAAATTATTTTATTATAATTTCGTTTAAAAAAATAACCGTATATAAAAATATTATTATTATTCGATAATTAATTAAATAAATTTCGATATATTTCAATAAAATTATTATCTTCGATTTCACTTTAATTTATAAAAATTCGAAATATATTAATTAAATTATCGAACGATTTATAATAATTACGACTTTTTATAAAAAAATTTCGAAATATAATAAAAAATTTATTAAATCGACGGGTTTAAATCGAAACTTTTAATGAAATAATTAATTTATCGAATATTAAATCGGTTAAATTTTCGAAGTATAACGGGGATAAATATATTAATTAACGCGGTAAACGCGTTAATATTTTAAAATCGAATATCGATTAAATAATATTTTCGATCGACTTCGAATTATAAAATATATTTTATTAATATTTCGTAACGTCGAAATTTTAAATTTATATCGATTTACGAGATCGTTTATTATTATTATATTTTTTAAATTAACGAAGTTAAGGTATAAAAAAAAATAACAAATTTAACGTCGATAATAAAAATTTAAAAATTTTTTTATAAAATAAAAATTTATTAAAAAATAAAAAATTATATAATTTATAATATATTTTATATCGTTATATCAAATAAAAAATAAATGAATTTATAACTTTAATTTAAAAAAATATTAAAATTAAAACGAAAATATAAATATTTTTATTTTAAGTTATAATTTTAATTAAATTCGAATCTATAATTATTTTTTTATTAAATATAATTTCGTAAATTTTATATGAATTTTTAAAGCCGTTATATTTTATTAACTTATTTAAAAACGCGGTAATCTTTTATTATTAATTTTACATTTTTATATTTTATTATTTTTTAAACGAAATATATCGTTTAAAAAATATATAAATTATATTAAAAGTTTAAAATAATTTAACGATATATTTAAAATCGATCGTTTTAAACTTAACGGATTTTTTCGACTTATTATATTATTATTATTTAAAGTCGATTATTTTAAATTCAACGGATCTTTCGAATTTATTACGTTATTATCGTTTAAAGTTAATTATTTTAAATTCGACGAACTTTTCGAATCTATTACGTTATTATCGTTTAAAATTAATTATTTTAAATTCGACGGATTTTTTAAATTTATTACGTTATTATTATTTATATTTATTATTTTTATTATTATATTTAAAAATAAGTTAAAATAAAATAATATAATTATAATATTTAATATGTTTTTTTTTTTCGTTTATATAAATATATTAATAATATATATACGTAATCGTTTATATTATTTTATTTTCGATAATATAAAAATGTCGACGAAATAAATAATAAAATATTTATTACGGGTTTTATTCGAATTTTATTAAAATATATAAAATTATATTTTCGTATTATTCGATGTAATATTAAAAGTAGTAATAATAAATAATAAAAAATAACGGTTTTTTTTTATATGTTAATGTAATTTTTAAATAATATTAAAATAAATAATATATTTTAAAATAATTTAATTTTAAACAATCGATAAAAATTAAAAAATATTAATATCGAAATTTTTATATTTAATAATTAAAAATAAAAAGTTAATGGTAATATAAATTTTAATTAATTTATTTATATATTTAAGAAATTAAAATCGTTTAAATTATATAAATATATTATTTTAAAACGTATTAAATTTCGAATAAAAAAATTTTATCGATATTAATAACTTTAAAAAAACGACTTCGTAGTAAATAAATATTTTATTAAAATATTTAAATCGACGATTTATAAGTTTTTATATTTTTTCGAATAAATAATTATCGAAAGTTTTTTTTATTTTTTTTTTTATTAATATAATATTAAATATAAATTTCGATAATATTTTCGTTAATTACGATACTTTTATATGATTTTCACTTAATTTAATCGTTTAAAAATAAAATTTTTTTTATTTCGATTTATTCGAAGGTTTATTTTTTATTAGATTTTTTAAATCGATTAATAATAATCGTAGAAATTAAATTTTTTTTTACGGCGATAAAAAGTAAAGATATTTTTTTTAAATTTTATTAATAATTATAATAATATTAATTAAAATATCGTAAAATATATTATTAAAAAAAATATTATTAAGTTTAAAATAAAAAATATAAAATTTTAAATTCGAAATAATTTATATATATTTTTTTAATTTTATTTATATTATCGTAATTCGAATAGATTTTTAAGATTTAATAATTTCGTTTATTTTATATATCGACGACGTAAGCGTTTTATTAATAAAATTTAAAATTTTTCCAGGTTTTTTTTTATTATTTAAAAAAAATAACGTTTCGATATTTTTTTTAACTTTTTTATTTCCATTATAACTTTACGTAAATTACGGGAAATAAAAAAAAAAAAGTTAAAAAAACTTCGAAACGTTGTTTTTTTTAAATAATAAAAAAAAACTTAAAAAATTTTTTTTTCGCAAAAAATACGTTTATTTATTATTTAAGGGATATTTAAACCTATTTTTTATTAAAAAATAAAAACATAATTATATAATAAAAAAATAATAAAAAAAAATAATATTTTATACGAAACGTCGAATAGTCGTTAAAATAAAAATAAATTCATATAATAAATAATATAATAAATAATATAATAAATAATATAGTAAATAATATAATAAATAATATAATAAATAATATAATAAATAATATAAACGATAATATAAATAATAATATAAATAATATAAATAATATAATATAATAAAAATTATTATTATTATTTTTACTCTATATATTTTTTATATTTTTAATATTTTATTAAAAACTATTATATATATTTTAAAAAAACGATTTATTTTAAATTTATATCGAAAAATTATTTTATATATTTAAAAAAAACGATTTATTTTAATTTTATATTATAAACGTTTAATTTTACGTTATTTTTATTATTTATATTATTATTATTATTTAAAACGTTATTAACCGATTTAAATAATCGAAATAATTTATTTTTAATTATAAAACGATTTTTTTCGAATTTGTTATTATTATTATTATTAAATAAATTATAATTTTTATTATTTTAATAAATTATAATATTTTTATTAATAAAATAATATTAATAAAATTTATTTTTATAATCGTTAAAATTATTATTATTATTATTATTATTATTATTATTATTATTATTATTATCGTAAATTTAAAAACGAAATTATTTATTCGAAGTAAAAAGTTTATTTTTTAATAATCGATATATTTACGAAGTTAATAATATTATTATACTTTTAAAAAATATCGTAATATTGTTATTAATTATATTTTTAAAAATAAAAAATATAAATCGATTCGTTTTCGAAATTTCGAAAAACCGTATAATTATATTATCGAATATTATTTATATAAAATAAATAAATAAATATTTAAAATTTACCTCGTAAAATTAATAAAATTTTTTATTATAAAATAAAAATTTTTATTTATATAATAATCGAAGTAAATAAAAAACATATAATATTAAAACGTAATTACCGTTTTTTATTTTAAAAATCGATATAAATTTTTTACGATCGAATATTTTATAAATATTTACGCGTAAAAAAAATATATTTTTAATATCGTCGATTAATAAAAAGGTTTTTTAATCGTAAATATCTATTTTATTATACGAAAATTAAAATTTTTATTTTTTAAAAATTATATAAATTTATTTATAATCGTAATAAAATTATATAATTTAATAATATTCGTTGTAAAATATCGTATATTTTTATTTTTTAAATTTTAAATATTTAATTTTATCGTTAAAAACGCGTAAAATGTCGAAATTTCGTTAAAATAAAAATAAAATATTATAAAAAAATAATTAATAATCGAAATTAAAAATAATTAAATAAAATTTTAATTTATATAATTAATATTATAAAATTAAATAATTTAATTATAATAACGTACGTATAAAATTATTAAAAAATTAAAAAATATAAAATTAATATTTTTTATATCGTAAAATATTATTAATTAATTGTGTAAATCGTAAACCATTAATTTAATTAAAAAAATTAAAATAAAAACGATTAACGTCGTTTTTAATAATTTAAATATTATCGATTAAAATATAATAAACGTAATAAATTAAATTATAATCGATATCGTCGCCGTTTAAAATAAAAAATTTTAAAAACGATTAATATATTTTAAAATAATTCGAATAATAAATAATAATAAATATTATTTCGAATAACTTCGAAATAATATAAAATTATTAAAATTAATAAAAATTAAAACTTTATATTTAAATAATAAAATATATAATAAATAAAATAAAAAAAAATTAAATATATATTATAACGTAAAAAAACGTTAAATAAATAATAAAATTAATTTCGAAAAAATAATAATCGTATATTTAAATTAATTATATTAAATTTTATCGATAATATATTTAAAAATTAAATCGAATTATTTTCGTTATTATTATAATCGAAAATATATAATAACTTCGTTAAAATTTTAAATATTTAACGTTTATAATCGATAATTTTTATTTATATTATTTATTAATAAGTACGTACGTAAATAAAATAAAGAAATAATAATAAAAAGTAATTACGATAAGGTAAAATTAATGTTATATAAATTATTTAAAAAAAAAAAAATATTTAGTAAAGAAATCGTAAGAAAGGTTTTTTTTATATAAGCGAAGGTATATAGGTACTTTTTTTTTTAAAGTACGTATTACGAAATAATACGTATATAAGTTAATTAATTATTATTTATTTTATTTTTTTTTCGTAATTAATTAATTGCGAACTATTAATTAATTTTTTCGTTTTATTTATTTTTTTAATTTTAAGTTAATTTGATTTTTTTTTATTAAATTTCGTATAGTTTTATTAAGGGATGTTTTCGTTATCGTATTCGTAAAATTATACGATTTATGTATTTATTAAATGTTATCGATTTTTCGATTTTTATAAGATTATTTTAAAGTTATAAAATTAATTATTATTTTTTTTTCGTTGGTATTTTTTATTTATATTAAATATTAATATAATAATAAAAAGTCAATGTATAATACGAAAAGGGTTTTAAAGAGTAAAAAGTATTTTAAGATAATGTTAATCGTGTAGTAAACGACGTAATCGACGTCGAAATTTTAAATTATTTTATAAATTTTATTAATAAATATATTACGAGTAATTTGTTTATATTTAATAAATAATTAATGGATGATATTATTAATGATTTATATTTTATTATTTCGATCGATAGGATTTTTATTATTTAAAATAATAACGTATTTAATTTACGAATTTAAATTTTTATTATTTACGAAAAATTTATCGATAAAAATATAAAAACGTAAATTTTAAAAGTTTAATTCGATATAACGAAATTTACGTGTTTAATTATTTATTTATTATTTAATTTTAACGTTAAAAGTTTTAGTTTTTTTAGGTTCGAATTCGAGGTATTAAATCGTTATAAAATAATTAAAAATTATTTCGAATTAATATATAAAAGTAATGTATATATTTTAAGTTTATTATTTTATAAATTTTTTAATTATATCGAGGGTTTTAACGTTTAATAATTTAAGTTTTTTAATTTAATTTTTTTAAATAATCGTTACGTTAAAGTTTTTATTATAAATCGTAATACGTAAATTATTAAAGTTTTTAGTTTCGAAGTTTATAATTTTTTAAAGGTACGTTTTAATTTTAATTTTATTAAAAGTTTTATTTTTCGTAGTAAAAAAGTTCGTAGTATCGATATTAAAGGTATTATCCGTTTAAAGGTTAATGAATTTAAACGGGTTCGAATTTATTATAAATAAATAAAAATCGAAAGTTAATGATTTTATTCGTAATTTTTATTAATGGTAACGCGAATAAATTTTAAATTAATAAGTATTTAATTTCGCGAGATTATATAAAAGTTTAATTATTCGTAATAATGTTTTTTTAGGGTATTTATTTTTAAGTTCGATTAATAAATATATAAAAATGGTTTTTTATATCGGTGTTTTAGATTAAATATAAGTTATTATAATGTTTTAAATTATAATTTTTATTTTTTTACGACGTAATATAAGCGTTAAAGTTAATATAATGTATTAGTTAATTTTTTAAATGGTAAATACATATATTATAATGTATTTTTTATCGAAATTATTATAATTTTAAATTATTAAGCGAGATTTTTCGTATAATGCGACGGTATTTTTATTTTTAATTTTACGAATTATTTATAATTTAAAAATCGTAACGTTTCGATGTATAATTATATCGTAAATTTTTAAACGTAAAATATTTTTTTCGAATAAAACGTTAAATTCTTTTATATTTAATGTTTTATAAAGTTTTTTTTATGTAATGATTTTTTTATTCGTTTATAATTTAATAACGAAAGTAAAATTTTTTTATTTTTTATTAATAATGTATAATTTTACGGTATAGGAAAAATCGTTAATATATATAAAGTTTTTTTTCGAGATAATTTAATAGTTATCGAAGTTAAAAATTAATGCGGGTAATTCGATTTTAAATTTTTTAAACGGTACGAGGTTTTTTTAGGGTTAAATGTACGGTTTAATATAAGAGTTTTTAAACGTAAATATTTTATTCGAAGTATTAAAAACGACGGTAATATTTTTATTTAATATTATAATAATTTTATAAGGGTTTTTTTATTTTTTTTTTTTTTTATAAACGAATATTTTATTATTAATGAAAAGTAATATAGAAAAAATTTTTTATGTATTAAGGTTATTATATATATTTAATGTATTTTTTACGGAATATTATATTTTAATTTTTTTAATTTTCGTTATTGTTTATTAAATGGTTTATGTTTTTTAAGTTTATATAAAAGTAAAAAGTAAATTTATATTAATTTTAAAATAAATGTCGAATATAAAAAATATAAGTATTAAATTATTAAAGTTAATTATATCGTTAATTATTTTAATAATTATTTATAATCGAATTATATATAAATTTAAATTTTAAAATTTATCGGTGATAATTTTATACGTTTTACGGATTAAGTCGTAATATTTTTCGATTTTATTAATAAATTAATGTATTTCGACGGGTATTTAATAATAAATAATTTTAATAATATAGGTTTTATTTCGAAATTCGATATTATCGAAGTTCGTATCGATATTATATGTAATAATATTTAAGGGTTCGAAGTAAATATCGATTTAATATTATTTTAATATATTTTAAGTTTTTTTAATAGAAATAATTTTTATAAAACGAATAGTTTAAAAGTTTATAACGACGTCGATTATATATAAGACGGGACGTTTATTTAAATATATAATATTAACGATAATTTCGTAATTAAAGTTTATATTAAAGTTTTTTAAATTAAATTTAAATTTTTAAAAGGTTTTATTTTTAATTTAATAATAATAGTAAAATTTATTAATTTTTTTAATATTTTTAATATTAACGTTATAATTTATTTTATTTAAAAAAGTGTGTAGTTTAGTTATAAAAGGGTAATTAAATCGAATATAAATATAACGTAATTTAAATTTTATAAAAAAAATTATATTATTAAAATAAAATTATAAATATTTTTATTTACGAATAATAGCAACGGTAATATTATTTTTTTCGATTAATTAATTCGTAACGTTATTTAAGTAAATGTTTAATCGATTTATATTTTTTAAATATATAAAAAATAAAGTATTTAAATTTATAATATAAAAATCGATTAATTCGAATAAAACGTTAATTATAATTATTTTTAATAATTTAATTAAAGGATCGTTTTTAAATTTAATATTAATTTTATCGATTTAATTATTATTTATTTTAAAATTTCGATCGAGAAAATTTTTTATAAAAATTTAATATTAGTTTTTTTTTATAATAAATATTTTAATTATATCGATATTAAAAATAATGTTTTAAAAGATATTTTTAATGTATTAATTTAAAATAAATGTAATATTATTTTTTAATTTATCGATAAAAAAGTAATAAAAAGTAATTTAATATTAATATATTTAATTTATTAAATATATCGCAATTAATTAATATTAAAAGTTAATTTTTTTCGTTTTAAAAGCGGTAACGTTTTAATTATTATTTTCGAATTTCGAGTTTTTTTATTTAATATTTTTATAATCTATTAAAAACGTAATATATTTATTTTTATTTTTAATTTTTTAAATTTATTAATGTTTTTTAACTTTTTTTTATTTATTTTCGAAATGTTTAATAAATTAATATTTTTTTTTATATATTTAATAATAACGTTTTTAAGTTTAAATTGTTTTTTTCGATTAATATCGACCGTTTTTATTATTATAGTAATATTTTCGTTTAATATAAAATTAATCGAAATTTTTATCGTTATTATTATTAATTAAAAATTAACGTATTTTTTTAATGTTTTCGAAAATATCGATTAACGTATAAAATTTATTAATTAATTTTTCGAATTAATATAACGAAGTAAATAAAATATGTTATAATTAAAATACGTTACGAATAATATATTACGTAGTTACGATAAGTTGTTATTTATTTTTAAAATTTTTTTTAAAAATATATTAATATAATATTAATTTATTTAATATAATTTATAATATTTTAAAATCGGATTTTTTTTCGTTTTTTTTTTTAATTTTAATATCGAAAAGAATAATCAAAATTTAATTATAATGGTATTAAATTTTATTTTATTTCGTATTAAAATATTATTTTATAATAAAATATATATTTGTGAAATATTAATGGTAGGGTATGTTATATATAAAATAAATAGTCGTTTATTTAATAAAAATAGTAGAAAATATAACGTAAAATTAAATTTAATAAATTTTAATCGTATAGTATATATTTAAAAAAAATCGAAATTTATTTTTTAAAACGTTATAAAGTTTTTCGATGTAATTATTTTTAATGTTTTAAGTTTTTTTAAAATAATCGACGATAATAAAAAGGTATATTTTATTAAGGATTCGAATAAAAGGGATATTATAATAAATGTTATTTTATTAATTTTCGACGAGTATAAATATAAAAGTCGATTTAATTAATAAAAGTTATAAAATCGTTTAAAAAAAAAAATTATAATTTTCGATATAGTGATTTTTTTTTTTTAATACGACGTTTAATAAAATCGTTAATGTTATATATAAATTATTCGGTAACGATTCGAGAAATTTATAAATATTTTTCGGTAATAGAAGTTAGGGTTATTTTTTTCGTATAAAATTAAAAGTATATTATTAATTATATTTTTATAGTTTAGTATAAATTAAAATAATAAAATATAAATCGATAATGTTAATTTAAAAAAGTGCGGTTATTTTTAATTAAGTAGGTGCGGAGGTAAAAAGAATAAATATATTAAATATTTAAAGTTCGAGTTAAATGCGAAGGTTATTTTAAAAGGTTTAAAGCGGCGAAGGAAAAATTTATTATTAAAGTTTAAACGAGGGTTAAAACGTAGGTTACGTCGCGGGGGTTTAATTTAATAAAAGGGGCGGTAACGTATTAAATATCGATAACGGGTTATTAATAATAAAAAGCGGTAGAAACGGTTATTAAATAAACGATTTATAACGTTAATAATATAAAGTCGAAAGTGGTTCGACCGAAGTTATTAATATTTATAAGTTTAATTTTTCTTAGTTTTTTACTTATGTTAACGTTATAAAATAAAAAATTATTAACCGATTTTATATCGTAACGTAGGTATAATTCGACGTAAATATTAAAAGGTAAATCGTATTTTTATCGATACGATATATCGACGTTTTTTATATTAAAACGTTAAATCATTTACGTTTAATACGTTTTAATTTATTATAATTTTACTTAAAAAATTTACGTATCGATATAAAATTAATTAAAATTTTCGTTATATTAATATTATTTTTATTTATATAAATATTTTTTTATATAAATACGTATTTTAATATAATTTTAAATTAACGTAATATAATCGTAAAATTTTTTATTATAAAACTTTTAAATTATTTTTAATATTTTTTTAAAATATTTTTTATTATATAAATATATAATTTATTTTTATTTATAATAGTTAAATTTTTTAAAAAAAATAATATTTATATCGTTTTTTATTTTTCGATAACGATTTAAAAGTTAATTTTTTTTATTTTAAAATTTTATAATCGAATTATTAATCGAAAAACGTATAATTATTAAAAATATATTTTATTAATTTAACAAGTTTTTTTTTAATATTTCGTTTAATCGAATCGAATTTTTTAATACAAGTTTACATTTAAATCGAATTTTTAATTTTTTACGATATAATAAATATAAAAAGTTTAAAAAAATTAAAAGTAACGAAATAATATTTTATTATAAATAAAATAATATTATATAAAAAAAAAAATATTAATATTACGTATATTATTACGATGAAAATTTTTTATATTATTATAATAATAATTTTTTTAATTTTATTAATTTATATTATTAATTTTAATAATATTAATTAATATTAATAAATATATAGGTAAATAAAATAAAAAAATAATAATAAAAAATAATTATAATAAAGTAAAATTAATGTTATATAAATTATTTAAAAAGGAAAAAATATTTAATAAAAAAACCGTAAAAAAAGTTTTTTTTATATAAACGAAAATATATAGGTATTTCTTCCTTTTAAAATACGTATTACGAAGTGATACGTATATAAATTAATTAACCATTATTATTTATTAAAAAAAATTACGAAAAACGCGATTACGTTCGAAAAAAACGTTAAATATTAAACTTTTAAATTTAAAAATATGTAAAATAATTATATACGATAATTTCGAAACGAATTCGATATAAAAAATATCGTATATAACGTAATTTAAAATTATTTTTTATAATTTATAAATAATTATAATATAAAAAATAATTAATGAAAATTATTTTTTATAATATATAATATTATTAATATTAAAATTTTAACGTATACGTTTAACGAAAATAATAAATTTACCGTAATTATTTTATAATTTTTCGTTTAATTTAAAAATAAATAAAAAATCGTTATAATTATTTTAAATAATTATAATAATTTATAAAAAATCGTTAAAAACGTCGATATTTTCGATTTAAAATATATCGTATATAATATTTTAAACGTTATTTATTAATTTTATATCGTTTTAAATATTATACGTTAATATAATTTTATATTTAATATAAATAAAAAACGTTTTAAAAAAATTATTAACGAAACGAAATTTTACGTACGTTATATTATTTTTTTAATAAATAACTTTAATTTCGACGATAATATTATCGAAATATAATATATATTATTAATTATATTCGTTAATTTACGTTTTAATAAAATATATACGTATAATTTCGTTAAAATCGTTAATTTTTTTCGGCGAAAATTTAATTATATATTTCGAATTTAATAATTTTTAAAACGAAATAATTACTTTTATTTTTTATAATTTAAATAAAATTAAATAAAAACGAGTTTAATCGTCGTTAAATTATTATTAAATCGTAAATAAAATAATAAAATATTAAAAAAAATTATACGCGTTTTTTTTTATAATATTATTTTTTTTAATTTAATTTTAACCGTATATAAAAATTTATTAAATACGGGAAATAATTAAAAAAAATCGCCGATTAAAATTACGTTTAAATTTTCGAAATATTCGTATTAACGTTTAAAAAATATTTCGCGTAATCGTTTATCGATTTAATTTAATATTTTTAATCCGATTATATTTTTTTCGTCGATAATAAAATAATAAATACCGTAAAATTTACATTAAATAAAATTTAATATAAATAAATTATTCGATAATAATTTATAAATTTATTTAATTAAAAAAAATAATAATAAATATAAAGTTTTATTATTTATTTAATTATTAACGATTTTAATTAAAACGACTTTTAAAATAAAAAATTTTTCGTTAAACGTAATAAATCGAAAATACGAAAAAAAAACTTTTATTATATAATTAAAAGTTACCTCCGTAAAATAATATAATAACCCTCGATTTTTTTCGAATTTTACGACTATTTTTATAATTATATATTTTTTAATATAATTATTAATATAACTTTTAATATAACTTTTAATATAATTTTTAATATAATTTTCGTGATATTTTTTAATTTTTACGAAAAACTACCCGTGTTATTTTTCGAAAAACCGTCGTAAAAAACTACCTTATATTACTTTTCGAAAAAATCGTCGCGAAAAGTTACTTTTATTACCTTTCGATAAAACCGTCGCGAAAAACTACCCTATATTACCTTTCGAAAAAACCGTTGCGAAAAGTTACCCTTATTACCTTTTTAAAAATTTTTCGAAAAAACCGTCGTAAATAACTATTTTATACTACCTTTCGAAAAAACCGTCGCGAATAACCACTCGTATAACCCTTTTATATTTAACTTTAAATATATAATTCGAAAAATTTTTCGAAAAATGCCACGAAAAATACGTCGAATTAAAATTAAATTTATATAATTAAATTTATATAATTAAATTTATATAATTAAATTTATATAATTAAATTTATATAATTAAATTTATATAATTAAATTTATATAATTAAATTTATATAATTAAATTTATATAATTAAATTTATATAATTAAATTTATATTTATAATTAAATCTATATAATTCGATTTTTTTAAATCGAATTATACGTTAAATTAAAATTAAATTTATTTAATTAAATTTATTTAATTCGATTTATTTAATTCGATTTATTTAATTTAATTTATTTAATTCGATTTATTTAATTCGATTTATTTAATTCGATTTATTTAATTCGATTTATTTAATTTAATTTATTTAATTCGATTTATTTAATTTAATTTATTTAATTCGATTTATTTAATTTAATTTATTTAATTCGATTTATTTAATTTGATTTATTTAATTCGATTTATTTAATTTAATTTATTTAATTCGATTTATTTAATTCGATTTATTTAATTCGATTTATTTAATTCGATTTTTTTAAATCGAATTATATGTTAAATTAAAATTAAACTTATATTTATAATTAAATTAATTTAATTAATAAAATTATTTATTAAAATGTAAATAATTTTAAATATAATAATTACGATATATATAACGATTTAATTAAACGGTTTAATTAATTAAATAAAAACGTAATATAAGTCGTTAAACGAAACGTACGCGTAATTAATTAACGTAATATAATATAATATAATATAATATAATATAATGTAATATATAATTAATATAACGTGGAAAATATAACTTATAAATTTTTACGTAATTAAATTTTTTTTTATTAAAAAAAAAATCGAAATAATATTTCGAAAAAAATTCGAGTAAATTTATTAATTTTACCGTTATTATTTATTTAAATATAAAAAAATAATAACATTTATTTATTTCGTAAATTTTTTTAATAATAATTTATAACGATGTCGTATATAAATTATTATTTACGATTTAAAATATCGCGTATTTTAAAAAATAAATTTTCGACGTTTTAATTATTTAACGTATTTTTTTATAATTATTTTTAATAATTATTAATATTAAATAATTTATATCGATAATATTTAACGTAAATTTATTAATTATAATTAACGTTTATATTTCGTCGATTAAATAAATTTATTATTTTTTATTTAATTTTTAATTTCGAAATTAACCTTACGATTTTTTATTAATTTTTTATCGTAATTTTTATATTATTTTTTATTTATTCGAATTCATTTAAATTCGTAATAAAATTAATTATATTTATTTTTTCGTAATAATTATTTTTATAATTATAATTATTTATATAATATTAATAAATAATTAAATATTTATTAAATTAAATGTTATTTATTTATAATAATTTATTATAATTATAATAAAAATAATTTAATATAAATTTTACGTAATAAAAATTTAAAAATTATAAATATAAAATAATAAATTTATATTATAAAAAATAATATAATATACGAAATAAAATTAAAGTTTATTATATTTTTTAATAATTTAAATTTTTTACGTTAAAATTTTAACGTTTTAAAAATTCGAAATACGATATATTTTTTATTATCGAAAGTTTTTAAAAGTATTTTTTATATTACGTTATAAATAATTCGAATTTACTTTTATTATTAAAATTAAAAAACCGTAAATAAAAATTTAAATATCGATAATTAACGGTTTTTATAACGTAATTATTTTTTTATAATAAAAATATTAAAAAGTAATAATAAATTTTTTACGCGAAATAATTTTTTTTATTAATAAATTTATTTATTAATTTTAATATAAAAAAAAACATAAAGTTTTTATCGATAATATAAAAAAATATTACTTTTATAATTTTTTTATATATCGTCGAAAAAAATTTAAATTTATTATAATATTTTATAATATAATCGATAATAATTTACTTAATAAAATAAAATAAAATATCGATATTAATAAATTAATATAAATATATCATCGAATTATATTAATTAAAAATTATATCGTTTTTTTAAATTTTAAATATTTATTATATTTTACTTATATTTTTCGTTATTTAAAAAACATTTAATTTATTTCGCGAAAAAAAAAAACGATATTTCGAATTCGACGTTAATTTTTTATTTTTTTTTATTTTAACGACTTTTTATTTATTTAATTTTAAATAATATTAAAACGTATAATAATAACGTTAACATCGATTTATAATATTATTTAATTAACCTTATGTTACATTAATATTTAATAAATTTAAAATTAAAAAATTACTTTTATTTTTATAATTTATAAATTCGAATTTAAAGTTAATAATTATAATATAATAATTTTATATTTTAATAAAATTTTACTTTAATTTTTTAATTATTATATTTAATAAAAAGTTATTTATAAATTAATTTAATTTATAATTATAAAAACTACTATAATTTTATTATTTATAATAACATTAAAAATTTTTAAAGTTAAATTTTTATTTTAAAATAATTTTATAAAAATATTTAAATTTCGAATAAAAATACCACATTATTATATAAAAGTTTTCGCGTAATAATTTACGAAATAAAATTATACGTATCGATTTTTTAAATGTTTTTTAATATTTAAATTCGAATATATATTAATATAAATTTTATTAATATAAATTAATCGAATTTAATATAAAAAACGTAAAAAACGTATCGAAATAATAAATAAATAATTTTAATTTACGTTAACGATAATATTAATAAAAACGTATACTTTTAATAACGTTAATATATTACGAAATATTATTTAAAATAATTTAAACTTTAAATTAATTCGAATTTTATAAAATAATTTAAAATTTTCTTTTAATAAATAATTTATTTTATTAACGATTAACGAAAAATTTATTTTATAATTTAATTTATTATTGTAATATTATATTTAAAATAATATATCGAAAATTATAATATTAAATAAACTAATCGTTTTTTTATTTTATAATATATTAAATATAATTATAATATATTATAAAATATTATTATAATTCGATAAAATCGATTTTACCTTTTAAAAATAAAAAAAAAAATGAAATTTAATTATAATTAAACTTATTTAAAAGTATATTTTTTATCGAAAACATATAAAATTAATAAGTATTTTACGAATCGTATTAATAAACGGGTAATTATTTATTATTTTTTACTTTATTAAAACGAATACGATTTTAAAATTATTATAATTTCGATTCGATTATTAATAAATTAAATATTATAATTTTATCGTAAATATTTATATTTTTTTTTTATATCGATTTAATATTTATAATAATATTAATGAAATTATTTATTTCGTAAATAATTAATAAATCGAAAATAAATTTATCTTTAAATAATTAAATTAAACTTTTTTCGTTTTATATAAAATTTCGATATTTAAAATAATTTTTTATTAAATATCGAAATTAAACTTTTATAAAATATCGTCGAATTTAAAAACGACGATAAAATTAACGATTTATTTTTGTAATCTATTATTTATTAAATAATTAAAAAATAATAATATTTAAATTTTTTAATATAAAAAATAATTTAAAATATACTTTTTCGATATTACGTAAAAAATAAATAATATAATTATAATATTTAAATTATTAACCGTAAATTTAAAAATTTATTAACTTTTAAATAATATCGTATAATAATATAATTATATATATCGTAAATACATTAACATTAATATATACTTTTATAATAAAAAATTTTTTAATAGATTTAAATTACGATAAAATATTCGATATATTTTTAAAGTTAAATTTATTAACTATAAAATAATAAAAAAATTCGTTTTATATTTTTTTATTATTTTTATTGTAACATTTTTTATAAATTTCATTAAATTATAATATAATATTAAATTATTTTTTTTTATATCGAAAACACTATTTTATTTTTTTATTTATTATTATTTCGTTAAATTATTTTTTAATAATAAAATTTTATTTATTTAAAAAATATTTTACGTCGATATAATTAAATAAAATCAATTATTTATTAAATTTTTATAACGGTTTTTTCGAAAATATATATATATGAAAATAATTAATTAAATTACGTAAAATAAAACGATCGAAAATATTTTAACTTTATAAATAAAAGGGTTTTTAAAACGAAAATTTACTTTTACGAATTAAAATACTTTATATTATCGATTTGTTAAATTTATTATATTTATTATTTAAATTATTTATTATAACTTTGTTATTATATTAAAAAAACACTTAAATCGATAAAATAATTTTTATATTATTTAATAAATATATTAAAAACGAACCATTAAACATTAAATTAAAACGTAAAATAAAAATTCGATTTAATTAAAAATATTTTTTACGTTTTAAATTAAATCGAAAAATAAAAGTTAAATTTAATCGAAAGTAACTTTTACGACGTAAAATAATAAATCGCGTTAAGTATTTATTAATTTCGTTATTTTCGTATTTCGTACGATTTTTATAATAAAATATATCTTATAAAAATAAAATTTACGATATAAATTTATTATAACGTTTTTTAACTTTATATTTTTTTTAAAAAATTAAACGTTTATATCGTATAATAATTAATTAAAATATATTTATTATAATATAATCGTTTTCGTAATATATACTCGTTAAAATTCGATACGTAATATTTATATAAATAATAAATATCGAAGTAAAAGTAAAAAAATTTACGATTATTATCGAAAAAAACGTTTTATTAAACGAAATAACTTATAATAAATTCGTTAATTTTTATTATTAATAATTTAAATAATTAATTATAAGTAATATTATATAATAAATATAACTTATACGTTACCGTAATAAATAACGATAAATTAAATATATTATTATTAAAAGTTTTATATTATAAAAATTATAAAATTAATCGATATTTTATTTTTAACCGTATTTTATATAAATTTTACGTAAAAAATTTTTTTTAATATCTATAAAAAAAATATCGTTTATAACGAATATTAAATCTTAAAAAAATTCGTATATTATAATAATACTAAAACGAAATAATAAATATTTTAAAAATCGACAATCGACTTTTAAAAAAATTAAAAAAAAATAAAAGCGAATTAATTAAAAAATATATTTAATAAAAAAACCGTTATTTTACGAAATTCGTTAAAACGTATTAAATTACATACGATTAATTTAAATTAAATTTAATTAATTATAATTTACGATAAATTTATTAATTATTTATTAATTACTTTATTAAAATTCGTAATTATTTTTTTAATTATATATAATAATTTTTTTAAAAAACCTATTATTAAACACTTCGTACGAAATAAATAATATTTTTAAAATTTTATAATTATTCGAAACTTTTTTAAATTTTTTCGATAAAAATAAATCGAAGTTTAAATAATAATTTATAAGGTTAAAACGGTCGATATTAAAGTTTTTAATTAAAATAAAAAGATTTTTTAATTTTTTTTAATTAATATTAAAACGCGTAAATTATATAAAAACGATTTAAAAAGTTAATTTAAAAATATCGTTAAAAACGCGATTTTATAATAATAAAATAAAAGTATATTTAAATGTAATTAAAATTAATTATTATTAAATATTTTATATAAATATATAAAGTTAAATTTTAAATTATAACGATTTTATTATTTATTATATTTTAATTAATAATTTCGTTTTTTAAAACGTAGTATATTTATAATTAAAATTAAAGTTTTCGACGTCGAATCGTATCGAATTAAATTTAAATTTAATTAATCGAAGTTTTTTTATAAAAGTTAAATAAATTTTATTAATTAAATCGTACCGTTTTTTCGAAGGTAAACGTTTTATAAATAATAAAAAAATTTTAATTTATAAATATTTTATAAAAATAAAAAAAAGTTTTTCGCGATTATTAAATAAATCGAAAAATATATTTATATTTATATAAGTATATATAGAAGGAAAAACGATATTTTAAATTAAATGTTAAATAAAATAAATTATAATAAAATAACGAATATTTTTTTTTATAATATTTATTATTATTATAATGTAGATTTAATAATTTTAAAAAGTCGATTTCGAAAAGTTATTTATTATATATAAACGATATATTATAAATTATATTAAAAAGTGTTAATAACATTATATATTAAAAAAAATATAAATATTTCGAAGGTTTTATTAAAAAGTATTTTTAATATTTTCGAGTTAATTAAAAATTAATAATTAAGTTAAAAATAAAATAAAGTTATAAATCGAAATGTAAAAAAATAAAAAAAAATACGAGGTAAAATAAACGTATTAAAAATAATAAATTAAACGAATAATATTAAAAAAAAATAAAATAAAATTTAATAAAAATATTTAATTAATCGTTTTATAAATTATATAAAATTAAATAAAAGTAAAAAATAAATTTTAATAAAATAATTATATAATAAAATTACGTATCGACGATTAAGCGTAAAATTTTATTATTATTAATCGAAATTTATTATAAAATTATATCGTTAATACGTTATTAATACGAGTTAATATTTAAAAAATTATAAATGAAATATAAGAAATTATGGTTTAAAAAGTAATATAATAAATAAGGTAATAAAATTATTTTAAATTTTATTATCGAATATTTAAACGGTTAAATAATTATATAATATTAAAATTAAAAAAGTTAATATTAAAAAAATTAATAATAAAATAAAATTTTATTTTATATTATTTTACATTTATAATAATTTTATTAATTTATAAAAGTATACGAATTTTAAAAAATCGGTAATAATGGTAAATATTTAAATATATAGTAATGTTTTTTATAATTAAAGTTATAAAACGTTATAATAAAGTACGGTACGTAATGCGATAAGTTACGGTTTTATAAAAACGTATCGACGATAAAAACATTTAACGTTTCGAAATTTATTAAATAAATAAAAAGTCGTTAATTAATAACCGGTTAATTATTATACGATCGTATAATAAAAAATACGAAATAAATAAAATAAATTAAATTATATATGTATAAAAATTATAAACGGTTTAATTTTATATTAATCGATAAATATATTATTTTTAAAAGTTATACTTTAAATATTTATTATATAAAATAACGAAATATTTAATAAAAATATATTTATTTTTATTATTATTATAATAAATATTTTAATACGAAGTTATATTATTATAATATCGATTATTTAATAAAATTAAATTATTATATTAATTTAAATATTTTTAATATTATATTATTTTTTTTTATATTATATTATTTTTTTTATATTATATTAATTATATTAATTTAAATATACGATTATATTATTTTTTTTAATTGTTTATTATATATATAATTTATGTTATTATTTTTTTTAACGTTTTAACGGATTAACGATTTTATAATAAATAATTAATTATCGTATTATTTAATTATTTATTTACGTATATATTATTTAATTATAATTTATTAAATAATAATAATTTTATGCGATTAAATATAATAATCGTTTTAATTAATAATTAATTTTATTTAAAAAACATAAATTTTAAATAATTTAATAATATTACGTAAATATAATAAATATATAAAACGCGTAAAATTTATACGACGAATTTTATAACGATATTAAACGTTATAAACTTTATATTTATAAAGAAATTTAATAGTTATATACGCTATAAACTTTATAACTTTAATATACCCCTATAATTAAAATGGATTTTTAATTTAAATTTTTAAAAATTCTTTAAATTAACGGTTTAACGGAAAAATTACTTATGGTTTTACATCCCCATCGGAAAGCACCGTCGTATAATATATAAAGCTGAGTAGGTTAATCAAAGCCTTAAAACCAGACGGGGAGCGTTAAGATTACTGTAATTAAGGTGGGTTCTAGTGCGTATCTCACTGAAACTATGGTGGCTAAGCACTGTAATCGTAGTAGGGGCGTATACTACAACTCGCTATAAATATAGTGACTTTAGCAGTCCCCATACGCTTAGACCAACCTGAGAGGCCCCGCAACAATCCATTAAAATGGGTTTATCTGGGGCTTTGCAAAGCACCTAGGAGGATGGGTAAGGCTGCTTAGGCTGGTAGGTTACCACCGCTAGGTTATCTACGGTCCGACCCATATTTGCAGCCCTATCACCCAGCTGCTAAACCCTCTGGATCAGCGCAGTGACTCCCCAACCAGGCTTACAAGAAGCCTGGATTAAACCGAATACCAGTGGAGGCTCTCTTCAACCTATTTCTGCTTTTTGATCATTCAGTTACTACTCTGGACTATCATAGACCTCGTATAGCTATTATAGTAACTTACCCGAGTTGCACCTATGCGAGCGGTGGTCTCTTCGCTCTTAGGGGGGCATCGCAGGCGAGACCAATAACATAGCCACATTTCCCTTACGTAGTTCACGACCGGACGTTGCAGCTTTCCATCGTTCATATCGACTTCATTATAAGTTGTGTTGATTTCACCAATAGTAACCATCTCTGTTCTCCGGCTCATATAACTGCTAACGCCGGTCACCTCTAGGATTTGCGACATATCATCCCAGCCACTTCTTGGATATTACCAGTCATGCTATCCCTCGCATCCGCCCCCGATCCCAATATGCTTCTCGATACCCTAAGGATCACGCTTTCACGATCTGTAACCAAACTAGAGCTTAAGTTTAACAAGGCGGCCGAGAGTCGTATGATCATGTAGTAATGATTGTAGTTAGTGGCATTTTATTTGAAGGGCAGTCCCCTTCGGCCATCCATAGCTACCTCTAAGGTAAACCCATAATGATTCTGTCCGTATTCTTTATGTTTATGGTTGGCGAGTAATAATGGCCATGCTTTTCGCAGGTTCGATTGCTCTCCAACTGCATCACCACATAACGGATCTTATTCGTAGGCATAGCCTATCACAATCACCAGAGTTGAACACGGGTTAAACGTACTGGTAATGAAGCAACTTTTGACCACTAATATTTTGATTGGCTGATGCCATCATGTATTAATGCTCTCAACTATGGAATGAAAGCTTCGACTAGGATGGACGATCTGGACGGCCTGACCGAAGAGCCGGCTATTTCGGGTACTTGTGAACGGAGTTACCATCTGGGTGGTAGGCACCTGGACCACTGGATCACAGATTAGCAGACCTACAATATACCGCTAAGTTAGCACCTAGGAAGCGTATGATAGGCTAGCTCCAGGGCTGCTGCAGAGAGAGAAGTGTGAAATTGATAGGCTAGGTTAAAGATATCCCCCCCTTAACACGCTAAAAGGCTATTCTACCATACAGCGAGTCCTGGAATAATTGACATCTGGGAAATCAGGAAGTAAACGTACTTAAATATTGGTTGCAACTATTACCAAGGTAATTATCCACACGAACGGATGTAAATCTAGTGCCTCTAAATACGTAAGGACTCGGAAACGGGCAATCAATCTACATCACCTACTTCAGCGTCTCACGATTCGTTTGGTAGTTTCGACCATTTGGACCAGGGTAGTTTGGCATATAATGGCGAGTCGCACTGACATAGGTTCCCTCTCCCTCTTCGGTGGCACTGTCGAATAGGTGCTGCGCCTGGTAGCATCAGGCACCAATATTGGTTCTCGAGCGTTCTCTAGCCACAATTTCATTTAGTGACTCGCTAGTGACTCGCTAGAAACTCGCCCGTGGTTTTGAATAGGCTTCAAGCCCGTCCAGTCATCAACAAATGCCAAGCCTTCAAAGCCGCAACATTAACTACACGCATTGCGACTCGATGCCGACTATCCGGGTCGTATCCACCGTCGCTCAAATCATATCGTGTAGTTTGGACGGTGTTCCGTGGGACTAGGTCTAACGTTCCACACCGATTGTGGAGGACTGTGAGTTAGGGGGCGGTGTACGCACACGTCTGACGAACGGCCACGCAACACGCAATGAAGGGAGCAAAAGCGTGAGGATTCGCTAGAGCTTTCAATATATATATATATCTCATCTCGCCTCCCCTTCTCAACCTTTCACGTTGTTCGTGCAGGTCTGTCCCTCAGATATTCTGTTTGTGCCGATAAGTAATTCAGCGACCAAAACCTATTCTAGAGAAGATGGATCAGCGTTACGGCGGTCAGGATTACCAGGACGGAAGACAGCACGGCGAGGCTTCTTCCTACTATAACAGCCAGCAAAACCCTCAATATCCTTACCAGGGCGGCCCGGAGAGGCAACAGGGATATGGTCAGCCCCCTAACCCACAATACGGAAACAATGCTGGCCCCGAAGGGGATGGGGAGCGTGGATTGATGGGAGGACTTGCCGGCGCCGCGGCCGGGGCCTACGGCGGACACAAGATGGGCCATGGAATTATTGGTGCTATAGGAGGTGCTATCGCTGGTCACAAACTGGAAGACTACGTGCACGATCGCAAGGAGAAGAAGGAAGAAGAGAAGTTACATCACCAGCACTCAACGCCACCCCCGGGTTATTCCCCAGCACCGCATCACCCGCCCCAGCATCATCACCACGATGGACGACATTCCCCGAGCCGAGACCGGTCGATCGGAAGCTACGCCGGGAACTTCTCGTCCTCGTCGCACGATATTCATCTTGAAGGAGACTATGACCTTCGCGCGACCTGTCAGCGTCTAGACGGGAGAAGCCAAGTGAGCACCCTGAACCTCAACAATGTTCTCAGCAACGAGGACGGCCACTTCCGATGGGCGAGGGGAGGTTCTGGCCCTAGTAGCGTCACTGTGCAGCAGGGAGACACCTTGAGGGAGATCGCGCGGCGCTTCAACTGCAGCTTCGAAGACATTGCCAGGCGGAATAACATTTCCAACCCCGATATGATCTACCCGGGCCAGGTCTTGCAGGTACCGAGCCAAGCGGTGGGCAATTTCAGCAGTTCGGCTCGCGACATCCGCCTCGTCGATGGCGGCCGGGTGTTAGAAGCGGAACTAATGAACACCAGGGGAGAGTGGCATCGAAGCAGGATTGACTTGGATGAGCACATAGGAAACCAGGACGGCAATTTGCGCTTCGTTTAAGAAAGTAACGCAGGATCGGGTGGTCGTCTGAACCAGAGCCAAAAGCAAATAATTAGTTTGGGATTTCTAGGTATGGTGTTAGGTATGATCCGAACAGGAGTCACTCTCGTAATAGGGGCAATCACCCCTTTCACAACTGCACTAGTCACCAAATAAATTGACTCTTAAAAGTACATATTTGCAATCGTTTTCTCATGTTTGCGTGCAGAAGCGGTAAATATGAGTGTCTAAGGGAAGGCACCATACGAGGCATCCATCAGTCCAAATAGAGATGACGATGACCCAGTGATCTACATATAGGGACAAGCTGATATTAAAAGACGCCTGCTACGCCGATAAAGCCCGCCCGCCGCCCTGCTATAATGGTCAGTGTCACTACTTCAACCCGCTCACGACCAGCCTAAAAGCCTCAACATTTCCAAGTTCCATTCATATTTTCAATCCCTAAGGTGGGCTATTATATCGCAAATCACCTAGGCATTACCCAAACAAGCCAACATGGCCGCCTCTACCGCCCGATTCATTCCGCACATTCACCTACTCTGCGTGTACAAGTCGGCCTCGGATGCTTTCACCAGAGCTGTAGCAGAATACGACATCTCACCTCAATTACTCAGCTACACAACCCACAACACGTTTCTAGCTGACCTGCCTGAATCTTTGAAGTTCGACCTAGTTGTATCGCCAGCAAATTCCTACGGGATTTTGGACGGTGGTTTCGACGACGCCATCTCGCGAGCCTTCAGTCCAAAGACGGACTACGTCGCCCTAA
This sequence comes from Pyrenopolyporus hunteri, assembly GCA_902806595.1. Taxonomy (NCBI): domain Eukaryota; kingdom Fungi; phylum Ascomycota; class Sordariomycetes; order Xylariales; family Hypoxylaceae; genus Pyrenopolyporus; species Pyrenopolyporus hunteri. The sequence goes on along the minus strand of CADCXC010000011.1, from coordinate 117,940 downwards.
CCCGCGTGGCACAGGCCGAGCTCTACCGGCTCCATAGCGGTTACCTAACCCCCGGCTCGTGCTGCATCGTCAAGATCCCGGAGTCTTTCCGCGGGACGTTGAGGTATCATGATGGAAACGGATGGGGCTGCCGTTACCTAGCCCTGTGCCCCACGATGCGCGTCCCCGGCCTCTGCGATTGGGATAAGGAGGTTGTGTACGAGTGTATCTGGAACCTGCTCAATGCGATCGAAAGGCACAATGCCACCGAGGCTAGAGATGCGAATGCAGGCGGCTCTGCGGATATCAAGTCTATCTTGATGACACCCTTGGGAACGGGTACCGGGGGTATTAGCGACGAGAAATGGGCGAGACAGGCGGCGCTTGCGATTAAACACTGGATCGAAGCGAAGCAAAATCCTCAGAAATGGGCCGCGATTTACTGGCGGGATGCTCAGGCCATCGACACGCAATTGCGGGCGACGCATAGGGCGTAAGCCGCTGGAATATCCTGGCCCCCAACCCCGCGCTCGCTTCTAATATTGGTACCTCGTTATATTAACTATTCCTATCTCTAACGTATCGGATCTTACTAGTAGCGCAGAGCTTGGAAGACTGAGGTAGGGGTTTCTAGAGTCTTAATACTATTCCTTATAAGTTTCCCTTAGGTGTTTTGCTGCTCGTCTAGCCTCTGCGAATCGTCGTCGTGTGGTGTTTCTTCAGGCATACCTGCACCGGCTTCCAACAGGTCCGCCTCTTCAATCCAATCCCTAAAGGCCGAGCTTGATTTCACATCGGCATCATCTTCCAGGAGCTCGAGTTCTATAATTTCTGCCTCGGTGAGAAGCTCCTTACTTTTAGAGGCAAGGTTTTGGGCAATAGCTTTGCGTGTCTCTTCGTCCTTCTCCAGCGGAATTTTGTGGAATTCCTTAAGCTCCTCCTCCGACTTTGGTTCCGGCTTCCTCTGGGTCAGACGCTGGAATCGAATCCATTCATCCGTGTCCATACGACGCCGACCCTCGGAGACATCGGCGGCGGTTCTGACTTCGTGGAAATCAGGCCAATATAGGTCGTCCAGTTCACCCTTACCAGTCTCAACTAGTTTACTTGAGTTACCGAAGCAGCCGAGTCCCGAGTCAAACCCGGGTTTGGCGACACTTACATTGATAGCTCTGTATGGGATACCCCTGTCGATAAGTTCGTCAGTATCGCCGCCGCTCAGTGGATCAGGAGCATGGGCTCTGCGGCCCCGAAATCCGCTCGGGGTTGGTAATTCCTCCGCCCACCCTTCATTGTCAACGTTTGTAATAGGTTGGAGGTCGTCTCCATCGTACGAAATCTCTTTAACTGTTTTTCCCTGCATTGTTAGGCTTAGAATGTATTACTGATAAACACTTTTTGAGGGTCTGATTCGACCGAGAGCGTCCGCCTCCTTAAGTAGGTCTTAGAAACGAAAAACAATACCCATTGTTTTGGTTTGAGATGAAAGAGGTTGTTTATTTCACGACAGCGACTTCAATCCCTAACCTACTTCACCGGGTTAAAACACCTTCATCATTCTAAGCAGAGAGCGTTGTCAAACCTTTCACAAGTTCAATATCTACTAGTTACGGAAGCAAACAGAAACGTGCCTGGGTTGGAATGACTGGTAACCCCGTACCCAGTATGATATAAAATGCAATAATGAGTGTTTATATATGGTATCAACTATAGAGTGTCTTATCCTTGTCCTAGCGGATAGTCGAATTCATGCCCCCATAACCCCAATCAATTCGAATAACCTTCGTAGCGAACCGGTGGACTCTTCAAGCGAACCTTCAAGAGTCGCCGGAGCGTCGTACCGATGGGAATATACCTCCGTCAGCTTAACAGCAGTCTTACCTCCAATGAACGTTCCCTTGTAAGACTCGTTTCTCCGCGCATGGAGCCCCGTGTGCGGACCCTCCTCCGGGGCCGGAGATCGGTCCTCTATGTCGCGAATGCTCACGAACTCCTGCGGGAAGTCTTTACCTTCTAGTCCACGTCCGTTGTGAGTGTAAATCGGCGAACACTGGACGTGCTCGCCGAAAACACGCAGGACGATCATCTTGCGATACTTCGAGTGTATCGTGCCGAAGGGGGTTGCCGTCAGGTTCGGGTCGTCGTACTGGACGTACATCTCGTCGGAGCTCGCGGGCGTATGGAGAGGGGCGCTGAAAATAAGCCCCGGGACGTAAACTTCGCGGGGGTGTCTTATGTCGGACTCTCGAAGCGTTGAACTGTTTAATCCGTACATGATACCTTCAACCTGGCTCCAACGCTTGAGGGTCTTGATACGCTCGTCATTGTATTCTTTGGGGGTAAGGCGTCGAACTTGGCTGCGTGGCGAAGGGGGAGAGGGCCATTCCTGGTCAGTTAGCAGTTGCCGTTCTTCTTCATAGCGGTCTAGTTCACTCCTTAGTTCAACAGGAGACATACCCCCCGACGAGTTAGCAGCAGGGCTAGCTCGAGATGAGCCTCTCTTTCTGTTGATATTCCACGGTGCTCTGTCTCGCCAGTCTTTTTTCTTCGTTGGATCCTGTGGCGTTGTGGACCCAGAACGACTCACCGCGATGGTGTCCCGACGCATTTTAAACAGTTCCACTCTAGTGTTGTGTCTCTCATCATCCTCAGCTTTCCAAACGTCGGGGTACGTCTCGGCCGGATAGTGGGATCTCGGGGGCTCCCGTCGGATAGGAGGATCTCTATAAGGTCGACCAGGATTCGGGCGTTGGGGGGCATTCCGACCTACCATCTTGTTAGTTCCCTTCCCTTAATTTCCACTGAAATAGACACCTCGGCAAAAGCTGTTAGGATAATTCTAGTTTTCTCCTAGTCGGATGAGATGCTCGGATTGGGTTAGTTGTTAGCATACAGCGATATTTATATGTATGGTTCAATAAGGTTAATCTTCCATTGGCATATAAAGAAAACTATTCGTACCTAATATAAAGAGCTTGTTCAAATTTTATTGTTATCATCGGTAGTCTCATGATTTTACGGAACCCACTCCAGGGGGAAAGGGGGAGAATGCTTTGTTCCTTATACACAAAGCCTTCATGCTGGCACTCGAGTGAAAGGAAGTGTTTAGGGTTGGAGTTATATAGTTTGACACTGCCATTCTTATAAGTATCCTATAGGCATGAGAAGTGAAAGGTTCGACAATAGAAATGTAGCAGTTACTAGTTCACACTAATACTACTTTTGAGGTGTTATATTTGAATAGCGATGGTAAGTACCTAGGTATGCATCGAATCTTTTTCCTTAGATCGCCTTCACCTGTCTCTGAAATCTTGGGATTTGCTTTGTGAATCTCGCGGGATCGTCTCTGGCGCCCTCCTTCCAATACTCGTACTCAATCCATGCGTTCTCGGGCATTTGCTCCTCCATGGCGGCCATCCAATTTCCCAGATCTGGAGACAGCGGGATAACACCCGTCTCTAAAACATACTGGTCCCATAACTTAATCAGTTCCTTTAGTCTTTCAGGTTCCTGCTCCGCGAGGTCGTGCACCTCGCCAGGGTCCTTTGCAAGATTGTAAAGTTGCCAACGCTCTGGTCCTTTGGGCTTGGGGATAAATACGATTTTCCAGTCGCCCTTTCGACATGCCGCTCGGCCGCATGTCTCCCAACCATTGATGAAGTCTTTCTCGTGGATAGTTTCCGCCTTCTTTTGTAGATATGGGACCATCGATTTGCCTCTCATAGAGACGACTTCCCGGCCCTGGTAGGTCGGTGCGGGGTGCTTGACGCCGGCCATCTCGAGGATCGTAGGTGCAAGGTCCATCACCGTTGCAAACTGATGAGTTATGCTGCCAGCTTCAAATTGGCCGTTGAAACTGGCTGGTGGCTTCATCATATAGGGGACGCGAACGCCGCCCTCGGTCGTATACGCTTTGTATAACCGACTCGGTGCGGTGGCGGCTTGCGCCCATCTTGGCCCGTACCATATGAACGAGTCTCCATTTCCAAGGTTGTCAATGTGATTGTTGTAGTATTTCTTCAGGTGCTGGAGCATAGTACTCTGAACGATGGGGTAAGCTTCGTATGCCGCACCCTCGGCACCGTTATCTGAGAGGAAGCAGACGAAAGTGTTATCAAGTTCGCCGATTTCCTCGAGGTAATCGACGACCTTCCCAACATTGGCGTCGATGCATTCAACCATCCCAGCGAAGCATTCCATGGCTCGACATGAATTAGCTCGCTCCTCGTCGCTCATGTCTTTCCACTCTTTAACTTCCTCCGCCACGACTGGATGCGGCTCTACATCTTGTGGGACCATGCCGAGATCCTTAAGACGTTGGAGACGCTTCTCACGGAGAGCATCTGGGCCGTCATCGTACACACCACGGTATTTCTTAATATACTCCTGGGGAGCCTGTAGAGGCCAATGGGGTGCGGTGAATGGGAGGTAGGCGAAGAACGGTCGTTCATCTTTCGCTTCTTTCCAATCTTTCAGGTACTTCACCATCTTGTCGCCATAACCATTAGAAGAATACCACCCTTCGGGTAATTTCTTCACATATTCTCCGTCTTCACTATGCAAGGCAATGAAACTCATCGTCATGAATTCTGGTATTTGGTCCTTGCCCTCAAGTTGGGGTTCGTATCCATAGTGATTGCTACACGCCGGTAGATGTGCAAAGCTCCTTTCGAAACCTCGAGCTTTTGGACTCCTTTCTGGCGTTAGACCGAGATGCCATTTGCCCGACATGAGCGTCAAGTAACCCGCGTCACGAAGTAGTTCAGGCAATGCCACAACCCGTTCATTAAGATATCCCTCGTAACCGGGCATACCTCGCTGGACAGCCGTTGACATCGTTCCGTTAGGGTCATTCTGACCTGAAATGTTGGTCCACTCGATCAAATTTCCAAGGCCGGCGATATGGTGATCGGTCTAGGAGATCGATATATCTCGAATTAGTATTCTAAACTTCATATCTAGGAGACTTGACGCGTTTTGATCCGAAGGGGAAATATTAGGTTCATCCTACTTACTATCGATCATTAGCTATTGTAGATAAAACGTTAGGGGGTTGCTCGAATATCGGCACAGCGAGGTTCATACTTACCACCGGTCATTATCATAGCTCGTGATGGTGAGCATGCCGCAGCCGCATGGAAATCCGTGAACCGTATGCCATTTTTAGCGATCTTATCAACATTAGGTGTATTTATCTCACCCCCGAACGAACCGACGTCTGAGAAGCCTAGGTCATCGGCGAGGGCAATGAGAAAGTTTGGCCGCTTCCCTGGTGCCATAATATCTTTATCATGTAAGTGTTGTCTGATCTATCCGGAGCTATGGGTGGCAAATATTTTCATCAACTTGATAGGACTGACGGCTACGAAAGTTAAAGGTGAGCGCGATGATTTAGTTAGCAATATCACAATTATTTATACATATTCGATACGACACAACTTTCCCGACTCCATCTCTCCTCAGCGATGTCGCAATCGTCCGGAGACATCTTTACGCGAATAGATCACATGTAAACCCCCATTGATATTCGCGTAGACGGCGATAAATGAGCTGGCCAGGACCGGTACCCGATGTCTTGGCTTTCACTACTGTGAGGACTGCGGAGCTATCGCGTAAAGATGGTACCACAAACCTCACTATCGTCCGCCAGTTAGGGTGAATATATTCCGAGATATTCGGTGGTTTCGGTCTCTAAAAGTCCTCATTGGCTCCCTATCTAGCTCCTATTACTTAGGGGATGGCGCTGAAGCATGGGCAGATTCAGCCCCACGTTCGGACCCTTAAACCCTGACGTTTCCCCGCAAACTCCCATCGAAGGAACTCGGTTCTCGGCCGTCTCATGCTTTGAATGGGTACCATGAACCCCTGAGTGGCGACGCTAACGTCGGTAGGTACCCTGGCCCAAATGCCCGAAACCGCCAAACCGCTAAAACTCATAGTTCCATAATTTGATTATACAGTTTATATAAAATATATATTACGTCCCTATTATATAGTTAACGCCAGCCGTTATTATAATAATTAGTGAGTTTTAATGTTATTTATCATTATAATTATAATATATTTTAACGTTATTTTTTATTATAATTATAATAAATTTAAAAATTATTTTATTATAATTTTAAATATTAAAATATAATTCGAATTAATTATTTAATTAATTTATTTACGAAGTTATTTTACGATATTATTATTAAATTTTAACGTTCGAATTATTTAATTTAATTTATTATAATAAATAATTATATTTTAAAATTTTTAATTGTTTTAAACGTAATATTCGAAGTATATTATTATTAAATAATTTATTTGTTGTTAATATATATCGATAATAAAATAAAGGTTATTTTAAATGTATCGGTCGATTTAATACGTTTAAGTACGTTTATTAAATATAATTAAAATAATAATTTATTAAATCGATATCAAATTTAATATATATTAAATCGATGTGAATATTTATTTTTATCGTTATTATAATAACATTTTATGTAAACGTTATAAAAATAATTAAACACGATAATATAATATCGAAAAAAATTTTATTTTATTTTATAATTCGTATAAATACGTTTCGAAAGTAAAACGATATTAATTATTATAACGTAAATAATTAAAATTTATTAAAAATCGATTTAATTAAAATAATTTAATTAAAATTTATTTTTATAATTATTAATTAATAATTAATATTATATAAATTTTAACTTACGATATTTTTAACTTCGATTATAAATATAATTATTAAAAAATAAAATTTATTTAATTTTTAATTATAAATAAATATAATTAATTTAATAAATTCGACGATATTAATAAAATTCGATAAAAATAATTATATATTTAAATCGTTAACTATATAATTAATAATTTTATTAATAAATATTTTTTAAATTTTCGTTAAAATTTAAATAATATAATCGAATATATCGATATTTTTTTTTATTTTAAATTATTTATAATTATTATCGGTAAATAAACGAGAAATATATAATATAAATCGAAGAGGAAAATAATTTTTCGTTAAATTTTAATTAAAGGTTTTTATTTAATTTTAATTAAGATTTAATTTATTATTAATAAGGTTGGAAATTTTTATATAATTAGTAGATTTATTTTTTTGTTTAAAAATATCGATAGTTCGATTTTAAAAACGAATACGATGTTATATTCGAAAACGGATATTTTTTAATAAGTTAACTTTTCTTTAAATTAATTTTTTAAAGGAAAATCAAATAAAAAATATAATAAAATTTTAAATGTTATTAATTCGATAATATTTAAACGATATCGACGAAATAAAAAATTTGAATTTTTATAATTATATGTTAAATATTAACGGTTAAAATAATGATTATTTAATGTTAATAAAAGTTATATATAATTATAAAAATTAAATTTATTTATTTATATGTATATTTAAGTGTATAAAACGATATGTTTTAATTTTTTTATTAAAGTTAACGTAATTAATAAACGATATTCTTTTAAAAAAATATGTTAAATAATGAATTTTTATTATATTATTAAAGAAAATAAAATAATGGAAATAAAATTATTTAAAAGGGATAAAATATCACGAATATATTATTTTATAATTTTATGTAAATTTTATTTAATTTTAATGTTACGCGTTATGAAAACGGTTCGAATATATAAATATATAATAATTTAAAAATAAGTTAATAAGACTTTCGAATCGTATTTTAAACGATAATAAAGCGTAATAATTTTTAAAATAATATATTTATATTAATTATTTTTAAATTAATTTATATTTTAAATATGAGTATTAATAAAAAATAAATTTTAAAAAAAATTATATCTATTAATTCGTATTATATTTTAATAAAATTTAATCGAAGTTTTAATTATTTATTATATAATATAAATGATATTTATTAAGTAAAAGTGTTCGTATTTTATATATATAATTCGAATGTATATATAAACTTATAAAAAAAAAACGTATATAAAAAAGGTTAATTTTAAAAAAAAAAACGAAAAAAAAAAAAAAAGGTTTTATTTTATCCGCGTATTATGTAACGTTTTTATAATTATTTTATCACTTAAAAACATTTAACGTTAATTTTATTAAACTTTAACATTTTTTATATTATTAGTTTTTTTTTAATTTTATATTCTTTATATAATAATTAAGTTAAAAAGCGTATTATAATTATAAAATTTAATCTTACGATCGAAAAACCTTTTATTTAATTAATTTATTTATAAAAATATTTAATTCGATTTAATAATAAATTTTTTTTTATTATAAACGGTTTTAATTTTTTATTTCTATTAATCGGTATATGTTTTATACTTCGAAAAAAACTTTTTATTATTTAAATGTTTTTTTAACGTAATAATTAAATTTTTTTCGAATTTTAAAGGTTAATTAATATGTTAATTATATACGTTTTAAATTTATAAAAAACATTAATTTTTACGAAAAATCCTTAATAAAAATGTTCGTTTTATGAAGGTAAAATATATTTTTAATAAGATATATATTTTATAAAAAAACTTTAATAAATGTTATAATAAAAATTTTTTATTATTTTCGACTTTATATAAACGTATTATAAAAGTAGTTTAATATTTATTTAATATTTAATATTTATGTTTTATTAAACGATAACGTTCGAAAATTCGATGCGATTAAAATAGATTTCGTTTTTTTATATTTTTTTGTTATTTTTAGATTTTATATAATACGAAATATAATTTCGAAGCGATATTAAAATATTTTATTTAGGTTTATTTTTAGGGTTAAATATTTTTTTTTTTTATATATTCGATAGGTTAATAATTGATGGGAACGCGTTAAATAATCGTTAATTAAAGCGAGCGACCGAGTAAGTTAATATTAGAAATAATTTTTAAAATACTTAATTAATATTAACGAATATTTAAGTAGCGGTTATCGTTTATTTTATTTTAAAAAAACGATTTAATATTTATTATATACGTAATAAAAATACGTAAACCGTAATATTTAACGAATAAAGTATTTTTTAATTAATATTTAATTTTAAAATAAAGTCGATTATCGATTTTATTATAAACGAAAGATATATTCGAATGTATTTTTCGAGGATAGATATAATATCGAAAAAGAAGGTAATTTAAAAAATTATTACGTTTATTTCTTAAATTTATTTTATAATTAAAGTAATAATATTCGATTTAATTAATGTTAATTTTTTTCGACGGTTTTTATTAATTTATAATTTTTTATATAATAAAATTAAATTTAACGTTACGAATATATAATATTTAATTAATTTAATTTAATAAACGATAAATATATATTCTCGTAAATAAATTTTTTTTAACTTAAAAAATAAATTTAATATACGATGTAATTAATAAAAAAAACTTTTATAATTTCGAATATACGATATAAATCGAACGGGAGTACGAAATTTAGTAACTTTTTCGAATTTTAAACGCGATTTATATTATTTTTATTATTCGAAAACGGTAAAAATAAACTTAATATTCGAATTATTTTTAACGATAAAAATAATGTAAGGTTATATTTTATTATTTTCGTTAATAAGATATAAATTAATTCGACGATTTTAAGGAAATTAATTTCCGGTTTTTAATAAATTAAAATAAAAAAAAAGAAATTTATTAATTATATATTCGTATTTAATTTACCGGCTTCGTTTCGACCGTTCGTACCTATTTTTATTTTCGATTTTACTTTACGATTATGTAAATTTAACGTTATTAACGTATTATTTATTATTATTTAATTAAATATATTAAAGTTTATTATTTTAATTAAACTTTTAAAAGTTTAATTTTTTATTTTTTCGCCCCTTTAATTAATGTATTTATTTTATAGCTCGACATTTTATAAAGTAGGTTATTAAAGAGATTAATTATTAACGATAATTTCGTATTTAACGACGACGTTAAATATAAAAAAACGACGCGATATTAATTAATATAATGTAACGTTAATGTTTTTCGAATAGTCGATATTTACGATAATAAAAAATGAAAGTTTAATTAAGGTAATTTAAAAGCATTTATTTAAAGGAACTTTTATATAAGGTACGTTTTTAATTTTAAAAACGAAAATTTAATTTTACGTTTAAAACGTAACGTTGTTTTATAAGTTATTTTATAAATATATTATCGAAATATTATTTTAAAGTAAGTTTTTATTTATATTATTATTTTTTTAAAAATAAATTTATTTTTATATTTTAATTTTTTTTAATAAAAGTTTTAATTTTATTATTTATTTAATGTATAGGGGACGGTATCGAAGATATAATTAATATATATAATAATTAATATATTGGAAAAATATAGCCGTTAAATTTTTTTATTACTTCGATTTTAATAATAGTTTTTTTAAAGATTTTAAAAAGCGATGGTAATGATAAACGGTTAATTTAAACGCGATTTTATAATTATACTTCGTTTTATTTTAATTATTAACGGATTTTTATTAATTAAATACGAAGGAATTTTTAAGTTTTAAAACTTTTATTCGTTAAAAAAACGTATATTATAATAAATGTATTTAAATGATAATATAATAAGGTATAAATGTATTAATTACGATTAAAATAATTGAAATTTTTTAATTTCGAAAATAAAGTTAAAATTATCCGGGGTTTATAATATATAAAAGGTAAATACGTAAAATTAACGTAAAAAAAGTTATTTCGAATAAAGTATTAATAATAAAATATATAACGTAAATATAATATAAATAATAATATTATTAATTATAATAATTAATTAATTATTATAATATTATTATTACGTAAAATATTTTTATTTAATATATAATAAATAACGAAATTAAATATTTTAATTAAATAAATAAGAATAATTATATTAAAAATAATTATTAATATTTAATTATAATTACGAAAATAATTAAACTTTTCTTTATAATAATTTTAATAATTATATTTATTAATGTTTATTATATATATATTTAATATATAAATAAAAGACGTAATTTAAACGATAAGTTTAATAATAAAATAATAAAAAAATATGTTAAATATTTAAATAAGTATTTAAGTAAATTATTAAAAATAATCGAATGTTAAATTATATGGGAAATTTATTTTAATTTTAAATTATTATAGATTTAAATTTTAAAAGATTATTTAAATGAATAAATATTTATTTAAGTAATTATTTATTTTTTTATTTAAGTATTTATTTATTTAATAAATATATATTTTACGTTAATATTATAAAGAAAGAAAAAATAAAAATTAAGTCGTAACTTTTAAAATAATAAAGTTTATAAAAAAAAACGACGAAGTTATTTTTATAAATTATCTTTATATAAGCGAAATATATATTATAAATTTTCGTTTTTATTTTCGTAATATTTTTATAATTATTTTAATAATTTTTATAAATATTATATTAATTAATAATTTATATCGTTTTAAAACGTTTATTAATATAAATTTAATAATTTCGATTATATTTTATTTAATATTAAATATATTACGATTCGATATAATAGGTTTAACTTTATTAAATAATCGACATCGAAACTTCGATCGAGTGCGCCGTCGAAATCTATATATAAAACCGCGGTTTTTCGAACCGCGATTTAATTTTCTTTTTTTTTTTTTTTATAATATTAATAAAATTTAATTATTAATTTTTAATATTACGCGTCGTATTAAAGTAATAATAAATTTATAATACGATTTAATTAATTTTATAATAAATTAATTTTAAATTTATAATATTTTATAAAAAATAAACGGTATATTATATACGATAAACGGTATATATACGTATTATTTTTTATTCGATAATTTTATAATTATTTTAATAATTTTAATTATAATAATCGTATTAATTTATTATTTATATAGTTTTAAAATTTATTTAAATGCGAATTTAATAATATTAATTATATTTTATTAAAGTTTTTATAATATCGTTTATTTTATTATTCGAATTAATTAAATTTATTTTAAAAAAAATTATATAATTAACCTTATTATTTAAAGTGATATTATTAATTTATAATAATATTTAATTTTATTTAAGCTTTATTTTTTAAAATAATTTAACTTTTATAATTTTTTAATTTTATAATTATTATTTCGATATTATATATTTTTATTATAAGTTTAAAACCGGCTTTTATATCATTTATACCGTTTCTTATTAATTCTTTTAATTTTAATTTCGATTAAAACGATTTAAATAAAGATTTTATCGATGAAAATACGTTATTTTTTATCGAAATTTATTATTTTAAATATTTTAATATATATTTAATATTATTACGATTTTTTATTTTAAACGATAAAGGTGTCGATTTTAATTTCGTTTATTATATTTGTTATATTATCGTTAAAAACGTTTAATTAAATATATATTAATCGAATTCGAATGATAAATTTAAAACTTTTTTAATTATATTTAAAAATTTTATTATCGTAATCTTTTTTTTCGTAACTTAATGACGATATCTTTTAAATTAAAATATATTATTTTTATATTTAAGTAAAATTTAAATGTAAGTTTATTTTATTTTATTAATTATTTAATACGACGCGTAATATCGAAAATTAAAAATTAAATTTCGTTAATATTATAAAAAAAAAAAGAAAAATTAAACTACGGTTCGAAGAATCGCGGTTTTATATATAAGTTTTAACGGCGTAATCGATCAAAACTTCGGTGTTAATTATTTAATAAGTTAAATTAATCGTATCGAATTATAATATAATTTTAATATTAATATTATTTTAAAACTTTATTTAATCGTTTTAATTTTCGATTATTAAATATTTTTTTACGGTAATTTATTATATTTATGGCGAATTTTTCGAATTTATAATATACTTTTTCGTAAATTTCGTATTTTATCGAAAAAAAATAACGAAATTATTTATATTCGTAATAAATATTATAAAATTTTTTCATTTTATTACGGTTTCGAATAAATATATATTATATTTAAAATTATCGATATTTAATTTATTAATAATACGATGAACCGTTATTTAAAAAACTTAACGATACATTCGAAAATCGATAAATTAAATAATATATTTTTTCTTCGTATCGATATTTATACGATAATCGATAAAAAAAAGTTAACTTTTTTTTTTAAATTCGAAGGAAAACGATATATATTAATAACACATATATTTTATTTACGATTTCGATATATTTTCGAATAAAAATTTTTATATTATAACTATAAATATTAAATTTTATATAATTTTAACTGTTAATTTTTTTTCGTACGATTCGTTTAATTTATTTTTAACATTTCGACACTACGTATATTTAAATCGAACGTTAAGTCGATTAACATCTTTATTCGTTAAATTAAAAACGCTAAGAAAATATTTATTACTTTTACGTAATTTATTCGATTAATATTTACGATCCCTTTTATATCCGTTATTTATATTCGAAATAAATCGAACGATTTTCGAAATAATAAATACTTTCGATTTATACGAAATTAAACGTTTCGAAAATATTTTTCCGTTTTTTAAAAACGAATAATATATCTTAATAACGACGATAATACATATTCGTAAAATATTAATAACGACGAAAAAAAATATTATAAAAGTCGAAAATTTTATCGTTAAAATATTTTAAACGACGATTTAATATTTAACTTATCGTTATTTTCGGGATTTATTAATAATAATAATTATAATAATCGTATAAAGGAAACGAAAGTTAAAACGAAAGTTTTTTTCGATTATAAAACTTTTTTTATAAAAAAAACCGTTTTTTTAAAATGTGAGGATTAATATTAAATATAATATTAATTAAATTTATAAGGTAATAAATAAAATATACGAAATAAATTAATACGCTTTTATATTAATGATATTAATATAAGAGTTTTTAAATAATTTTATTCGAATGAAAATATAACCCCGTTATTTATATTTTAATAATTAAAAAAAACTTCGATATTATTATATTTTACATACTATTAACGATTTTTTTCGCGTCGTTATTATTTTTTATTTTCCTTTTTAATCTTAATTTTTTTAATAGTTTTAATTTATATCGTCGAATAAATTATTTAAATTATTTAAATAAAATACGTCGTTATTTTAAAGTTTCGATAATAACTTATATACGAGTCGAAATTTAATTATTCGGTATTTTTTAATTATATAACTTATATTAAGAAATATATCGTTTTGTTACGTTATTATTATTAAAATTATATTTAATAGTTATTTAATATTAATTTAAATTTTTTTAAAGGGGTTTATTTCGAAGTTTTTTATAATCGATAATCGTTTATTATATATTTTTTAAATAATTTTAAAAGATTTATTACGTTAAATTTTTCGTTAATATCGATTAAATAAAATCCATATATGGAAATATATAAAAAGGTACGATTATATAAATAAAATTATTATTAACGTTATTATTTTTTATTAATCGATTTATATTTAAATTTTACGAAAATTATTATATCGAAAAATTAAAAATTTTATTTAATTTTATTTTATTTATATTTTTCGTAATATATTATATAATAAAAATAACTTTTATTTATTTCTTTTTTTATATTTATAACTTTTATAAGTATTTACGTAATTTATTAAATTATAAAATAACTTTAATATTAATTTATCGGTTATAATATATATTTTTATAATATTTAAAAATTTAATCGTTTAAATTTATTTTATAAACTTATATATTTAAAAAAATAAACCTAATAATACGTATATTTAAAAACGTAAATTTAATAACGTAAATCTAAAAAAATAAACATATGTTTAATTTTCCTCGAAAAATTTATACTTTAAAAGTCGAAAAATAAATTTCGAAGGAATTTTAACGTCGTTATATTTAAAAAGGATATAATGATTTTCGTTAATAAAACTTTTACCGTTATTATTATAAAATATTACGGAAAATAATAAATCTAAAACTCGATCGATTATAAAAAACGTATAAATATTAATTTTATTAAAATTTTATAAGTTATTTAAAAGATTAAATTTATTAAAACAATCGCTTAAATTATTTTCGGATTTTTTTTCGAAGTTATAATTATTAAATTCGAAGTTCGATTTAAAGTTATTATCGTTATTTAATCTCGTATATTTATTATCGTAAAAATCGTAATTAATATAATTATAATTAATATTAATTTAATTATAACGACGTTATTATTTAATAATAAAAAAATCCGATTTTTTTATATTAATAATTTTAATATTTAATTCGTTAAATTTAATCGAAAAAAAGTTTCAAATAATTTTTTTTAAACTTTCGTTAATATTAATAAAATTAATAGAAAATACGTCGTTTTTTTCGATATTATTAAATATAACGAAGGTATATTTATTATAAAAATCTTAAATTAATTTAATAAATAAATATTTTATAAATATTCAAAAAATCGACATTAAAAAGATATTATAATAATGTATAAACGTTTTTATATCGAAATCGTTAAATTTATTTAAAAGGTTTAATACGTACGTATATAAATAATAATAATCGTTTATATTTTTATTAAGTTTCAAAAAAATTATAAAGGCGTTATAATCGAAAAAATAATAAATATCGTTATAAAAATATATTTTATTATTATTAAAAGTATATATAATATTAATTTTATAAGTTAAAAAAAATCTCCGTATATCGTTTTTTTTTATTTAAGTGTTCGCATTTTTAAAAATAATATAATTATTTTAAATATACGTAAAGTATAATGTAACGGCATAAAATATTCGATTAAAATCGTACGCGAAAAAGTTTGTTAAAAGATTTATTTAAAACGAAAGTATTTTTCGTTACGATTTAAAAAAAGTAGAAAAAAATATTTATTTTATAAAGTTCGAAATAATAAAATATAAGTTATTTAATAAATTAATTAATGTAAAAATATATATTAAAAATATGTATATAATTTATTATTATTATAATCGAAATAATGAAAATAATATCGGTTCGATGGTAAAATATAATCGATAAAAATAATGCGAATAGTTATAAAATTAAAAGATTAAAATAGAAATAAATTTTTTAAATTAAAGTTTAAATTTTTATTATTTTTATATATATTATTAATAACGATATAATAAGTATAATAAATTAAATTATAATATACGTCGTAAATTTCGATAAAATTTCGATTAAAAGTTCGAAAAAATAATATCGAAGTCGACGTTTTATAATTAAAATAATAAATAATAATTTAATACTTTAATTTATTACGACGAGTTTTATTAAAAAAGAAGGTATATTAAATAAAAGGTTCGAAGTTTATTTTATTATTAATATAATAAATACGGTATAATATTAAAATGTTAAATATAAAATAAATATAATATCGATATTAAAGATTTAATATTAAAAAAAAACGAAAAAAAAAATATAAAAAAAAAGTAACGTTTAATAAAAATTAAATATTTAATTTTTATTAATTTATTTACGTTTTTATATATTTAATTTATTTAATTAAATAAAAATGTAAAAAAAAAATAAAAAATAATTTAATCGATTATTTATATATATTAAAGTTAAATTCGTGCGTATTTATTATTACGTAAAACGATAAAGTTATTTTTATTATTATTATTATTATAATTATTATTATAAATTATATATTTTTATAATTAAAAGTTTATAATTATAATTTATAAATTATAACGTAATTAATTTTTTTTACGAAAAAAAATTTTCGAAATAAAAATTTAAAGATATTTTAAATATAATTTATAATTAAAAAAAACGAATTAAAGTTAAATTACTTTTAAAATTACGATTAAACTTATCCCGATACTTATTATTTTTACGGCGTCGAATTACGATATTTTTATTTTTATTTTTACTTTTATTTTTATTTTAAGTAAAATTAATATTATTCGCTTTTATACTTCTTTTATTTTTAAAATCCTTTATATTTTTTATCGATAATAATAAATTTAATTTAGGTTAAATATTTTAATTTAAATTTAAATATTTATTTAAATTAATATAATTAAATAATCGAAATAATAATTTTAAACGTTTCGATAAATAATTATATTTATTATAATTAAACGATCGAAATAATATTATCGAATTTCGATTTTTAAATAAACGGTTATTTTTAAATATATTAAATTACATATCTTCGTAAAATTTCCTTTCGAAATATTTATCGATATTATAAAAATCGAAGTCGTTAAAATTAAAAGTATCGAATATATTATTTTTAATAATAATAATTTTATCTTCGGTAATTTTATTTAAATTAAAGTTATTATTAAACGATCGAAAAAATATTTTTAAGTTTTTAAATAAGTTATTATAAAATTTAACGTTAAAATATTTATCGTAAAATGTATTAATATCGATTTTTACTTTATTCGCGTTACATTTATTACTTATAAAAATGTAAGTTTTATAAGTTTCGATTCGAAGCTTATAATCGATACTTTTAATAATTTAATTTTTCGTTTATAACTTTTTTTTAAAATAAATAAAAATAAAAAATAAATTGAAATTTTTTTTTTAACGACGATATTAATTTAAAATAATACGATAAAATCGTTAAAAATAAACTATACGAAACGAACGAAAAAATATTCGACGGAAATTTTATTAACGGGTAAATATCGTAAATTATAATATAAATTAATTATTTTTAAACTTATTTTTTTTTCGTTTAATAAAAATTAAAACATATAAATAATTAATATAAATAAATAACGTTCGATATATTTAAAGATAAAAATAAAATAATTTTAATTTAAAAAATAATAAATATTTTAACGAATAAATAAAAAATTCACCGGCGTATTAAAAAAATTATTTCGTTTTAATCTAATATTATTAACGTATTTATACATTATATTTTAATTAAATTAATTTTTTATTATTAAAAAAACGACGTAACTTAAATAAAACCCGATAAATATTCCGGTAATACGATAAGTTTCGATAGGAAATTATCGGAAAAATTTTCGAAAAAATTTTAATTATAATTAATTTCGTTCGAATTTAAACGGTTTTAAACGACGATACGATTATTTCGTACGTAAACGATTCGATCGTAAACGAATTATCGAACGTATTTATCGACGTAATCGAATAAAAAAACCCTCATTTTTATTATTTTTATTTTTATCATTATCGCTATTATTTTTTTCGTAATTATTTATAAAAGTTTATTAAAACGGCGGTAATTCGATAAAAAAATATTAATAATCGAAGTTTAAATATATAAAATAACGGTTTAAATATTTTTTATTAATAATTAAATACTTAATATATTTAATAATCGTAAATATTATTTATAATTATTATTATTATAATTTAAAATGTAAAAAAAATAATAATTTTCCCGTAAAATATCGTTTAAAAATACGATAATAAAAATTAAGTTTATAATTTCGAAGAGAAAAATATATAATTAATTACTTTATTTTACTTCGTTTAAAAATTAAACGTTTTTAATTATTATATATAAAATATAATACGTAATTATATAATCGATATTATTATTATTAAAAGTATTAAAAGTAAATAACGGTTTTAAATTAAAATAATTCGAATAATAAAAATCGATAACGCGTTATAATTTATTACGTAAATAATTTAAAGAAAACGTTATAATTTAAAAGTAATGGATTTTTAATATAATTATTATACGAGTATATATATAAAATTATTTAACGTTATAAAAATTAATATAAAAAATAATAATAATTATTTATTTATTTATTTATTTACTTAAATATATACGATATAATATTAAAATTATATAAAATATATAATTTTTCGATATCGAAAAAATACGTATAATTTTTTTTTATATAAATATATATAAGTATCGAACGTATTAACGTATTAAAAGTTTATTAAATAAATATAAAATCATTTCGTTGTAAAAAATTAAAAAACTACGATTATAAAACCAATTAAATTAATAATTAAAAGAAAAATACCATATATAAAAAATAAACGAATAAATGTTACGATAACGTTTTTTTCGAAACGTATTATATATATAATTTATTATTTAAAATTCGTAATTTTTATATTATTTATTTAAGTTTTTTAAATTAATTATTAATTATTAATTATTAATTATTAATTCGATTTTTTAATTAAATATTTATAATATTTTTATTTATTAATATTTACTTTAATTAACTTTTATAATAAAAAATCGCGACGTTACGAAAAATAATAAATATAAATATAATTTTTATTTCGAATTTTTTTTCGAAGTAAATATTAAATTTCGATCGATTATATTAATAATAAATAATAAAACAAATAATCTAAATACCATTACATATTAATTTATATAAAATAATACATTTTAATATTTTAATTTTTTAACGTTTTTTTTCCTCGAAATAAAATTTTATTTTATTAATTAATAATATTAAATAACATTTTTATTCGAAGTTATATTATTTTTATTAAAGTTATATTTTTTTAAATCTTATATAATATATAATATATAAAATAATTCGAATATTTTTACTCGAAATTATATTATTTTTAATTAATATATATTTTTTTAATTTTATATTATATAATACGATACTTTTACCCGTAATTTTATTATTTTTTTTAATTAATTTATTATATTTTAAATATTATATAAAGTTTTTTTTTACTTTAATTTATATATATTTTTTTATTTTTATATTTTATTTATTTTATTTTTACATTATTATATTATATATATTAACTATATTAATAAATATTTCGCGAATTTAAACTTTATTTATTTTAAATTTTATATATATTTATTTAATTTAAAAAATTACTTAATTTATTTACGTATATCGTTTATTTTATATCTATATTATTATATTATATATATTAAATATATTAAAGTATACGTAGATATAATACGTACTTTTAAACATTAAAATAAAATTATAATAAAATGCGTCGAATTTGTTTTTTATATTTTAATTTTTTCTTATATTTTTTTTTATTTTATTATTTATTTAAATAATTTTTTTATATATAATTTAAATAATTAATATTAAAATAAAAAATATTAATTTCGATTTTATAAAATAATTTAACTTATAATTTAATTTTTTTATTATAATGTAATTTATAATTTTGTTTAATAATAAAGTTTCGAAAATAATAAATATATCGATCGTATAATAAAACTAATAAATTTTAAACGTATTATAATAAATATAAAGTAATATAAATATTTTTACTTATAAATTTATATTAATACGCGTAAAAAAAACATTATTAATATTAATATACGTTTTAATTATATAAATGTACGCTTTAATTATATAAATGTACGTATTATCGATTTTAATACGCGAATAAATGTTCGATTCGACGTTTTCGATACCCGTTTTAAAGTTCGATTCGAAATATCGTAAATAATTTTCATTCTTTTTTTTATATTCGATTATTTAAATGTTTAAATATTAATTAATACTTTATTATAAAAAATATAATACTTTCGCGCGATTTATTAATAATTATATTACGAATTCGAATATTAAATTAAAATTATTTTAATCTATAAAAACTAATACTTTTATTTATTAATTAAAAAATAAATTAATAAATAATTTTCGGGTATTATTTAATAAAAGTTTAATTAATTTAAATATATAATTATACTTATTTTTAATAATTATCGATTTAAATCGAATTTTATCGACTTTAAATATAGATTTTTTTAAAACGACGTCGATAAAATTATAAAAGATTTTTATAATAATTAAATTAATAAATATACGTTTATTTTAATTATTAAAAATTATATAAGCGTAAAAAAAATTATTATTACGGGGGTTTTTTAAAATAAAATTATATTAAATAAATAATTAGTTTCGTAACGTTATAATAAACGTATATAAAATTTACATTTTTTCGAACTACGGTTAAATTCTTTTTTTTTTTTTTATAATATTAATATATTTTATTTTTTTCGTTTTTATTTAATTTTTTAATTCGTGGTAAAATATATTTTATAAACGTATAAATTTTTTAAAATTACTTTTATAATAATAAATAATTTTTTATCGTAAACGTATTAATTTTTTTTATAATCGTATTAACGTTTTAATGTCGTGCGATAAAATTTAATAAATACGTTATAATTAATATAAATATAAAAAAGTACGTTTACGATATAAAATTACTTATTATTATAAAAATATTTATTATAAAATATAAATTTTATAATTTAATATATTTATAATAAATTAATGATATTAAATAAATGTTACGATAATAATAAAACGCGTAATACGATAAATTAAGATTAAATTTTATTAATATTAAAGAAAAAAAAAAAAATTTAAACCGCGATTTTATATAAATACGTTAAAAACGAAGTCGATCGACGTTTCGATATAAGTAAATTAAATTGACATTATTACGTTTAATATTTATTATTTATTTTATGTAAACGATTATTAAATCGCGATATTTTTAAAAAAGTATTAAATTAATATATTAAAATAACTATTTTTTAAAACATTAAAAAACTTACGTACATTTAATAATAAACTTAAGTTTTTAATATATTATAAATAAAATTTTAATCTAAAAATTCGTAAATTTAATTACGCTATTTTTCCCATAAATTAAAAGTTGGTCGTTTAAAATAAATTAACTACGATTTATTTTATCGTAAATTTATTTATAAAACTTTAATATAATATTTTTCGTAATATATAATATTTAATCGATATTATAAACTTTTTGTTTTTTTTACGTTTAAAGTTATTTATTAATTTTTTATACGATTTTTCGTTTATTTAATTAATCGATAAAATATTTCGAAAAAAAATGTCGATATATATTATCGCGAAAATTTATACGTTAATTATATTAATATAATTTAAATTTTTATATTTAATAATTTTAAAGGTAAAGATAATACGAAAATTAATTTTAATTTATTTATTTTTTTTTTCTATAATAATTTTATTAAAATTATCGATTAATGTTATCTAAAAAAAAAAAATATTATCGTTTCGAATTATAAAAATATTAAAGATTATAATATTACGATATATAACGTCATTTTTATAAAAAAAGTTTAAACTTTTAACCGCGTCGTAAAAAAGTTATTTACGTTATTTTTTATTATTTAAACGTTTTTTATTTTTTAAAAAATTATATATATTACTTTTAATTAATAACGTAATAAACGTAAAATTATCGATTATATTATTAAATTTCGATAAGTCGATATTTATATAACGACATTATACGTTAATAAATAATAAAAGGTAATATCGTATTTATTATTAAATTTTAAATAATTAATTTCTTCGATTTCGTAATTATTTAAAACGTCGAATCGTTTATTATAAATATATGTTAATGCGGTATTTTTCTTTTATAATTTTTATATTATAAGGTATTTTAATACGAATTTTTTTAATAATTATAAGTTTTTTCGTCGTAATATTTATATTTACGTTTATATAATTAAACGTCTTCGTTTTAAATATATTATAATAATGGAAAATATATCCGTATTTTTATTAATATTTTTAAGTGAAAAATAAGTCGAAGAATTTAAAAAAAATTAAGTAATCGTTTTTATATATTCGTAATAAAAAATCGTTGTAATTAATAATAAAATTATTTGCGGTAAATTTTAATAATAGTTTTAATTTTTATAATTTTTCTTCGAAGTATATACGATTTTATCGTTATTATAATATAATTTTATCGCTTATTTTTATATATAAATTTCCACCGTCGTTAAAACCACTTAAATAATCGATATAATAAATTTTCGAAATAGTTTATAATATAAATACCCCGGATATTAAATTAAAGAAAATAACGATTATTATTAACGTTATTAATTTATTTATTTCGAAAAAAAAATTTATACTTTTATTACTTCTTATTATTTTAAACTTTAAACTTAACCGTTAACCGCTATTTACGCTACCGGGGTTTTAATCGAACGCGAAAATAAAAAAAACCGATAAATTAACGAATTAATTAACTTTAAAATCCGTTATAATTAAAAATAATAAAAGATGTTTTTTTAACCTACCTTAATTTTTATTATTTACGTTAATAAATTTACCGTAATAATTCGATTTTTAATTAATTTTATTAACCGTTTATAATAAAGTATAATTAATAAAATTATTATTAAAAGTTATTATTATAAATTTAATTTTAATAAATATTTTTCGGTGGCGTATAAATTAAACGTAATAAAAATATATTTACTTTAATTAATAATATTAATTATTTTAATCATTTAAATAAACGAATATAATATTAATAAAATTAAAGTTATTTAAATATACGAACGGGGGAATTTTTTTAATTATAATCGTATTATATAATTAACGTTATATAGTTATTTAATTTATAAATAATATATTTTTAAATAATTAATTTTTTATTTTTTAATTTATCGTTAAAAAAAAATTATAAAAAGTAAATAAAAATTTACTCGAAAAATATAAAATATTTATATAATAATAAATATAATAATAAATATAATAATCGATATAATGGTAATAAATATAGTAATAAATATAATAATAAATATAGTAACGGTCGATATAATAACGTCGATGTAGTAATAATCGATGTAATAATAATCGATGTAACGGTAATCGATATAACGGTAATCGATATAACGATAATTAATATAACGGTGGTCGATATAACGGTGGTCGATATAACGGTAATCGATATAATAATAAATATAATAATCGATATAATAATTAATATAATAATTAATATAATAATCGATATATATAATAAAAATTATTAAATAAAAAAAATTATAAAAGGTTAAATTATAATATAAATTATAATAAAAGTCGTAATTAAAATAATAACTATAAAAATTAAATTCGCTTTAAAAAATATACCTTAATTTTTAAAATAAAATACGTTAAATTACACTAAAAAATTTAAATTAATTATAATTCGAATCGATTTTATTAATCGTTTTTCGTTTTTATTAATTACTTTATTTTTCCTTTTAATTTTAAATATTAAATTTTTATTTTAAAATAAAAAATAAATTTCGATTAAAATTTAAATGAATTTATTAAGTAAGTAAATATTTATATAAATTCGATTTAAAATTTTATTTATATTTATTTAATTATAAAAATAAGGTTTATATTACGACGTTATACGATATTTTAACGGCGTCGAATAATTAATAACGTAATAAAAAACGGGTATATAAAATAATAATAATAATAATAATAATAATAGTAACGGTAACGAATAACCGTATTATATTAAAGTCGTATTTTTTTATAAATATTTAAATGTTAAAATCGTAAATAAAAATTATATATTTATTTAAATATTTAATTTAATAAATTCATATATTTTAAAAAAAAAGTAAAAGAAAAAAATTAAAAAAATGTAAATATATATTTATAAATACCGATTAAAATAATATATTATAACTATAATTATATCGATAAATTATTTTAATTTAATTTATTTAATTTTAACGAATTTATAAAAATCTTTCGTATATAAATTTTTTATAATATTTAAATTTAAATAATAATATTCGTCGGTAAATATTATATTTATTATTTAATGTTTTTTAAATAAATTACGAAGTTAATTAATTTTAATTTTTTTATAAGTTATTATTAAAATTTTCGTCGATATCGATTAATTAAAAATTACGATTTATAAGTTTAATAAATTTAATTAACGATTATATAATTTTACGTTTTTTAATAAACGTATTATATTATTATAAAAAATATATAAGTAGGGGTATAAGAGATTTATTAATAAGTATTTTATTAAGACGGTTATAATTACGAAAATTTAAAGTGGTAATAAAATTTATGTCGACGTCGATAAATAAATGTAATTTTTTATTAATTAACGATAATTCGATACGAAGATTCGACTTTTTTAATATAATAAACGATTTTAAATTTTACGAAAAATTATTAAATCGCTTTTTATTAACGGTAATTATAATATTTTATATAAACTTTCTCGGTTTTTTATTTAAAAACGATACGTTCGATTTTTTCGTTTAAATAATTCGTTTAATAATAGTTTAATAATTATAAAACACGGGGATTTTTTTAATCGATATAATATTAATTATTATAAGTAAGTTTTTATCGAAATTTATAGTTTATTTCGTTCGTTATATTAATATAATTATTTCGCTTTATTTTAATTTTTTTAATTTTCGCGATAAAAAAAATTACTTTTTTTTTTCGACGATAATTATAATATTTAAAAGGTTGTTATTACCGGATATAAAATCGATAAAAACTTATGTCGGCGAAATATTAATACGTATAATAAATTCGGTTATTTTTTATTAAATATTAACGATTTTTTTAATTGGTTTTAAAAAATTAATTAATTTTTACCGTTTTATTATATATTTAAAAACGAGTTTAAAACGGTTTTTTATTTTAATTTAAAAGAGTCGTTTTTCGTAATTTATCGAACGACGATAATAAAGTAAAATACGGATCGAAATTCGATCGCGATAACGAAAATTTTAAATTATTAAAGAATGAATTATCGTTCGGGTTTTTATTTTAAATTATAATTTTTTACGTAGATATAAACGAATGGAAGGAAAATAATAAATCGTTAATGTTATATTTTTAAGAAGGGGATTTTATACGGTTTCGATATATAATTATATAAACCGTAAATAATATATATATAATAACGTTTTTTAAGATTTTTTAAAAGTTTGTTTTTAGGTTTAATAAATAATTTATTTTTATTTTTTTATAGTTTTTTAATTATAATAAAGTAATTTTATTAAATTATAATAAAGTTATTTTCGAAATAAATTTTATATTTTTAATTTATTTATAAAATTTTCGTTTATTAAAGTTAAATTTACGGATTATATTATTTACGAGTTAATTATATAAGAAACGAAAAAATTTAAAGTAAAAAATTATAATATTTATTTATTTTATATCGATATATATTAACGTAATATTAAATAAAGTTTTTAATAAATATATAAATTTTTATTACGTAAGTTAAAATAAATGTTATTTTTTTTTCGATATTATTAACGTAATATTAATAAAAAAATAACTTAATTCGTAATTTAATTATTATATCGTTTTATTTAAAATAAATTTTTTTATTTATTTTATAACGAGCGTTTTTTTTTTATGTATTATTATATCCCTTTAATATATTTATAATAATCGTTTCGATATTAAATAAAAAAAAGTTATTTAACGTAATTAAATTATATTTAATTTTTTTACTCGTAATGAAATTAATTTAAGGTTATATATAATAAGATTTAATATTAAATTTAAGTCGATGTGTGTAAATAATAGTAGAATTTAAATTTAAAAAAGTAATAAATTAATAAAAAAGTGGCGGATTTAACGGATTTAACGGGTTTAAAAAATTTAATGATTTTTTAAATTTTTCGTATTTTTTTTTTCATTTGTTAATAATAAATTAATGGAAAAAAAAGAAATAAATAAAGTATTGTTAGCGGTAATTATTATTAAAAAATCGAATAATTTTTTTATAAAATAAATTTTTTTTTTTATTATATATTTTTAATAATATTTATTTTATATTTTTTTTATATACGTCGAAATTAATTATTATTAAAATATGGATAATATTTATCGATTTAATAGTCGTATTAAAAATTTAAAAATATCGAATATTAAATAAATTAATTTATAATATTAATTATTATTTAAATATTTAAATACGTTATATAAATTATTTTAATATTAAATACGATATTATCGTAAAATAAAACGGTAAGTAATTTTATTTCCTTAGTTTTTTTTTCGAGTTAATTATTATTATATATAATAACGGTTATTTCGAACGCTTCGATATTTCGATTAAATATAAAAGTTTATTTATTATTATCGAAGATTTTACGGTACCGTATAACGTTTTTAAAAATTAAATAAAGTTATTATTAATAATTAAAATCCCATTTAATTATTAACGATCGAGGTTCGATTATTAACATTAATATAAAATATTAATTCGAAAT
Organism: Pyrenopolyporus hunteri; assembly: GCA_902806595.1. Taxonomy (NCBI): domain Eukaryota; kingdom Fungi; phylum Ascomycota; class Sordariomycetes; order Xylariales; family Hypoxylaceae; genus Pyrenopolyporus; species Pyrenopolyporus hunteri. The sequence continues at coordinate 90,945 of CADCXC010000011.1, read as the reverse complement.
CGAAATATTTATTAAAGAAAACTTTATTACGCGTTAAAAAAAAACATTAAACTTCGTTAATAAAAATTAAAAAACTTTATTATACGTTTTATTACGCATTAATAAAAACGTTTTATTAATAATTTTTAATAATTATTTTTTAATTATAAACGAAGACATTTTCCTTGTTATATATTTAAGTTAATAATTTATAAAAAGTTAAATATTTTAAATTTATTTATTTTAATTAATATATATTAAAAGTACTTTTTTTATAAAAAATAAATAATTTAATTTTTTAATAATAATTTTAACTTATATTTTAAAATATTTAATTATCGATACGTATAAATTAAAATAATTTAATTTTAAATCTTTAGATTAAAACCACGTTAAAATCCCGTAATAAATTTAAATAATATCCGTAAAAAACGCTTTTTTTTATATTATATATAAGTTTTATTATTATAAGTTTAAGTAAATATAATTTCGTAATTAAACGAACGATTTATAAATAATTTCATATAATCGATTATCGAATTTTTTTTAACTTTTTATCGATATAAATCGCATTATTTTATATTATTTATATTAATTAATGTTACGAAAAATTTTATATTTTAATTTATAATTTTTTATTATAATTATTTTTTTTATTTACTTTTATTTTTTTTTAATGGTTATATATTTAAATTAATAAAATTAATATATTACGATTTAAGGTAAATTTAAAATTATATAAAGATTTAATCGTTAATTAATATTTAAATAATAAAATTTTATAAATATAAATTTTTTATAAACTTTGAAACGAATATAATTTTAAAGTTAATTACCGAACACTTTAACGATATTTATTCGAATGAGATGTTTATTAAAAAAAATGTAATATCGATGATATTAAAATAAAGATATTTCGATTTTTTTAAATAAGATTATTATATTTTCGAATTATTAAATATTTAAAAGAAAAACGACTTAAAATTAACGTATTGTTACGATTTTTCGAACGAAAGTTATAATAATAAAAACATTTTCGTTACGAATAAATTATTTATATTAAAAAATTTATAAAATATATACGCGAGTTTATATATTATCGAAATATATACGATAAAAAAATTTTAAATTATTTATAACGTATTTAAAATATTAAAATTAATTTATTACTTTTAATTCGAATTTACCTTAAAAATAATATAATTCGAAAAATTAACGATTTAAACGAATAATAATATATTAAAAATTAATTATACGAATTTTTTAATAATTATTAATAAATATCGAATTTATTCGAAAATTTAAGTAAAAATTAAATTTAAGGGATTATTCGAAGGTATTTAAAATTAAATATTACTCGTAATTTAATTTATAATATTTATAAAAAATGGTATTTAAAAGTCGTACGATAACGTTTCGAAAAAAAACGATTTAAAAAAATAATAAAAAAGCGAATATTTATAATTTCGAACCTTAATTATATATAATTTATAAATGAATATTAAAAACTTCATTTCGTTGAATTTAAAATTTATATTAATATTAATATATATTTTCGTATAATATTATAATATAACGTTAATAAATTTATTTTTTTATTCGTAAACGTATTAAATTAATATTTTTTTTTTATAATTAAATTAAAATTTCGATTATAATTAATTCGAATAAATTATAACATTAAAATACTTTTTATAATATTCGTATAATTTATATTAATTATGTATAATAAATTAAAAGTAGTTATAATTAATTCGAATGAAAATAAAACGATTTAATAATAAAATTATCGAATTTTCGAGTTTTATAAATAAAGTTTTAATAAATAGAATAAAAAAATCGAACAATAATAAATATAATTACTTAAAAACGTAATAAAACGTTAAATTATAAATTTTTATAAAATATTTTAATAATTTTAATATAAAAGTTAATTTAATATTTATAAGTATATTTTAAATTTTTAATAAATAATAATATATTCGATTACGATAATATCGTTAATTAAATAACGTTTTATATTATTTACGATAATATTTTAAAACGAAAATATATTAAATTTATCGAATAATAAAATAATTACCGTATTACGTTTACATCGAAAAAAAATTATCGAAAAATTAACTATATTTATTATATATAATTTAACGTAAACGACGATACGATTAACTTCGTTATAAATATAATTAATAAAACGAATTTCGATTTAATACGATTAATATAAAAACTATAAAAATTATTAAAAAAATATAATTTCGATAATTTTTTAACTTTAAAAACGTAATAATTTTATAATAAATAATTTATACGATATTTTTTAAGCTTTATTTAATATAATCCGTTAAATTTATATAAAAAAAATTATTATACTTTAAAAAATTATTTAAAATATTATATTATCGAAAGTAAATAATTATTATTAACATTAAACGAAATATTTCGTAAAAAAATAATTTAATATCGAAGCGAATTAAACGAAATTAAATATAATTCGAATTAATTATAATAAAATATTAACGAATTAAAAGTTATTCGACGGAAGGTATAATTATACGAAAACGAATACGCGTCGTAATTTAAAATAAATATATATAATATTTAAAATAATCGACTTTTATTAAAATTTTTTTTTATTAAGTTATTAATATTTATAAATAATTATTATTTTATTTTATTTTAATTTAATAAAAAAAATAAGGGATAAACGAATTATAATTTATAAATATTTTTTCTTTCGTTATTAATCGTTTAATTTCGTTAAATAATTACGGTTTTTTAAATCGTAGTTTTATATATACGTAACGAGCGGCGAAGTCGTTCTACATTTTACTACCGATTAATAAATAACGTTAAACGACCGTATAATATCGTAATAAATATTTATAATAAATTGTAAAATTAATTAAATGATATTTAATATATAAGTTATTTTCGAAAATTATTTAAAAGGTAAATTATTATAAAACGTTATTTAATATTAAAGTTATTTATAAAAATAAAAATAAACGAGGTAAAACTTAAATATATTATATATATTTATTAATACGACGCGTAATATTAAAAGTTAAGATAAGATTTTATTAATGTTATAAAAAAAAAAAAAAAAAAAAAAAATATATAAAAACGTCGACGGCGGCGAAATTATTCGAAGTTTCGATGTCGATTATTTAATAAAAATGGGTTATTATATCGAACCGTAATATATATTAAAAAATTATTATAATTATCGTTATTATATTTATTTTTTTTATTAATATTATATTAATATTATTTTATATATTTAAAAAGGATAATTTATTTCGAATTTATATTATAAGTATTTAATTTAACGTTATTTTTATTATTTATATTATTATATATATTATTATTTAAAACGTTATTAATCGATTTAAATAATCGAGGTATTTTATCTTTAATTATAAAACGACTTTTTTTAAATTTATTATCGTTATCATTAAATAAATTATTATTTTTATCGTTTTAACGTATTATAATTTTTTTATTAACGAAATAATGTTAATATAATTTATTTTTACGGTCGTTAAAATCGTCGTCGTTATTATTATCGTAAACTTAAAAACGAAAATATTTATTTAAAATAAATGGTTTATTTTTAAATAATTAAAATATTTACGAAACGGATAATATCGTTATATTTTTAAAAAATATCGTAGTATTATTATTAATAATATTTTCGAAAACGAAAAAAACGAATCGGTTCGTTTTCGGAGTTTCGAAAAATCGTATAATTATATTATCGAAGATTATTTATATAAATCGAGCGAATAAATATTTAAAACTTATCCCGTAAAATTAATGGAATTTTTTATTATAAAATAAAGTCTTTTATTCGTATAACGATCGAAGCGAATAAAATACGTAAAAAATTAATATATAATTATTATTTTTTAATTTAAATATCGATATAAGTTTTTTTCGATTAAATATTTTATAAATATCGATACGTAAAAAAAAGATATTTTTAATATCGTTTATAAGTAAAAAGGTTTTTTAACCGTAAATATTTATTTTATTATAAAAAAACTAAGATTTTTATTTTTTAAAAATTATATAAATTTATTCGTAATCGTAATACGATTACGTGATTTAATAATATTTATTACGAAATATTATATATTTTTATTTTTTAATCTTTAAATATTTAATTTTATTATCGAAAATATATAAAATATCAAAATTACGTTAAAATAAAAGTAAATTATTATAAAAAAATAATTAATAGTCGAAATTAAAAGTTATAAAATAAAATGTTTAATAATTAATTAATATTAAATTAAATAATTTAATTATAACGTATTTATAAAATTTTTAAAAAGTCGAAAAATGTAAAGTTAATATTTTTTATTACGTAAAATATTATTAATCGGTCGTGTAAATTACGGATTATTAAATTAATTAAAAAAATTAAAGTAAAAATAATTTATATTATTTTTAATAATTTAAACGTTATCGATTAAAATATAATAAATATAATAATTTAAATTATAATCGATATTATTATTATTTAATGCGGAAAATTTTAAAAACGGTTAATATATTTTAAAATAATCGAGATGATAAATAAAAACGAATATTATTTCGAATAATTTAAATTATATAAACGGTCGAATTATTAGGGTTAATAAAATTTAAAATTCCATATTAATATACGATAAAAAAAAAAAAAAAAAAGGAAAAATATTTACGTAAATAATGTGTAAAAATATTATTTAAATATTTAACGAAGTTAACATTAAAGCGTAAATTACATACATTTTTTCGTAAATTATTTACGAGTTACGTATTTATATTTTTTTTATATATTTACGTTATATAAATTACGAATATTAAATAATATTTTTATTTTTATATTTTTAATTTTATTTTTTTATTAATAACGTCGAATTATAATAAAAAATTAATATTATAAATTATTAAATTTTTTTCGTTAAATTCGAGAATTTTATATATTTTTAATATAACGTTTCGATATTTTAAACCATTTAAAATTCCATTATATAAAAATAACGAATATTTTTTTCGAACCTTCGATATTTATTACTTAAAATATTTTATTAATTTTTATTTATTATTTAATTTATACGTATTCGATAATAAAGGATTATATTATATAATAATATATTACGTATATTATATCGTTATTAAAAATGTTTAATATAAAGATAAAAAAAAAAATAATTATAAAAATAAAAATAATAATAATTTTTTTTTTCGACATTTATATTATTTAATCGTAATTTTCGTATAAAAATATTCGACGATAATATTTTTTTAATTTTAAATAATAATAAACGATATTATTTTTATATATTTAAGCGATTAAATAATAAATTATATTTTTATAAATTATAATATAATTAAAATTAATTAATAATTTTATTTATAAATTAAAAATATTTTATCGTTTTAAATTTCGAAAAATGGATATTTTTTAAAAGTAAAATAAAATTTATTTTACGACCGTAGCGCGCGTTATAAATCGAAACATTTTATCGATTAAATATAAATAATTATTTTACTTCGAATGTCGTTTTTATATTTAATTACGTTACAAATAATTAAAAATCTTTATCTACACTTTCGATTATTATTTTAACTTATAAAATTCGTATTAAATTTTACCGTATTATTAAAAATATAATTAAGTTTAACTACGTTTATATAATTTCGTTTAATGTTAAAAAGTAGTTTATAATAAATAATATGTAAAAACACGTAAAAAACGTAATTATAATCGAAAAAAATAACATTTTATACGGAATTTATAATTTTATTTCATTTCGTTACGATATTTATCGATTTTTTAACTATAATAACCTATTTTTAATTTTAAAATCGAAATTTAAAATAAAAGATATATTTAAATTATAGACGTATATATTATATTATTTCGATAAAACGTATAATATCGTTTTATAAATAATAAGTTAATATAATAATATATATTATTTTTTTTTTTAATACGTTTTTATAAAATATTTTTTTATTCGATTTGTTTAATTTTTATTTTTCGACGTTATATTATTATTTTTTCGTGGCGTTAAAAACGTTAAATTTTTTATTTTTTTATCGAAATTTATCGATGGATATAAACAAAGTTTTATATAAAAAAATATAAAAGATAAATTTTTTAAACTACGAGTTAAATTTTTCATTACGTTGTAAAATAACGGGAAACGTTTTCAAATTACATTTAAAGAAAATATTAATTACGAAGGTTTAAATTATACGGAATAAATTAACGACGATGTACGTTTCGTTAATTCGTTTAACATTAAATTTTATAAATTTTATTAAAATAATTTATATAATTTATATATCTTAAAAAACAACGACGGGAATATTTTAATTAACCTATTATTTAAACGATTTCGATTCGTATAATATATTAACTAATTAAACGACGATATTAACGGGGATATTCGAAAAGATTTAAAATTAAAATTGTTTTTATTTATTTTTAATATAAAAAATAATAATTAAAATATTATAAAATAAAAAATTACGAAAATAAATATTTATAAAATTAATTTAAATTTCAATATCTTTTATATCGAAGATAAACTTTTATTTTTATAACGGAAATAAGTTTATTTTTAAGTGTAATAATTAAAATAATTAAGTAAAAAATAATTAATAAATTTATTTCGTAAATTTATTAATTTACCTTTTAATTAATTTTATTTTTTTAAATACTTTTTATTTTTTAATTATAAATACTTATATTTTTTTTTTATAACCTTACATCTATTTTTAATTAAAATATATCTACTTTATTTTTTAAACGTATATAAATATAAAATATAACGTATAATATAAAAAGTTATTTTTATATTTAATTTTTATTATTATATTATTTTATAAATTATTTATCGTCGTAAAAATTTATATATATATAATTATATATTTAATAAATTTAAAATTATTTATTTTAATTAACGATAAATCGTTTAATTAAATTTATTAATTTATTAATTTATTATAATAATTTTATTATAAAATAATATATTAAATACCTTAAAATGCCTTATAATTATAGTAAATTTAGCGTTTAAAAATACAGTATAACGTATAGTACGGGCCTATTGTATAATCAGACTATAAGACCATGAGTTTTGGCGGTTTGGCGGTTTAGGTTAAATGGCCTATCGTCGTAGGGTATGGCTGTTATATGAGCTTGCTGATCACGTCATCTCCCCAAATCGTAGAGATGAAGACCTCGCGTGCCTAGACGGAGCGAATCACTAACCGAGGCCGCGGTGCGCTTAGGCATGGAATACCTGATTTAAAAGGGATATAAAGCCCATTATTAGTATGATGGAAACGGAGTCTTTACTCAGACTCACTGGAGAAGGCCTGTATTCATTATCGACAAAATCATCATGAAGCACTCGGTCCTAGGAAAGATCCGAGCCTATTGGTTAGGCTCGGTCGTGTGTATGGGCGGGTTTCTGTTTGGATACGACAGCGGAATGTGAGTGTTACAAGTCTTTCTTTGAAAACCGACCTACCACCCAATCTATCTCCCTGTTGTACTAATCTTGACGCAGTGTTGGTTAGTAAATTTATATATCAGCGTTTAGTGCTCTCGTCACTATGATTAGTATTAACCGAAAATACTAGGAGGTGTCTTAACATTGGCCTCCTTTCAGTCCGATTACCGCTACGGAAACGCCGACAAAACGCATACGAATTCGCTGTCAGTGGGCCTTCAGCAACTGGGCGGATTCATTGCTTGTTTCCTTGCTTGGCCTCTCACTGATAGACTTGGGCGGAAGAAGACACTTATGCTGTCGTCTTTTGTTTTTTGCATTGGCGCTGTAATTCAGACTATCAACACTCATTCACTGCCGGCTTTCTACGTGGCCAGACTGATCGCCGGGCTTGGGCTCGGAGCGGCAACGGTAGCCGTACCGATGTTTAATAGCGAAATGATGCCTAAAGAGATGCGTGGCCAGGTTGGATCCTTCTTTCAATGGTTCTATACCTTCGTAAGTGTCACTCTCCGTGTAAAGAAGGTCCTTCTGATGTTTTTAGGGTATCTTTGCCTCGTACTGGGTAGACTACGGCGTAGCGAAAGGCATTGAGTCCACCAGCTCTTCTCAGTGGCAAATCCCGATTGGGCTTCAGCTTGCTCCCGCTGCCTTCCTCGGCTTAGGGATGCTAACACTCCCTGAAAGTACACGGTGGCTTACGAAGAAGGGTATGCATGAAGAGGCTTGTAAAAGCCTTCAGTGGATTAGGGCCGATGACTCACAAATAACTGTCGACGAGATGGAAGAGATTCGACATGGAGTTAGTGTAGAGACGGTAGCTACCGCGGGCTTCCGAATACATGGTAAGACTGCCTTGACTAACTTTGACGTGTGGGGGTCTCTAACATACACCTACTACAGAACTTCTTGAAGGAGATAATTTCAAAAGAGTCTTCGCCGCCTTTGCGGTATTTACTGCGCAGCAGGCGACTGGGGCGACCGCCTTTGCTTACTTTGGACCGCAGTATTTCAACCTAATTGTCGGTAATGGGGAACAGAGCCTCCTACTTACTGCTATATTCGGGGCGGTTAAGGTGGTAGCATGCGGCGTATTTGTCTTGTTCTTTTCTGAGCGCTTGTCTCGTCGTCAGGTTTTAGTTGGGGGTGCCGCATTTATGGCTGCTTGTCAGATCACCACCGCAGCCGTTGTCAAGTCATTCCCAGCCCCAAACAAAGGGGGAGGCACGGTAGCTCCATCCGGCATCGCAACTATCGCTCTCATTTACTTATTCGTCATTGCCTATAACTTCAGTTGGGGACCGATGCCCTGGCCGTATGTTTCTGAGTAGGTCTACGTATACCCTGATGCGTCGTCAAATTGCTAATATAACGTAGAATTTTCCCAGCAAGGATCCGGGAGCCCGGTGTCGCCATCGGTGTTGCCTCACAATGGTTATTTAATTTCATATTCTCATTGACGACTCCATATATGATCACTTCTATGGGCTGGGGAACATTTCTACTATGGGGTAACTACCTAAAGAAATCACATGAGCCAAGCTTCCAGGCGCTAACATATCATCAGGTATCTTTGACGCCTTCATCGCCGTGCTTTCGTTCGCCTTTCTCCAAGAAACGAGAGGACTATCACTTGAGACTATTGCAGATCAACGCTTCAAAGCGGGCAGCTCCCCAGATGATACTATACATAAAAACAGTGATGTGTATACAGAACATCATGAAGGCTAGGGGCCTTACATACTCGGAGGTTTCTTGGGGAGATCTTCTGAATTAAACATGACGTTATGAAAATACCGCCAAGCGTTATTACTAGATCTACTCTGAATCTAGTCTCTCATGTATTATTTCGGCCTATTCTTCACCGAGTATTATCTAAATACCCTTTCAATTTACCCGGGAATAGTTCGTACATGCCAAACTGCGGGGTGTTACTAATATTCCCAACTACCAACTTTACTCTTCGTAGACGGAAAGATATCTCTAAATGGAACTTGAATTTAATATAGGGTATAAAAATTCATCGTACGGAATCCCCCTATAATATATATCACGCAATGGCTCGCGTGATGATAGCCGTTTCTGTGTGCGTATTCGCCTCTCTGGCGATGGCAACTGAACTGCATGCACATAATTCGACATACTACAACCCTATATTACCAGGTTTTCATCCGGATCCAAGTTGCATATTTGTCCCCGAATGGGACGACACTTTCTTCTGCGCATCTTCGAGTTTCAATGCATTCCCAGGTATACCTTTACACGCAAGCAAAGATCTACAGACTTGGAAACTTATTGGTAAGGCCTACTTAGCTGGACGAACTATATGGGGACTGATTACTGTAGGCCACGTTCTAAATAGAAGAGAACAATTACCTCGCCTCGCGGAGACTAATAGGTCAACAAGGTAATTCCATAAGGATTTAACGTATGGATTGAGATTGATCCATCATAGTGGTATCTGGGCTCCCACTTTGAGATTCAACGAGGGCACATTCTGGCTAGTAACAACTCTTGTGGATGACGATCGCCCTAAGGAAGACGCATCACGGTGGGACAATGTACAAGACGGTGAATTTACGTTGCTTCAATCATTTACTAAGCTCATAACCAGGTAATATTTAAGTCTAACGATCCATATGATCCCGGAGCGTGGTCCGAGGCGGTCCATTTTGATTTTGAGGGCTATGATACATCGCCCATATGGGACTCTGATGGCAAGACGTATATCGTGGGCGCACACGCTTGGCAGGTTTAGTGAGTGATTTTCTTCTTTCGTCCGTAACAAAACTAAACCTGATTTTGTGCTAGTCCCGGCATCTTGTTAGCAGAGGCCAACTTAGAGACCGGTGAAGTGGAAGAGTGGGAGAGTATTTGGAACGGGACTGGTGGGACGGTAAGTACAACCCAAGGAGGCCAGCACGTCCTGGCGACCAATACTAATGGCAAGTAAAGGCCCCAGAAGGTCCTCATGTTTTTATCAGAGATGGATGGTATTACTTACTGGTTGCCGAGGGTCTGTTTGCAACGTGTTGCGATAACCGAACCTATCGCTAATTATAATTGTAAAAAGGGGGGACAGGGATACAGCACATGGTTACTATGGCGAGATCCAAAAGCATCCACGGGCCCTACGAAGCCAACCCTCTAAACCCGGTATTAACAAACGCCAATACGACCAATTATTGTAAGTAAAATCTAGTCATATCAAGGCTAACCTTAGAGCTAATTGCTAATCCGCTTTAGTCCAGACCGTTGGCCACGCGGATCTATTTCAAGATGCCGCAGATAATTGGTGAGTGATAGGCACTTTATAAGAGTTAAACCGTCAGGCTTACTCGCAGTCTAAGGTGGGGGGTCGCCCTTTCAACTCGATCTGGCCCCGAGTATCTTAACTATCCGATGGGTCGGGAGACCGTTATGGTACCGGTCACATGGGCCGATAATAAATTTCCGGTTTGGTCCCCGTTGAACGGTGAAATGAGCGGATGGCCATTTAGGCGAGGCGCCGTAGAGGTCGAAGGGCCTGGGTGAGTAACTCGTTCCCTTGCGCATCGGCTTTATAGCTAAGAACCCACAGTCCGATTATCACAGAAGGGGATTCGATCGACTTCGAGCCGGGTTCGGTTTTCCCGGCACACTTCACGCACTGGAGATTCCCTATCCCAAAATCATATACGATTTCGCCTCCGGGCCGACCAAATACGCTGAAGCTGAATCCATCCAAATTAAACCTCACGGCGCTAAACGGGAACTACGCTGGGCCTACAGGCCAGACATTCGTGGGGCGCCGTCAGCAAGACACGCTGTTCACGTACAGTGTCGATCTAGACTTTGCTCCGACATACTTTGAAGAGGAAGCTGGCGTCTCCGCATTTTTGACACAGAACCATCATCTAGATCTAGGCGTCGTCATGCTTCCAGCCGAAAGCGGTTCAACATTTCCTAAGACAAATCATTCAACCAATTCTTCAGAGTTGATACCTCACTTAAGATATCGGGGAATCTCATATATACCGGTACCAGACGACGTCGTGGTCCCAATACCGGGAGCATGGTCTGGCAGGCAGTTGAGGTTGGAGATTAAGGCTTATAACATGACGCACTACTCCTTTTCCGCCGGACCAGCAGACGCGCTTTCGGAGATGCGAACTGTCATAGACGTGTCTAATGCGCCCGTAAGCTGGGGTTTCACGGGTAAGCTAAAAGAAGTTCATTGGTAGCATTAGACTAACAATGTTTAGGCGTTATTTTGGGTGTTTACTGCACTAGTAATGGCCATGAAGGTGGCACACCAGCATACTTCTCCAAGTGGAGATACACTCCGCAAGGGCAGTTCAGGAATTAAGGCCATAGGGGCTATCAGGAAAACTGAAATAAAATCCAGGATCCCTTAATTACCATCAGTAGAGCGGATTGAATAAGAAATCGTTTAAACTTCTGAAGAATTGGTGTTGTCGTTTCATTGGGTTTGCCGGCTAGGATCATCGTCTCAGTAACTACCTACGCTGGGCTGGGGCAGTCGACGGATTGCGGGGGTGCCTAGAAGCATTTCCTAATTCGTCGAGTAACACTGCTGAGTTCTTTGATATGATTGGACAAATGCCTCTCCAGCCCATTGCGAGGATAACTATAGGCTGGGTCTAGGTGAAATAGTCCGCTAGTTTAATGACGGGCCCCCCTAAACACAGCAGACCGCAGCCTACCAACCCCTATAACCACAGAACACCCTAGGTACTAGTATCCGCACCCCGCGCTAGGTACTCGCTGGCTGGTAATGAGGGGCTGACCAAGCTACATGCCGCTGTATAATCGCAGTGAACAAATCCATCGTATATGTAGGTAGAAATGATATCTGATAACACATGGGCGAGGGCCTGCTAACTATCTACGAATAGAAACCCTACTCGTCTCTAGAAATGAACGCGTGAATCAATAATTAGAAATTCGTGTTATTCTCACTGTTGATGTTTTACTAGACTCCAATTTCAAACGAGTAAGCCGCAAATTCGAACAAACGCAATAGGATGGCGCACTATTTCAAATAGCGCATAGCATTTATACGCCTTATATTAAGGTATTCATGGGGAAACAGCTATGATACCTGATTGTATCTTAGTGGATGTGGTTAGCAACGGAGCCATAATCACAGCGAGTTAAGCGCTAAAATACAGTTATGGTCAAAAATTATCCTGACCCCCCGCCATTTTACACCAAAAACGGCCATTTTGCTACCTTTTCACTCCGCGATAACTTCACGGGAATAGTTAATAAAAATATGTAATTAATTTTATTGCGTAAGGAATTGGTTTAAGTTTATTTCGTACATAGAAAGTTTTTTAAAATAACCAATATTCAAAAAGTTATTACAGTTTAAATATGAGGTATGTTAGATTCTTGATCATCTCTTATATAAATGAGCTCAATTTATATGGAAGACTATTACAAATCTAATATACCTTACGTTTAATCCGCTATAACTTCTTCAACGTTGGTTATTTTAAAGAACTTTCTATATAATAAATAAACTTAAACCAATTCCCAACGTAATAAAATTAATTACATATTTCTATTAATTGTTTTCGTGAAGTTATCGCGGAGTGAAAAGGTAGCAAAATGGCCGTTTTTGGTGTAAAATGGCGGGGGGTCAGGATAATTTTTGTCTATTACTATAGTTGGATTTACAGTGGCGTATAACGCCCTAGCATCTTGGAATTATAAAGTGGTATCTTTAGCCGACGGGAACCTAAAACTTGAGCATCCTAACGGAGATAATGTGAATTCAGCAGTATAAACAATTTGAGAGTTGATAGTTTTCTTCTTTTTTTTCTCCCCTTTTTTTATAACTTTTTGGTTTGCTGAAAACTCCTCTAAGGGAATCAATATCTAAGAGATTCCGACTCCTAAACCGTTAGGCCAACATCCTCTGTCAGGTCCAAAATGCTATGTAGGTACCTTGGTACCCACGCCGTGATTACATAACCTAACTCCTTTGCTTATCTTGGCTCGCCTTATCTCCACGTGTGACCTGTGCACCCTGTAAATCCGGAGTGAAGCGAGGACGGGGACTGTCAAGTCATCTTCCATCTTCATATCGCCCGCCACATCTAATTTCAAAGCAGCTCAAATCACCACCCCGCTATCTCGATTTATCTTCATTTACGGGCCTGGTGAATTGTGTTCTCTCTATTTCTCTTTGTTCATCAAATATTGACGTTCTGCCCGCCTTTCGCCCCGGCGATTCCCTAAGTCGCGTTGTCAATATGGCCGATATCGCCAGCCTCGAAGAGGACATCAAACAGTATCAAGAGCAGGTAAAACTACACAGCGCCGATGTCCGTCTATTGGTCTTCGCTCGAAATTGCTAACTAAACTAACAGCTTGACGTCGTCAATGCTGGCCTGAAAGATGACCCTGGTAACGCAGAGCTTCTCGCTCTCAAGTCTGAGTTAGATGATGCGCTCGCGTTATTAAGCGAAACCCTTGCTGAACTAAAGCCGACCAAGGCACCGCCTCCGAAACCAAAAGAGCCATCGCCCCCGCCGGCCCAAGAGAAATGGTCGCGAGAGAACCACCCGGCATTCAAGAAGACCGCCCCGGCCGAGGAGAAAGAAGCCGACACTGGCCCCGTGAATTACAAGGTCAACGACAATGTCATGGCGAAATGGGTATCTGGCGATAAAGCTTTCTATCCCGCGCGCATCACATCCATCACCGGCTCCTCTACGGCCCCAATATACGTCGTCAAGTTCAAGAGCTACGACACCACCGAGCAATTACGCGCTAAGGACATCCGCCCTGTAGCGCAGAAGAGAAAGGCTGATGGAACGCCTATTAACAACGCCAGCCCCTTCCCGGCGCCATCTCAACCGGCCGCGCCCTCGATCTCATCCAATCCTGGTGTCATATCCGCTGCCGCTAGCATCAACCCGGAGCTAGCACAGAAGAATAGGGAGGAAGCGTTGAAGACCGCTGGCGATGCGAAACCAAAAGCCAAGAAGCTCAAGGCGACAAAGGAGCTTGAGGCAGGTAAAAACAAGTGGCAAGAATTCAACACGAAGTCGAAATTTGCCAAGTCGCATAAAACCAAGAAGGATAGCATGTTTCGCACGCCCGAAGGCGTCAATGGTAGAGGTCAGTGAGCCGAGCGCGAGGGGAGCGTTAGACCTGAAGCTAACTTCTTTTATAGTCGGATTTACTGGCTCGGGGCAGGCCATGCGGAAGGATCCTACGAGGAGCCGCCACATCTACCAGACCAATGAGGAATTGGACTAATATTGGCTGCAGGTGGCTATTTCTGCGTGGAAGGGTATATGACATGTGTCTGGTCCGGAGGACTCGGGGTTAGGAATGGAGGTTTCTAGGCTTTGATCCCCTATGTCCCTATTTAGGTCCTATGAATGCTAACGTAGCTCCTGGACTAGACGCTCTATTAAGTGGCTCGGCTCTCATGACCGAGCTATTGAGCATCAATACATACGAATTTCTAGAATGGAGAGTTACTATCATAATTGCCCCAAGACTTAACTATGAACTGCTTTGCTAAAGTTTCGTCGTGGACAGGAACCCGGAACGCTCCACCGCCCGCTGGCTGACGCGTTTAGCTCAGCAAGCGTAGACAGGTATAGTTGTGCGGCACCGGCCGGTGTGACGAGAGAGTCGGAGGCGAACCACATCGAATTAAGCCAACCGTAGAAGCACTTAATGTGATGCGCTTCGTCGGCGTATATAACACGCCCCCCTTGCCGCATCCTAATTTCACAAACCGACTTTCAATCCTACTATTTTAGCAATACTCATAAAAGCCTGTGCCCTTTCGCTGTCTGGTTCCGAGACTACAGTCGGTTTCCCCCTTTGTCCGTTATCTCCGACATTCTGATGTAACGGGATATCGCCAAGTAGATCGATAGAATGCTCTTCGCAGATCTCCTTGACACGGTCGTTCGACCCGAATATGGCCGTATTTTGGTGACAATGCGGGCAATTGAATAGTGACATATTCTGCACAAGGCCGAGCAACGGCACATTGACTTTCTTGAACATATTGATTCCTTTCACGGCGTCCTTCACGGCTAGAGTGTGGGGCGTGGTTACAATAAGTGAGCCTGAGTACTGTCTTAGCGTATCGGGAAACCCCGAGTATTTGGTGGAGATTTGCAACCTACCGTCGAGGACGATTTGCTGCGTGACACTGAGCTGTGTGTCGCCCGTGCCAGGCGGTAGGTCAAGGACTAAAATGTCTAGACCACCCCAGTCAACTTCGTGTAGGAGTTGTTGTAAGGCCTTCATGACCATGAGGCCCCGCCACACGACGGGGGCGTCCTCTCCAACCAGATAGCCCATCGACATGGTCTTGACACCATAATTCGACATCGGCAATAGTTGGTTATCTACAGGACCTAGGGTTAGAGGGGGCTTACGAATTATTGAAAAGACGAAACACAACGTTAGGTTGCGGGCTTAGATTTACACACTGGACGATAGCCGCGGCTCCCCACTCAGGTTGAAGAGAGTCGGTATAGACGGCCCAAAGATGTCGGTGTCGAGGATCCCTGAGCGATAACCCATCTTCGCGAATGCTAGAGATAAGTTGGCTATACAGGGTGGTCAACGAATCTAGTCGACAGGTACCCAGGTTTGACAGAGAGCGTGGCATAGACTAACCGGCGACGGTGCTCTTGCCTACGCCGCCTTTCGCGGAAGATACGGCGATCACCTTGGCGACGTCTTTAATCTTGCGCCGTTCCGGAAGTCCCCGCTGCATGCGAGGGATTGAGCCCGTCCGAGGAAGGCCCTGAAATTGAGATGAGCATATTTTTCCTTCTTAGACGGGGAAAGGAACGTTGGACTTACAAGGGGGTTCTCATGGCTGAGATTACGTAGAGTTTGGTGGAAAAGACGGCGCTGGATAGTGGCCATTATGATATAGAAGTTGATGCGGAATTAACGTAATTCAAGTAGTAGAGCCCATGAGGATTGCATGGATTAACAGCACAAGATAAGATCGGGGTTTCCACGCCCCTACATACCAACTGATTTGAATAGGGCGAGATCAGAATTATGTTAATTTCCTGAGTAAGAACCAATGCCTAGGTATCTTATGAAATTGTTGAAATAGCTTCGACTTCAAGCCGCATGCCAGACCCTGAACTAGATACCCATCGATTACATAAAGCACCTAAGTACCTACCTAGAGATTCCTAGGCTGGGAGCTACGGGCCCGAGCTAACGCGCTAAATGGACTAGAAGGTGCGCTAAACAGATTACTGCCGGCTTCCACCGCTAAAATTTTCTGAACTTTCTTTTACAGCGTCGCGGGGATCGATCCAAGAATTTCCTCGCTCACCTACTAGACGGTTCATTGTCGAATTACCCTATAATGTCTAAAGGAAAGGGGCGTGCGCGGCAATTCGCCGAATTGACGGAGAAACCGGTTAAGGGTATAGACGACCAATTTTATATTCTCAATCTTGTCGCACCGAGCGAAAGCTAACCATCTCCGCCGTAGACTTCGATCCAGAAGCAGAAGTCCCGGATGAGGACGATACCAGCGGTAGCGAAGACAGTATAGACGAAAACGCAGGCACCGAGCATTACGTCAGTGTAGGGTAAGATATATCTCTAATAAGATGGAACATTTCGGTTGAATCATACTAAGTTGTTTCGCAGCAAGAGCAAGCTTCGTCGCAGAGAACCCGTCGCATTAGGCCCACAATACCGAGGTGCTCCCGTGAGTCGGGCGGCTCTCGAGGGCGACGATAGCGAAGACGCAGAGAGCGATTACGAGGAGGAAAGCGTTGATGGCGACGCCGGCGACGCTTCGTCCGACTCTGAAATTGCGCAACAAGAATTCGATGATCCTGACAAGGCCAATCTCGAAGCCGATCAGAATGATGCAGACGACGCAGAGATTGAAAGCGACAACGCCTTCGATGAAAGCGACGAAGAGAAATTCAAGGACTTTGTGTTCAGAGGAAGTTCGCAGACCTTGCCTAAGAAAGGTCGAAGAGTCGCGAGACCTACCGCCGCAGACTACATGGGATCCGACGAAGATGGCGATAGTGATGAAGCGGAGCCCGACGAAGAGGAAGACTCCGATGGGGACGATACCGATGAAGAGGAGGCTTCCGTGTCCGAAGGAGGTAACGGCTTTATAGACGATGAAGCGGAAGAAGATAGCGAAGACGACTCCGACGGGAATTCCGGGGATAGCGAGGAGGAAGAGTCGGATGAAGAAAAAGATGATGATACTCCACAGATCAATGGCGCGAACCGTACAACAATCCAAGAAATGATGAATGCCGGTCAGCGCAGTGTAGTTGGGACTCTGTCGACTGCCGCACAAAAGGATATCGCCAAGGGAAAGGCAGTTCGACAGCAACGCAAAGCCTTCGATGCGCTCCTTAATATCCGCGTCCGATTGCAGAAATCCCTCGTCGCAGTTAATTCGTTCGGCGCCATTGAGGATTTAGGAAGCGAATCAGAGCCGTATGAAGCGGCCGAAGCCGCAGCGCTGAAACTATGGAATGCTATCGATGGTTTCCGCACAAGCATCCAGTCCGACTCGTCAGGGAAAACGGGGCAGAAACGAAAACGAGTCGCCGACCCAGATACACCAAGTCAAGACATGTGGGAGAACATGGAGGCCATCGAGCAAAGAGCAATTATACGCCGCAGAGCTGTCCTAGAGAAATGGTCACACAGCGCACGGAACATAAGATTGACCGATAGATCATCTCGCAAGTTTTCTAATGCGGTCGAAAAATCACTGACTGCGAGGCTGGACGAGGAGCTCGACACACCGGAGCGGCTCATTAAGCGAACACGGACACCGCGCTCATGCGCTCCAGCTCAGGTTTCAAGGAAGGTCAATGAAGACCCGACTATCTACGACGATGCCGATTTCTACCAACTATTATTGAAGGAACTCGTCGATCAAAGAACGGGAGATACGTCGGGCGGGCTAGGCGGACCCGCGGCGACAATCCGGTTTGCCGCAGTGAAGGAGGCCAAGGCAAAGCGGCACGTAGATACTAAGGCCAGCAAGGGCCGAAAGATGCGCTTCAACGTCCACGATAAACTACAGAATTTCATGGCGCCAGAGGACCGCCGGAGCTGGGAACAGAGCGCTATCGATCGTTTCTTCGGAACTCTCTTCGGTCAGAAGCTAATACTAAACGAAGACGAGGAAGAGGATAAGGAAGCATCCGATGAGGAAATGGGCGGCGTACCGATTGCAGATGGGGGCATTCGACTATTTAGAAGCTAACTTCAGAAAACACTACAGTATTTCGCCATTGTAGAAGGTTAACGGTAATTATTTAAGATACCTACCTATCTTCGCGTATGTTTCAGAAATAGAAGGGATTTTCGAAATCTCGTATTCCCTTCACGAGAGTAACCCGACGAAGCACCGGGATCGACATGAGACCCCGTGTTCCAACGACACGAATTCTGGGCAAACTAGGGTGCGAAAGAAATCCATAAATGTGCTTCCTCTGCTCTTGATAACAACCCAGTTGATTCCGTCTTTCTTTTCTATACGGATTAATTGTACGACAAAATAGTCTCTTCCGCACCACCTACGCTGCCATTTCCACGATCAAACCAAACCACTTAGAGCACCAGCCTTCTGTAGAAACGATTCGCACTATCACATTTCACTTTTCGAAAGGCCAAGCCCAGGCTACCAGCAACAGGAGCAAAGGCGAACAACTGCTCCAGCCCGGCCAGAATTCGAAAGTTGCATCCAATCAGGTCTAGTGAGAGAATGGACAACGGATAGCCCGCATCAGGAGGTAACACTATACGCATAAGTTTACCACTGATAACTAGGTTAATAGGCGAGGGTCATTTCTTACCTGAAAAGGCATCTGGCTACGATTCAACGAATTTGAGCAGAATTTGGACTACGGCTAACTAAAAAATCTCGCGGATAGAAACCTACCTAGGTAGACATATTTACTCGCTACGTATGTAGTTATTCCTAAGGGTGTTCCGCCCGATGCGCTAGCCCCAGGAGATCGATCTGTGTGGCGGTGTGTTCATCGATCTTCAAAACTTGGCATCATCACATGGTTCGATGAGAGGCAAGTGTTTCCATCCTTGTACGGTTACCATTAACAATTGGCAAAAGTCTCGACGGTTCTACCGCCATCAAATCCCATCCCCTTCACGTCAAGAATGAACCGAGTGCCGAATATGATAGGCCATTCCACATGAAAGCTAGGCGCATTCTTTCGTCCCCTCAAGAATGCATCGTTACACCGCCGGCCATATCAACGTGTCGTCGCAACTCTGCCTTCGCCGTAACCAACGGTGCTTCTCAGGATACATCGAGAGTCGAAGTCGGTGAGAGCCATGTCAAATTTGGTCATGCTGACAGGCTACTATGAGCCCTTCTCCACGGCCTTTCTCTTCTCCCCGCAAGGAAACATGCGCAAATCGTGTTGCCATACTCTGCTATCCCTACTTCATATGCATAGCGACTACGTGTAGCACATCACACCACACCACTGTTCACAGCAGCGATCAGTCTGCCTAACTTAACAGAGCCAGGGTTCGAAAACAAGAAGCTATGGCTGCAATTATAGCCATTCCTTCTTCGGTCCCGCGAGCTAACTACCTGCCCACATGATTACTAGCAAGAGAATAGGGGCCAGGCGACGCCAAGTGCGGCGCGAAAACCGGAGATTACTACCAGCTACACAGGCCCGCGATGGGTGTATCACAAGCTAGAGCCTCTTATTCTGAGACACGCCCGAACGCCAGCGAGAGCCGATGAGGTCGGATACGTTACGTGGTTTTAGTTTCCCGGTACCCCAACTTGAGCGTGCAGCCGTCACCTGCAGACTTGACCTACTGTATGACCTACATACAAACATTGAGTTGGACTCCGGACGTGGCCCGAATCAGCGGCTCTCCCGGAAGCCTTCATTTGGCCATCCCCAGAATGTTATGAGATTCCTTAAGGCGATTTTGCAGCATTTATCAAGTCCCTAGCCGGCGCTTCTTCGGCCTCGACGAGCTTCCCGTTTCGGATTAAGATGTTTTCTCTATCCACGCCAAAGAATCTCATCGCCCATGCTTCCGCCAGCCCTCCAATCATATGGTGCGGCAGGTATTTCATCCGAAGTTGGGGACCCCTGTTTGGATTTAGCACGCGGCCCGGCGCAGGTACAAGTCGGCCATCATTCAATCAGCTGTTCCGCTGTAAATCCAAGACATTTCAGAGTTGACACAACCAACATTCAGATCGCACCGCATGTGAATTCTGCCACGGGGGCTTGGGACTAGGGAATCCCCTGGCGGAAATAGGGAATCGAAAATATGGTTCGTCAGGTTACGTGCTGCTTATACCAGGCATATATCCTTAAACCCGTCATCTGCCTATTTTCTAACCCTCGGCCACTCTTCCCTATAGCGTCAAGGCTGACCCGGTAGTTGATGACTTGGCGTCCACCAGGATGATAATATGTCCCGCCTCCAGTGTTTGACTTGTAAAGCATGCGGGGCACTCATCTGGGGATCTGCAACCAATACCGATCTAGTGCGCCATCTGCGATTTGGGTCCCACGCTACGATTATATCGGAGTTTTTAACCCTCATTGGAAT
This sequence comes from Pyrenopolyporus hunteri, assembly GCA_902806595.1. Taxonomy (NCBI): domain Eukaryota; kingdom Fungi; phylum Ascomycota; class Sordariomycetes; order Xylariales; family Hypoxylaceae; genus Pyrenopolyporus; species Pyrenopolyporus hunteri. The sequence goes on along the minus strand of CADCXC010000011.1, from coordinate 69,838 downwards.
GTCGTTATACTTGAGACATCCCGGCGCCCAATGGCAGCCGTCCGCGTTACCGGGCAGCTTGTGTAGCCATAACCCCCATCGAATATCTGCCCAATCTCATACCCCTTAATCACCCCTGCGGGTCACGCCGGCCTACCAATAACCACGCGCCTTAACTCTAAATTTATTACTTACTTACACACTTCAGGTTACCGACGACTGCTCGCGTCTGCTTGGTGGAGATCGCATAATAGGGCCTAAGCTCCGAGAATGCAACTCGACCGTGTAACTCTTACCGCGCCCGGGCGATTATGTTATACCTGCCGGCGCCGGTGCCAGCGCAATCTTGCTTCGGCACCACCATTACCCACGCCCAAGTTCATGCCCATGGTCTAGACGCGTGTGTTACTTGCATCTTTTACCTGTGCACCGCTGATGGTACCTTGGGCGCTCGAGACCCTGGTCACCTTCCCTTTCCAAGCTCACGAGAACTTCAGTTCTTCTCACAGGTTGGCGCTAGACCTCTCATTCTTTGACTCGGCTTGTGCGGTTCTTTCGTCTTCTACTCCCCCATCATCCTTGCCTATTCTCCCCCCGTCTCTTCTATATCGATCCTTTTCTATATAAAGTGTACGATCCACTATCACCCAGCTACGATGGACGATCATCACCAGAAGTACGACATAGCCTACGTAGCTAGCCTATGACTTACACTCCTTTTTCCCAATTTCGGTTCTACAAGTGTACATATTATTATAACGTCACTCTACCTACCTCATATATATAAGCCTCTTTCCCGTCGCGGTAACATCATGTTCGTGAAATTACTCGCTTCCGCGCTCGCCATAGCGGCCTCCGTGTCGGCCGAGGGTATACCCGGCTACGGGGGCTACAACCTGGTCTGGGGGGAGACTTTTGACGGCCCAGCCGGTTCCACGGTAAACGGGAACAACTGGAATATCATCACGGGCCTCAAGGTCAACAACGAGTGGCAGGACTACACGTCGTCCCAGGCCAACCTCCAGCTGAGCGGCGGCGCCACCGTGCAGATCGTGCCGCGCAAGGACAGCAGCGGCCGCTGGACGTCCGCGCGCATCGAGTCCAAGTACTCGTTCACGCCGCCGGCAGGCAGGCAGACGATGGCGGAGGCTAAGATACGGTTCGGAGACAACAACCCCGCGAACAAGCAGGGCATCTGGCCCGCCTTCTGGGTGCTGGGTAACTCGATCCGCAACGGAGTGGGCTGGCCGACGTGCGGCGAGCTGGACATCATGGAGACGGTCAACGGGCAGCTGACGGGCCACGGTACTGTCCACTGCGACGTTTACCCCGGTGGCGTGTGCAACGAGCCCACTGGTCGCGGCGGCACTATTGGCATCCCAGACCAGAGCTGGCATAACTGGCGCATTGTTTGGGACCGCCGCGCCGGCGACTGGACTGGCGAGACTATCACCTGGTTCATGGATGGCCGACAGTTCTTCCAGATCTCCGGTGGTAGCCTCGCTAACCAGGGCGTCTGGAACTCGCTTGCCGCCTCTCCTTACTACTTCATATTGAACGTCGCCGTTGGCGGAGACTGGGTAAGCCCTCCTATTAGTCCTTTTTTAGTAAGCGTCTTTACTAACAGAGTGCGTTCTATAGCCCGGCCCGCCGAACGCAAACACCCAGGACGGCTACGGTAGCATGATGGAAGTCGCGTACGTTGCGCAGTACGTCTCGTAGCCGTATTAACTCTCTATCCGAAAGGAAAGGGTGATAGTGGAATAGACCGGGACTGGTGGAGTTCTCGGTTGGGGAACCTTGGTTAGGCGGCGATACTCGTTACTGCGTTTTTCGTCCTTCGCTACATGCACATATTCGACATTCTTGCACATGATTACCACATTCGCTTCCTGTACATACTTTCAGGGGCTCCTTGTATATACACAACGCCCGCGTACTTACCTCAAATGAACAACAATCGCTATGGCAGCTCAGTAATAAGTATTGCATCTACTTCTTCCGTGACTGTCAAGGATTATCTGAGACTTGGATAACAGTCACTTGAATATTGGTGATCATTTTTTGCAACAAAGACCATGCCACGTGGACATTCCGCCAGGGAGCCTTGCAGAAAACCCTTCGTTGGTATTGTAATAATATGTTAATATTTAATACAACCGGCTAGTCCCTCACCCGGTCTCCCTATTTCGAAGGTATATTATTCCGACCACGAAATAAGGTATAAGCTATAGTACTCGTCAACTGCCACACCAGCTCAAGATGTTCCGCTCCCGCCGAACGGGACCGACGCACAGCGTAACAGCCAACCCTTCTTTCCCCTTCCCCAAAACGTAGGCAGCAGCCATAAAAATCAGGAACCCGTGCATACCTATGTAGACTCGTCTACAACTTTCCAGCGGTAACGTTACCGACATCGCCGATATATCTAAGTACCTAGGTAAGCATAGTCCAACGCACTCTGAAAGGAGGCGTGATCTGCGCGGGGAGCCTCCCTATACTGAAGGGTCGCAGTATGTGGCTATCGATGGCTTAAAATCATAGGTATCGAGGATCTATTTCCAGTTAAAAAGAAAAATCTAGCACGCGGGACTTACACAGGGTGGTCTACCCCTCAGGTGATTCGGCGCTTCGCTAGTGATTGTAAGAATAGTGCTTAGGGTCAACCAACTCTGAAACCGTAAATTGGTATACTCCCATTAACATTTTTTTCATCTAAAACTTACATTAGCACGTCAGAAAGTATATATCTCTTTATCGAATCCTGTGAGGAATGCTGCGAGGGACTGAATACGGCGTTGTCATGGAAGTAGAGCCAACCATAGATTACGATTAGGGGATTATACCTTCTCAAGTTCGGAATCCCGTCAACGGATATTCTTCACCGACCTCCAATCGTCCATCCCCAGCAGGAGTGGCGTATTTATCTGTGTCTCAGCCGCCCAACACGCCGGGGTGGTACCATACGCCGGCGCAGGAGCGTCCATACGGTTATCTGTCTACCCACCTGTTAGTCTCGGAGAAGCAAACGGTAGGTGGCTGAAAAGTCTCAGCCATTAAAAAATTTTCTCGCCTATATGGCGCTGGAGATCAGTAAAGAAAGTGGTGGACTAATCGGCCTCACTTACATGTCTTACCTGTAGCTATGAAATACCAGGTCATATTCATCTCAGCTCCAATCACTTTTAGGGTACCGGTCGTTGTCTTAAGTCAGCTGGAGGCGATGTCATTTATATTTCTCTGCTGTCGGTACGTGGATATTATCACACGCGATACCAGTTAAGAGAACGTAGGTAGGCATGTTTCAATCACCATGAATGAACAACACACATTCAAAGAGGCCATTTCCACGCTTTTTTATTGGACCGGCCTCCTACTGGATCGTCACGAATCAGATAGGAAATGCAGTCATATGGTGGTATAGAGATGGAAGGGTTAAGTAATGCAGTGCTAGCGAGTACATCGAGTTATCTCTATATGCTCTCCTTATAAGATATGTACTTGGGTAAGGGTGTTTGGGAATTCATGCGTTTGACGTCAACCTGGGTATTAGCTACTTGCCGCCCTCGAAAGGTTTCAACGATACCATTAACTTTCCTATTAACTACCGCCTAGGTAATTAATACCAAGAGTAGTCGACGATATTGTTGGAGGGAACGTCTACCACTCGTTATAGAAGACAGCTGCTTCTATATATTTCCTTTGACGGGTATAGCGGATAAGGAGGTAGAGGGGAAATCAAAAATCTAGGGAGACAATTTATGATAGTAAAGGGGCTTACCTACTTCTCGATGGAAACTTTTTCTATGTAGGACTCGATATTATCTAGCACAATTGCACCGATTAATAGATCAAAATACTTCAAGGGCTATCGGGACAAATTAGAGCATCTGAAAAACGATAAAATCTTACACGTCTTTTCACCTGCCTTTCTGATTTTGGCCGCAACTAGGTAAATTCCGTTCTCTCACCATTGAACGGGCGAGAGAATCACGACGGGGATAGCTGGTCGTAATCGCGACGTGTAAACTGTCTAAGATCTTCGCTTCCTATTATCCGAACCGTGGCATCCAGGCCGCTTTTCGCAGGCCATAAGCTGACCTGTATTACGGGCTTCTACAGGGCGTAGCGCTAGCCCCGAACTTGGCGTGGCTCGTCGAGCGAAGCTACTGATGACCCGGGATAAACGACTCATAGCTCGATATCCGCTTAAAAGCCGGTTCGATAAAATCGCCTATGGGGGTCCTGGAATGCGACGCAACAACGCTCAGAGCTGCCTATCCTGTCAGAGTAGCCGTAGTCCGATCTTGGCGATGCAATAATCGGTTCTAGAATTATTTAGGTAGTCATGTCGCTTAGCGAGCGGTGTCTGGGGCCCCAGGGCTTTTTAATCCGACGGTCATGGGTAAGGTAAGGAAGGTTTCAAACCAGCAACTATTAGAAGCACTCAAATTCAGCAGAATTTCCCGTCTTGACATCATCTAATTCAGATGTCTACGCCTTTTGGTAGACATCTCCATCGCGGGTATAGAGGATCCCGCCATGCCCGCTAGGCCCCGGAGCTTAAGGCGATACCCGTACAACAAGAGATATTTTGAGTCTTATTTGTCAGCGTTGAAGCTTTGCTAGTGCCATCAACTACTAAGCGGAAACCCTAAAATCGGCGGGGAAGAAATTCCCGGCGACCTACCCGGGTATTCGTATGCGGGATTGAGGTTGTGTAGGTAGCCTAGTAATTCCCCGTACAGGACTACAGAGGCGAATATCTATGTTCGTAGATAGGCGATAAAGAGTGTATATAAATCGAGCTACAAGACCTCCCTGGCCCTGACTACCTACCTACCCTCCCTAATTGCTATCTTGCCGCATATTGCCTTTGGAATCACGGAGCCCCTAGTCCCCGGAATCCCCGTTATAATACTATTCAGTAGCTGCATATATATACTCTATCTCTCAAGCGGGATTACCCCTTAACCTGCACGATGGCTAAGGAAGGCGGTTGCTTGTGCGGCAACGTTCGCATTTCGTATGATGGTGAAGCCGTCTGGAAGGTTTGTTTTCCTATATACCTACCTACCTAGATTGTCCCCTACTTACAATACCTCTAATCCTCTAACACGCATGCAGTTCCTCTGCCACTGCACCGACTGCCGCAAAATCACAGGCTCGACCTTCAGCACCAACATCGTCTGTCCCAGCGCCAGCCTGAAGGTGCTGTCAGGAACGCCCAAGACGTTCACCAAGAAGGCTGACTCCGGGAAGGAGATCACGTCGTATTTCTGCGGCGACTGTGGCACCACGCTTTGGCGCACCGGGGAATGCGTCAACTTCAACAATATTCTGAAGGCTGGCGTCATGGACGATGTAGACTTTCTTAACGAGGTCCAGCCGACTGAGGAGCTGTATTCCCACAGGCGAGCTGGCTGGATAACGGGAATTTCAAGTGTAAACCAGGCAAAGAGCAGCTCGTAATATAGGACATGGACGTATGAGATATGTGTCCCTTTATTTCCGTATTGTATGTCACTTACGCCTCTTACCCAGTTAATTCTAGGTGTTTCATGCAACAAGGTAGCTGTTCCAATATCATGTGCTCTGCGTCGTGATAGTGATTGTGGCGAAGCTCTAGATCATGGTGCGGCCGCTAACCTTTAGGCGGAAGGGATGATGAACCGAGCAGGAGACTTGAAGTGGCATACCTGGCTATAATCCAGAGATGGTTTTGGGACTATTAGAACTCCCCCCTTTGATCATACTTTGGATATGTGGACAAGTGGATAGGTTGAGGATATTCGTCTTGTGTGATCATCGCGTGCCCTGTTTGGCTTGTTCCCACATTTTGCGGTACGAGGTCGTTCGTTATGAAGAACCTGATTAGGGGCAAGATAGAACATTATGTCAACCACCGATTTCAAGAAGTGTGGATGGCGTGGATGACGTAGTCGCTCATGGTATAAAAGAAATTGGCTACATTTATCTTCCAAAAGAAATTTGAGTGGGCTTTCCACGTGATGGTTTAGATGGTTTAGATGGAGAGTTCCACACCACACTGAAAAGCAACCCTTGTTATCTGGTACCTGCAGACGCGTACTTCGGTTTGACTTGACATTTCCTATTCTTCTCGAGCGGTAGCATGATGGATGATTCGGGGCTGAATTGCCGAGGACGTTACATCATAACTACTTAGGTTATATAATTAATTTCACTTACCGCCTGTTCATTCCCCTTGCTTGTGTTAGCTTCGTTCGAGAGGCCGAGACGGGGATTGCTTCCAGGACCAACACGGCCCCATACTACCTTGATACGAGATGATTTCAACCACTTCTCTGTCATATCTATGATTCTTGGGCATATAACATATAGAGAGTATGGTTCCTATGTCAATTCGTGTAGCCAGCAACGAACGTGTTCAGAATTGCTATTTATTGTCAATAGCTTGAACGAATCTGTATGGAATTTCTTGTTGGCCGTGTCGGGAAAACGTGGCGCGTGTTCCCCGTACTTTTCATCTAGCTTTAATTTATGGACCCTGAAATTTACCCACCGTCAGCACGTAGTTTTAATAATAAATGGATGTGGTGGTTTAAAAGGCTATGACCAACAACACGTGCTAAGTATTTTGGCTGAAGGTGGACGGTCAGTCTGTTGGCGTTTCCTTAATCAGTGGATAGACCAAAAGTGACGTCCGACTGTGACCACTTCGCGATTCATAGGTACCTAGGTAGATGAGGATGTGTAACGGTTCCTTGGCGGCCGGTACAGCTTCGCTCAAACATCATCGGACATCGGTAATTAACAATGGAATTACTCACAACCACGGAACCGAACGGCCAGCAAGCCGCCGAATATAAAAAGTGAGGTCTGCGACGATGGGATCTTGGCTCCGTAATTTGCTTGAATTATGGGTTAATGTTTATTATGTGTATGGTAGCTGGTGGATATTGAATAGTTACCTACCTACCTATGTAGACATGTTTTGACGATTCTAACATATCGGTAAGATGTCGGCCCGGGTTTTGGTGGCTGAGATACCTAGCTGCCTAGGTATATAATATAGGCTATCTCCTTAAACCAAGGTGCTGATGTTGGCAGCAGATTCAAGCGGTGGGGAGTTCCTACGTATGGCGTTGATGGGCAGAGGATTTCCGTGCACGTACCTTTATTTGGCCTTGAAATTTATACGTAAGATTTGCGTAGGGACGAAATCGAACCTGCCAAGCCTGCTAAGCTTTTTTGTAGCGCCATTTATATTCGGGTGATTGGCGACTAATTGGGGACTAATTGACGTGTTGTAGAACGACGATGACGGATAGCTCGGAATTGCCAAGCCAATTAGATCTACGTGTATGTGGCTCGAAGTCATCTGTGTAACGTCTTTGGGGGTTCTTCGACGATCAAAGGCCGTTGATTCTGTGGCCTTTTACAAGTTCTATCGCACAGAGATGCTTCCGTGAATTATGTATTATGATGAATACACGAAATGTACAAGACGTGTGCAGGCCATATGTACCTACGTAGGTACATGGTAGGTACATAGTAGGTACGCGACCCATAATTCTGTGACACCTTGTATACATGCGCCCGCATAGCCACCCTAGGCCACATCAGCTTCCTTCTAATATGGGAAATTGAAGCAGTCAACGGTGATGGTAGTGATCCAGTTAGGCTGCAGGATTCTGGTCCCCTTGTTGGAACTGGTTAGGACATGTTAGAGCCTGTTAGAGCCTCTTTCCTCGTATTCCCGTCCAGGTGTTTGACCTATCAAAAGCTTACGTCAAGCACCCCCAGGTACCACATTTATATTTGTGTTTGTATTGCATGTACCTACTGTACGTACCGTCCGTACGTGTAGGTACCTTGAATCACTCCCCAGTGCATTTTGTGAGGCACGATACATGTAGCGGTCTCACGCCTCCTCCTCCTCCTGCTACATAGTACATGTGTGGTACTCGCACCCACCGAGAAACAAGCAAAGAGAGGTTTTGTTCTCCAATTTTGAAATCGATCCATTGGCCGAAAGTGGCCTAAGGATCTTGATTCAGCTTAGCGGCCCACCTCGCCCTCTGGTTCCCGTTCCCGGGCTCGTTCGCCATTTTCCCATTCTTCTTGTTAAAACCTCCCACGTTCCATTTTCTTGGCCAAGCCGTGCGCAATCATCCACACTCTCGTCAACATCTCTCTCATTCATTATCTTCCCCCAATTCACCTTCGTTTTTGTTTCCTCTTTCCGTTGATATTTGGTGGTTGGCCTGCAACTATTTAGAACAGTTCTGATTGATTTCTATTCATCGTTTTGCGAATCTTTCGCTTGGGACCGCAAGACACACCGACCGTCACGATGTGGACGTCTTCGACCGTCCCGTATCTTGCCTTGGGACTTGGTGCCCTCTCTGGCAGCACACTCGCTCAGAGCTGGAAGGATATCCCGGACATCAAAGCCGTAGGCCAGCACTTTTTCTATAGTAACAACGGGTCTCAATTGTGAGTTGATCGACGTCATCCTATCTTATCGATCTCTTGTCTCGGCACGTCTCATCATCGCTAATCGACCACGGACCAGCTTTTTGAAGGGTGTCGCTTACCAAGAAAACTACAATCCCAATGGCAATGAAAACAATGTCAACACCGGATACACCGACCCGTTGGCCAACGCCGACAAATGTCGTCGCGACATTCCCGTCTTGAAGAAAATATTCACCAACGTAATCCGTGTCTATGCTATCGATCCCACCCTAAACCACGATGACTGCATGGAGCAGCTTGCCTCCAATGATATTTATGTCATTGCCGATCTTGGCGAACCCAAGACTTCCATTAATAGCGACAATCCTGAATGGAATGTTGGTCTCTACACGCGTTACACCGCTGTCGTTGATGCTCTAAGCAAATACAACAATGTGATCGGCTTCTTTTCTGGCAACGAGGTCGTGACTGCGGCGAACCAGACCGCTGCCGCTGCTTTCGTTAAGGCTGCTGTTCGAGACACGAAGGCCTACATCAAGCAGATGAACTATCGACAGAGTTTGGGTGTGGGCTACGCAACCGCCGATGTCTCTTCTCGGGATGACTTGGCCCATTACTTTGCCTGCGAACCTGAGGACGGCGCCTCGTCATCCATTGACTTTTGGGGTTACAACGTCTACTCATGGTGCGGATTCAGCAACTACGCTTCCTCTTCCTATGGCGAGCGCGTAGAATTCTTTTCGAATTACCCCGTCCCTGCTTTCTTTGCCGAGTACGGTTGCAACGAGGGTATTCAGGGTGGCCCAACTCACAGACCTTTCACTGAAGTCGCTGTCCTTTACGGCAACATGACAGGCGTCTTCTCCGGCGGTATTGTTTACCAATACTTCGATTCGGAAAACCACTACGGTCTAGTCTCTATCGACGGCAACGATGTCAAGCCGTACCCGGACTACACATCCCTTTCGTCGCAGTTGGCCAAGGTAACGCCATCCAGCACTCGCTCAAGCGCCTATAAGCCCACCAACACTGTCCCTGCCTGCCCTAAGGTTACTAGCTCTGGTAGCTCTACATGGGCTGCTGTCGCATCACCTCTCCCTCCCGCCGTTAACCCGAAACTTTGTGCCTGCGAGGCTGCCAGCTTCCAGTGCAACATTGATTCCGACGACGAGGAATCCTATGCGGCGGTGTTTGACTACATCTGTGGCGCGAACCAGGATTACTGCAAGGGGATTTCCCACAATGCGACAACCGGTGACTACGGTGCTCTTAGCGGATGTTCTCCTAAGCAACAACTGGGTTTCGTTGCCAACCAGTACTATATGGGCAGCAGCAACAAGCAGAGTGCTTGTGATTTCAACGGGTTGGCCAAGGTACAGAGCCCATCTACCTCTGCTGGTTGCGAAGCCTTGATCTCGGCGGCCGGCACCAACGGCGAAGGAGTCGTGCCTAGCCCGACGGGACAGCAGGGTACTGCGGCCGCTAGCAGTTCGTCCGAGGGCGCTGCTGTGGGCACGATGGTGGCACCAGCCTTCTTCAACTATGGCACAGCCTTCTTTGCAGCCTACGTGATCACAGCCTTCGTCTCGGGCTTTGGCATGTTCTTACTATGAGGTATCGAGGTAGTAGGTTGATGAGTGGTGGAAAGCTTCAGTACATAAGGAGAGGACATTACCTAATGAGTTTGTACGTGTACTAGATGGCGTATTTCTGTACTTGTGAATGGGGATATCAGGACATGATTATTTGCTTTGATTCCGGCGCTGATTTGACCTGTATTACCACCTCCTGCGAGGTAGTAGGTGTGGCTATATCCATTCTTCTACTTTTTCTGCGTGGATTGCATTCGTCGTGTTCCTGTTCCCTTCTTGCCTGAGGTAATCCAGTGAATGATATTAGACCAACCAGACAATTTCCCAGTAACCAACTACGTCTTGAATGTACCTTTAGGTAGGTCAGATACCCAAATGCAGGTACGGTTACCGGCACTAATGCACTTGCAGCCAGGAACCACTGCGGCCTTCTGTGACCTTCTGTAACCGGATGCGCTGTGACGCATCCGTAACATTCAGGGAGGACTTTGCATAGTGCCTTAAAACCAACCCCCTGTCCTCCTAAATTAGCGCAGCCATGCAACTGCATCCAGCCTACGTTCCCCTACTAAGCGCGTTTATAGCGTCGATAGCGTCGATAGCCGAAGCTATTTGTCTCTATCACAACCTCCGTCTTCTGGAATTCACTATCACTTCGCCAGCTTGTTTCAGAGTCTTCGGCTTATCGTCCCCTCGAATCGTCCATTATAATATGGGTATCGAGCATCTAAAGGAAAGCTTGACGGACCTAAAGCCTCCCACTTTAATGCAGCCGATTTATAATTAATTTAATCGTGTGCATGGGACGCCACATCCTCCGAGCCCTTTGGTGCGTAGAAGACAACTAGGGGAACCGTTAAAGACTTAACACATCAGGGAGATGGCGCAGGACGTTCAACTAACGATTAGATACCTCTTAATATGAAAGTATGCTTTGAATAGGTAGCGACTTCTTTAGATTATCTCTCATGATGTTTGAATCTGCTGAGATAGGTTATGTAACTCGAGCTGGACCTCTGTTACTAGCTCTTCTTCTATATGTCGTCAGAAAATAGGTGCTTAAATGACGCTATGCATTTATGAGCTATATAAGCTGATTTCTTACCTAATAGTACCTAGGTACCTATCTTATCAAACCTCGCCATTTCATTCAATCGTCCCGCCCACCACGAATCTCTTCAAGGGTACAAACAATACCAGTCCAATCGCCTACACCAATCAGCCCCCCACTACGTTCGATGATACCGTCCTAGTCTTCGTGATAGGGCCACTCACCGATCGCACCGAATATTAGAACCAGAACCACAAGCCGTAAACCAATCGACCGCCGCCCGCCATGCAGGGCTTCAACATGGGGCGGTACGTGCCGCCGGACGTCGAGGGCACGACGACGGGGAACAAGCTGCACCGGAAGCGGCCGCCGGGGTTCTCGCGCGGCGGCGGCGGCGGCACGCAGCAGCAGCAGACGGTGCGCTTCGAGATGCCCTTCGCGGTGTGGTGCTCGCACTGCCCGAAGCCGACGCTCATCGCGCAGGGGGTGCGCTTCAACGCGGCGAAGCGCCGCGTCGGCTCCTACCACACCACGCCCATCTTCGCCTTCCGCATGCGCCACGCCGAGTGCGGCGGCGCCATCGAGATCCGCACCGACCCGGCGAACACGACGTACGCCGTGACGGAGGGGGCGCGGCGCAGGGACGACGGCGGGGTTTCCTCTCCTTCCTCCGCTCCGACCGAGCCCATCCTCACCGACAAGGAGCGCGAGGCCCAGCGCGCCAGCGCCTTCGCCAGGCTCGAGAAGACGATCGCGGACAGGAAGGTCCTGGAGGACGCGAGGGCGCGCATCGAGGAGCTCGAGGACGACAGCGCGCGCCGGTGGGAGGACCCGTACGGGCGCAACCGGGCGCTGCGCGCGGCGTTCCGCGAGCGCCGGAGGGACCGCGAGCGCGAGGCCGCCGACGCCGAGGACCTGCGCGGCCGCATGAGCCTGGGGATCGAGCTGCTAGCCGCCAGCGAGGAGGACGCGCGGCGCGCGGCGCTGGTCGATTTCGGCCCGGCGTCGCTGCCGGAGGGGACGGGCGCGGAGGGCGAGGTGGGCCGGAAGGCGCTTGCGAAGCCGCTGTTTCCTACGAGCAGTGCTACTGCCACTGTTAGTAGTAGTAGCGGGGGTAGCGGTGGTGGTGGTGGAGGTGGGGATGCGAAGGACGACGGGAGAAGGACGAAGAAGAATAAGAGGTTGAAATCCGAGGTTGCCTCCGCGCAGATGCGGGAGAGCCTAGTGTCGGAGATCGTTGGAAACACGCGGATGACCCAAGATCCGTTTCTATTATTGGACCGTAGTAGCGGAGAGGCTAGTAAGGGGCCGTCCCGGATCCCCGGCATCAAAAGGAAGAGGGCAGAGCCGGAGTCGGAGCCGGAGCCAGAATCAGAGCCGCATGAGCAAGACGAGCCTGCATCGGAAAAAGGGGATGCGAGGAATACGGACCAGGAAGAGAGAGCTGTCACAGCCGTAGCGGCATTGGTGGAATATGATTCGGATTAGTCTTTATCATACTAGAAATAGCGTCTGACGGCATGTTTCAGTTCCGAAGATACCCAGGTTAAACTAAAGGTGGCATAAATAGAGGCGTTACGGGTTTAGAGCGAGCAGGGTTAGGTTCATATAGCACAACGGATCATGTTAAGTTGAATTTATCATTAATGGACCTATTCTAAGGCGATCATAAAGAGCAATTAAATGCTCACTGCCAACGATTCGGGTCCCGTGGGAGAAGCTTCCAAGCAGGCCAAAAACGTACCGCAAGCAGTGTATCAGAAGAGTAATGCTAGTAGCTGAGAAAGGCTGCAACTCCGGCACTTGGCTCAAACCCTTATGCAAATTCCATGCGAAGACACCAAAGGCCATCCGTAACCGCCAGAGAAATCCGTATTACTCCTTAATCCAGAGAAGGCTGCGTATCGTATCGCCGAGTAGAGGTGATGTGGAACGTGATGGGATAACATGGGGAAGCCGTCTATACGTCGTCCATCTGGCCGGCAGGCTCGTCTTCGTCGTCTCCGAAGCTCGCAACCGAGGACATATCATCGTCGTCTTCGCTTTCGGCTCCGGCTTCGTCTGCAGCATCCTTGCTCGCGTACTTTTGAACGTACTCTGTTTCCTATCTTAGTCAAATGTTTTTCTTAATCCCCATATATGTAAGACCAAAACGTACCCTTAACCTTAGCGTCATAGCTTTTCGGCTCCCGCATCAGTAGCGCGGCTGCTTCGCCGTTCAAGGGGTCGGCGGGGTTCGGATATCGCAGGAGCTGCGGGAGGAAGACTTCGAAGATGTTGATCATGTCAAACATAGGCGACCATGTCTGGTTAATGACGTCCAAGCAGACAGAACCGGACCTGTGTGAAGGATTTGCCCTTTTAGCCCTGCCAAAAACTACCAAGATATCAAACGCGGAGAGTGGAATCATCCGGTTCTAGGCGACTTACAACTCATCGATATTCGGGTGGAAGATGCGGTTGACGAAGCCGATACTAGGAGACTTGTATGGGTACTGGTCGGGGAGCTCGACGTGAACTTTCCAGATACCGTTCTCGAAGGGCGCTATAATCTGTATTAGAGACAGCCGTAGTAGCAAAGCGTTCATGATCCCGTTTATACTCACTCTCAGCGGGACCCTTAAATCGGACGTAGAATTCTTGCCTGTAAACATGTGAGGATTGCGGGCAAGAATGTAATGCGACGGGCTAGGTAGCTCACACTGCGAAATTTAGTTAGTATCACGTTACAAAGAGGTGTACGGGGTCTAAATACTGTTGTCGTTGACTAGAGTGACCTCGTAGTCGGACATGAGCCTAATACAAGTTTAGTTGGAGGATCGCGGTTTGTCAGCGGAGGCGACCATACATCCTGTGTCCAAGTTAGTAAAGGCTCTGACCACCGGATGCTAGTGAGGATTGTCGCATACTTCATGACCTTAATAGTGGTTCAATGTTAGCCGGTAATGCTTCTTAATATGCGGTAAGCTCGGATATGTACTTACATCAGTCTCGATTCTTCTGCGCGGGCTGCTCATTTTGCTCCTCTTTTGCTTTATACGTTTGTTGTGAGTTCTCGTCGCAACGAAGTCGCGGGTCTTGTATGATGGGTACCTATTTGCCGGACGTGTGGGGGAGCTAACGCTATGTCGTCTCTTCGTTTGTTGGGTTACAACGATGGAATGCCGTGCTTTGTTCGAAGGGACGCTCGCTAAGAACTGCGTATGGATTGGCTATCGTCGTTTATTGTTTGCTGTTTATTGTTTATTGTTTTTCGTTTCTCTCTCTTCGTGAGTGCTCGTCGAAATGCGGCGCGGAAATAGATATTGGCAATGGTGAATTGCGTTTGGTAGAGAGGAGGGAACGGTGCGGAATCACAAAATGGTTTGGCAAGTTTAAAAGTTTAGGTCGTTAAATTGAACGGCTTTATCTAAGGCACCTAACCTGAGGTGCCTGCAAATCAAGAGGTACCTGAGTGAATGAATGGAAAGTGGAGGAGGCCCAAAAACACGTTCGTTCTTACTTGCCTTTGACTTGTGTTGATTCCGAGTCAAGTCACAAGACAAGATGCAATGAGAAGTAATGACGCGCGACTTGCTCCGATAGCCTAGGCCGCTTTTAGCGCTTGCCCTTTAACGCCAACTTAGTATGGTAGTACAATACCTAGTGGGGAGGAACACAGCGAAAACGCCCCGCCGCGGTGTCTAGAATAGGTACAGGTACCCACCACCTAGGTAGGTACTTTATCGATAGCTCTATGGTGGTGGCGGCGGCGTTGGCTACAACGTCTATTAGTGCTGCAGAGAGTACCTACCTACCTAGGTACAGTAGGTACCTACCTAAGAAACTGTGCCCCGCCAACCCGCCAACCCGCCAACCCCCACTAAGTTGTCAGCTGTGCTCTTCTAGTAGAATCGAATCTTCCCAATTGGCCGTCGCTGGCTCCTCCATTCATCCCACCTCTCCATCCATCACCTAATCATCTCCCTACTACTACATACCTGCAACCCCTTTCCCATTCCTGGAAAATATCGTGTGGTTTACCTACCTCCCACAGTAAATGACAATCTGGGCGTCAGTTTCTGTGCGTCCAGAATATCTTCTTCGCCCATGATTCGGGCTCCCGGCCATAGAATCCCCTCTCCCAGTGCCCGCAGCGTGTTTCTATCACACCGAACTAATATTCCCGCACACGACTCATTTGACCAAGCCGTATCTCTGCATACCTAAATCACACCCTCCCGCCAGGGGATCTTAGCCCCTTGAGCCGAAAGGGTCCATCGATCCATACTACGATAAGATTGTCGTACACGTATATATAGGTACCGTCCCTTATCAGGGCTTCTCGGATTTCGCCAATGAGCCCTACATCCATTATTCTTCTCAGCATCGCGTACGCCTAAGGGTACCTAAACAAAGAAGTTACAAAAGTTACTCACTGCTTGATCTGCCCAGTCTTATTGTCTTATTTCCAAGACAAGTGCAATTACCGACTGATCTCACTATTTGATATCAGCTTCCCTTATTCTTTCAAGGCACAGAAGGCTGGAATTGCTCATATACCTTTTTCCCAGCCTGTTGAGCGTTTGGCGGTAGCTTTATACCAGGAATATCTAACGGCGGCGGCGTCACGCCCTTGATTCCGCAGGTAATTTCGATACTCCTTAGCAAACCTCCGACAGCCCTTTGCTCTGGAGTAAAGACGGCTAGGTTGGCAAACGTCAAGCAATTTGGCTCGTTGAATAAGCGCGCCTGACACCCGTCGTCCATATTCGCGATAAATATCCCGCACTGCGCTATCCCGGGTACATTGTAGCACCTCGGAGTTGCGTGTTGTGATCCAGGTTTGGGTAGCTTCACGTTCGCCATCACCGCGCCACGACAGTCCTTCGGACCGGGTGGTCCTGAGAATAATAGTGCCGATATTGGAACTACGGGCTCAGTTGGCTGAGCTTGGCCGCTGGTTGTTGTGCCGTTCGGTAGGTTCACATCCACCTGCGGGATTCCTGAGATTTGCGGTATATCCGAGGCTTGCGGAATATCTGATTCGACAGCCTGTTCCGCAATTATCTCCTTAGGTAGGTAGTCTCTCTCGCTCGCCATCGTCGTTTCATCTATCACCACTGGGCGAATCGGCACTTCCATTCGTATCCTCTGGCCAAGTACACATGTTGTCATCCACGCCACCCCGGGACAGAGAAATACTGTCGTGGACTGCCACCAGATTCTCATTGCGATGTTCTCCGTTGAAGAGGATAAAAATTGGGAAGAAAGCAGAATCCCGAAGACATATCTCTCATCTCGTCAAGTCTTTAGCTTGAGACGTTGCCAAGGGTTAATGCAGACGAGCATGAGCGTACACCTTCTTGGCGTTTCAGCTCCATTGATGGTCGATCCGATCCCTAGAAGAACAAGGGGAGAATCTTCAGTAGATTCGGCAATGCGATTGATCTAGAGATCGAAATGTCTAATCAATGAAAGTAATGCCGTCTATTAACTCGTTTGCATCTAGCTATAATCAGATTCAATGAATGTCCCCATCCAGTTAGCCCACCAGCATATTATTTAGCTCCGTTTCCCACGGCCTCCTTTTCCCTCACCTATAACCACCCAACCCAACTCGACAAACTACGAAGGTGTGCATCACTTAGGCACCGCAACGGAGAGCCGGTATGTTGCACCTGGCTGGATGTTTGTGAAGCGTGCCTCCGGGAGGATTTGACCTTCATGCTTTACCACCACCTCCTTCACGTCCGCTGAACGACGAATGTCTATCACAAATGTGGCGCCGCGGAACAGACGCGTAACCTTAATCGCATCCCAGATGGACGGTAACTGCGGCTGGATGCGCAGACCTTGCGCGTCCCCCCTCAGTCCACACAGACCCTCGATGAAAGACCGGTATAGCCACGACACCGTCCCCGTGTTGAACAGCTGGCTGGATCGGCCCGCTGTGCGCGGATAACGCTGGTACGCGCCGCGGTAATAATTGGGAATATACACGGGCAGTTGGCCCCGTTGTATGTAGTCCTCTTCGGAAGGGCCCGGTATCATCTTCCGCACAACGTCGTAGGCCCGGTCGCTTTCCTCGATCGAGTATAAGCTATGAGCGTAGAAGACGGCGGCGTGGTTGTACACCGAGGCATTCTCGGCCGATCCGGGGTACTTTTGCGTCACGCGCCCTACGTCCTCGCGCATGCCGCTATAGGGAGGGTCAAACATGACAATGCCGTACGGCGTGCTCAACTGCGAGTCCACTTGAGGCAACATCCGCGCTATTTTCTCGGTGCTAGCCGCCCCGCTCAGGATTGACCACGTCTGTGGGTTCAGCCAGATGCGGCCCTCGGGGTCTTTTTTGATGCCAAAGATCACGTTGTCATCTGTGATGCCTCGCGCGAACCAGTCCCCGTCCCACAAGTGCTTATTAGCCGCGTCGTTAACCTCCTTAGCGCCCGCGCGGTACTGTGCTGCGAGGTCGGCTTTCCCTTCGTGCTCACAGACATCCGCCCACAGTCTTAACGCAAAAGCCGTGGCGACCGTCTGCCATCCCGATACTCCTTTGCCTTTGTAGCCCACCATATTCAGCGGGTCGCACCAGTCACCCTGCGCGATATAACTTAGTCCGCGCTCGTCTCGGGCTGAGAGCAGCCAGTCCATTGCCCTGCTTAATCGCTCGAACACGGTATACGTATCGCCGTGCATCCCCTTTACCTGCTCTTTGAGAAGATCATAATCAGCCGTCTCAGATAGGTACGCCTCGAGGGTCACTGGTAGCCAGATGCAGTGATCTGTGTGCGGAATCTGGTTAATGTACTTGAGTTCGGCACCCTCCGTTAACAGGATGCCATCCGGCATCGCACCGTTCTTCTCCTGCTGCGCCAGGGCGATCAGAAAAGCCTGGCGCGCCACCTCGGGCTTGATGTACGACATCCCCATATTATCCTGTAAGTAATTGCGTGTCTGTGGGTCCGTGGTTAGCCGGTTCACGTCGCCGTGATAATAGCATTGTCGCGGCAGCCAGTTATTGACGAAGTTATCGACATGCTTGTCAGGAGTCTCAATCAACAAACATCCCTTTCCTTTGCCGATGTATTCCGCATATTCGCGCGCGGTCTGAGCGAACCCCTCCTTGCTCAGGTACTTATCCCGGACCGCGCGGATCTCCGCATCATCGTATGCGGGACCGAAGAGGAAGCGGTATTCGTGCTGTTCGTTGGCCTTTAACTCCGATCGATACTGCACTGCAGCCACGGGCGTCTCATATCGGGCGTCGCTACGGCTGAGCTCCGGCTGCGCTAGCGACGAAGGAGCGTGAAGACCTCCTTCGCCCTCGAAGGCCTGTTGCATTGCTTCCCATGATACAGGAGGTGTTTCGCATAAGAAATACGATTTATCCTTCAGGTATTTGTTCTTGAACCAGTCCGACGCCTTCTGGTACGGTGTGACACTGCTACCTACCACGCCGCCGAGATCAGGTCGCCATTCAGCTTCTTGATTCATCCACGACATGTACCCGAACGGGAAGTAGGGATACACGCTAACTCTTCGCGGCCGCGCGGTCAGGTTAGTCACCTTTACGGACCAGAGCTCCACCACATCGTGTGTTGGAATCACCAAGGTCATCTCGACGCGGATACCGAGGTTCTCAACCGTCCAGGAGATGTCGCTCTTGCCGACCGAAAACACAAAGCGATCCAGGGGAGCCCGCACCGGCTCGTACGGCGCCGAAAATATCTGGCCAGTCTCCTCGTCTTTGATATAGACGAAACGGCCCGGATGATGAGCGTAGTAGTTCTGCTCGGGCTGCATGAAGGTCTTGGCCTCGAGGTTTGGCGCGTGTGCGTACTTAGATGGCTCCGGTTGCATGAACTGAGCTGTCGCATAGCCACGGCAGGTCATCTGTATCATCATCTTCTGGTTCCATAGGAAGCCACCGGCTTTGGGCATGGCCGTCGGACTAGCCAGCTCGTAGCGATCGCCATCCTCTGAAGAGCGCAACATCGTGTCGTTTCGGAAATTTATTCAGCCTCAGCCGCGAGTGCGTTAGGTCGTACCTTCATCTAATATCTTTAATATCTCCCACCGTCGCAGGTCTCTTGGGGATCTAGGGTTATGGCTTATAAGGGGGCCGTACTAACACATCATAGACCATGGACACCGCTGCGCCGGTACACGGGGCTTGGCGGGTAACCCTCGTGCATGGAGCTCGCTCGGGAGAATATACGGGTAAAATAAATACGCCGCCAGGACGTGGGCGGCGAGCCAATGCCTTGCTCGGTATAGCAATCTAGTGATCCACAGGATTTCTCCAACCCAAATTGGGCTTCGAGAGCATCATTCGATTGCTACATATTGGGTTCTGCTCGTTCAAATTTCCTTGCGAAGTAATGCCGGTGGCACATTTCCTCCAAATATGCGAGCTCCAACTACTACTTGAACCACGTAGCGACTCGTGGGTCGTTCGTTCTACTTAGTAAGAGCGGAGCTGAGATCGGAGTGCTATGATACGCAAGCTCACGGCATCGTGGGGGAATCTCTCCGTTGGGGGAGACTAAGCCCGACGAACCCGCGGCTTAAGCCCAAATAGACAGGTATGTCCATGACAGAGGACGTTAGTTCCAACAAGGATGACATCCGTCTTACTTGATTCCGCGTTGGGCGTACTAATAAAGCATTAAAGGCATTGGAAAACCATGGATGACAGGCTAAATGAGAATTGAATATTCACAATCACATCAGTTACGTACCTGATGGGATGGATGTCTTTCCTTATTCTGGCATCTTAGAAGAGAAATATACCCCTAGATGGTGATTTAGTATATCCCTAGGCAGGTAGGTACGTACGTACGTACAAGGTTATGAGCCGAACAGTTGAAAGGCCATAGTTGGAATTTTCACCATAAGCCAACATCATCACTACCTAAGTATAACATTCTATAAATTCAATCCCAAGCAATCCATGACCTATTATTAAGAGTTGGCAGTCTCAGTTACATCTGAGGACCGGAGCCTCAATCTACTAAAAGGCGTATTTGATTATATGGGTACCCAAGTACCTACGCCGTATTAAGGGCAATATCGAGGTTACTACCGAATTAATACGCTGCCCGTTGGGTTGAGGATGCATGGGCACCTAGAGAGTATAGGGTAGACAAGTACTACTAACGGCGCAAAGCCAATTCAATATTGTCCTATTTTTAAATAAGAATAAAAAATAAAAAATAAAAAAATAATAATAATAAAAAATCAATCTTTTCATTCAGGGGGTAGTTCGCGATCGCTATCATTATAAGTCCCGTGACATAGCGGGAATTGCCTATCCAAACAAACGTGAAAACGCCGTGGGTCATCATGGTATGGTCCCCATTCTCGTAGGTGGTCGTCAATCATGCTCGCCTAACTCTTCCAGTCGCCCCCACAGCAGGAATAAGGCATCGTTGAGCCATGGTTTCGCGTTGGCAAATCGTAGATCTACCGAGTTCGTAGTGTGTAGGAGGTACTTTTAAACGAGTACTGCCTGTCTCTCCATTCATCGTACGCCTGAACCCCTCCACTCCTTTTCCAAAGAGAACTAGAATGGAACATGTCAGCTATCACTCCCGCGGCAGCCGAGTGTATCGCCAGCACAAACCTCCATTTCATCCCCATTAGTGCTGGTGGGAGCCCTTGGGCCGTTCGCGAATGTTTTCTTGCTTCCCGCTGTTGACAAATTGCGCAAATCGCATGGTCAAACTAAACGTGTATGGCCTGGCACAACGCTTAGAGACGATGTACTCTTCTTGCATGACGGTGGTGGAAGAGAGGGCCGGGGCGCTTTTTTCTTGTTATTAAATGGGCTCTATTAGGTAGATTAAGCACGTTCCGATTAGGTCCTTTATAAGCGTGGGAAGGGCGCGCTTCTACATTTATACGTCTTACAATTGATATCACGTTCTCATTTCTACGCAGTATGTGCCTGTCAGCTCAGCTGCGGTGGGGATTTGGGGGAGTGGCCCAGCCAGCCCTATGGCGATGAGATCTATGTGTTGCTGATAAGTCTTCGGAAGCGGGAGACCAATAAGAGATTCTAGAAATTCTAAGAATAGGCGCTGTTGTCGTCATTCAGAACTATTCAGGAAAGACGAACCGGCCTGTGGCACGCATGCGGTGCTTATGTCACTTTGAAGAGTCGGTGAGCATGCCCGGGCGTGGTTGTGCGATAGGGAAACCAGAAACTCAGCCTCAATGGAACGACTCGAATATCCCGCTCATTTTACCTATTGTTCGATGTGGGAGAGCTCGTGGGGGGCGGTCCACGCCGGACCGTAAGAAGATTTTCCGCCAAACCGTTAAATCGAAAAATTTCCAGATGTTAAACTCATTTTTTAATTGTAGTTACGTGAAAATTATAAAGGGTTATAAAATATATATTATTAGATTGTATAATTATTTAATTAAATAATAAATTTATAATATAATTAAAAATAATAATAAATTTATTTTTATAAATTAAATAAATTATAATAAAAAAATTATTATAAATATATAATATTAAATAAATAAAAAATCGTTAATAAATAATTAAAATAAAATTATACGATTATATAATAAAGGGTAGGAAAATAAAAGGAATTAATTAAATTATATATATTTAAAAATTATAAATAAATTAATTTCGTATTAATCGATATTTATATTTTTTTTAAAAATTTATATTTTAAATTTTTATCGTATAAAACGATAAAATATTTAATAAAAATATATTTATTATTATTATCGTTATAATAAATATTTTAATATAAAATTATATTATTATATATAGTTTTTAAAAAATAATAAATTATTAATAACGTAATACGAAATAATTTCGTTATTTTATTTTAATATATATAAATTTTATAATTTTTTTTATTATAATTTAATATAATTAATTTAATTTTATTAAATAATTAATATCGAAGTTTTAATCGATTACGTAATTAAAACTTATATATAAAATCGCGGTTTAATTTTAATATAATATATAATATTAAAAATTAAAAATTAAATTTTATTAATATTATAAAAAAAAAAAAATTAAATTACGATTTTATATATAAATTTTAACGGCGTAATTAATTAAAATTTCGATATTTATTATTTAATAAAGTTAATTTAATCGTATTAAATCGTAATAATTTAAAAGTTTATACGTTTTATTATATTTTTAATCGAATTATTTTAATTTTTAAAATTTTATAATATATAATAAAAATTTTAATGTTATAAAATAAATAAATAATAAATAAATATAAATAAAAATATAATAAAATAAATAATTATTTAAATATATTATATATATAATAATATTTACATATAATATTAAATATTAATAATTAATTTTTCGTATTTAAATTTTTAAATTTAATTAATTATATCGAATAATTAAACTTTAATATTTTTAATTATTTTAAAAACGAAAGTTAAAATTAATATCGATTTTTCGATTTAAATAAATATTAAAAACGATTTAAAAATAATTTTAAATACGTTATTTATTTATATACGTTTTTTTACGTTTATAATAATTAAATTAATTATTTAATATATATTAATAAAATAATATATATAATAGTTAATTAATTTATATACGTATTATTTTATAGTATGTATTTTAAAAAAAAGAAATATTTATATATTTTCGTTTATATAAAAGAGATTTTTTTTACGATTTTTTTATTAAATATTTTTTTTTAAATAATTTATATAATAATAATTTTATTTTATCGCGATTATTTTTATTATTATTTTTTTATTTTATTTTTATACGTATTTATTAATATTAATTAATATTATTAAAGTTAATAATATAAATTAATAAAGTTAAAAAAATTATTATTACGATAATACGAAAAATTTTTATCGTAATAATATATACGATATTAATATTTTTTTTATATAATATTATTTTATTTATAATAAAATATCGTTTTGTTATTTTTAATTTTTTTAAATTTTTTATATTTATTATATCGTAAAAAGTTAAAAATTCGATTTAAATATAAATTTATATTAAAGAATTTAATTCGATCGAATAAAATATTAAAAAGGAATTTGTTAAATTAATAAAATATATTTTTAATAACCGTATATTTTTCGATTAATAATTCGATTATAAGGTTTTAAAATAAAAAAAAATTAATTTTTAAATTATTATCGAAAAATAAAAAACGATGTAGATATTATTTTTTTTAAAAAATTTAATCGTTATAAATAAAAATAAATTATATATTTATATAACGAAAAATATTTTAAAAAAATATTAAAAATAGTTTAAAAGTTTTATAATAAAAAATTTCGCGGTTATATTATATTAATTTAAAGTTATATTAAAATATATATTTATATAAAAAAATATTTATATAAATAAAAATAATGTTAATATAACGAAAGTTTTAATTAATTTTATATCGATATGTAAATTTTTTAAATAAAATTACGATAAATTAAAACGTATTAAACGTAAATAATTTAACGTTTTAATATAAAAAACGTTAATATATTATATCGATAAAAGTACGATTTATTTTTTAATATTTACGTCGAATTATATTTACGTTACGATATAAAAACGATTAACGATTTTTTATTTTATAACGTTAATATAAATAAAAAATTAAAAAAAATTAAACCTATAAATATTAATAATCCCGGCCGAATTATTCCCGGTATTATATTATTAACGTTACGAATCGTTAATTTAATAACTATTTTTATTTTCCTTTATTATTAATAACCCGTCGTCGATATTTAACATATTATTACCCCCTCTATTAAATTAAACCCCCGCGACATAACTTACATTTTAACTCCCGTTTAAACCTTAACAACGAATTTTTTTTTCGCCGTTTTAAACCTTTTAAAATAATTTTCGTATCTAATTTAAACCTTAAATATTTAATATATTTATTCCCCCTACCTTTACACTTATTTAATTAAAAGTAATTACGTTTTTTTAAACTAATATTATTAATTTATATCTTATTATTTTAATTTACGTTAAATTATAAAAATATAATTAACGATTTATTTTTAATTTTATAAAAAAAAAATAATTTTAATTTTTATTATCGAAAAATATTTATAAATTTTTTAAATTATTATCGAATAATTTATATATAATATTAACGATTTTATTAAACGTTACATTAAAAAAAAAATTATTATATCGAAAATTACGATTTTTTTTTTTAAATAATTTTATAATTTTTATTAATTAAATTAATTTTTATATTTATATTCGTTAAAAATTAATAAAACGATATTTATTACGATATTTTTTTTATTTAAATTTTTAATAAAATATATTTTTTTATTATTATCGATTATTTTAAAAAAATTTAAAATAATAAAAATAATTATATCGAAAAATTTTATAATATTTTAAAAAATAAATTTCGTTTTTTTTTAAACGTATATTATATAGTTAAAATATATTAAATTTAATTTTACGTTATATTTTTCATTATTTTTATTAAATAAACGGTTATTTATTTTTTATATAACGTATTTTATTATTAATATTTTACGAATATATATTTAATTATAAAATAATATTTTAATATAAAATAAAATAAAATTTAATATTATTATAATTAAATTTCGATTATTTTTTTCGATATTAAAATCGAAAAAAAAAACGAAAAAAAATTCGATTTTAAAATGTTATAAATTATATTAAATAAATTAATATTATATTAACGAATTTTTAAAAAAAATTTTAAAAATAAATAATAATTTATTATAATTACGTAACGTATTATTTATAATGTATTTTAATTATAATATATTTTATTTATTTCGTTATTTTAATTTAAAAAATTAATTAATAAATTTTATACATTAATTAATATTTTTAAAAATATTAAAAAAATACATTAATTTATAATTAACGATAATAATAACGAAAACTTTAATTAATTTTATATTAAACGAAAATATTACTATAATAATAAAAACGATCGATATTAATTAAAAAAAACGATTTAAATTTAAAAACGTTATTATTAAATATATAAAAAAAAAATATTAATTTATTAAATATTTCGAAAAAAAATAAAAAAAAATTAAAGGACGTTAATAAACTTAAAAAATTAAAAATAAAAGTAAATATATTACGTTTTTAACGAATTATAAAAATATTAAGTAAAAAAATTCGAAGTCGAAAAACGACGATTAAAATATCGTCGTTTTTAAAATAAAGGAAATTAACTTTTAATATTAATTAATTACGATATATTTAATAAATTAAATATATTAATATCGAATTATTTTTTATTATTTTTTTATCGATAAATCGAAAAATAATATTATATTTATTTTAAATCGATACATTAAAAATATTTTTTAAGATATTATTTTTAATATCGACGTAATTAAAATATCCATTATAAAAAAAAGTTAATATTAAACTTTTATAAAAAATTTTTTCGATCGAAACTTTAAAATAAATAATAATCGAATCGGTAAAATTAATATTAAATTCGAAAATAAATTTTTAATTAAATTATTAAAAACGATTACGATTAACGTTTTATTCGAATTAATTAATTTTTATATTATAAATTTAAATACTCCGTTTTTTATATATTTAAAAAATATAAATCGATTAAATATTTATTTAAATAATGTTACGAATTAATTAATCGAGAAAAATAATATTATCGTTATTATTATTCGTAAATAAAAATATTTATAATTTTATTTCGATAATACGACTTTTTTTATAAAATTTAAATTACGTTATATTTATATTTAATTTAATTATTTTTTTATAATTAAATTATATATTTTTTTAAATAAAGTAAATTATAACGTCGATATTAAAAATATTAAAAAAATTAATAAATTTTATTATTATTATTAAATTAAAAATAAAACTTTTTAAAAATTTAAATTTAATTTAAAAAATTTTAATATAAATTTTAATTACGAAATTATCGTTAATATTATATATTTAAACGAACGTTTCGTTTTATATATAATCGACATTGTTATAAAATTTTAAATTATTTATTTTATAAAAATTATTTTTATTAAAAAAATTTAAAATATATTAAAATAATATTAAATTAATATTTATTTTAAACCTTCGAATATTATTATATATAATATTAATATAAATTTTAATAATATTAAATTTCGAAATAAAACCCGTATTATTAAAATCATTTATTATTAAATATTTATCGAAATATATTAATTAATTAATAAAATCGAAAAATACTACGATTTTATTTATAAAATATACGAAATTATTATTAATAAATTTTAAGATTTAAATTTACGTATAATTCGATTATAAATAATTATTAAAATAATTAACGATATAATTAATTTTAATAATTTAATACTTATATTTTTTATATTCGATATTTATTTTAAAATTAATATAAACTTACTTTTTACTTTGAGCATTGCTATGTGCACTACCATGCTTTGCTATCGGGCCTTATTTGCACTACCAGTACATTGAAATACATACCATATCTAACAACCCCACATACAAATCTACGTACAATCGTGTTAATACATAATGTACACCTTATGCCCTTTTTCAATTGATTCAATTCCCACCATATATCCCATTATATCCCACCCATTCTAATGATGCAAAATATAAAAAATAGATCACCATTTTCGCCTCAATTAGACCTTTCTAATGGTATAGGTTTCATATCGGTGCATCTACTATTTCAAAAGTTATTCGAATATATACTCAATTCCATACAGGTGTCAAAGGGGTATGCGACCGCAAAAGGGGATCACATGACCACCCCGGGCCACCACTTACACCTTTGAATACCTTTATAGAATTGACTTTATATTCGAATAACTTTTGAAATAGGGCACGCACCGATATGAAACCTATATCATTAGAAAGGTTTAATTGAGGCGAAAATGGTGATCCATTTTTTATATTTTGCATCATTAGAATGGGTAGGATATAAAGGTATATATGGTGGGATGTATGGTGGGAGCTGTGTGTAATTTAATATGTACAAGAAATTCAATTGAAAAGTGTACCCGTACTCGGAGAGACTATCTGGTTTGCTGTATTTTTGTATAGGAATCCGTTAGTGGGACCGAGTGAGGGGTAGGAGATGTACTTTTTGTATTGGTAGTGCAAATAAGGGTCCGATAGCAAAAATAGGTAGTGCACATAGCAATGCTCTTTACTTTTATATAAATTTAAAAAACATAAATCGTTTAAAAGGTAATAACGAAAATTAAAAAAATTAAGGTATAATGTTTCGTAAAAAATACCTTAAATATACGTAATAATTTTAACATATAAAAAATTCTTTTTATATTATTTTTCATCGATAATAAAATACTTATTTATAAAAAAAAAAAAAATAAAAAAACCTTTATAAAATTATTATAATATTAAATAAAAATGTTATTATCGTTTTTAACGTTTCGAACGAAATATTTACGTTTAAAAGTTTTTATATTAAGCCGTATATTTAATTAAAAAAAAGTTTCGTATCGTTTAAAAAACTTAAAATCGAATTATTCGCGTTAACTTTTAACCTTAATAATTATTAAATTATTTCGAAGAAAAATTTTATATATATTAATAATTTTTCCCATATTATTAAATTATATATTATTAATAAAAAATAAAAAAATTTTATTTTTATTATTAAATTATAAACGAATGGAAAAATTATTATATAAAAAAAATTTTACGAAATATCGAATATAAAAAAATTTAACGTTTTATTCGAAAAAAATATTTTACGTTTAAAAATTTACGATATAATTATATATTAAAACGTTACGATTTTTAAATTATAAATAATCCGTAAAATTAAAGATAAAAATATTATTATATTTTATAAAAAATTTCGTTTAATAATTTAAAATTATAATAATTTCGATAAAAAATATATTATAACGTATACATTTATTATTTAAAAAATTAATTAATATATTATATTAATTTTAATGTTTATATTATATCGTAAAAAAATAAAAGTTATAATTTAAAATATTATAATAATTTATATTTAATTTAAAATATCGATATAAAAAATAATTTTTATATATTTATTAATTAAATTTAAAAATAAATATTTTAAAAAAATATTATTACGAATAATTAAATTTTTATATAATTTCGTAAAATTAAATATTTATTAATTTAAAATTTATTTACGTTATTATTAATAAAAATTATAAATAAAATTATTAATTTTTGACTTTTATTTATTTATAATAAATTCGAATCCGTTCGAATTTATTAACTTTTAAACGGATAATACTTTTAATATCGATACTACGAATTTTTTTATTATAAAAAATTAAACTTTTAATAAAATTAAAATTAAAACGCACCTTTAAAAAATTATAAACTTCGAAATCGAAAATTTTAATAATTTACGTATTACAATCTATAATAAAAACTTTAACGTAACGATTATTTAAAAAAATTAAATTAAAAAATTTAAATTATTAAACGTTAAAATCTTCGATATAATTAAAAATTTATAAAATAACGAATTTGAAATATATATATCGTTTTTATATATTAATTCGAAGTAATTTTCGATTATTTTACGGCGATTTAATATTTCGAATTTAAACTTAAAAAAATTAAAACTTTTAACGTTAAAATTAAATAATAAATAAATAATCGAATATATAAATTTCGATATATTAAATTAAACCTTTAAAATTTACACTTTTATATTTTTATCGATAAATTTTTCGTAAATAATAAAAATTTAAATTCGTAAATTAAATACATTATTATTTTAAATAATAAAAATCCCATCGATCGAAATAATAAAATACGAATTATTAATAATATTATTTATTAATTATCCATTAAATATAAACGAATTATTTATAACGTATTTATTAATAAAATTTATAAAATAATTTAAAATTTTAACGTCGATTACATTATCTATTATACGATTAATATTATCTTAAAACGTTTTTTATTTTTTAAAATTTTTTTCGTATTATACATCGACTTTTTATTATTATATTAATATTTAATATAAATAAAAAATATTAATAAAAAAAAGTTAATAATTAATTTTATAACGTTAAAATAATCTTATAAAAACCGAGAAATTAATAACATTCGTTAAATTTATAAATTATATAACTTTATAAACGCGATAATAAAAACGTCTTTTAATAAAACTATACGAAATTTAATAAAAAAAAATTAAATTAATTTAAAATTAAAAAAATAAATAAAACGAAAAATTTAATTAATAATTTATAATTAATTAATTACAAAAAAAAAATAAAATAAATAATAATTAATTAACTTATATATATACCATTTTATAATACGTACTTTAAAAAAAAAAATATTTATATACTTTCGTTTATATAAAAAAAACCTTTTTTACGATTTTTTTATTAAATATTTTTTCTTTTTTAAATAATTTATATAATAATAATTTTACCTTATCGCGATTATTTTTATTATTATTTTTTTACTTTATTTTCGTACGTACCTATCAATAATATATTACGTTAATAAAAACATTTATTATTATTATTATTATAATAATATTCGACATAAATATTATAAAAATAATTAAATAAAATAATATAATATTAAAAAAATTTTAATTTATTTTATAATTTATATAAATATATTTTAAAAATAAAACGATGTTAATAATTATTATATAAACGGTTATAAATAATTAAAAATTATATTCGATAATAAAAATATATATAAATTAATTTATTTTCGAAATTATTAATTAACGATTAAAATTATATTAATTTTAATTTTCGATATCGACGACTTCGATTATAATTACGATTATTAAAAGTAATAATTTATTTTAATTTAAATTAATAATAAATATTATTAATTAATTAAAATAATAAAAAAATGTAAAATTAATTTTATTTATTAATTTCGAATTATTTTTATTATCGATTTATTTATAAAAGTTTTTTTAATTTTTATTAAAATTTAAATAATATAATTAATCGAAATAACGTTATTAATTATTTTCGGCCGTTCGTTATTATTATCGATATAATAAATAATCGATTATATAAATTTTAAAAAAATTTTTTTTTTTTTTTTAAATTTTAATTAAAAAATTTTATTTAATTTTAATTAAAATTTTACTTAATGTTAATAAGGTTAATCGCCTTCGATTTAATTATTATAAAGGTAATAAATTAATTATTTTATTTAAAAATAACGATATTAATATATCGTTATTAGGGATAAATATTTCGTAATAAATTTATTTATTATTTATTTAATTTATTCGAAGATATTTTAAAAGTAGATATAATAAAGTTTTTAAATTTTATTAATTTAATTTAACGTAATAATATTAAAAAATATATAATATATTTAATCGAAATTTCGAAATATAAAAATTAAATATTTAAAATTATAAAATAAAATTAATATATAAATATTTTAAAGAAAATAAAATATAAAAAAGTTGTTATAAAAAATACGGATTATTATAAAAAACGTAAATTTTTATAAAAAATACGAGTTTATATAAAAGATATAAAATATTATAAAAAATATATTTATTTATATTTTAAAATATATTAACGAATAAATTTCGAATAAACTTTTATTAATATTAATTAAATTATTATTTTTAAAATATTTTAAAAGGAAAAATTATCGAATATAATTTATTTTTAAATTAAAAAAAAATAAAATTAAAAGGTTTATTAATTTAAACGATAATTATAATTAATAAATTTTAACATTATTTTTTAATTATTTAATAAATATTTAATTATTTATCGACTTATTTTATAAATATTTATATTTATATATTAATTTATTTAAAATAAATATTTAAATATTTATTAATTATATTCGATTTAATTATATATTTTAACGAAAAATTTTAAATTATTAATTATTTATTTATTTTAACATTTAACGTAACGTTAAATAAATACGAAAAAATAGAAATAAAAATAATCGAAAACGGGAAAATTACGGTTAAAAATATTATAGATTTAATATAAAAAAAAAATTAATAAAATTTTTAAACGTATTACGAGTTACGTTATAATATTTACGAAATAATAACTTCGTTTAAATTATACGGGTAATAATATAAATGAAAATAATATTATTTTTAAAAAATATTATTTTAATAAAAATTATCGTTTAAATAAAAAATTAATTTAATTAATTTATAAATTTTAAATAATATTAATAATATTATTTTATATAATAATTTTATAATGGTTTAATTATATTTTTAATTAATTATTCGTTTAAATATTATATAGTATAAATAATATTCGGTAAAAAAATATATATATTTAATAATATATAATAATTTAAACGTATATATAAACTTTTAAAAAAAATAAAAAAAAATAATAAAAAAAAAAAAGTAAAACGTTTATTTTATTTTAATGTAAAATAATTTATCGATAATTATTTTATTATAATTTTAATAATATAAATATTAATATTATTATATTTTTATATCGTTTATTATTATTAATTTTTTTTTAAATTTAAATAATTTTTTTTATATAATAATTAAATTAAAAAATTTATCGTATTTATTAAATTTAATTTATAATTAATATTTTTTTATCGGTTAACTTTACTCGTAAAAATATATTATTTAAATTTATTCGTTAATAAAATTTAATTTATTTTTATTTTTAAATAATTTAAATATTTATTTTTTTTTTAAAGATATTATTTTTACGTTATTTACCGTAGAAAATATAAAAAATAATAAAAAAATAATAAATAATATATTTATAAATTTAATTATTAATAATATAATAATAAATAATAGAAGATTAAATAAAAAAAATAACGTAATTAATTCGTTTTTTTTTAAATCGATAAATGGTTTTAATAAAATATATTATTTTTTAAATTTTTAAATTAAAATAATAATATTTAAATAATTTATTTTAAAAATGTATTTAATTAATTATATTAAATATATATTAAAATATTTATTTTAAAATTATTTACTTTTTATTAATTAATAATATTATTTCGATTTATATTAATATTAAAATTATTTTATTTTATTTATTTTTTTCGATAATATTAATAAAAAATCGAAATCTTTAAGCGATATTTTTCGATATCGAACGAAGAAATTATTAATATATTATCGAATAATAACGTTTTAAATATACTTTTTTTACTTATATTTAATTAAAATATATCGAAAAATTATTATTTTATAATAAACGAATAATTAAAATTACATCGATAAAAATAAAAATAAATATAACTTTTATTAATATAATATCGCGATTATTACGATTCGATGTAATTAATTTAATTTTATTAAATAATCGATATTAAAGTTATAATTAAATGTACCGTTAAAATTTATATATAAAATTATTATTTAATTTTTTTTTTTTTATAATATTAATAAAATTTAATTTTTAATTTTTAATATTATAAATTATATTAGCGATTTTTTATTTTATAAATCGATATTATTCGTTTAAAATATTTCGATATCGAAAATAAAACCGATAATTAAATCGTTTAATTTTATTAATAATATATTTTATTTTATTTTAAAAAAATAATTAATAATTATAATGTATATAGAAATAAACGTTAAATGTTTAAAATTTTTCGTATCGATATTATATTTAAAATAAAATCAACGTTTAACTTTTCGGTTAATTTCGAATAATTTTTTAAAAATAAATATAATATATAAAAAGTTTTAAACGTTATTAAGTTTATATAATTATATCGATTTTTTTTCCTTTTAACGAATAGTTAAATTATTAACGTTTAATCTTTAATATTTAACATATATAAATATTTTAATAAAGGATTTAATAATATATTAATATTAATTTTTTATAGCGATTTTTTTTAAATTATATTACGAAAAATTATCGCTTCGTTTCGAAAAATTACGAATTAAAAATATACGATAAAATTATTAAGTTTAATATTAATAAATAATATTATAATATACGGTTAATTTAAATTATCGAATCGTCGATTAATAAATTTTATATTTTTATATAATAAAAAAAAAATAATAAAAACGATAAAAAAAATAACGTATAATTTTTATATAATATTATAAATAAAACCTTTTTTAAATTTAATAAAAAAAATAATCGTAATCGAAAATATATTAATTTATAAATGGAAATAAATCGTCGAAATAAATATAAACGTATAATTAATAAATTATTTTATTAAATTATTAATTATATATTTATATTTAACGATTTATTTTTATTTATAAATATTTTTTATCGTTTTTTTTTATTTTTATTTAAAATTATTTTATATAATCGAAGTAAAATAAACGTTATTAATATATTATTATTTAATAATTAACTTTAAACGACGAAATTTACCGTTTTAATCGAATTTTTAAAAATTCGAATTTTTATTTTTTTATCCCTTTAATTAACGCGTTTATTTTATTATTCGACCCGTTAAAATGCGGATTATTTAACGGGATATTAAATGTTAAAAAAAAGTTTATATGCGATGTTAACGTTAAAATAAATAACGACGTTAATAACGAAAAAATAAAATATGTACGCGTATACGTATATTCGATAAAACGGTTAACGAAATAATTAACGTAATTATTAAATTTAAAAACGAATAACGAAAATGTTTTTTAATTAACGTCGAATTTAAACGAATAAAAACGAATAATCGTTTACGAAAATTTATTTAATTTTAATTATTAAATTTAAATTCGTTTAATTATTAATTTTTTAAATTAAATATAAAATATTTATTTATTATATAAAACGATTTTTTACGTTTTTTTTCGTTTAAACGAATATTTAATTTATTAAATTTAATGTTTATAAATTTAAATTTATATAATTTTTATTTATAACTTAATTAAGTTATTTTAACGACGAAACGGCGAAAATTAAACGTTTTTTATATTTTTAATAATTCGAAGATATTTTTTAAATTAATTTTTTTTATAAAAAAAATTAATAACGTTAAAAAAAATAAACGTTAAATATTATAGTTTTTTTTTTTATTATTAATATTATTTTCGGGGGTTTTTTTAATAATTTTATTTATTTAACGAAATATTTTTTTTTAAGTTTATAAATTAAGGTATTAATTAATTTCGAACGTTATAATAAAAGTAAATTTAAAATTATAATTAATAAGTAAATTATATAAACGATTATAATAAAATGTTAATTATTATTTTAATTTCGATATTTCGATCGATTAAAAAATATAAAAAAGTTTAATAAAAAAATAAATACGAAAGTTACGATTAAAGTTTTCCTATAAATATATATTATAAAATTTATATAATAAAAATTATTTATTATTATAATATTAATTAAATAATAATATTTTATATTATAATGTTATTATTTATTTAAATAAAAAAATAAACTACTTAAATTTATTTTTAATAATATAAATTTTATAATACGAAAAAATAAATATTTATTTAATTTATTAATAAAATATAAAAAATATTTTATTATTTATTATATTATATAAAGTAATTTATAATTTATATAAAAATATTCGAAATATAATATTAAAAGGTAAAATAATATAAAAATAATATTACGTATTATATAATAAACGATAATTTAATTTTATTAATATTATAAAAAAAAAAAAAATTAAAATACGTATCGAAAAATCGTAGTTTATATAAATACGTCGACGATAAAATCGTTCGACGTTTAAATATTAATTATTTAATAAAGTTAAATTATTATATTAAATCGTAATAAAAAATATATATTAAAAAAATTATTAAAGTATTATACGGTCGTTTTACGATATAAAATAATTTAAAATATAATGTAAAATAATTTCGTCGTTTTATTTTATTTATATAAAAGTATAATTATTTAATATTATTAAATAATAAATAATAAACTTTTAAACGGTTTTTTTATTTTATTTTTTATATATATATAAATTACGACTTTCGAATTACGATTTAAATTTTTTTTTTTTTTTATAATTTTAAAAATTCGCTCGTATTATTATTAATTAAAAACGAGGTAAAAAATAATTTTATCGTTTTTTAATAATAATATTTTTTATTATAAATATATGGTAAAATTAATTATTTTATTTAATTAAAACGTATAAGAAATTTTATTAAATATATTTTTATTTTAAATTTAATAAATTTAAATATTAAAATAATTAAATTATAATTTAATAAAAAAAATAAATTTTTTTATTATTTATAAACGGAATTTTATAATTATTATTTTCTTTTATTTAATATTTTTAAAATTTTTTTTTATTAAATATATTTATTTTTAAGGTATATTAATTAGATATTTTTATTTATTTAATTTAAAATAGTTAATAAACGAAGTATTTTATATAATTACGATAATTTACGAATTAAATCGATAATAAAAGTAAATATTTTAATTATTTTTATTAAGTTTTTAATAATAATCGAAGGTAATTAATTAATTCGTAAATTTATAAGTAAAATTATAAATTTTATAAATTAATAAATTTAAAAAAAAGGTAGTTTTTATTACGTCGTTTTCGTAAATTATATCGAAATAATCGATATAAAAAACGTTATAAATTCGAAAAAATATTTTTTTTTTATTTAAATATTATTTAAAAATTTAACGGGTTTAATATTAAATAAACGATTAAATAAAGTATATCGAAACGTTTATATAAAAATGTAAATATTTTAATAAAAATCGAATTTATAAAAATATCGATACGTATAATTTTAATTAAATTTTACTTTAATTTTAAGTAATTTATATTAAATATTATATTTAATAAATATTCGTTTATATATATAATTTACGAAGTAAACGGTATTAATACGATTTTAAAAACGAACGAAAATATTATTTTTCGTTATATAATAAATCGAATACGTTTTAAAGATTTAAATTTAATATTAAAGTTTATTTTTAAAAAAATAGATAAAAATTATTTCGTTATATATCGAAATAATATAATTTTTCGAATTAATTTTAATAATATATTTTCGAATTTTAAATTAAATATTATTTTTTATATTAATTAATATTATATTAACGATTACGTTTTTTATTATAAAATATTTAAAATAAAAACGTATAATTTTATTAAAACGAATATACGAGTAAATATTAACGAAATTATTATTATAAAAATTATTTTTATTAAAAATAATAACTTTAAAATATTATTAATAATAATACGTAATAAAATTATTATAATACGACGATTTATATATTTTAATTTTATAAAAGTTTTAAAAATATAATCGAAAAATTTCGAATAATAACGAAATTTATAAACCGTTTATATAATTATATCGATAATTTCGTATATTTTCGAAACTTTTTTTTCCCGTTAATACGTATAATTTTCGATGATAAATTTTCGAATTCGAATATATACGCGTTTACATTTATTTTACGACACGTTAAAAATGTTAAATTATATATATTTTTAAAGTATTATATATCGAAATATTTCGTTAAATAATTTTTTTATTATATAAAATCGCGTATTACGTCGATTTAAAAAAATAATTAACGATTTAAAATGTATTATTATATTATTTTAAAGTAATTCGAAACGATTTAATTTTATATATACCGTCGTTTTTAAATATTAAACGAACGACGATATATATAATCGATTTTTCGATATAGATATTTTAAATTATTATTATTTATATATATTAATAAAATTATTAAATTTAAAAATTATCGATATAATACGTTATAATATATTAATAAAACGGTTAAATAATTAATTACGTAATATTATAAAATCGATTAAATATATTTATATTAAAAATATAATATTTTTTTTTTCGATAAAAAGTTTATTTCGACGGTAGTTTTAAAATATTCGATTTAATCGTTTTTAAACGAAGTATTTTTTTTCGAAAATAAATAAAAAAAAAAAATAATATAATTCGAAAACCCGCGGTTTTATAAAAACGTAATTAACGGCGAAATCGTTTTTTCGCATTTCGTTATTAATTTAATAGGGTTAAATTAACGCGTAACATTATAATAAAAATAAAATTTTTTTTATTTAAATATATATAAAATCGATTAAATTTTTTTTATAAAAAATTAAATAAATTAAAAAAACGATAAATTAAATTTTATTATTTTTTTTTTATTTATTTATATATTTATTTATTAAATTTACATTTCGTAACTTTTTATATTATAAAATATATATAATATACATATAAAAAATAAAGAAATATTAATTATAAATAACTTTTATATAATTATTATTTATAATATTATCTCGTAATATTTTTAATATAAATATATTATTTTATTTAAATTTATAAGTTAAAAATTTAAAAGTTAAAAATAAAAAATAATATATTAAACCGTAGTTTTAAAAATTTTATAAATATTAAAATAAAGCGGCGAAATTATTTCGTATTACGTTATCGGTTATTTTTATAATATTACCGTTAAACGATCGCGTAATATAATAATATTTAAAAATAAACTTTAATAATTTATTTTTTAATATTTATATATTTACTTATTAAAAATAAATAAAAGCGATTATTTTTATAAAAATAATAATTAAAAATCCCACGTATTTATTACGAATTATATATAATAATAACTTAATTATTTAACTTTTATTAATACGTTAAATTTACGATATATTATTTATTAAATCTATAATATTTTATTAATTAAATTATAATTTTTATTTATTTATTAAAATTATAAAAATTTATTTATTAAATTATAATATTTTATTTATTAAATTTTAATACGTTATTTATTAAATTTATAATATTTTATTAATTAAATTATAATTTTTATTTATTAAAATTATAAAAACCCGTTTATTAAATTATAATATTTTATTTATTAAATTTTAATATATTATTTATTAAATTTATAAAAAGTTATTTATAAAATTTACATATAATATAATATTTATTAAATTTATAAAAAATTATTTATTAAATTAATAAAATGTTATTTATTAAATTTATAATATAATATTTATCGAACTTATAAAAAGTTATTTATTAAATCTATAATATATTATTTTTTTAATTTATAAAATGTTATTTATTAAATTTATAAAAAATTATTCGTTAAATTTATAATATATTATCCGTTAAATTTATAATATATTATTTATTAAATTTATAATACGTTATTTATTAAATTTATAATATATTATTTATTAAATTTATAATACGTTATTTATTAATTTTACGATACGTTATCTATTAATTTTACGATACGTTATTTATTAATTTTACGATATATTATTTATTAATTCTACGATATATTATTCACCGAATTTTAATTTTTTTTAATAATATTTAAAATTATTATCGAAAAAAATTTATAAAATTCGACGTATAAAATCGTTATAATATTATACGATAATTTAATTTTATTAAAAAATTAATAACGAAATTCGAAATATAATTTCGTTTCGATTTTTCGAATCGCGTTTTAATTTTTTTTTTTTTATATTATTAACGTAACGATATTTTAATTTTTAAAATCCGATTCGTGTTAAATTTATAATTTAAATTAATTTAAAAATAATTATATATAAAATCGATATAATAACGATTATAAATAAAAAATCGATATAATAATAATCGTCGATAAAAAATCGAAAAATAAATTTTTATTATATAAAACGTTTAATATATACGATATTTTTATTTTCGACTTTTATATTTTTATATATAATTTTATATAAAATAATATTTATACGTTATTTATTATAAATTAAAAATTAATTCGTATTATTTATTACGCGTAAAATTAATATTTTCGAAATTTATAACCGTATTTAATCGTAATTAAATTTTTACTATAAATTATTATTTTAAAATTAAAGTAAAA
Source organism: Pyrenopolyporus hunteri (assembly GCA_902806595.1). Lineage (NCBI taxonomy): Eukaryota > Fungi > Ascomycota > Sordariomycetes > Xylariales > Hypoxylaceae > Pyrenopolyporus > Pyrenopolyporus hunteri. The sequence goes on along the minus strand of CADCXC010000011.1, from coordinate 30,904 downwards.
ATAAATATTATTAATTAATTATATCGAAGGGAAATTTAATCGAATATTAATTTTTTAATAATATAATTACGAAGTATTTATATTATTTGTAATAAAATACGTTAAGGCTCGTTTTTTACGTAATAAAATTTTTTTTAAAACATTTTATTTTTTTAACTATATTTTACTTTTAATTATTTAAATATCGTTTTTTTTTTATTATTTATTTTTTATTTTATTTTTAATTTTTAATTTTTATTTTAATTAATATAAATTTTATCGCGTAATTAAATTTTTAGTTTAATTATTATTATTATTATTAAATATATAATTAAAATTATTTATAAATTATTTAAAATAACGAACGTTTTAATTTTTAATTAAAAGTAAAAAATATTTAACGTTTTATAATAAATTTAAAATAAAATAATTTTTTTATTTTAAAATTTACGTTAATACATTCGAAATTAACATTATTAATATTAATATACGGTTAAATAATATTAAAATTTATTTTATTAATTTAAAAAATCGTATAAATAAATTTAAGATTTAATTTAATAATTTTAAAATTCGATTCGATAAATTTAAAGTTCGATTCGATACGTTCGAAATTCGATTTAATAAGTTAACCCACCGTTACTCGCATCACCTTAGTAGGGACCACGCGTTTCCCATATAAAATCGCTAATTTCGCATATTCGTAATTAATTAAGAAAAATAGATATAAATAAACGATTTTCAAATTAATAATTTATAATATATCGAAATAACGTATAAAAATTTTCATAAAATTATAAAATTATTTATAGGGTAAAAAATAAAGAAATAATTGCGTTAACATTTTTCCATATAAAATACTAGTAAAACTGTTAACGTTTATAATTCTACGAATATTACGTAATAATTTTTAATTTTAATTTTATATTTATATATAAAAAAACATATATATAAATAGGTTAAAATAATATAAATATTATTTTTTTTAAATTAAATATAAAATAAAATATAAAAATATTTCTTAAAAAAATTAAAATTTAATATAAAAAAATAAAAAAATTAAAGATATTTTTATAATTAATTTAAATAAAATATTATTATTTATTTTTTAAACGTTATATATATTTATATTTTAATATATAAATATAAAATTAAAATTAAAAATTATTACGTAATATTCGTAGAATTATAAACGTTAACAGTTTTATTAGTATTTTATATGGAAAAATGTTAACGCAATTATTTCTTTATTTTTTACCCTATAAATAATTTTATAATTTTATGAAAATTTTTATACGTTATTTCGATATATTATAGATTATTAATTTGAAAATCGTTTATTTATATCTATTTTTCCTAATTAATTACGAATATGCGAAATTGGCGATTTTGTATGGGAAACGCGTGGTCCTTACTAGGGTGGTGCGAGTAACGGTAAGTTGACTTATATTCGAAATTTAATTTAATAAATTCGAAATTCGGTTTAACGAATTCGAAATTCGAGTCGATATTCGATTCGATTTTTTAAAAATTCGTTTAAAAGTTTCGTAAATTATTTTTTTTTATTTCTCCTTATTTTCTTTTATTTTTCCTTATTTTTTTTTATTTTTCTTTACTTTTTTTTTATTTTTTTTTATTTTTCCTTATTTTTCCCTATTTTGTTTTATCTTTCCTTACTTTTTTTTATTTTTTTTTTATTTTTTCTTATTTTTTTTTACTTTTTTTTATTTTTTTTTATTTTTTTTTACCTTTTTCTATTTTACTTTATTTTTTTTATTTTTATATTATATTAAATTTTTTAAAAGTTTTAATATTAATTTAATTTAATAGTAACGACGTTAATTTTTTAATAAGGTTTTTTAATAATTATATAATTATTAGAGATAATAAATTCGAATTATTTCGATTTATTCGAATTAATTAAATTATCGTCGATTTTAAAAATAAATTTTTAAACGATATTAAAAGAATAATTAATAAAGAAATTATTAATTAAATTTAAATATATAATATATTTATTTTTTTTTTTAAATTTCGATTATAACGACGTATTAAAAATTTTAAATTTAAATATTTTTAAAATTACGACGATACGGTAAAAACGGATTTTACGTATAATAAAAGTAGTTAATATACGTTTATAAAAATAATAATTATTTACGAAAAATACGATTATATTTATAAATAAAAAACGTAATATTTATAAAATTAATAAAAATAAATATAAATAAAATAAAATTATAATAAAGTTTATTTAAATTATTTTTAAAAAATAAATTACGTTTAATCGGCGAATTAATATATTAAATTAATATTATTAACTTAAATTTAAATTAAAGTTTTATTTTAATGTTTAAATTTTAAATATTTATAAATATTATAAATCGTAAAATTTAATATAAATATAAATATAGCGTTATATTATTATACATTTATTTAATTTTATTAAATTATCGATAACGATATACGAAACGGTTTCGTTATTTATTTTTTTTATATAAAGTCGTAATTAAAAAAAATTATATTTTAGTTTTTTTTTTTTTTTAATAATATCGATATAATTTATTTTTAGTTTTTAAATTTTTACCCGTATTAAATAAAGCGGCGAAATTATTTTTAAATTTATTATCGATTAATTAATTTTATAAAATAAACGTATAATATTATAATATTTATTTTATTAATAAATATATATAGTTTATAATTTTATAGTTTAATTTTTTATTACGTAAAATAATAAAGTTAATTAATAAAGTTATATTTATCGTTATTATCGTTATAATAAATATTAAGGTATAATGTTAATATTAATATATATCGAATAATTTTAAAATTTTATATAAATTTAAATATATACGTATTAATTATTAAAAGAAATTTTAATATATTTAAAATCGATTATTTTATATATTATTATTAAATTTTTAATTTTATTATATAATAATAATAATTATAATTTATTATTATTTTATATAATTAAATTATAATTAAAATCGCGGTTTTATTTATTTTTTAAATGTTAATTTTTTATAATATTTAATTTCGTGCGATTTTAACCGTTAATAAATATTATATTTATAAGTTTTAAAACGGTTTTTATTAAATAAATCGATCGGTTTAATTAACGTATTATTAATTTTTCGTTTTTTAATAATTATATTATATTACGAAAAATAATCGATTATAAGTAATTTACGAAAAAATTTTATAATAGTTTTATAATAATCGTTATTAACGGTGTTAAAATAATTATTATCGACGATTTTAAAATAATCGTTAATAATTGATTTAAAATCGTCGATAATAAGTTTAAAACGGTTATTATTAATCGATTTAAAAGTAATTTCGATATATAAAAAAGTTATTTTCGATTATTTTAAATCGATTTAACGTTTTAACATTTCGTATAAACGTATTATATCGTTTATTAAACGGGGTAATTTTCGTAATCGATATAATTAAATTTTATTTTTTAATCGACGTTAATTTAATATAACTTTAATTATTATAAAAAGTAATTAATTTCTTAATATTAATTATCGTCGATTAAATATTATTAAATTATAACGAATTATTTATAATAATTTTAAATTAATTTTTCGTTCGTATTATTAATTTTTTTTAATCGTATTTTTTTTTTATTAATTTAAATTTTTATTTGTTTATTTTTTAACGAAATGGTTATTTAATAAAAAAAATAATTCGTTAAAAATAAATTTTTTTTTTTTTATAAAGTTAATAAAATTAAATATTCGATAAATTATTATAAAAGTAATAAACGAAATATTTTTCGATATTAACGTTAATAATAATTTTAATATTAAAAAAAAAAAATAAAATAATACGGTTATATTTATTGTTATATTTTATTATCGAAACGAAGTTATATCGTAAAATATTTTTTTATTTTATAGTAAAAAAATAAAGTTATTCGATAAAAATTAATTTTTAATTTTTATAAGAAAAATTAATAACGTTTTTAACGAATTAACGGTATAATATTTAAATTAAAGTAGTTTTTTCGATTATTTTAATTATTTTATTATAATTTATATTAATCGTAATAAAAAAATATAGTTATAAAATATATAAATAAGTGATTTTTTTTTAAACGAATCGTTATTTCGGTCGTTATTTCGAAAAATAAAGTTATTAAATATACGAATAAAAGATTTTTTTTTAAATAAGTTAATGTTTTAATCGTTATTTTATAAAATAAAGTTATATAACGTACGAAAAAACGGTTTTTTTCGAAATAAATTATCGTTTTAATTATTATTTCGAAAAATAAAGTTATAAAATATATAAACGAAAGGTTTTTTTCGAAACGAATTATTATTTTAATTTTTATTATAAAAAGTTATTTTTTTCGTTAATCGAAAAAAGTTAAAAGGTTTTTTATATAAATTTATTAAAAGTTTTTACGAAAAAAAATTAATTTATTTATAATATATAAATACGAAAATTTAATATATATTAAAGTATTAATGGTTTTTTTTTATTTATTTTTAAAGTATGTCGTTTTTCGTAAATATATATTTTATAATTAATTATTTATAATTTTTTAATTAAAATATTCGAAGGGGTTAAATATATTTTATTAACGTTAATTTAAAAATACGATCGTAAAACGATATAAAAATTATATTTCGATAAATAATTTATTAATTATTTTAAAATCGATTATAAAGTTATTATAATTATATTTTTAATGTAAAATTTAATTTTATATCGAATATTCGAATTTAAGTGTATTTTAAATTAAAAATATTAAATTATGTTTAAATTTAAAGTTACGAAAAACGAAGTTAAATTTTAATCGTAAATATTTATAACGTTTTTTTTTTAAATTTAATTTAAGTATTTTTTTTTTAAATTTTCGTTATTAATATAATATTAATAGGAAATTTATTCGATGTTTAATTATATAATATTAAGGTTTAGTTTATATTTTAAAAAATTTATACGATTTTTTTCGATATTTAATTATTTAATATTTTTATATTTTATTTTTACGTTTATATATTTATTATTAATGTTGTTTAAAATATCGTTTCGTATTATATTTGTTTTTTTTTTTTTTTTTTTTATTAATTCGAACGGGGTAGGATTAAAAAAAAACGGTTTCGATTCGTAATCGATATATTTATCGTGAATAAAATAAATAAAAAAAATAAATATAAATGAATTTTATAATATAACGAAGTTACGGTAAATAACGAGTAGGTTAATAGGGATTATATTTAATAAATTTATACTTTTTATAGATTATTTTATACGTATATATTTTTTTTTTTTACGTCGATATACGATATTAATAACGGTGAAATAATAAAGTAAACGGTAATAAAAGTAACGATTACGTTAATTATTATTAAATAAAAAGTAGAGATTTTTATACGAAATAACGATTATTTAAATATATATTTTCGATAAAATATAGGTGGAATTTTTCGAATATTATAAATAAATTATTATAAAAATAATAAATAAATATTATTATTATATTTATTAAATTAATTAAAAAAAATAAGTTAAAAAATAAAATAAATGTAGATTAAATTATATTTAAAAAAAAAAAAGTAAAAATATATTTAAATATATTAAAAGTAAATTAATATTTATTTCGTAAAAATATTAATTATTAAAGTTTTTACTTTTTAAATATTCGTATTAATATAATATATTTATTATAAAATAAAATCGGTAAAAAATTTCGTATTATTTAAAATGGTTTAATTTAAATAAATTAATTTTATTATATATTATTTATATATATATAAATTTTAATTTTCGATGTTCTTTTAGGGTTTAACGTTAAAAATCTTTTATTATTTAAAACGATTTATAAAGTATTTAAATATAATATTCGAAAATATAAATCGTTTATTATAATTAATTAAAGTTTTAAAAGAAATTACGATAAATTTATTATATATATTTTTATCGATTAATATTTTATAATTATTTAATGCGTTTTTATTTAATGAAATTTTATTATAAGTTTATAATAATTCGTTTATTTCGAAAAAGTCGTATTATTATATAACGTAACGTATTAAAATTAAAATTAATTAATTATTAATAAATTAATATAGGTTATTATTAATAAATAAACTTAATTAAATATTAATTCGATTAACGTAATTTATTTAATTATAATCGATATATAAAATTAAAAATTATTTTACGAAACGTAAATTTAATATAATGTTATTAATTTATTATAATATATTTACTTATATATATTCGAAAAATATAAAAATAATTTTTCGTTATAAAATTAATATTTTATTTTTTTATTATACGAAAAAACTTTATTTCGTTTATCGTTATTAGGGATTTTTTTTAACGTTTTATTTAACGTTTTAATTAACGTTTTTTCGATAATTATTTAATAACGTTTTTTCGAATTATAAACGTTTATTCGTTTATTTATAATAATATAAATTTTCGATTATAATCGAAAAAATAATTAAAAGTTATAATTTTTAATAAATATTCGAAATAATTTATTAAAACGTTTTATTTTTAATCGACGATTTTTATTAATTAAAATATTATAAAACGAGTTTTTTTTATTAACGAACGACCGGTAAAAATATTTTATATATATTTTATTATTTTTTAAATATATAATAAATGTATCGTATATAATTATAAGAAAGTTACGTATAAAGGTAATAAAATAATAAAAGGTAGTAATTATTTTTTTTAAGTTTCGAAAAAAAAAATAAAACCGATTAATTTAATCGAATTATTCGATTTATAAATTAATACTTTAAAAAAAATAAATTAAAATATTAATATTAAATAAAAACTTCGTAAAAAATTATTTAACGTAATTTAAAAATTAATCGAAACGATTTAAATAAATTTCGAAGTTATTTTCGTTAATTTATTATAATAAATATTTCGTATATTTTATAAACGTATTCGTTTTTTTTTATAATTAACGAATTTTATTAATAAAATGTTAAGGTTATAATATTAAAATTATCGAATTACGAATTAATTTAATTATAATTAATCGTACGTATTTAACCGTTTTTTTTTAAATTTATTTAAAATTACTTTTTTTTTAAAATTTATATCGACGGTATCGAATGCGAAAAACTTCGATAAAAAAAATAATAAAGAGTAAATAATAACGTAATTAAACGGTCGTTATTTATAACTATAAATAAATAAATACGATTTAAAAATGAAAAATAATTAAATTTTAAAAAAGTTAAAATAATAAATAAATTAAATGTATATTTTATATATATAAAAAAAAATTATAAAAAATCGATTTTTAATTTATAAATTAATTAAAAATAATTTTAATAAATTTAATTATTATATTACGAAATTTAATAAATTTAAAGTTTTATAAAAAATTAATTAATTAATAATATTTAAAAAATAAAATTTTTTAATACGATATTATTCGATAATTACGAAATAAATATAACGTCGAAACGAATTTACGATTTTTATAACGTTATTTAAAAATATAAAGTTTTTATAAAAATAAATATAATATCGATATTATTTAAAACGGAATTTATTAATTTTTTTAAATTAAATTATTTTATAATTTAATTATTGAATATTTAAAAATAAAACGATTTAAAGTTAAATTAATTTATCGAATTTTAAAACGTAAGTTAAAAAAATAAAAAATAACTCGACATAAATTAATTTTTTATATTTTCGAATTTATAAATTTTATACGATATTTATTTTACTTTACGAAACTTTAAAATATCGAAATTTTAGATTAATTATAATATTTATAAAAAATAAAATTAACGTAAGTTTTTTTTATTCGAATTTAAATAAAAAATAATATAAAAAAACGAATAAATAATCCGAACGAACGATACGATATAACGATTTAATTAAAAAAATTTTTAGCGAATATATGTAAATTTTAAATATTTTTAAATATATAGGACGAAATTTATTATAAAAATATATTAAAAAAATTTTATAAATTTTTATATTATAAAAAATAATATAAAACGTATATCGTTTATATTATTTTTAAATTATACGATAACGTATCGAATTTAAATTATAAAATACGATAAAAAAAACGTAATTTAAAATTTCGAGATTTAATTATATATAATATATAAACGGTTATTATAAATTATATTTTATTAAGTTCGAAATTTACGTAATTATCGATATATACTTTTAAAAAATTTTATAATATAACGTTAATAAATTAAATTATTTTTTTATAAACGTATTATATTAATTTTTTTAAACGGTTATTAAATTAAAATTTCGGTTATAATTTATTAAAACGAATTATAAAATAAAAACATTTTTTTTAATTTAAATATAATATTAATTTACGATATATATAAAGTTATCGATTATTATCGTAAATTTTAATAGTATAAAAATTTAATAAACGTAAAAAAATCGTTTTTTAAATTCGTATAAATACGATATTAATAAAATTAATAATAAAATCGAATAATAATAATTATAATTATTTTTAATTATTATTATACGTTGAATTATAAATATTTATTATCGAAAAATTATTAAATATTAATTAATAATATTAAAGTTTTTTTTAAAGGTTAAAAAATTTAAACAATTTTAATAAAAATAAAGTTTTCGATTAAATAATAATATATTTCTTTTATAAAAATATAATACGATAAAAAATCGTCGATTTTATTATAAAATAAAATTAACATCGAATTAAATTTTAACTACAATATAAAAATATTATAATTAATTATATTAATTCGATATAATTAAATATATTTAATTTTTCGAATTTTATAATAAAAAATTATAAATAAAATTTAATATATAATTTCGAATTATAACGGTTAATTTATACGTTAAAAAAATCGTTAATTTATTATAATTTCGATAATTTTTTTACATTAAAAATATAAACTATTTATAATAAATAATTAACGAAATACCCGTTAAAAATATAAAATTTTATGCGATTATACGAAAAAAAATATATTTTACTTAAAAATTATTTAAAAAATTATTAAAATATAAGTAAAAAATCGAAATTAATATTTAATAAAATATTTTATAATAATATAAAATAATATTATAATTATATATAAAAAATTAAGGAAAAAATAAAAACTATTAAACGAAATATCGCGTTTTAAAAGGACTCGTATACGAATTAATTCGATATAAATATTTATATTATTTAATATTTTTTTATTTTTTTAATTAAATATTTATTTATTATTAAATTTAAATTTAAATAATGTTTTTTTATATTCGTTATAAATATTTTTTCGTTATTTATAATATTTAAAATTTAATAATTTTAAATACGAATTATATAATTTTTATAATAAAATAATTTATAATTATTAATTTAAAAAATCATTTTTTTATTAAAAAAATATTAAAATATAATAATCGAAAACATTATATTTAAGTTAATATATATAACTTATAATTATATAACTTCGTATTAAAAAATTTATTATAACGATAATAATAATAAATATATTTTTATTAAATATCTCGTTATTTTACGTAATAAAAACTTAAAATACATATTTTAAAAATATATATAAATAATAATTAATACGAAATTAATTATTTTATAACTTTTATAAATAAAATAAATTAATTAATATACTTTTCGTAACTTTTTTATCGTACGATCGTATAATATTTTTTTTCGATTTATTTACTAATAACTTTTTATCGCTTAATATAATTATAAACCTATAATATTATATTATAATAATAAATTATTATTATAACATTTAAATAAATATATAATTTTAATTTCGAATCGTTAAATATTATATAAAAGTAAATATAATAAATAAATTTATAATTATTTTTTTATAAAATTATTTTTTTAAAAAAATATTAAAATATAATAATCGAAAATATTATATTTAAAATAATATATATAATTATAAACTTATAATATTATATATAGTAATAAATTATTATTATTATAATAATATAACTTCGTATTAACGTATTTATTATAACGATAATAACGATAAATATATTTTTATTATATATTTTATTATTTTATATAATAAATAATTAAAATATAAATTTTAAATAAAAATATATTTACGATTAATATAAAATTAATTTAATCGTATTTTTTATATTTATAAAACTTAATTAATTTATTTTTTTTATTATTTTTCGTTATATAATTATATAATATTTATTTAATTATTAATTAATAATTTTTTATTAATTTAATAATTATAATATTAAATTTAAAAGTTAATTTAAATATTATATTATTTTTTTAATTAAGAGATTTTAATACGACGCGTAATATTAAAAATTAAAAATTAAATTTTATTAATATTATAAAAAAAAAAAAATTAAATTACGGTTCGAAAAATCGTAATTTTATATTTAAATTTCGACGATATATTCGATCGAAACTTCGATGTCGGTTATTTAATAAAGTTAAACTTACCGCATCGAACCGTAATAAATTTTTAATACGAATTTTATAAATATTAACTATTTTATACGTTAAATATTAATATATAAATTATTAAAAAATATAATAAATAAACATTAATTATATATATTAAATAATTTATTTTATTAAATATATAAAAAAAATATATTAAATTTAATAATTAAAAAATTACTTTTAAATATAATTTATAATAATTTATTAAATAAATAAAAAATTATCGATATATAATCGTAAAAATATTATATAATCGTACGATAAAAAAATTACGAAAAAATATATTAATTAATTTATATTTATATAAAAGTTTTAAAATAATTAACTTCGTATTAATCGATATTTATATATATTTTAAAAATATATATTTTAAATTTTCGTTATATAAAATAACGAAGTATTTAATAAAAATATATTTATCGTTATTATTATTACGATAAATTTTTAATACGAAATTATATAATTATATAATTTTAATAATAATATATATATAATTAAAACTTTTTATTATAATAATAAATTATTATTATATATATAATATTATAAACTTATAATTATATATATTATTTTAAATATAATACTTTCGATTATTATATTTTAATATTTTTTTAAAAAAATAATTACGTAAAAAAATAATTATAAATTTATTTATTATATTTTTTTTATTATATTTAATAAATTAAATTATTTAATAAATTAAATTATTTAATAAATATATAATTAATATTTATTTATTATATTTTTTAATAAAATATTTTAATTATATATATTATTTATTATTATATTTATTTAAAAGTAGATTTTTAATTATTAAATTTAATATAAATTTATAACGTTTTTTTATTTAATTATTTATTATATTTTTTAAATATATTAATTAAATAATTATTTTATATATTATAATTAATAATATTAAATTTTAATATAATACGTAATATTAAAAATTAAAATATAATTTCGTTAATATTATAAAAAAAAAAAAAAAAAAATTAAAACGCCGTTAAAAAACTTACGGTTTTATATATATATTTAAACGATAAAATCGATAATTTAATAAAATTAAATTATTACATCGAATAATAATAAATTTATTAATTATAATTTTTATTATAATAAATAATAATTATTATATATTATAAACTTATAATTATTATTATAATTTAATATAATAATTTAATTTTATTAAATAATTATAATTTCGACGTCGATAAATTTATATAAAAATACGATTTAAAAAATTATATTTTAATCTTTTTTTTTTTATTATTTATAATATTAATATAATTTAATTTTAATTAATAAAGTTATTTCGTATCGATTATAAAAAAATAAATAATATCTTATAATTTCTAAAATATTACGTAACTACAGTTAAAAAGTAGGTTTAACATCTGGAAATTCTTTAAATTAATGGTTTGGCGGAAAAATTGCTTATGGTCCAGCGTGGCGGTCTGCTTAATATTACGCGGATATGGCCGAGTTATCGTCTTACAACATGTTACTTCGATCTATACCCCAAACAGTCGACATCACAGGTTGTGGCTTTTTTCGTGATGGCCTCGGTTCGATCCAATATCGGAGCATCGGACTATTCCAGTGGTTGGACGACGATGGAACAGAATAAGGGTGTTCGGAGTTGACATCACGTACCCCTTCTTATCGGCTACAATAATAACAAGTGAAAATATGATATCTATGATGCTTAGCAAGTCTATAACGCTCCTTTACTGTAGCTGAACTGCGGGATACGTCGATCCGATCTCTCCCCACTTGAGATTGCTGAAAGTTACCTCTGGATGTGGCTCGATCTTTCGGATGTTTGAAGGGTTTCCCTCTGTGGCGTTGCAGGGGCCGGCTCCATCCTTGGCACCATCCAGCCAGGACATGTTGCCTCCCTCGTCCCACCAGATGCTAAGGGCCAATACCATTCCTCGAGTTAGGGCATCACCCATTGCTTCGTGGGCACCTAGGTCAGTGAACCTAGCGGCGCCCGTCGCCGCGCAGAACTCGTCGTTCGTGAAAGCAACCTCCGGCACGCCCTCCTTCTTCACGACTTCAGCCTTAATTACCTTGTCGTTTTGCACATAGATTCGGTGGATCTCCTTTAACTTTCCGTTTTCGTCGGCCGGGAACTGAGTAACGACCGTGAATGGCTTGGTCGTGTCCACCGTAAAGTTGGAACCCCTCCCGTAGTAGTTCTGTTGGTTAAGACGGTATGGGTTCCAACCGCAGCCATTCTTATCACAGACACCATCAAATTGGCACTCATCTCCCGTGCAGAGGTACGGCCCTGTCTGGTTGCAAGGATGCGGTGCGATTTGGTTGGCGCGGGAGTTGGCTTCCCAGATATCCATCTCGTTGCAGCACGCGCCTTTCTCATCAACGTTGCCCTAATGCAAGAGTCAGACAAGACTAACATTAACTATAGAAACGGGATTAATATTGTAGCCACTTACCTCGCCGTTGATGAAAGGAGTAACGTAGCACTGAGCATCGCAGTATCCAGTTCCCCAGGCAGCTCCGCCGGGGTTTAATTCACTCTTACCTCCATCCGCCAACATTTCAGATAGGTAAAGAGCGCTGTTCATGCCACAGGGGAGATGGCTCGCTTCGACGTCAAAGGCGATCTCTGCACCGGTAAGTTTCAATAACTCATATTTCTCTTCCGATTCGTCCAAGAGGTAGATACGGGGAGAGACGACGTTTTCGCCAACGATTAGTTGCATGTTCAACGAGGCTCCATCGGTCTTCACGCCGATGCTGCTGTAGTCCGGTTGGCCCTCCACTGTAGACGTCCACGTTAATTATCCGAACTCATCAACGATAACATAATATAGGACTGAAGGATCCGAGAAAGACAACAGCCAAGTAAAAAAAGAAGCGCGTTATTACTTACTCACGCAATTTTTGGCGCAGTCCTCTTTGGTAGGGCAAGCCGTGGGGTCTGGCCCGCTGCCCCAGCTACCACAACCAGCAGCATTGTTATTGACCTGGTGAACCCAATGTGCGGAGGAGTCGAGGACGAGGTAATTAGTCGCCTCCTTGCAGCCGTCGACCACGGTGCACCTGTAAGTTTTCAACTGGGGATGGACATCAGGAGTAGCACCGGGCTTCTGGGCGGTGGTAAGACCCAGAACTGCAAGGCCGAGGGCAAGCTTATTAGTGGCCATGGCGTTTGACGTCTTCCAGATTTCTCAGTCGAGTGGTTTCGAAGCAAAGACCGCGGATGTCACAAGCACGCAACCCCCTCCCGAGAGCAACTCATATCCCGATATATATAATCCCTCCTAGATTCAACATCGTGGGCGAATAGAGGGAATTCGCGTACCCCAATTCCCCATATCAAGTCTCCTCCGCATGCCAAGTTATTTAATACCTATTCCGACACGTGGAACATGAAGTACCGGCTTATATCTGGCGATCTGGGGAAGATGGCCCGGGATCCCGGCGGAATGATTTGGTGTAGTGTCAATATCGAGCCTAGTCCCCGGCGGGAAAAAAGGCTGAATTGGTACGAGTTATAATTCCAACACCACCTTACGCGTCTAAGAATGGCGTTGCCATGGTTGATTACGGGTGCTACCGAGTTCCATATTGATTGCCAATTAAGCTGATGGTCGCTGTTCCTGCATTGAGATGGGCCCCTAATAACTGCGCGCCATGGCCAACCACTGAACGAAGAGATTGGCCGGGAGATAGCGGTAGCTCGGTAATCATGCCGAGAATGCGCGGAACCTTGATGCTCCTATAATACTCGTCGGATTATAATTAGAAGAGCTGAGGTGGTAAGCCTTCTAAGATCTAAAGGGGCGGATAACCCGTAGGGTCAATAAGCCCTGTTTCACTGCTATTATACGGTGAACTTTATGATTTGGGCTGCGTGTTCAGGAATTCCATATACGACCCGTTGGGGATTCGGCTGTGCAACAATTAGTATAATGCTCGCATCGCAAACACGGAGCTTGGTACGACCATATACCTTCAATTCCGAGTCGACAACGCCCCCGAGTTCCAGCGGCATCATAGCGCAAGTTCCCATCCAATGGTGGGCTCCTTTAGCCCTCTCGCACAGATATTCCTCGACATTTAGGTGATCGGAGAAGCTGCCGGATGCGGGCATATCTGGGCTGCATTTCCCTTCGGGCTTGAGGTGACTAGAGAGAAGTCCTGTCATTGCGATAGTTTCCATAAGTTGAACATACCGGGCAAGGATTTCTATATCCAGTGGATGATAGAAATGATTGGGATTTAGAGACCCTCGACGAAGAAATAGGCGTGGATGGCGAAGTGATATGTACTGACCTACGGGAGAGAGGCTAAGCAAGCACCGGGATGACGTCGAAGTATTTATCAGTCCCCGGAGTGGAGGAACAGGCGAACCGTCTTCGCCAAAGCAGACAAATCCCGGACAAGACATATAGAAGGCAGATGACTCTGTACGCGAGATCAGGATGGGCCTTACGAATGACTCCTGAGCCCCGACGAAAGAAAGATGGGAGCCTTCTTTGCATTAGGGTATCGGGTCGTCTCCTATCTCTCTAAGCTCGACCGTATTCGGTAGTGGTAGCTCCGGTAAGATATTTATGCTGCCCCTCGATGCTGGACCAATCCCTTCTGGGTAGGTTTTTCGCGCGGTAGTAGTAGCATCAGGATCCTTGCGCAAAAGTTGGTCGATCGTCTGAAATCTCTCCGGGCTCGAACTATCTTCGTTTTCCCATCTCTGACACTCCGGTATTGAACAGAGGATGCGGCGGTGATGCCTTCTGACAGAGAATTCTACCTTTTCAGCTTGTACCCCAGCCCAGACGACCAAGTTGTTCCCAGATTGTACGATACCGTTAAGAAATGCATTAGCTGAGTAGCTCCTCCTCTTATCAAGACTGATGGTCTCAGGGCTCATCAAGCTGCAAACCGGAAAACCAAGCTTAGCTAGCGTTTCCCTCCAAATGCGTTGCCAGTCGCTCGCTGCCTTCATCTGGAATAGTGACCCGGAGCAGACTACGACCTTCAGTTTCAGGAGTGGCAAGGCTAAAGCGCTTCATGGACTCGGAAAAATTTCGACCCATCCCACTTCTAAGAAGTAAGTAGTTGATTCCCCGAGTAAAGTGTCAAATTGTCTTGGGTGCGCGTCCGGGAATCCTGCCCCTTAACGGTTTTACGAAACAAAGGTCCCTATATTCGGAGGAGAGAAAGGGTGAGAGGCATAGGTAGGTCTTAATAAGACTCACATGTGAGTTGCCTAGACTAGCCCAGGCATCGATGTTCAACTTAGAGTTTAAGAAGAAAAGAACCCCGTTGACGGCACTAGAACCTGTAAAGAGGTGACCAGCAGGGGCTATCTGGGTTCTATGCCTGAGGCCTTCCTATGAGAATTTAAATACGTGAGAAAATAGTGGCCCTATACTACGACAATAATTAATATATACCTGGACGACTGTATTGAGCCAACAATTAGCATTAGAAGCCAGAATACTTGGTCTCACGGACGGTAAAATTGTTCGGGGATCACTGCTCAGGTCTTCGCCGGCTTCCATGTGAAGAACTTGAAGATTTGGGGTTTCTGATAAACAATTAGCCAACACGCACCCCGCCGTTCTGCCTCCAACGATGATAACATAAAACTCTTGAGTGTTCATTACTACTAGTACGATGTTAGTACTAGGATACGATGGGTTTAATCGGTAAAGAGTGGTAGCATCAATTTACGCTTCCGACCGCCTAATCAGAGAAATCCTAGCTCGAGAGGCTGCCCTTGATTCCGAACACTACCACTTCGTCTGCCCATATGTGCGCTAAACAGTACTAATTTGCCGAGAGCGGACGCAGGTTAGGGGCACAGATTGGATTGATGTACCGGTATGTCAATTTGTTTTGCCTTAAGCGTATGTTGAGTCTGACTAGGTAGTTGCTTGTGCCGCTCAGACGTTTATACATCAGGGGTAAACTTTTATACGTTCGTCCACGTTCGCTGAGATAACAAATACCCAGTTACCTAAGGTAATAAATAATTAAACATAAAAATGAGTCCGTATAGGAGCTAGCAATATGAATAATTTGGTAAATTAAGTGATGGTGGTACTTATTCCAGTTTTTTTCGCTGTTAGACACTGGGCGTTGCCGATCCCTCGCCCCCCTTTCTAATATCCGCTTACTATTGGTGTCGGGTTCGAGGGGATCTAAATTGAAAAAGCTATAAATACGAGGCCGGTTATTAGGGGATATGTTTAGCATCTAGGTAGTTAAAATATTATGGATCATCGCAAAGCCAAGAATGGGAGTCAATATACACCTTTTACGTTGGTACCTGGGTAGGTATACAATATGGCTAGGTGCTTCCATCACAGTCCTAGATATAACGCTTGCCATCAGGGCGCTTCAGGCATATGTCTATGGGATAAACCTTGGGTTGTAATAATAAAAGCTCCTGAGGAGTGGAAACATATTAAAGCGCTAATAATGACAAATCAATCGAAATGACGATTAGGACGTGAGTTATTCGAGTGTCACTCTATATATATAAGTGATGGTCATCATTTCATCCCCAGGAACTAGAGCTTTGATGTAGGACGCTATGTGACAGCGACCATATAACAATCCGGATGAAAACAACACTGAAATACCTGCGACTTATACAGCCCATAAAGTTTTCAGTAGTATCGGATCGAGATGTGAACAGAGAACGATGTTTTAATCTAAGATGATTTACGAATAGAAGATTACTTGGAGGAAACGGACGATGTAGTATGCTGACTTTCCGTTATCAGCCCTCTACACAACCACCGTAAAAGGTAATATCCTGCTGAATTATCTACAAATTGATGTTCTATGATGGTTTTGAGGTGTTCAGAACACCGAGTCTTGTATTTGTGTGTTTCTTTATCATAGACAGGTACCTAGGGTATATCCCTTCGAGGCATACGATGCAGCAAAGAGTTTAGAAACAAATTAACTCCAGAGAGTTTGACAACAATGAATTGTTCGCAAATCTTTATTCTATTTTTTTGAGTTATATGCAACTACTTAACTACGACAATCCCCATTTCTACATACGGCTGGACTTTGTTGCTTGGAACACTACAGGTATAGTACAAGACACTTCCAATCACTTCAATATGCCTTGTAACATATTAGCTTTGGCTGCCGCCATAGCCTTAGTTCCGCTTTCTGCGGCTCATGTTATCCTCGAGAACCCAAAACCTTTCCCCTTCGTCGACTATGGGCCAACTAACCCGATTTCATCAACCGGCGTAGATTTCCCGTGCAAGATGCCACCCGGAGCTAAATTACACCCGGACGGTGCTCCAACTGTCATGGCCATCGGTGAAGAACAGGTAGCTTCGTTTTTGGGCCGCGCGGTACACGGAGGCGGATCCTGCCAGTTCAGTTTGTCAGAGCCAGTCAGTAACGGTTCATGGGAAACCTTCTCATTGAAGGACACAAAATGGAAAGTTATTCACTCCATCGAAGGTGGATGTCCGGCTCGCAACCAAAAAGGAAACCTCGAAGGCCCAAATCAAGACAAATACACATTTAAAATACCCGAAGGAATCGAACCGGGCGACTACGTATTTTCATGGACTGTAAGTATATACCCTACCAATATCTTTTTTCACCGACCCCTTTCTCTCATTCTTCCCCAGTTTCATATCGTCTAAACTCCCCAATTGTGTTTGAAGAAAAAATTTACTAACTCAAGCTAGTGGCTTGCTCGAATCGGTGGACAACCGGAATACTATCAGAACTGCGCGCCTATCACCGTCACTCCGGCCAAGGCAAAGCGCATGGAAAGCTCGGACCGTCGAGCACTGCTTTCCAAGAGGGTAGACTTTCCGGAGCTATTCATGGCCAACCTGGGAGAGGTCTCTGGTGGATGTACAACCGGGGAGGCTTTAAGACAGCAGCTATCAATTGCCTTCCCGAACCCAGGTCCTTCCGTGGACCGCCCTGAAGGCGACGCAAATCTGTTTAAGCAGCCGTGTGATGGAAACCCTCGGGCGAAACAAGGCCAACTAGATGTAGTTCATGGTCCTGGTGAGAGCCCGTCTCCTCAACCTAGCTCGGTCCCTACGCCTTCGAGCGCGGCTTCGTCCTCGAGTACAACCTCATCCTCGAGCACAACTTCGTCCTCTACTTTCACCACAATTCCGACCCAGCCGTCACCTGCTGCACCAACGCCAACTAGCACGCCCGATAATACTGCAATCCCACCTACGCCGAATTGCGGAACTTGTACGGAGGGCCACCTTACCTGCCTTGACGATGGTTTGCATTTCGCCACCTGTACGGGTGGACAGTTGACAGGTCCTCAACCCATCGCACCCGGCTTCAAATGCAAGGTTGGTTCTGGAGTCGGACTTGAAATCTCGCCAGTGAATGGTTATTATTAAGCTGACAATGGGAAATTCGTAAATTGAAATACTGCTGTAAGGCTGGACTTAGCTAGGAGATGGTGGAGGTTAAGAAGGGTATTTTGCCTGATATCCAGCATAACCATATTAGGAATATAGCTTAGATACCTACCTACCCTTTTAGATCCTGTCCCCGACGTAATAGGAATATTTAATCTTGTGAAGATGGCGTCTCAGATCAATACATATACTTAGAGCCATTGAGAAAACTGTCCAGAGTCTTTTGTTGGAGCATCCTGAGACTCAACCAATGTTAGAGGAGATTTGAACATTCTTAATAGGTTTAGTTTTTGTGCCCTAGAAGCCTCAGAATTTTTTCCCACAGCCAGTGTGGTTAACGTGAATTGCCGCCTGGCTGAGTGTCGGAGTTAGGGTAGTATCATAAGTGGATATCGTGAGCGAAGTGGGAACGGGCCTGTTGTCATAGCCTTATACCGTCCAACCGGAACCCTAGCCGTTCATCTAAGAAATTCGAGGGCTCATAACTGCGAAGCCTATGTATTTATTATGCGAATTGCATAAATTCCTGGGTAGACACCTCGCACATAACGTATAGGGCAGAACCCCGGGACTAATGCGGGAGCTGCCGGTAGGAAAACTGCCAACCATGGATCCAAGCGGTTACGTAGTACGCACATACATTGGGAAGGTAAGACATCATTGATGGCGATCTCTTTGGATTGTCTTACGTACTATTATGTACCGTGAAGAGCACATGCAACTGAATGGAGGCTGAGAGAATGCAGGGGGCGTTGTGTGCTCAATTTCGGGAGCTCATACGCAGTACGAGTCCCAAACTGCAAATTATACCGATACATATACGTATGCATGGTTCTGGGACAGATTGGAGATTGGGTCCCATTCTAGATACCCGGGGAGAGGGCGCTTGAGCTTCCGCCGGCGGGTCTGGGATTGGCAGCTCGGCTCGGTTGCTGCCCTTCCCCCTGAAAAGTGTACGTAGGTTGTATTATGAATTATCTCCTTGACCCCAACTAGCTCCAATTCCCTACACAAACTAATCGAGCTAGAACTTCTTGGGTATTGCCCCCCGGATACCCAGAAGGTTAGTAGTTCACGCAGTCAATAGACGAAATTTGGTTGATGTAGCCTAGTTTCCTGTCTTGTGCAGATCGAGATGTCGAAGGTAGCTCTAGATTTTTTTAATGGTCTTCAGCTAAGACACCTCGCGTCTAAGGCAGCCTGGACCCAATATCAATAGGACCTGAACGAGCTGTCCTATATCGTTATCATACTCTTCACACATCTGTACAAGCGGCACGGAGTTAAGAATAATACCTACCTACCCATATAGGTACCACCCGCACGGCGCTGGGAGCCCATATGAAACTCGCTTGGATCGTCATTTGGCCGCCCTGGGTTGTCGTATTGGCTAGAACTGATTGATCACAATCCCACGTCCACGGTTGGGGGCGACTAGTGGGAACCCAAGAACGGGTTAGACACTCGCTTAAACAAGATGCCCCGTCGACTACGGCGCCTTTACCACGGCAATGGGCAAGCCCTCTGGCCGATCAAAAGAGAAGGCCCCAGGACCCGTTCATTGCGACGGAAGTAATGAATACAGCAATAACTGCGCGAGACGGATTTCGTCCATGTTATCGCTTAGAGTAGACAGTTATTCGTTATTAGGTCAAACCCTGCGGGGCTAGAACTTTCATCGCCCCGAACTACACAGATTTAGACGCATCACGCTGGATATGATGTTGAACGGTCTAGACTGAACTAGGGAAGACTCGACAAGTTGACACCATCTA
The DNA here is from genome assembly GCA_902806595.1 of Pyrenopolyporus hunteri. Lineage (NCBI taxonomy): Eukaryota > Fungi > Ascomycota > Sordariomycetes > Xylariales > Hypoxylaceae > Pyrenopolyporus > Pyrenopolyporus hunteri. Next base: position 10,286 of record CADCXC010000011.1, on the reverse strand, counting down.
GTACAGCAACAAAAAGATATCGTCCCCCGATCTACTTGTATCTCCACTTTAAGTATACCATTAACGCGTTTTAATGGTTCATGCGGGAAATGCCCGCATAACACTTATTCGGTACTATTCAGGGGTAGGGGACCGAGTCACATTGTTAACCGTGCCGGGACCACGGGATTCCTTAATATTTCATACTTGAGCAGGTCTAAAATGTCATCCTAACCAACTAATATTGATTTCGTCAACTTCAGAAAGCAGCCATTCTACACATTCACGCTTATCGTTTTTTCTGAAAAGTCCTTCCCATCATTCCATCATGTCTGAGGACCTATCTGCACAGGACGTGGTGCCAGTCACGCAACTACCGTCAGACTCTTGGTTTGAATCTATCACTCTACGCCCCAATGGCAAACTATTAGCTTGCCGATTAGACGAGCCAGAATTATACACATTTGATCCCGAGGATCCAAAATCGAAACCTCAGCTGCTACACAACTTTGAACAGCACGCCAACGGGGTAATCCACGCATGTCCGGTACCGGGCAGCACGGACGAATATTTCATCTTATCCGGCGTCGTCGATCTAGCTAACGTCGAATTCGAAGATTTTATCATATGGCGGGTGGTGCTCAGCCCAGACGACAGCAGCTCGCCTAAAGTAAGCAAAGTCGCCGACATCCGAGGCACGGGCTATTCCATTGGTGTCCACGCCATTTCAGACCGTGTGCTGATAATACCGGACTCGTTTGAGAATTGTATCCGGCGCCTCGACACACAGACGGGCCAGCTGTCCTTGCTGGTGGCGGACGACTCTATGAAGATCGCCAATGGTGTGGGGAATTTCTTTGGCATAAACCAGATGCGGATCACGGACGAATTCATATGGTTTACCAACACTAGCGCCGGTCTATTATGTCGCATTCCAATCGAGCGAGTCAACGACGACCCATCAGTGGGGATCCGCACATCAGGCCCCGTGCAGATTCTCGCGGACGATATACCCCACTGCGACGGCCTGGCCCTTTCGCGAGATCAGACTACCGTCTACACGTGCAGTTATAAGGACGGCTTCATATGGAAAATCAGCATCGACCCCTCGACAGGGAAAGGCCAGACAAGCATTGTCATGCGAGATTTAGCATCCCCTACGGCGATGGAGTTAGCCTACATCAACGATAGGCCGAAACTATTTGTTACGTGCTGTGGCGAGGTTAAGGTGAGATGGGCTACAAGGGTTGAACAAGATCCTAGGGGCGATATCTCAAGTATTAATGCAGCTGTGACGGTAACGGTCGAGACTCGCGTGGAGGTAACTGAGAGCAAGTGATATCGGCGCAATTGGGAGCTGATACTCGACCTTGGTTTTCATGCTGGCGAAACTATTATAATGACTAGCCTCTATACCCCTTAATGGCACATACATAATATACGTTACAGCATCTAATGAAGAAAACCCCCTCGACTTTAAGAACACCAAGTTTCCACTCGTGGCAGGGCCCCATAAGTGAAAAATGAAAAAAAACAGCGACTTACTTAAGACTGCACTATCGACAAAACCTAGCTTATTCATGACTGTAGAAGCCATCAATAGTCCCAAAGCTCGGGGTGTCGGGTTATGGATAGGAGATATGATTTCTTTATCCTCTTCCATTATTTCAACACTAGCTTAAAGGAACGGGCCATGGATTCAAGAATGTTACGAGATACTTCCTTTCACATATATTTTCTACATGAATTCAAGTATTCTTTATCATTTATGGACTTGCACAAACGCTTACTCTTTACGGTAATCTTTGAAGCTATTTTGATATCTCTATTGGTCCGGACTGACCCCTGAGTCCCGGTCGTTTCTTTAGTTCATGCGCAACACCTCCCGGGGCGCGTAGACGCATACCTGGGTAGGTATGCAGCGCTAGTAGCCCAGATCATCATTATGAGACCAAGACGTATAGCAACTTTATACCCGCGTCTTATTATATACATACTCAAACGTCCCGCCTAGAAGCTTAAAGTCATAAGTCATCATATAACACCATTACCATTCTCTTGAACTCTACAGGTAGCACCGCGATACTCGACTTAGACTAACTTAATAACATCGTCACCACAGATGTACAATGGCGCTGTGTTACGAAGACGACTACACAGCGACAGGCTTAAAAATTACCTACCTACCTTACCTACTTAGGTACCTACTACTTCCTAGGTACTTTGTAAGTAGTTGCCACTACAATTCAAGCTGCACCATTGAAAGACCAACGTAGAAAATTATATACGAATCTATACCATGCTTAGCAGGTAAATATCTGATTCTTTACTTGAGCCCAAATCTTTGTTGACGTCGACTCCGATCGCGACAAGCCTCAGTCAGGGGCTGGGTGTTGCCCCTTGGTGTGACGAAATATGTACGAAACCCAGTGCAATCACGTCGCAGTCATCATTATATCATGGCTCTTCGAGGGCCCCCCTAATATAAGCATAATGATACATAGAATCTCGGAATGGCAAACGTATATAAGTTTCTATGCCCATAGTATCGTAGGTTAATTGTAGCATCTTCTCCCCATACCCACCGTAGTTTGGAACGAGCATTCATATTTGTAATCGCAACTACATTTTACATTCCAGAATTCGCTGATCATGTCGAAGAGCGCTTATCATCAGGCGGACGACAAGGCGTCCGCGGCGCTACCCGAAGACGCTCCGGAGGGCCAAGTTTCGGACGAATCGTACGCCGCCGAAGCGCAAAAAGACAACGCCGGCATTCCAGTTCTCAAGGACGACGAAGACGTCGAGGACCCTATCAATCCCGCGGAAGCCGATTCTGATAAGCAGCTAGGTACGTGGAATCACACGTCAACTCTTAGAGTAGTTTGGATTACTGACGCGTAGGTGTTCTCATAGAGCGTGATGAGGCCGAAGCAATCGACAAGAAGAATGTTTTGAAGGAGAGGACTCGGAATGAGAAACCTCGAGGCTCGTACACTGAGCCGACTGATGAAGATTTGGGTCTCACAGAAGGATCGTAGTTCTTTTGGGATAGCCACTTTGATAGATTACTATAATTGAATTAGACGTCAAATTGGTGTCTATGGTTTTAATACTCCTGAGCGGTGAAAGTATCTAGTAAAAAATATGCTACCGACGATTTGGACGTTTAGATGCGGATTGTGCAATACAGGAAAGCATGTTTTTAACAATGCGCTCCTACCCATGATAGATCCTACACATCCACGACAAAAGAATGTAGACTCAGGACAATCCAAGCCTCTCATGATTAATAAATATGGATCAATACAACATCGAGCTAAATCCGAACTTCGCTATATCAACCTTCCAAGTTCTTCAACTTCTCCTTAGCCTTCTCTCTAGCCTCATCAGATACATTCTGGTTGCTGATACTAGCCTTCAGTCCGCGCGCACTATGAGAAACAACCTGTTAGCAGTCTGCCGCACTCGCGGCGAGCAATGACCAAATGCCCTCTGGAGTTATTTAGACTTACACGTTGCCCGGATCTTTGTCCTCGTCCTGTCCTTTGGTGTCCCCACTGACCCCGCGGACATTGTTCGAGGAATCCACGGCCTCGCCTGTCTCCTCCTCAAGGACCCTTCGGGAATGCTCTTTCGCCGCCTTGGAGGTATCTAGACTCGTCGTTAGCACTAGAAAGAGGTAAGAGTTACGTGCACGAACTCGGGTTGCTAATGGTGGCTTTGTGGCCTCTGTACACGTTCTCCGGGTCTGGCTCGATGTCCGCGTTTTCGGGAACTTCCTGCTGGATGTCGCTGTAGTTATCTTGGTCGGCCATGATGCTTAAATTTGTAGGATATTGATGCGGCAACTGTGGGGTTTGATAAGTTTGTGTCGATAACTCGGAGGACATATAGAAGTCACGTATCGTATGTACAGGCTATGCGACTCCTTATTAATCTATCGCACTCCTCTCCCTAGCTTGTGGGTATTGTAAGTCGTATGGTATCAAGGCGTATGAGGATATGTTGCGCGACGACTGATGACGGGTGATGACCTCATTGTGATAATGTCGTATGTGCTGAATGAGAGCATTGACTCCCCCATCTTACGTATGGCTCCCATAAATAAGCCCCCTTGTTCGAATCCAAGTAGGGATGAATATTGATATATCATCTTGTATAACAGATGGTGACGCATTGCAAAGGTACTTTAGGTACGCAGGTACGCACGCCACTTATCCATGTTTCTCTATTACTACTTCGTAGTGACGTTTTGGAAAACGGGGTTATATTTGGTGTGGGAGACAAGCACGACAAATTCTCTGATGCAAATAACTCGTATATCTATCCATAGGATGAACGCTAGCGCCAGACTCTAACTTACCACCGTATAGGGGAATGCATTTCGTGTCGAAGACTATGGCCGCCTCCTGTATGGTATGTTGTTTGGTTGGTGGAATTCTGACAGGGGCGCCACGCAAAATTTGAAATATGCGTCCTCGATTTATATCTTATAGCTGTATATAACTAAAGACATACATGTTAGATTAGCACTAAAATGGACTTGAAGTGGGTGCCTTGCTATTAACTTTTCAAGTAACTAGAAATGGTTTCATATCGTAAGTATTCTTACTAGGTATGCTTCGTATTGGTAATATCAAATCGAGTGAGTTGCGTCTCGCTGATGATCTATCGATTAGCTTAGTTAGATAGTCCATTTCGCGTTCCCTAGAGACTCTCTGGTCTTTGGTTCTCGTGGGAGTTAAGAACCCACCTGGAAAGGGCCGTGTAGGCTTCGACGCCCTTTGAAGTGTGGCGTCGCCTTGTAGCTACTAACTAAAGAAGTTTCTGATGGATTTTGGTGCTGCTAGCTCAACATCCGTCATGAGTATGGGTTGAGCAGCATCTGTTGTAGTTACTTGACGACCAGCTCTCATCTAAACCACCAGTTAACCGAGGCATTGAGCCAGCCGTCCCTATCACTGGTGGCAACGCTATGCCACCACCCTTTTGGGATGAATAAGGCATCACTGGGGTTTAAAGACACTTCATCTATCGATTCACCCACCGATTCATCCTCCCAGACCATACGATGAAGTAAATCCCGTTCGCGGCCTTCCATCATTTCCGTGGTTCTAAATCGCGAGTCCCCTTCGGAACCGACTGCTCTGCGGACGCGGGCGTATAGGTCATCGCCCTGGTCCGGGGCCAGTAGGCGTATCCTTTTAGACCCGATTAACTGACAGAATAGATTCGGATTCGGGTCGCGATGTAGGGGTGTGTACGTGGGTTGCAATCCAAGCCAGATACTCGAATCATATATGTCCCCCTTGCCGGCATGCTTGACGATATCGGGCGTAGGGAGGTCCTCGGAAAGGGGATCAGGTAGATCATCGAGCTTACATTGAGCGATGTAAAGATTCTTAATCGGCCCGGTAGATTTGCGTTTAGCCTCCGTTGCGTTGAATTGAGAGGCGCTCATAATCAGGCTTAGGGGGGCTTGGAACTGGCGGAAAACGAGGGGGCTGAATCGGGGCCAGGTTGTATCAATCAATAGTCGTCTTATATATTCGACGTATGCTATTAAGTAGGGCTGATTGTATTCGCTTGACTCGGCTATCCACGTCAAGAAAACGGCAAACACACGGTCTACTGAGTCCTCCTCATCGGGGAGCACATGGTGGAAGGTGAATTCATAAGGTAGGAGAGTATCCTTGTGTGGCCGTAAGTACTGCGTGAAGGTGGCACGCTTACTTCTTGGAACAATATTGAACCATTTTTGCATGGCTGGGAAGCTATGAGAGGCTCGAAGCAGCATGGGCGTTTCAGGAACCCACGCTGCCGTCCGAAAGTGATCTAGATCGACCTCCCCTTTAACTGGTTTCACGCGTGAGTTGGATGGTTTGGCTTTTTTCTTGTGGGAGTCTGGGTCCTGCTCATGCGGGGGTTGGGAGGGGGTTTCGATTGTCGAAGATGTCGAACGGCATCGAAATGAATGTTGAAGGAGAGGGAAGAAGCGGCTGGATAGAGCCGTCGTCGGCGAACCGGGTTTGAATATGGAGAGCATGTGTGGGTAAAGTAGCCCGATGCATTGGGTTTAGGGATTGGGTATAAAAAGCTCCGACATGCCCAAGTAATTGGTATGTTCCCTTCTGGTGGTAGTAGTGGTAGTAGTGGTGGTAGTGGTAGTGGTGGTGAAGATCAGGGATGCGATCTGCAACTCTTTGAAGGTTTCCATTGACGAATTACATGTACCTAAGTACCCAGATTCCTACCCCGCCTTCGGGACGGGAAGATTGAAGGCCACCTGTCGACAGCTGGCGTTCTAAGGCATGTGCATACCCACTACACAGGTGCGACCAAATGTTTGCTTGCGGCTTTGCTTGATAGAAGCACAAACTGTGGCTATGTGGCTACATGTAGTCTCAAGCTGGCCTTGCCTGATGCGGGCTGAGCGGTGTATCTCCCGCATCAGGACAAGTACTGTACCTGTACATCCCCCGCGGCGCCTAGAGAGTTGGTACGCGTGAGGAAAGAACGTACCTGTACTTCACGTACCTGAGCTGGAGTTAAAAGCGCACGGACCCCATTATATACATTGTATACATAGTATGCACGGGATACCAAATCTCGCAGACTGGAATTCACCTGGCTGGGGCTTTTTTTCACCTGGCGGCTGGGCTGGGCTAGAACTGGGCTGCATCCTAATTTTGGTAGCCTCTTCCACTTCACTCCTCCTCAACTCTAAAAATCCCCGCCAAAACTTATCAACACCAAAATCCATCATCTCTGTATTTCACAATATTGATCCGCCATTGTAGTGCGATATCCTCTATCTACCGCGATCTCTCCCTCCTCCTTCTCCTCTGTTCACATATACAGACTCCCTCTCTTTTATCTTTTTATCCCTAGGTTGTCGTTTTGTCCCCCCCCCCATCTCGTCTGCCTCTCCGATTTCATCCGCGTCATGCAGCTGCCATAGGTCCTCTGTCTCTTCTCCCTATCGAGTAGCAGTCGGTCTCGTGGGGTTATCCAGCATTGTACCTCGCGGCCCTCGACAATCATAACTTCAACACACTAAGCCTGCCGGGCGAAACATCGAGACGAGGGGTCTACCCGCGAGCGCACATAATCCCGGCATCATGTCTTCCTCCTCTGGTACTCCGGAGTCTTGGATCTCCTCGTTCTGCTCGCTTATGGGGCATGAGTATTTCGCGGAGGTTTCTGAAGAGTTCATCGAGGATGACTTCAACCTGACCGGCCTGCAAACCCAGGTCGCGATGTATAAGGAAGCGTTGGAGGTTAGCTATATTTACATGCGGTCGGTTTATCTTTGCTAATCCCTGTCTCTAGATGATACTCGACGTTGAGCCCGAGGACGACGACGAAGAGGACGAAGAAGAGGATGACGAGGAGGACGAGTCCATAGAGGGGGTAGACCGTACGCGACACGGCGGCGAACGACGTAACCACAGTCGGATAGCTAGTGATTTATCCGTCATCGAATCGTCTGCCGAGATGCTCTACGGCCTGATTCACCAACGCTTCATCTGCTCGCGAGCGGGCATTCAACAGATGTCTGAGAAATACGAGCTGGGCCACTTTGGTGTCTGCCCTCGAAGCCATTGCGAACAGTCCCGAACCCTTCCCGTCGGACTTTCCGATATACCGGGCGAGGAAACGGTGAAGCTCTTCTGTCCTTCTTGCCTCGATGTCTACGTTCCGCCGAACAGTCGATTCCAAACCGTAGACGGCGCTTTCTTCGGCCGCACCTTCGGCGCACTCTTCCTTCTCACGTTCCCCGAATACGACCTTACGAAACGAGGTGCGGACGTGCTCGCGAACGCGCGCGTAAGCGACGACGACAAGGAGATGCTTAATGGCATGTATACATGTAATATTGCGCCCGGACTTGGTAAGGGAAAAATCTACGAGCCTCGTATTTACGGATTCCGTGTTTCGGAAGTGGCACGCTCGGGTCCCCGGATGCAGTGGTTACGAGACAAGCCGGACGACATCACAGAGCTGGACGAAGCACGCCACCACGCAGAAAATAACCCGGATAGCGACGACGACGACAGCATGAACCTGAACGGACGGCCGGCGCGAAGACTACGACCACGAAGACGACACGGTCAAGGCGGGAGCCCTATGGCAGTGGAGGCCAACGGCGCGGAATCGGAGCTTTAAAGGAACGTGATATCTATCAATAGTGACTACCTTACCTGTACCGGGGGCTACCGCCTCTATTCTTCCACTTCTGGGCGGAGTACGGAACCGCGCGGACCGAACTAGACACGCTGCGTCTTGGTTGCTCGTTAGGTCGAATGACATGGTCGCCGTCACCTCCGTCGGGATTTCTGTACTCATTTTAAGCCCCTCGTTTGTCATTCCGAGATGCAAGTTGAGATGGCGTAGATTATTATTATTATTAAGCCCGTGAAATCGAATAGGAGAAGGAATGACTGAGGCCTATTACTCCTACCCTGCATGGCTGGCGTTGGTAAACATTTTTGATGCCTGATTCCGGGCTGGCTTTTCTTAAGGAGGGGTGGCCTGGTTAGCATCAGAGGGGAAAAGAGGACAGCAAGCTCGGATGAAAGCATACGAGACGGGTTTCTTGTGGATATGATGCAACTCGAGTCTTTTACCTTTTTGTTTGCACCTGGCACTCAATTGGAGTTGAGGGCTCCTATAGATCGTTTACCACAAATCATAATGAATCCCTTCTCGCGCGTGCGATTGCGGTTCGATCACATACCTACTTACCTACCTATATATACCGAGGTAGGTATGTAACTTGACCTTCCCCCCCTGTTTATTTGTAAGATGCTGGATCTTGGTATTATTCCTTTCGTAATTTTCGATAATCTGCGTCCTTTACTGTAAGTGCTTACTGCGTACCTTGCCTAACGTATGTAAGTATGTGGTATGGTAGATATGTACAGCAGATAGCGATTCCTAAGATGACCTATGTTGGTTTGGTAAAGGACTGAGCTCAAGATCGGCGTATCAAAATTTTCCATTACGACAGGGATGTTCCGGAGATTAGATGGGATATGAGTAATTATCTCCATGGGTCCTCTTTTCGGCATAAACGAAGTCTGATAGGCTTAACCCCGTCTATAGTCTCGCATTTCTGTAAACGGTAATCCTACCAGAAAATCTTACTCGAATCATCTGTGAACGATTTACTAGGCCGATATGTATGGGTGTGATATATGTATGAAATATGTTATATGAGGTAGGTATGTGTGTGATATGTGTGTGTTAGGTGCCTTACCGTAAAATCAGCGTTTGGTTGTGATTTTGGGTTCAAGGGTGGTACCTAGGTACCTAGGTAGGAGGTAACAGTTGGGTTGGCTTGGCAAGTTAGGCCGAATGTGTCATGTACCTAATTACGTTATCTGCATATGCGGGGCTGCTCCTAATATACCTAAGATAAGATAAAGTCCAGTCCGTGGTAGGACACCTCGTACAAAGTACAAGAATGCACCTTACCGTATTAGGTAATGCCGTGGCCGTCCGCGGCGCCCGTCTAGCGGGTCGATCGGGGGGCGCGAGGTCACGTGAATGATGCTCATTCTGATTGTGTAAATAATTGGAGATTAAGTTGCCGAAGAGCTCTAACATTAGGCCGAATCTTTGGGTAAAGAACGGTAACAATCGTATTCTCGTTGCCCATACGAAGTTTAGTCGCATTGCCGCGTTGCCGCATCACCGTAAACCTTCCGACAATCCAGCCCCTTATCACGGCCCTAGAGTGTCACTGCTCCAACATCGTAGTCGGTCTACCATAATACTGCCACATGCTTGATAGATAGCCATCTAGGATAATTCGTGTGTGAGCCAAGACGTTTTGTTGGAATGGACTGTGGCGTCGAGTTTCACCGCATATGTAGGCTAGGTACCTAGGTAGAGAGATATGTGCCGGTCCACATGTGTACAGCAGCTATGTGTCATAGTCGATTAAAAGGACATACAATAGGCACTTACCTCAGTCCTCCCCGTTGATGCTTCTGCCTGTGTTGATCTGTGTTGACAACCATCAAATCAATCACTGTCGACACTTCCCCGGTTGACACCAAAGCGGCTGCTACGCATGTAATATAAACTAGCAGCGTTGGAGCCGCCGCATGAATTGGAATTCCTCTTTGGATGGGTTCAAACAATTGTAATACTATAAAGCAAATGTTACGGTCGCACTCGTCATTTCTAATCACTCTCTGTTTCGATGCTGTCCGGGTTAAGAATTCGTCCGAGATGCGGATATTACCCAAGCTGAAATTTGAACAGTCCGTGGGTCTACTCCGCGCCCGACCCGT